>CM046843.1:24418417-25163417 GCA_025618425.1 Heliocidaris tuberculata | reverse complement strand
CCCCCCCCCGATGTCACATTAAGGAGATAGTAGTCTAGTATTATTAATATCTGTCATAGTTAATGATGTAGCGAGTGATAATATATTGTGTAGGCCGTGATGATACATACCCACCATTACATTAAAACAATTTTGTCTTTCATGTTACAGAGTATAACGATGAAGGAAACTCGTCCACCTACGACTATGAACCTCTTCTGCATTCTGTCACGGTTCCTGACACGTACTATCTCGGCCTCTCTCAAACTGTCAATTCGTCCAACTGTGAACTCCGCAGGAGCGATTTTTTAAATGTCTGGCTTATCTCCACGCCCAACGGAACGGTTCCCGTGATCACCATCTACGACTTCGACACTTACGATGTCGAGGGTAGGGAATACTTCCATATCTTTGACACCCCCCCACTCGACGATGTTTTTTATACGAGCATACGCGACTTTCGTATTGCTAAGAACCTTACCAAGCCGTACAAGGACGTTGAACTCTGGGTTCCGGGAGTTTGGACAGACCCTGACAAGTCGAATACCCTGTTGCTTGCTCAAGGGAATCTTCGCACAGTCTTGCCCTTCACGGTGAGGGCGCTTTCCAACCGCATGTCTTGCGTTTTCGCGAGCTCATTGAGTGGGTTTGATATCGAGAGATACACGTCGGTGGCGGCTAAAGTCCGCGCTGTTTATCCTGATCAGCTGTAATTGGGCTTTAAAACAAGGGCACTGACAGATTTTTTTAAGGAGGGGGGGGGGGGGGGGCAAATATCTCAGAAAATCTCAGGGAAGAAATAAGGCTAGTCGGATTCAGTATGTGTCCCCAAAATATCTGACCAGAAAAAAAAGAAAAAAAAAAATGGGTCCTGTTTGGCCCTACAAAAGTAATCTGTAACCTATCCCTGCTTTATAGAAATGTGTCTTTTTGCCATACCCAAATATTGTATTAAGGTTTCACATTTACTTTTTTAACCTATTTATTTTTGGTTCTATTGTCATGATCGTCAGTGTTTGATATCAAATTTATTGTAAATAAACCACTTGGTATCATCATGCACTAGGCGTTGTGACGTGCGCCTGTAATAGACCAGTTCGTAGTTAGCACATGGTACAAATGACCCCAAATATCCACAGATATTTTAAAAATGGAGATGTCCAACTTTGTGCACTTTAGAATAATCACTCTCAAAGTGATAGATGTGCCTCATGAATAGCTTTTGTTTCGCCTTTTGAAAAGCATACTTCCACCTGGGTATCATGGAATGCACCATTGGTGAATAATTGAATAATGATTACATGACATTCATGAGCACATATCAAGTATTCGTGTCAGTGGGTTTTAGAATTTGGTACAGATGACCTTTATCTGCTCATGCTCAGATTGTATCTACGAACTGGCTTATCCAGGCTAATAGTGGAAGTTATAAACTAATTCAGCGGACCCAGGTTCGAGACTGAGTCACGTTTTTCGGATGGTGACGTTAAAGGTCGGTCCCAGACGTAAATAATCATATCTGATTGATACACGTCTATAAAAACCCAATTACACACACACTAGTCACAATAAATTTCTGCTAAATATATCGACACTTATTTTTATTTAATTTTTGTTATATCTTTTATTGTAATAAAAAACAAAAAGTTCTTTTCAAATACATATCACAATGCTTGTTTGAATGATCTAAGAATCAGATTAAATCATTATAAATATTTTTCAAAAATATAATTAGGATTTTAACAATCGTGGAGAAAACATGATTTTCAATTTTTCTTTTTCTTGCACATCAATATAAATTCTCTTCAAGTTATTATGAATGGTAAACATACAAATTATATTTGTATTTATAATTGTGCATTAAATGTTTTCCGATAATGTTTGAACCAATTAATTGTGCGAGTATGTGTTTGTTCATTTGGTCAACTTCTCTACATTTTGTATTTCATTCTAATACAGCTTTTGTAACGTTTTCATAATGACTAAAGTCTGATTCAATAATTATCCCATTATGCCTTGTATTGCTCTTTTCTTTTCTTTTTTTACTTATAATTCTTATCAGTAGACACAAAAACCTCTGCATAATAGATGCCATTTTCTCATTTTCTTTTTCGATAATGATATGTTATTTATTATATAGGTCACTATTATCTAATGAATTAGTATATTCTGCGAGTTATTTTCCCGATGCACCCCATTTAGTATAGTTATATAACATTATCGATGCATGTACATGTATTTATTTTTATGTTTATGTTTATGGACGCATATATGTATTTTATGTTTGTAACCTTTACCATGTAAATACAACAAATTTCCATATAGAATGGACAATAAATGAACCTATACCTATACATATACATTTTAAACAAATGTTCAATGATTCAGCCAGCGCCAATGCACTCTATAAAGCTTTTAACCCGTTGACTACTGAATTCTTTAACTCTCATACGCTTAATATAGGAGCCACCCGGTTCCCGTAGTCTGTGGGTTAACCTAGTAGCCAAAAGGTTTGCTCAAGCATTCGGTGCTCCGACATATCGTCTGTTAGGAGCCAGAAGGGCGTTAACTCTGTACAAATGAAATGATGGGACATAACGCCCTTCTGACTCTAAACAGACGATGTTAATAGTAGTTTAAGCTTCTACCAACCTTAAATTTTGTAAGCAAGCTTTCGTCCACTCCTGTGGACTTTCTCAAGCCAAGGGGTCGGTCACACTGTTTCCAATTGCTGTCTGCGATCACTGGACCGAAGATAGGTGACTATGAGTAAGTACCCGAGTTCAGTGTAGGATTAATCCTCTTTATCCATATAGACTCTTTCAGCTTTCTTGACCAGTAGTTGCTTTCAAAGTCAATAATGAGGGCATCATCCCATCCAATTTCATGTCCTGTATTGAAGGCGTGTTCGGCTAGAGCTGAATGGGAGGGGTTGTTCAATCTAAGGGCTCTTTTGTGCTTCTTCAGTCGACCATTGATAATTCCGCCTGTTTCCCCAACATAACAATTGGAACAATCTGAACAAGTAATCTTTCACACATTGCCTGTACTTTCTTCTTACCCCCAACCGACGAAAGTTTTCTGTATTAGACAATATTACCGAGCTTTCGAAACGGGGCGGGAGGTCACACGACGGGAGCGATAAGTGTTCGTGCTGGACGTCGCTCACAACTTCCCCTCCTGTCCCTGTAAACGTTTCGCCACACGGTGCTAGGACGGAGACGCCTAAATGGAAACGGAAACAGGGAGATGGCGCGCCAAATATAAATACCCTGCCCGAGCTCGCATATTTTTCCTTATTTATTTCTTTGTTTTTCCTCTAGTGTATCCTCTTCTCTCTCATGTATTTATTGATTTTCACTTTTTTATATCCTCTTTTCTTTCCTTTTAAAGGAAAAACCAAGAAATACAAAAGGAAATTTAGAGATCTATCCTCTTCTCTTTCCTTATGTATTTCTTTGTTTTTCCTTTAATCTATCCTATTTTTCTTTATGTATTTATTTGCTTTTCCTCTAATCAGTCCTCTTCTCTCTCATATTATTTATTTGTTTTTCCTTTTTTTTTTGATATTATAAAAAAAAAAAAATTTTTTATAATATATTGACATATATACTCAAAATTGTCAGAGTGAGAAAGCAAGAAATTATATATGTATTAACGTGCATGTATACTCAAAATTGTCATACCGTAGTTAGAATAGGAAGAAATTATATGCTGTTGAAGATTGTTTACCATTTCCTAAATGTCATGAGAAGTGAAATTTTATGCATATTTTATGCATTTTATGCTTATTGTGTATATTTTTGCTGACTTATGATGTGATAGGAAAATTTCATCTTATATTTCACAGATAGACAGTTGTCCATGTAAAGATTTTTTTTTTTTTTTCGGTTTGATGTTATTTTCCGAAATGTTCACTACAAGGTGTTAAAGGTTAATTATTGAAGGTCAACTAGGAAATGTCTGGATTTTGGAGACTGAATTTACTCATTAAAAAAAAAAAAGATTAGAAAGGAAAGACGTCAAGGATTGTTAACATTTCAGATGTTTTAGGAACAAGTGTTCCACAAGTTTCAGTTAATAACAGATGTTGACTATTGTACAATTGATGATGAAGATGCTATATTGAATATGAGTTTTGAAGTGTATATTTTATGTCACATGTACATTGACATTACAACTTGTCTGATTTTGCTAAGACTTGAATGATTCTTCTTAGTTATACTAGTAGCTGTTTAGAGATTACTCAGAAGATGGTCAAGAAGTGAGAAAGTTAGGTAAAGGTTATGGAAACAAATTAGAAACTGTTGGATAACATATTTTGTTTGATATTATATATGTACATATACATGTTCAGGAAGAAATTTACAGTTTTTACAGAACAAGCTGAATTATGGTTTGACTAAATTAGAAACTGTAGGATATGATATGTTTGTTTGATATTATTAATGCCAATGTACATTTTCAGGGGAAAAAATAACTTAAAAAAGAAAGATAGCCAATAGAAAGAGGGCAATGTTGTTTATTTATAGAGATAGGGTTTTATGTATTACAACAGGGTAAACAGCTAATATGTATTTATTTTTGTTCAATTTGATGGTAAAAAATGAGGACATTTTTACTGTAAGGAGGAGTATTGTGTAGAGCCTTATTTTGAACACTACATGTATGAGTCAGAGAACTTTGTAATGTTTACATTTATGCTCATGCTCATCTCATGCTTGTCCATTACATTTTTCACCTGCCAGTCACCCTCCATACCATCTCCATCCATACCACCTGTTCATTGTACATTTCATCCCATTGTCATGTTCCCTGCATACACTCTATGTGCAGTCACTGTTGTATGTGCAGTGTATAATACTCATTGTGCATTGTATTTAAGTTAGACACAGTGTGTCATGGTCATTGCTAAACACATTATATAATGTTATCACTTTCTTACTTAGCTACACACACCCCTGATGTTCATCTTTGTTCACCCCTCTCATAACTTTTATTTCTGATTGGTCAGTTATTTAGTTGAGACTTTTATGATTGGACAATGTGATTATGAATATTAATTTTTGTGGAGAAACAAGAAAAGAATAAAGTGGAACAAGTTCCATGTGCTTCTATGCCAGTTGTAACCCAGATCTTGAGAGTGCTGTATCTATTTTATTTTACTGACACCTGTGTAGTGAACCCTATAGTATACGCCATCATACTTTTAATAGCCACCCTACAATATCCTCTTCAGTTCTCTTTCCTCATGTATTTCTTTGTTTTTCCTTTAATCTTCCCTCTTCTCTTTCCTTATGTACTTCTCTGTTTTTCCTTTTTTATATCCATTTTCTCTTTCCTTATGTATTTCTTTGTGTTTCCTTTAATCTCTTCTCTTTCCTTATGTCTTTCTTTGTTTCCCTTAATTTTTCCTCTTCTCTTCCTAATGTATTTTTTTTTTCATTTAATCTAGTATCTTCTCTTTCCTAATGTATATCTTTGTTTTTCCTTCTCTATATTTACTACAAGATTCAATGTCTATATTCTGTGTGCATGTAGTAAAAATTTAGCTGTCGCATTTAGTGCACTGCACTGTACGTGCGCGTGTAGTAGACATTTTTTTGCAAAATACACCGCCCCGTCCTGATTTTTTTTTCCGTAACCCTAACGCGTCGGAATTGCCAATATTGCCACTTGAGCAAAGACTATCAGTGTACTAGATGGTTTTTTTACGCATGCGCGTGGACTTGTGCAACTTTGTGTGTGTTCCACAGAGTTATACATGTATTATTATCGCCACTATAACATTGCCATCGACATCGCGCATCGTTTGGCATATGTACACAGTACAGTGGCAGCATCAGATTCGAAATGGACAACTGAAATTAAAATGTTTGTTTATTGGGTCTTGGGTAATATGGATACACTAATGGGTTAATTTGGGTTAATCCTTCTCCAACTTCACAATGACTGTGCTTAGGCCTTATGGGCTTAATATTGGATTTAAAAAAATGATTCAGAAAGTCGTATTATGGGCTCCTTTTTAGTTCAAGTTCACGTAGATCTAGATCTATGATTATATTCCCATGCACTAACATCCAAGATGAAGAAAGAATCCAGATGTTACCTTAATATACATACATGTATGTACTCTTAATTTGTCTGAGATATTGATGTACTAATTTATTTATTTATTTATTCATGGTTAACACTGTTCGATTGCAACCACTGGCTAAAATACATTTTACAAATGGGCCTATATTTAAAACAAATAATATACATTTGGCAATATGAAACGATGATATATATTCACAGCGCATAAAAAGCAATAATGAAGCTTAAATCCATAAAAAGAGAGAGAGAGAGAGAGAGAGAGAGATGGGAGGGAGACAGGGGGGGGGGGGAGGGGAGAGAAAGGGGGGGAGAGTAATCATCGATTTTGATCGATAATTATCTCTAGATTAGATTAATTTAATTAGCTTTATAAAGGCATTTTGAATCGCCATTTAAAAAAACAAAAGATGTGCTATATTAAACAAACAGCAATTCATTCTCCCAGTCCATGCATGTACAAAATTGTTATAGTATTGTTTAAATTGATTTATTTTTAAAACATGATGTTCACTTTATCATTGCCAGCCATATATGTCTTCCTCATCACGTACCACCACCACCACAT
The DNA here is from genome assembly GCA_025618425.1 of Heliocidaris tuberculata. Taxonomy (NCBI): domain Eukaryota; kingdom Metazoa; phylum Echinodermata; class Echinoidea; order Camarodonta; family Echinometridae; genus Heliocidaris; species Heliocidaris tuberculata. Next base: position 25,156,777 of record CM046843.1, on the reverse strand, counting down.
TTTCTTCAGACCTGCTTCAGATCAGACTTGTCTTTAGACTTTATTTAGTCCATCATAAATCTAGTAGTATGGGACTGGCAATTACTAGTAACTACTCATGACGCAGAAGTAGGCCTAGAGTCTACTTTGGGGCTTAATAAACATGATGTATACCCCCTATGTTATTGTTAACAATCTTAACATGCAGCTGTAAATAATACTTTGATAATAATTTATTCCAAGCTTAGTTTATTAATTTACCTTTGCAAGATATTGATGAAGACCTCGAGTTTGCAGCCTAAACGATGAAAGTCTTTCGAGATTCAAGCAGCAACAGACACAGGAAAAGTGTCAGCAGACGGCAAAGCGAAACGCGATTCGAATATATGCCGATGGCGCGGCAGCGACGAGTTCTAATACATGTAGTGTATACTCTATGCATGGAAAACACACAAAGTGTTAAGTCCACGCGCATGCGTACAAACCATCTAGTCCCCGTGATAGTCTTTGCTCAAGTGACACTATTGGCAATTTCGACGCGTTAGGGTTACGGAAAAGAAAATCGCAGACCGGACGCTATTTTGGCTGAATAAACAGTCGGAGAGGAGGAGATCAATTAATTAACTCGCCGTTCAGACCGAAATCGTTTTGAATCTGTAACGGTCAACGAAGCACTCACGTTCAGAAGTTCACCTTTTTACCAAAATTTCCCCCTCTCGTTTCTCCATTGTTTGTGGGCGGATTTCGCTCAGAATTTCAGGAATGATTTGAAAGAGTCATATCAATGTGCACATGAAATAAAAAATAAAATGATGAATCACTTTTCATTTTATCAAACCTTTCATGTTTTGTTGTCCTTCAAAACTACCCTCAGATTATTTACAGACAAATCCTGACGTTTCGCTCAATATTCATTATCAAGTACATACATATTCTTGAGACTTTTACGGACCTCGTGACGAAATTTTCGCCGTGCCGAAGCCTTTCTTTCGGAGATATAATGGAAAATATATTGGGTTATTTTCACAAACTGAAAACTGTGTAGGAACAGTAACCTGAAAAAAATATGACGTCATGGCTAGAAATCAGACTGCGCGCATGCGCACTTCCTCCCCTTCTTCTTCTTCTTCTTCTTCTTCTTCCTCCTCCTCTTCTTTATGATAATAATAATAATAATAATAATAATGACAGAATACATGTAATTATTATTATCATTATCATAATTATTTTTTTTACCAGTATTATCAGTGGTGGATTTAGGGGGGCACATCCAGCCCGTGCCCCACCCCCCTTGAAAGAAAAATGTACATTGTACCCCCCCCCCCGATTATTAATATAACATTTCTCTTATTACTACTGCTACTGCATATTTTATTTTCATGATTGATCAAAATCAGTGGACTAGCAATGAAGTCGTAGCAGCAGCAGCAGCAGCAGCAGTAGAAGTAGTAGTAGATTTTATAAATAGAATCATCGTGTCAAAATAGAAGCTCCCCTTCCTCCTGTTCCACACCAGATCGATGACCTCATTGACCTGGCACACACAGCCAAGCAGCACTGGTTCAGCTGCTGCAGCAGACGACATGAGAGTTTACTAAGTACATGTCAGTGCTGTGTCGATGGTAAACGGTAAAGCCATGAGGTCGATAATTAGTTTATTTCAGGTTTATTTCCGTAAATATATATTTGCTATGAATTTCTGAGGCATTTGGAAGATTATTCAAATCTTCCAAAGATTACATTTTCCCCCACGAAATCACGTGAAAGCCGTTTTATGTTTCAAACCCAACAAGAATTAGCATAATGTGGGACTGTATTATTGAGAATGACGTCATCGCCACGGAAAGCGACTCGGTAGATCAGCGTTCGGATTCAAGGTACGAAAATGCATTGTATTTGATTTTTTACAGACATTTTCGGATGCATGGTTTTTAGAAAATGATATTTCACACAAAGTATCTTTAATATCTGATTAATGACATACTCCAATATCTCTTTTGTTTTCCGATTAGAAATGTGTAATTTTAATGCATATTTTGGACTTTTATTTTGTATTTTTAATGTAATGTTTCTTGTACGTTTGTCCCCGTTTTTCCATCGATTTTGAAAAAAAAAATATGATGACTAGTTAATCTGCTGATTCCCATTTTCAAAACCATTAAGATCATTCAGATTCATGGTCATATGCCAAAGTTATAGCAGTTTTGCTTCGACACTTCCCCAGCGGTTTCACCGAAACATCGTGTTCATTCAACAGAAAAGCGAGGTCAAATCAATGCGAATTCTTGGGATAATTGCACCGTTCGGCACTGCCTGTAAATACCGTCCTGAAAACCAGGAAGACGGAGTGCCGTGGCGTTCCCGCATGCGCAGAAGGAGCGTTCGAGCGGACTTGCGTTGTGCTCCGAGCTATACCGTCCTATTTCGAAAGCTCGCTATTATGTTTCGTGCTTCGTGTTTTATTCATCAAAAATATAGGGTTCGGCTTAGTGTAGGATTGGGATTTTAGGTAAAGTTTAGGGTTAGGGTTAGGATAAAGTATAGTATTTGGTCCAGGGTTAAAGTGTAGTATTCGGTTTGTGTTCAAAATTGACCAGGACCAAAATGTCGAGAGCATGCCTCGTACAACTCAAGCATTCAACCCGTCAGCTATTTTCAATCAAGCAATCCATTATCAGCCAGGTGATTTCAAATATATTTTCAACCAGTCAGCGAAAGTTCTCGATCAATCATTCAGCCGATTAGCACTTTGAGTTGATTACGACCCCGTGTGTTACTACTCAAAAGCAGAACATTACTCTTGTTAGTTTTAATTCGTACTCCCTTATTATGATACCATTCATTAATGGCATACAAATCAGCCTTGAGATTTGATGTAATTACATTAATATCTTTATGAAAAACATAATGTAACATCATCAGCGTATGTACATGACCGTAAGCAATCAGTGATGTCAATAAAAAAAATAATAAAAGGGAGGGATCTAAAATACTTCTCTGAGGTATTCCTATGTCATTGACAGTTCTCTCTCTCTCCTCACCCCCCCCCCCACACTCTCTCTCACACACACACACTCTCTCTCTCTCTCCGCACTCTATGTGCCCTTTCCTTTTCTCCTTCCCCTTCTATCTCCTCACACCCTCTGTCACCCTTCCTCTCTCTCTCTCTTTCTCTCTCGTCTCTTTGCTCCTCCTCCCCCCTCTCTCTTTCCTTGTTCTTCTACACAATAAGGAATTAGGGTGCACTTTAGGGTGCAAATTTGGGCGGAGCACCCGTATATCTACTCGGGTGAAATCTTGCACCCCTACGGGTGCGCTTTGCAGAAACCGGGGTTCAAAAAATTGTGCAAGGTTGAATTCTGCACCCTTCGATCAGAAGTATTAGTCTTATATGAATAACCACACCAGCATTATTGACACTTATGTCACACTATCTCACGAAGTAAGACTAAATATTCAAAAGCATAGAAATGAAATAAATTAGAAAAAGAAAAAAAAATCCATTTCGATCAGCTGGTGTCGTAAATTTGCTTAAATTAAAAATTTCCGTAATGACGTGTTTCAAGAGAGTAATCGCGCAAAGACTAACATAAACCGGCTTGCAGGCACCATGAACACGATGACAAAAGAGAGCGGACAAAATATACAGCTCCTTACTGTATCCTCCACGATTGATCTGGTAGACAAAAGAACATCCCTCCATTGCTATTATGTAAAATAAGTAGAACAGGTGAATATGCATGTGACACCTAGCTGTACATATTTTTTCATGATAGCAATGAAGTGACATTATTTTGTCTACCAGAGCAATTGTGTAAGGTACAATGAGGAGCTGTATATTTTGTCCGCTTCTTTGTGAGGCTGACAGCAACAAACGTATCGGTACTTGTAGGGCCTAAGGCAGGAAAATTGGCATAATTCCTCTATTCAAATTATATGGGGAGTTTATCATGGCTTATTTTGATAGTTTCTTTGTCAAAAAAGTTATTTGAATAAGAATATGTGTTTAAATTTGATCATTCATTCGGGATTACATAATTTGTAGTGAAACTGCTAGTTTTACTAACTGTTACTGTACTGGGTACCATTGCATAAAGACTTACTATTATAGTAACTTTGCCATCAATGGTAACTACCATGGTAACGTTGCTCAAGAGCCAATCAAAATCCAGTATTCCATGAAAAGTTACTATAATAGCAAGTTTTATGCAACGGCACCCTGATTTGTTGTATGGATAGATAGTGGAGTACATAATTCAGCTTTTAAAGGTGTATGAGAAAAACGAGCTGTCGCACTGTAGACGCCCCCGGACATGGCTCAATGGATCTCACCGAGGTCCCCTCATGGCGTGTACCTTACTGCCTGTGTCCCATTCGTGCGTGAATTATGAAATATCGGCAATAACTTTTTATTGTTGAAGTTAGCTGTGAAGAGACGAGAATGGTGATCGAGTGCAGTTATGAACCCAGAGGGTACAAAAAATGCACCTTATATAAGAGTACCGAAATGCTGACGTCATATTCATTCGTCGTCCAGGATACTGGTTCCAAACAACAGAGCCCGCGCATGAGGTTCACCGCGAAATCATTCAAGCAACGGGCTGGAGCAGGGCAATTTCAGTGAATAGCGCTGGTGTGATCATCACGACATTGCTTAGCACAAATTGTTTGGAACCAGCAACCTTGACAACTTGGCCGGTATGATGTCACACTTCGGTACTCTATTGGGCTGCATTTTGAACCCCCTAGGGGTGTACATATGCACACCAGAAGGTTCAGGACTGCACCCTAAAGGGTGCAGCTACTGTACCAACGGTCTGCACCCCTACTGTTGCAAAACTGGACCCTAATTTCTTAGTGTGTACCAATGTGGTCATGGTAATATTTCGTGCATCTCTGGACGTCTTTTTTTAATGAGGTGTTCACAAATGTCTTTTTAATTGACATTATTATCAATGCATGGCGACTGCGTGACATCATGACAATTCCAGCTTTTCCTAAACGACAATGCCCCTTTTCACTCAATATAAGAGTAGCGGATCTAGGAGAACCCGTGCCTTAGACCTATTCTTCGTCTATTTGGCATTTCTTCCATCGAGATGAATAAGTGATGCCCTTGAGGGAGCACTTGCGGCATGGAAGAGGGGGTTGTGTGGAGGGGTGTGGGGAGTGTCGCCGAGAAAATATTAGATGGAATAAGTGCAACAGAACAAGGCCATGGACGTGATGGAGGTAGTGAAATGAGGGTGGGGAGGGGATTGTATTGTCTTCCCCCTCTTTCTTTTCTCTCTCTTCTCTTTTCACCCTTTTCTCCATCCGATTGGGGGCACGTGACCCCATGCTACATTACCGTCCACTACTCCACTCTACTTCTACTGAAACCATGCAAGAAAACTGTCATTGCGACTATCGTTTTTTTATGGACTTGATCCCTACCATAGGGGCTGTTTTATCTGGCCGATAAGTTCTGAGTGGAATTCTACAAACCGTACTAAATTAATATCAGGTAGGCTTATCCGATATACTCAGTATTTCGTTGAAAGATAAGGCCGAACGAATTCGATATCCCTTGTAGAATTCCTTTTGGATGAAAGGTGTAACATTTTTCTCTTGTGCGCTGCTCCGAAATTTGAACTTCGGCATTGGAGTTATGTATTTTCATCAAGTCAAGTTTTTTTTTGGTGGGTGTTTGCTTTTCATTATTTTGATCCTTTCCCATGAAACATCATCAAACCATTTAATATACCAAGAAAGGATTAATACAACCAGGGGCGGATCCAGAATTTTGTAAAAGAGGGCACAGGGCCGGAAAAGCTAAATTTCACGCTTGAGTGAGTACTGCCTATTTTGGGGAAACTCGCAAAGATACCCCAGTCCTGAATTTGATCAAACCGTGAATATCAGGCATGCATGCACTCTGCTAACTATAAATTATTGATTTAAACAATCATTTAATCCTCAACTCTAAGCCTAGCCGGGCATACCCATATAGCAGAATATCCAGAAATTGATAAATGGTAGGGGAGGGAACCTCCCAAGACAGCTGTTAAATGTATCTGGTAGCTCCGTTCTCGTACAAGCACAGCAAGTTGTACTGATATTTTCCTGGGCCTTCAAGGAGGAGCTACACCGGGTATATCTTCCTCTACTGCATTGCAACCTTTCGACATGCTCGTCGAGACAAAACATGGCATTGTGTGCAGAAAACTTCAATGTTGTGTGGGAGAGGGGAAGGGGCGAGTTAAAGTTTGTGTGTGTGTGTGTGTGTTTGAAACCCGATGAGTGTGGGTGCGTGGGGGTGCGGCTAGGTATAGGGTAGTGATTTAATGATTGCTCAAATCAATTATTGATAGTTAACAGAGCACTTGCAGTTTCTGCCTGATATGCACTTCGATCAAATTCGAGACTGAGGCATTTTAGCGCAAACCAATTTTTGCGAGTTTTCTAAATGTAGCCAGTACTCACTCGAGCTTAAAATATAATCATAGTAAATAATCATAGTGTCATCCGATTAAACAGAAACTCATCCATAAATCTATAAGAAAAGCAATCGTATCAATATTGTGAAACGTGGTAGCGTATAGGAGCAGTTTGGTTTGTATAATGTGCTGTACGTATACATTAAAAAGGGGAACACCTCATACTAGCAGATAATCTTTAAATGTTACTATATACTTGCAGAAAGTTTAGAAAACAATGGAAAAGGTGCCAATGGCTACTCTCTTCATGCTCATCTCAATGGGCCTATCCATGGGTAAGTTTTGCTTTTCAATATCACTTTCTTCTTTATATCATCTCCAAGTTAGACCTTAACCCTTTCAGGACAGGGATTATTTAAGGGCTAAATTGATCACATTTTGTTCTTCAAATTGGCAACAATAATATTTTTCTGTTAGTGCTACATGGTTCAAATAAGGTGTAATGTCTTTGAAAACAATATACATGGTTAGAAATTTGTTGAATAGTTGAAAGAAATTGCCAATTTTGATGAAAAACAATGATTTTAAACCTCTCAATGTGTTGCCAATTTAAGGATCTCAAAGCTTATTCTTGTTTTTAAAATTCCTGGCATCAAACGCAATATGGTCATGCAATAAAAATGGACATAGTGTGTGCAGAAAATTTTGCTCTTTCTACTCATGCATCTGGTATATTTTTTAGAGCTCTGGATCAAAAGTTATTGAGCCAAACCACAAAATGTGGTCAATTGTCTTGAAAGGGTTAACGAGAGAACGTGAGAAGAAATAGGAAAAGGGAGAAAGAAACAAGAGATAGAGTGACAGAGAGAGGGGGAAGATAAAGATAGTAATGATACTACTACTACTACTACTACTACTACCAGTGGCGGATTTAGGGGGGGGGGGCAATCCCGGCCCGTGCCCCCCACCCTTTTGAGGGAAAACAATGCATTGTGCCCCTCCTATTTGCGATTGTGCCCCCCCCCTTTTCGACCAGAAACCTTCTTTTTTTTTTTTTTTTGCTTGTCAGAGAATTATGGAGGGGAACTGGACCCCATAACCCCCCCCCCCCCCCCCCCACTGAGCGACTTTTGGAGGGCTGGCGAGAGACCAAAAAAATATGGGTCTCCCTCCATCCCTCCAAGCAGTTTCCCAAAGTTGACAATCCTGCATTTGTGTGCCCCCCCCCTTATACGAAATCCTGGATCCGCCCCTGACTACTACTACTACTAATGATAATGATGATGATAATAATAATAATATGTATGATAATTTGCAGCATATGCACTTGCTCAGACAAACAAGGGTCTTGCGGCATGCCCACATAACGTGTTGACGTGCCCATCGCTTCAGAAAACGAAAGGTGACAAAATTCCCTTGTTTTTGAAATACATGACGCAACAAGATGACGGCATAATGAAGTCCTCACGCGCTAACGACCGGATGAGTGTCAATCTACAGTGCACACTTCCGGGTAAGTGTATATCGTCTTCATGTTTTTTCATAATATATTCCGATTAAAAGAAAATTGACACAAAATTTTATATATGAGGAAAAATGAATCAGAAGAAGTTTCATGCTTTGATCCAACAGTTTATAATTTTGCACGCATTTTCGACGTATCACCTCACGTGACGTGAGGCGATACGTCTAAAATATTAAAATATCGAATATATATATATATATATATATATATATATATATATATATATATACATACATATACATATAAATATATGTATGAAAAGAGTCGACCAAAAAAAAAAAAAATTTCGCCAGCCCTCCAAAAGTCAAAAGTCGCTCATTGGGGGGGGGGGGGGTTATGGGGTCCAGTCCCCCTCCATTATTCTCTGACAAGCAAAAAAAAAAAAAAAAAAAAAAAAGGTTTTCTCTTCTAAAAGGGTGGGGGGGGGGGCACAATGCATTGTTTTCTTTCAAAAGCGGGGGGGGGGGGGGGCACGGGCCGGGATTGCCCCCCCCCCTTAATCCGCCACTGAATGGTGCAGTCAATGATATCCAGGTGGAAGTATTCTTTACAAAAGGGGAAACAAAAGCTTTTCATGAGGCATATCTATCACTTTGGGAGTGATTATTCTAAAGTGCACACATTTGGATCTCTATTTGGGGACATTTTTGACATGTTGTAACTGTACAAACTGGTCTATTTGTATGTACGATCGCACATTAAGACTTTCGAGAAATCAACTCAATGACAATTCCAATACCCTATCATATATCCCATAGATATCATGTTTGTATTACGTAATACGTAACAGTAATGTTTGAACATTTCAAAAGGTCGATGGACAAGGCTGTTGAAATTGTTGTTTAGAGGATTTTGTTAATACCAGAGTCACCCCGCCAAACCGATCCCACACCGACTTCAAACCGACCGATTCTTGGCCATTGGACGTTATGTAAATTTTTGTTCGGTCTGTTGTCGGTCAGGGCCCCGTTTCATAAAACTTGTTATCAATAACAAGTTACGATAGTTGTTATAAGCTACTGAAATCCTTGCATCTGATTGGCTGAGAGCAATATTTGTCATAGAAATGTGGCAGTTGTTGCTGATAACAAGTTTTATGAAGCAGGACCCTGGTATCGGTCTTGGTGATGTGACTGAGGTGTAGGACTGCAATTTCACTGGTTTCCTTTCAGCTTGTTTGTCCTCACCGTGTATGAACCGAGGACGCTGCAGTGAGGACCTCCATGGATTTATCTGCGACTGCGAGAGAGACTACGTAGGTCACCTTTGCCAGCGTAAGAGTAGGTATAATATTAGATGACATTGTTAGTCATTTTGTCGTTGTTGTTACAATAAAACTTACCACGGTAATCAATATTGTTACAGTTTCTTAATCATGTTAATAGCCAACATTTAAAATCATCGTATCCTCATCATCACTAAAAATATTGATTGTAGTCTACCTTTAGTTCAGCAGACATATACAATAACACCAAAGCACACATGCAAAGCAGGGAGGCAAACATTGTCTCTCGTCCAGTTTCGAGCTCCCCAAATAAAGTGGGCTTTTCCCACCTAATTCCTCTTCAGAGCAAATAAATATATTAACTGTTCTGACTCTTGATTTAATATCCGATAATGAAGTTAATGACCTGACAGTTTAAAGCTCCTGTAAAATGCACTGCTCGTCTGGAAAGGAAACTGTAATAGCAGTTTGAAAATTCCAGGCTATGCCAAAGCTCAGTTATTTTTTGTTTTTGTTTTTGTTTTTGTTTTTTGTTTTTTGTTAGAAGATCCGTGTCAAAATGGTGAAACCTACTCTGATGATCCAACCATATAGTATAGGTTTCCACTGTGTAAGCAACATTTTTTTCATTGTTGTATTGCGTACAGGACCTATGTGTCAGGAGGTTAGGTGTCTTAACGGAGGAACTTGTTATGATGATCCAACCATAGGTTTCTACTGTCTCTGTGATCCTTGCTTCTTCGGAGAGTTCTGCGAACGGGGTAACCTCGCTAGTCATAAGGACTGCTATTCATAAGGACCGCTTTCCATAACGCGTGACTAAATGAATAGCGGTTTTGTACGAATAGCGGTTCTTCGGAATAGCGAGCAAACCATAGACAAATTTCCTCGCTATTCATAAGGACCACTATTCATAACTACTCATAAGGACCGCTATTCATAGCGCGTGTTAAATAAATAGTGGTTCTTATGAATAGCGACAAGGTCTTTATAAAAAAAAAAAAAAAAAAAAAATCGAGTATGTCTCCGTATCTATTATCCTGCATCCCATCGGTTCTTAACCCAATTGATCCAAAGTCTTGCCTGGAAGGTTGAGTTGTGTGAAAGGTGAAAAGTGATTCGTGAGTTTTCTCATTCCAGTGGTCGGTTAGAAGAACATAATAATGATGTTCTTCCAAACCGACTACTGGAATGAGAAGGGTAGAAATGTCCCCTGTAAAGGATTGCTCTTCAAATGCCCACGCACTCTAATTATGATGAGTAATAGCTGAAGTGTTCGGGCCGAACATTTTATGCCACATGCATGTGTGTGTAGTCCCATACACATGCATTTCTGTGTGCATTGCATGTGCTTTTCAGCGAGACTGGGTCAATTTCTGGTCATTTAGATCTCATCATAGTATACACTAATTCTTGATGAAGACATGATCAACCTTTCCATATCAATTTGAGACATTTTCTTTGAAAATGTCATTGCATGACCAGAACTCCACTTCATCTTTAACCTACCCCTAGCCTTACCAAGTCTTAATGCATCGTAGGACCAATATGACCTGCACGGGGCGGATCCAGAATTGTCCCGAAGGGGAGGGGCAAATTTTTCTCTCGACCGTAATTTCCTTCAGGAATACGATTTCCAAACCGATCAAACCAAATCAACTATCCCACATTAATCATTATGCCTTTCAATGAAATTCACCACTTCGATTCTATATTCACATTAAACATCTTTATCGACTTAGGCAAAGTCCCATAGAAGCAACGGATCTTTCTTCTATTTTTTTTATTTAGGGGGGGGGGGGGGTTATAGCCTATATGTTACCAATCTATTAGATTATAGTTTTTCTCCCTGACATATGGCTGCGTTTTGACTCATCGGAGTCGAATAAATAAATAAAAAGATGAAGATATTATCATTATAGGCCTACACATTGAAGAACGATCACACTCAATACAATCGATAAGTCTTGTACACTGTCATTTACCTGTGCGCACGAAATGAACTGGTTGTGTACAAGGACTCATATACTAGATATCATAGTTAATAATGTAGCGAGCAATGACATATTGCGTAGGCTATGGGGTTAAGATACCAATAATTACATTCAATCTTGTCCTTTATTTATATCTACAGTGTATGATATTTTCTACCAAGATCTGAGCTCATATACCTACGACTATGAACCTGTTGTGCATTCTGTCAGTTCCTGACACGTACTATCTCAGCCTCTCTCAATTCGTCAGTGCGTCCAACTGTGAACTCCGCCGGAGCGACGTGACCATCACGTGGCTCATCGCCACGCCCAACGGAACGGTTCCCGTGATCACCATCTACGACTTTGACACTTACGATGTCGAGGGTCAGGAATACTTCCTTGTCGCCGACATTTCCCCACTCGACGATGCTACTTTTACGAGCATACGCGACTTTCGTACTGCTAAGAACCTTACCAAGCCATACAAGGACGTTGAAGTTTGGGTTCCGGGAGTTTGGGCAGACCCTGACAAGCCGAATACCCTATTGATTGCTCAAGGTAATCTCGGCATAGTCTTGCCCTTCACGGTGAGGGCGCTTTCCAACAGCATGTTTTGCAATTTCGTGAGCTCATTGCGTAGTTTTGAGATTGAGAGATACACGTCGGTGGCGGCTAAGGTCCGCGCTGTTTATCCTGATCAGCTGTAATTGGACCTTAGGACAGGGGCGGCATCAGATCTTTTTAAGGGGGCACACTTCTTCAAAATCTCTGCAAGGAAAAAAAAATGAAAGAAAAAAAAAAAAAAAAGAAGAGAGAGAGAGAAAAAAACTCTTCTCACAATGTCTCCAAAATGTCTGACGAGCGGTAACAGAACAATAGAGGTTTAAAAAAAGGTTTTCACCTTTTTTCGGATGTATTATGTGTCTCCAAAATATCTGACATGCAAAAATAAAAAAGAAGAAAAAAAAAAATTCAAACTAAAAATAAGACCATCATTAAAAACAACAAACAAACAAATCTTGGAGAATATTTGGACAAATTGGCCCAACCCTTGTAACGCCACACCTGGTCTGTAAAACAGGAGAACGTTGTAAACTGGGTGAATTAGGGTAGCTTTATAGCGAAACGTCGTGGCGCGTAAGAACGCGGGAAAGACGCATAGAGGAAAACTGCAAGTTTTGTATGTGCTTATAAAATTAGAATCAGACATATCTGAATAAAGAATTTCGTATTATTTTACTTTAAATTGTTCAAATATTTGAATACTAATTCTACATTGTAATATTTTGAGTCTGCCTTTATAGAATAAAATTATGATTTTGAGCAAATTTGTCATATGCTTTTTTCCCGCGTTCTTACGCGCCACGACGTTTCGCTAAGCTAAAGGACGCATGAGAAATTGGACACCTGTAACAAAAAAAAAAAAAAAAAAAAAAAAAAAAAAAAATGTAAAGCTTTTTCACACTGGTTTACATCTTACGGAAGTTCTTACCAATCAATATTAAGACATGCGTCTAAAGACATACCAGGATCTTGCATTTAGCTTTGATTTCTACTATTAAAAAAAAAACCCATCTTGTCTATTTTCAGCGTTTGAACCACTTGGCATTATTATGCACTAGGCAAACACTTATACGCTTTGTATCATTGTATGACCAAAAACTTTTCGAAAAACATGCATTTTTAAAAATTAAAAGCGAAACCGATACTTTTTTTCCGAATGCATGTCACATTCATTGCTGGTACATGTATTATCAGTAAGGATAAGGTATAATTATTACAAATATTTCCCAAAAGAATATTTTGGATTTTGAACAATCTTGGATAAATCAACATAATTTTCGATTTAAAATTTTTCTCCTTTTGCACATTGATAGATGTTCTCTTCAACTTATTCTGAATGGAAAACTTAAAAGAGAACATTTGTATTTATACATGTAATTGTGAATTAAATGGGAGAATGTTTGAATCAGTAATTATGCGAGTATGTGTGTTTGTCTGTTCAACCTCTGTATATCATTTTGTATTTCATTCTAATATGGCTTTCAAACAAAATTTGATCAAGCATGCAGTCAGTCAGCCGTTTTCAAGCTTTCCATTATCAGCCAGTGATTTCAAACAAATATTCAACCAATCAGCGAATGTTCTCGATCAATCATTCAACCAATTAGATCATTCTCTTGATCAAATATTCATCATCCACTTTTTTCAATCACACACTCGGTCAATTATCTGACTCAAGTCAAGAATTCAAGATAAAAGCGAATGCTCTCGATCACGCGTTTTCACCATCAGCCAGTGACTACAAATGAACATGAAATCAGCGTTCTCAATCACGCATTCACCCAATCAGCAAATACCATTGTCTTGATTATGCATTCAAAACAATCAGCCTAAAATGTTTATAATAAGCAGTCAACTTGGTTACTGCTCTCGATCAGACATGTGACTAATAAGTGAATGCTCTCGAAGAAGCATTCAACTAGGTAGCCAATCAGAAATTCCAATCAGCCAACTACTCTTCTTTATGCATTCAACCTATCGGCACATGCATTCGATCAGGCATTGGATAAAACAGCCAATGCTCTCTATCAAGCTCTCAACCTACCAGCCCAGCATGCTCGCAACGAAGCATTAATCCATCAACCAATCAGCCACGGCTTTCCATCAAGCATTTAACCAACCAGCCCATGCATATGAAAAAGCATTCAATGCAAAATGCTTTCAGGCAAGCATAAGATAAGATTGATAGTAATTCAAATTATTCTGTTGGCTGACAAAAGACCACTTTCTGCAGCCATACAACAACAACAACAACAGACAACAACAACAACAACAAAAAGATAAAAGATGAAAATCTAACTACTGTCCAAGTTACCTTGCTAAAAACTTGTCTGCTTTATTTTTTTCTCCAAAATACATACATCTTCATCCCTTATGTTCATATGACATTAAATGTGTCATCATGGCATATTGTTACAGATTCATGAAGAAAAAAACAAGATTAATAAATATTAAATATTCTGTAACTTTCTAATAATTATGTTAAAACCAATTTATCTGGGTAGGGGAAAAGAACAAACTGGGATATATACAACCTGTACAAATGATGGCAAGAAAAGGTCAATTTGGTTATCATACTACCAAAGAATAATCTTGAAAAATCAAATAAATATGTTTCATTCATGGACTTTCTTTCCAAGTATCTAGTTCCATTAGTCTATTACCAACATCTTATCAAAGTGAATACCTTTGACATTAAAAACTCAAAACAACTGTAAACTTTCTAGTACGTAGTATGTTAAGTGATAGGGCAAAAAAGCAATCAAACATATGTTACATAAATGAACCCTTCACAAATTTATGTGTATGGCTCTGGAAATGGTTACATAAATATGACTCACAACTATTTCTGAATAAAGAATAATTTGCTTTTATCCAGTTTTTGGTTTATTGATTAATATTTTAAAATTAAAATAATTTCTCTTATTCAGAAAAATCACAGCCATTTTTAAAAATCTACTTCTGTATTCTTTTATAATAAACTATTATCTACCTTGATAGAATATTTCATTTCAACAAATTCAGCTTGAAAGGCAAGATACAGTGCTGGATGGTTTTAGAGCTTTTCAAAAATACTTTCATAATTGTCAAATTATTTACATTAAAAAAAAATGAGAAAAAGCTTGTCTTCTGCATTTCCCATTCAGACATACAAATAAAAATACTCATTCATTTTGAAATTCCAATATTTTAAATTATCACAAAAATAAATAACAGAGTGCAGAGAAACAAAGTTCAAGACTAGAATAAGTTCTCCACTTGCATTCCCAGTTTTTTTTTTTTAAAGCATTGCACCTAGTTTATCTATTGCAAGTGGAATGTTTTATGCTTTCATCTCTACAGAATATAGTCAGCAGAAATTGCATGGTACTTTTCGAAAATACCTGAATAAAACTTTTTTTTTCAGTTGAAAGACCTACTTGAGCCTGGAACTACTAAAATATCAATCAATTTTCAAAATTCAATAATGCAGTATGTAAGGCAAGGGATAGCTCCAGGGAATCTTTCTAGTAGGCTAGCCACACTGAAAAAAAATATGTCTATGTTCAAAGTTTCAAACAAGGTTATTATTGTTGGATTATACAGGGTGGCCCAAAAAGAATGAAACACCTGAGATCTGCATATCAACAACATCATTTACACAATAATCATTATCTTTCATTAAATTGGGTAGAAAATTCTTTTCTACGTAAAATGACACCAGAGTCATTAGTTTTGGGTAAGGCATTTTGATTCTACAGCTGTTTTTGTCAGGCAATGTCATTTTCAAAATTTGCTACTTTTTCAACTGTAGTCATGTTTGAAGCAGCACAAAATTGACAGCTTTCCATAGAGTCAGCTTGGTTGACAAACGCATGACTGCTCTCACTTTGAAAACGAAAGACAAAGTGAATGAAACACAGACTGTATGGGAAGCCGTCATTCGCAAATTTCTTGCTGCTACAAGCATGACTACTGTTGCAAAAGTAGCAAATTTTCAAAATGACATTGCCTCACAAAAATCAAAATGCCCCAAATTGATGATCTTGGTGTCATTTTACTTGGAAAAGAATTTTCTGCCCAATAAAACTAAAACTAATTATTGTGTCAATGATGTCGTTGAAATTGGAGATCTCAGGTGTCGCATTCTTTCTGGGCCACCCTGTATAGGGTTAAATATTGTACCATATCTTTATGTTGTGCTGAAGATCTATTTGCATATTAATGCATGACTACAGCATTAGGCATTTAAATATTCAGGCAAAATAATGTGATTCATATCTAGATATCAGAACAAAGAATAAATATCAGTTCCATGACATTTGAATCGGGTGAAGCCAACTCAACAATGAAAGTAATTTCAACAATAATATCAATAAAATGGATTACATGTGATGATAATATTTCAAGATAAACATCATCAAAGGCATACCTTAAACCAACATGAATTGGCAATTGCATCTACCCACAATCCTATTTTTTTTTTTTTGTTGAAAGATAACTTTCATCATATCTGCTTTTTCAAATATAGAGGCTAAATTATCAAAAAGTTTCATTTATCCAAACAATGTCAAATTCACCTAGACATTTTAGGAGAGTTTCTTGTCTTTATCCTTTCTTAACCCACACATAATTGATATAGTAAGTATTGGAAAATTCTAACCATCTCTCCCCCACTCTCTATCTGCTTTCTACCGTATTTTGTATTTTCTGGGCTAAATGAATTTGACTGTTTTTTTTGGTTAAATTGCAAGACTGAGAAATTTCATTTACCGATATAGCATTCAAACCAAAAGCATATGGGAAATAAAGCCTGCCAACTTTAATGGGAAAACAATGATTTTAGATGAGTAATTCTCAACTTCCAAGCTGCAATGTTAGTATTACGGGGGTTCAATATGAAAAATCAGACCAGCCCACTCTCTTCTCCATCGCCCATTCTTCTAGTCAGTCTTATCAGTTCTTCTCTGACTGCATTTGCAACCTGAGGGGAGAATTGTCCTGTTGGATATTTCAGATTACTGGAGACATCGAGCTCATCATAGAATTTATCCACGGCTTTTCCAACACCGTTCTCCTTGGTACTACGCGATGGGAGCTTTTCATCCGTTGATGCAGTTGTGGATGCAGAGTCTTTTTCAGTTCTATTTGATTTAGTTCTATCGGGTAGTGGCGAACGTTTTTTCGACCCGAGCCTCTGCGAACCATTGATGCTGCGATCAAACGACCAATCGTAATCAGGTTCCCCTTCGAGGAGCGCGACGCTTCGTTTGTTGGCGCCCTTGGAAGGAGTGTCATCAAACTCCTCTGGTGGAAGGGGTAGTTGGCTTGTCAGCATATCTTGGAGCATGTCGGCGTAGCGTTCAACCACGCCCTGTTTGGTCCCTCGAAGGCTGTCACCATCCGGTCTCCGCTCTCTAGAGGAGGCGAGGCCATGTTGATGATTGCTGGATACTCCTCTTGGGCTAGGGATTGGTGAAGGGTTCAGACCACCAGGGAGTGAAGCCTGTCATAGAGGAGAAAAGGTTCCAAGCATCGAAATTGGTGTCATCACCTTATCATTTCCCCTTAGAAATTAATAAACTAAAGAGTCTACCCTGATAACAAGTTGGTTTTAAAAGAATCAGAAAAATTAAGGAAACAGATCAATGAAAGTTTGAGCAAAATCCAATAAGAATTAAGAAAGCTTTGATTTTTTTTAAAAGTTGGTATCAATCCAACACGGATTGGGAACTTTGTGAAGTACTTGCGATGTCCTCTCCCATTAGCCCTGGACTTCAAAGATAATAAATTGCCATTTTCTCTAAAGAAAATATTTATCATACAGGCACCCTATATATAATTGATTCCTTCATCAAAAACTAAGAAAATTGATATTTTTTTGGTGAAATTATACACAAAGCAAATGGGAGAAGACCTCTCCAAATACATCAGGCAGTTGCCAATTTGTGTTTCATTGATTACAAAATACAAAAATTCATAACACACTTCTTATTTCTTATCGGATTTTGCTCAAACTTTCACTAATCTGTTTCTCTTATTTTTCTGCTGTTATTCAAATCAACTAAATACCAGGGTGGACTTCCTCTGTAATGATGATAGCTCCATTTATATCATGCACTACCTATTCAAAGGGATGCTCATGGTGTCTACAAAATATTGCTATTATCCCGACTTTAACCAAGCTGCCCTAAGGTTCAGAAAACTTCTAAAAAAACAACAACAAGTGAATGAGTAAATTACGCAATGCGTAATAAATGTCCCCGCTGGAAGTGCAGATCTGTGGAAATTAACTAGCCTGAACCTTAAAACTTCAGTGAAAAACTTTAGTGAATAAAATAATAATGTTACTGCATGCAAAAGAAGAGAATACCAACAATGCATGTATACAACTGAAATATAAAACATGAAAACATTATGAACCTTCAGCCATTTTGAATAAATTTGCATAAATTTGCATGAATAATGAATTTCAAAATTCTGTGTAGAAGTTTGGAAGCCCCCACCCAGCCCTATCAGATAAAACAATCGGAATCAAAATCCGATGTGAAATAGAGGAGAAGTAGCATTTTTTGTCAATTTTGAATAAATTTGCATAAATTTGCATAATTAATGAATTTCAAAATTCTGTGTAGAAGTTTGGAAGCCCCCACCCAGCCCTATCAGATAAAACAATCGGAATCAAAATCCGATGTGAAATAGAGGAGAAGTAGCATTTTTTGTCAATTTTGAATAAATTTGCATAAATTTGCATAATTAATGAATTTCAAAATTCTGTGTAGAAGTTTGGAAGCCCCCACCCAGCCCTATCAGATAAAACAATCGGAATCAAAATCCGATGTGAAATAGAGAAGTAGCATTTTTTGTCAATTTTGAATAAATTTGCATAAATTTGCATAATTAATGAATTTCAAAATTCTGTGTAGAAGTTTGGAAGCCCCCACCCAGCCCTATCAGATGAAACAATCGGAATCAAAAGCCCGTTTCATAGTCCCCTCGCGAACTTCGTTCGGCGGGGACAAAAATTCAATTTATTTGGTGACATAAACCTTTCCAGAATCTTAATCACTCACCAAATTTGTTTTGTCTTATTCCTACAAAAGTTTCTGGTCATACATTCCATTTATATACTGGTCTAAAGAAAGAAGTAAACAGTTCTTACTGGCTCTTGTGACGGGGATAACCTTGCTGTCTCATCACCGGCTGTGTACGGACTCCAAATGATGCTGCTGCCCTCTTGAGGTGGTTTGCTAACAGGCACAACGACCACGCGAGTTGTTTGCCCCATCTCTGAGGTCTGAGTGCCTCCATCTGTTGAGTAAAAATCAACATGTCAGGAGTTACATTTAGCCAATACATATCATTTGCATTTTGCAATCTTTCAGAGCATGATGCGTATACGTTAAAACAATCAAAATATAGAAGAACATGTAGGGCAGCATCTATAAAAAAACCATAAGACTAAGTTTGCTGACACCCATTATAAACCCAATGTCTACTGGAACTTTGTGGTTTCTGTATTAAACCTATGGGAATTAAAGAATTCAGATGTCAATGGGTTAAAAGCATGTTATGACATTGACATCATTATTAACATACATTTCATGGGAATGTCAGCAAACCTGATTTATGGTTTCATGAAATGCTGCACTGAATATTAAGCATCATTCTGACATGATAGAGCAAACCATCTCTAAAATTCCCTGTGGCAAAAGTGTGCATGTAACTGAATGGCAGCAAGCTGTCCTGGGGAGCGTTTCATCTTGTCAGTGTTTTTTAATTTTGTCAGTGACAAATTTGCTCTCAGCCAATCAGATGCAAGGATTTCAGTAGCTTATAGCATTTGTCGGTAAAAATCACTGACAAAGCGCTTGATGAAACGCTCCCCTGATTAACTTTTTTGTGGCAGCTTTTCTAACTACTCTGAATTATCATAATGGGACTTCTACCCCCCCCACCCAAATCCTTTCCTAATTAAAAATACCATTGCTACAGTGAACACAGCATATTTTTGCGACATAAACATAATTAGCGTAGAGTTTATGGTAGCTGTCAATAACATATGGTAGCTGTCAATAACATATGGTATCTCACTCGTCGAAAAGAACAAAAATTTGTTATTTCAAAGGTTTGCTTAGCAAACCAGGCATCACTGTCACTTTGAGCACTTACCTATTAAGCCATCTTTGGGTTTTCTCCTTGGAATAGGTGGTACAACTGGAGCAAAAAGCTGTCTTGGTACCCTAAAATGAAGTAACAGAAAACAAATAATAACTCCAACTTCAGTAAAACACAATATGAATTAAAACAGACTAACAATAGACCGACAACAGATCAACAACAGTCCTGACGAAAGATTAAAATTTCACTCCGCGGGGAATAAGATACACTCTAATCTGTCCCTGAATAGTCTCCAACTGATCCCTAGGAGATCACCCTGATTACAAGTTGGTTTTAAAATGAGAAGAAAAATTAAAGAAACAGATCAGTGAAGGTTTGAGCAAAATACACTAAGAAATAAGAAAGTTATGAAATTTTACAGGTGTAATTGATCGAATTCAAATTGGCAACTGCACCCCCCAAAAAATTAATTTCCATTTTCTCTAAAGAAAATATTCAATCATACATACACCTTAGCTATAATCAATGGGTGAATTCAAGTTCGGTGTTGAAAGCTGGTGTTGGTGTTGGGGCAAAACTAGCACCAGCCACAACACCGAACCTGAAATGAAGCTGGTGCTGGGATTGACTTCACTAGGTGTTGAGCTATCAATAATGTGAATGGTATTATTTTTATAACCCCAAATTCGGTGTTGGGGCTAGAATCAGCAGCCCAATTCACGCTCTCAACACCAACACCAACACCAACACCGAACTTGAAATCACCCAGTGACCGTCATGTTTTCACACCAAACCTGCATAAAACAATCTATTGCTTCATCAAAAATTATTAGAGGAAATGAAATGTTATGAAATTTTCTGAACTGAGCAAATGGGAGAGGAGCTCACAAGATATGTCACGGACTTGCAAATTTGTGTTTGATTGTTTACAACTTCAAAAATTGATAACTTTCTTATCTTTTATCGGATTTTGCTCAAACCTTCACTAATCTGTTTCTCCCATTTTCTGCTTTTATTCAAATCAATGAAATACCAGGGTGGACTTTCCCTTTACTATACAGATAATGCAGCCTAATATTACTGTAGGTTACAGCACAAGTCTTTCTTGAGAAGCACCAGGTCAGGGATAAGCTCGGCTTGTGCTTGTGCTGGCAAACAAAGAGAAACAGAAGTACATGTATATACATTGGGTGATTTCAAGTTCGGTGTTGGTGTTGGTGTTGGTGTTGAGAGCGTGAATTGGGCTGCTGATTCTAGCCCCAACACCTAATTTGGGTTTATAAAAATGATACCAATCACATTATTGAAAGCTCAACACCTACTGAAGTCAATCCCAGCACCAGCTTCATTTCAGGTTCGGTGTTGTGGCTGGTGCTAGTTTTGCCCTAACACCAACACCAGCTTTCAACACCGAACTTGAATTCACCCACTGAATATGATTCATATGGCTTGTACTTACTCTTGTTGAGAAGAATCCCTTGGAGTTTTCTTTCCTTCTTCTCTGCTGCTGTAATTCTAATTATGACAAATAAGGAATCAAATCACAGATGATTGTAATTTTAGCAATAGTGGATAATACATTTTCAGCAACATTTCTCTCATAATTCACAGAGATGACACCCATATATGTATACACAGACATTTTATAACCACATATCTTATGATTATTAAGAGCTATGCGTCTTTCTTAAAAGTATTAAAGATTTCAATTTGCTTGTCTACGATCTATTCACATCCCTGATTAGGCGTTAGTTTTGCAAAAAATAATTTGTAGACTGTCTCCTAGCACTCTGCAAGAGCACTCTGCAACATAGATGCAAGTTGAACTTCTTTGCTGTCCAGTGGAAGTTATTTGTGTTCATTATTATAGTGATTAAGTTTTCTTCTCCCAGAAACAAATGGCACCAAATAAATAACAGTAATATATGTACATGTTTGAAAAGTTGGTGCCACCACAGGGGTTAATACAGGCTGTCCCTATCCTTTACCTGACTGTGTGAAAGACCTCCGCTCAATGGCACAACAGCATTTTTAGATGGACTCGTCTTTCCCACCAATGAAAAGGCCTCATCTATCAGGGCATGCATCTTCTGTTTGGTCTCTTGTAATGGTTCTGGTTTATTATCAGCTTCATCCTGGGGTAAAAGGAAGAGAGAGAGAGAGAGAGAGAGAAAGAGAGAGAGGGGGGGGGGGGGACAGAAAGGAGAGAGAGAAGGGGAGAGAGAAAGGGTGAAAGAGTGGACGAGAGGGAAAGACAGAAGGAATGTCAGAGGGAGTGAGAGAGGGAATGGGCATGAGAGTCAGGGAGGGAGTGTGAGAGATGCAGAGAGAGAGAGAGAGAGATGGGGGAAGAGCATGAAAGAGAGAGAAAGAGAGAGAAAGAGAGAGATGGGGAAGAGCATGAAAGAGAGAGAGAGAGAGATGGGGGAAGAGCATGAAAGAGAGAGAAAGAGAGAGAGAGAGATGGGGGAAGAGCATGAAAGAGACAGAAAGAGAGAGAGAGAGAGAGAGAGATGGGGAAGAGCATGAAAGAGAGAGAAAGAGAGAGAGAGAGAGAGAGAGAGAGGAGAGTAGGCAAAAGAGAGAAATGACTGAATCTATAATTAACATGCTTCACAAATTTTCAATACACTCCTTTCAAATACACAGTGTTCATGTATACAAAACTGTGATATTTTGTCCACTATGTGCCCCCCCCCCATTACTGAATAGCAATTGTTGATATCATATATCACATGTGTAAAATACAGACTTATGTAAGAGCGTTCTGTTCAAATTCAATTAATCAGTGGGCTTAGCAATTTATCATGAAAAGAAAACTAATATTACATCTATAGACATGTCTATCAAAGAGCTGAATAAAGAAAAAACAAAAAATAAAAACACAAAAAACCCAACCTCCATACTACAATTTCACAGAAAACATTGGTTGTGAACATGTATAAAGAAAAGGTAAAAGTACATTACTCAAACTTATAACAACACTGATAAGCCTTGAAATGCATGCTACAAATCTAGGCTTCAACACTTGACATGTGGATTACATGACTGTGTTAGAAGTCCTATTCATACGTTATTGTGTAAGAGCCCTTCTTATATCCCTTATTCAGAACTTGGCATTGAACTGTATCATGTTTTGTCTTGGAAATGAATAGGGGTAACTAGGGCTTATGCTGAACACAATGAAAGGGCCGGTCAGACTTGAGGGATTTACAATAACGGGATTTTTCATTAATGGTTCACCCAGACAGCTACTTTTCAATTAACCAAGCCAGAGATAATGCAGGCTGGAATCTATGGAAAATACATGTTGTACCAAAGTCGAATCATATCCAAAGGGTTAACATAAATGAGCATACTCGCTATTATACACAACACAGAGGAAGTGTATTTTCAATCAAAAATCTCGTTATCATAGTTATTGGTGAGGTCTAACCAGCCCTTAATCCATGCTTTGAAAAAAGAGGAGGGGGGATAACGAACACCCCCTCCTAGGTCGTTGTGGCATGCACCTGTAATCCAGCTAACAGTGGAAGTCATGAGGATCAGGAGTGATCCTCTTATCTACGAGGTACATACGACCACCTATCTGTTACAGTATGCTATTATATCCTATAATTGCCCATAACCGAACATAAAATTATTTCACAAATAGCCTACCATACACCGCCTCCGTCCCCCGGGTTGCCGTATGAAACCCGTCACCCGCCATGACACTTCCTCCGAAACCACACACCAAGAGAGCACCCGCAACCAGGACACGCAGACATGTCGCAACTGCGAGGCGAGGGGTAGGAGGGGGGGACACAGATAGGTGGTCGTATGTACCTCGTAGATAAGAGGATCACTCCTGATCCTCATGATCTACTATCAGTACATCCGACCACCTATCTGTTACAGTATGCTAGACCGACACGGACTCAGCGGGAGGCTTGGCTGCGTCTAGCGGTGAAGGAGCGGTGTATTAGCGGGACTGAGAGGCCGACAGTAGCGCTGCTCGAGAAAACGAGGGTACTGCGGCGGGGATGTCCCGGAGATAAAAGGAGATGAAGGAATTCGGGGAGCGCCAATAAGCTGCCTTCTGAATCTCCTCTACGGACACGCCGTTGAACAGAGCCCAAGATGCGCTGATCCCCCTGGCATCGTGTGCACGGGGCGACACGCCAGGCGAGAGAGCATCGGGGCCGGCCGCACGAATGGCGGCAACGATCCACTTCGAGATAGTATCTCTCGAAGCCGGTGAAAAAGGCTCTTTCGTAATCACGAAAAGCTGATCACCAGAACGGCGTTCCTTAGTGCGCGCCCAATAATACTTGAGAGCGCGCACCGGACACCAGACTTTATCCTCCGTCACCGACGAGAGGGTGGACAGCGGTTGGATAAAAATCTCAACCGGTTGGGAGCTGGCAGTCTGGTTCTTCGCCACATAGGACGGGTTGGGAATGAGGCGCACCCCCGCGCGTTCCCAACGGACATGCCCCGGCGCCGCCGACAGTGCGTGCAAGGCACTGCGACGCTGGCCGGAGGCAATCGCCAAGAGGAAGACCGCTTTAATGGTTACATCTCTAAGCGAGGCCTCAGCGAGGGGCTCAAAAGGCGCCCTGGCAAGGGCCTCCAGCACCCGAGGGAGACTCCACGACGGGAGCAATCTCCTAGTCGGGGGGCGCTCCAGGAAAAAAGCGCGGACCAGGCCGGTCAGGGAGGGGGCAGTAGAGACACTGGCCCCATCCGCGAACCCAGCGTGGATAACGGCAATTGCCGAACGGTAGCCACGGATGGTCGAGACAGTCAGGCCCTTATCGAAAAGGGAAATCAGAAAGTCTGCGACATCCCTTAGAGGTGCAGAACGGGGATCCACCCCGTGTGATTCGCACCAGCTAAAGTATCCAGCCAAACGGGAATTATAAGATTCCCGGGTGGACTCCCGTCGGCTGCGAGCGACGAAGGTCGCAGCCCGCTCTGAAAGGCCCGCCTGAGCTCCAGATTCCCTGACAATGGCCAGGCAGTCAGGTGGAGCGTGGCCGGTCGGGGGTGCAGAGTCCCCGACACTGGCTGGGAGATCAGGTCCGGACGAGCGGGAAGGAGCCTCGGATTCCCCACCAGTAGGCCCGTCAACTCGAGGAACCACGTCCTCTTGGGCCACCACGGGGCTATGAGGAGGAGAGTTGCTTGGTCCTGCCTCACCTTCCGCAGAACGCGGGGAATGAGGGCGAATGGCGGAAACGCATAACCCCGGAATCCCTTCCACGGGAAGGAGAAGGCGTCCATCCGCCAGGCTGCCGGGTCCTGCACCCTCGTGCAGTACATCGGCAGCCGTGCGTTCAACTCCGAGGCAAACAGATCCACATCTAGTGGGGGAAGCTGGCGCACCAGCAG
The DNA here is from genome assembly GCA_025618425.1 of Heliocidaris tuberculata. Lineage (NCBI taxonomy): Eukaryota > Metazoa > Echinodermata > Echinoidea > Camarodonta > Echinometridae > Heliocidaris > Heliocidaris tuberculata. Next base: position 25,131,613 of record CM046843.1, on the reverse strand, counting down.
ATGCATGACCTGCGGGTGGAGCGTCCACTCCGAGGGGAGAACCCGGCCCCGGGACAAGAAGTCTGCGATCAGATTGTCCCGGCCCGGAATGTACGACGCAACGGGGAAGACCCCCATGCGTCGGCACCACCTCCACAGCTCCGCCGCTAGGGCGTTCAGGCGCGTGGAATGGGTGCCCCCCTGTTTGTTGATATATGCTGCAACGGTGATGTTGTCCGTGCGTATCAACACAGCCCGGCCGCGGATCAGCGGCAGAAAGTGGAGGAGTGACAAGGCAACAGCCTGAAACTCCAGCACATTGATATGTGGGAGGGTGGCCGAGAGGCACCAGTCCCCATATGCATGCAGGCCCTGACAGTGTCCGCCCCATCCCATGTGGGAGGCATCGGTGGTCACTGTGATGGAGGGCTGCGGGGGCTGCAGGGGGTTGCCCCTGATCAGAAACTCCGGGCGGCCCCACCGCCAGAGGAGAAGGCGGGCGGCCGGAGGTAGCGGCACAGGCCTCGTCAGGGGGTCCCGTGACGGGCGGTAGTGCTTGAGAAGATGGATCTGTAGCGGGCGCATGTGCAGCCGGCAGTCCGGCAGCACATCGACCAAGCTCGCCAGGAACCCTAGGAACTGAAGCCAGGTCCTGGCTGGCACCCGCCGCCTTAGCCGAAGACGGCGGGCGGCGCCCGTAATCGTCGATACCCGCTCCGGGCTGGGACGTGCCAGTTGCCGGGGGATATCGATCACCGCACCCAGGAAGGTCGGGCACTGCGTGGGCACGAGCTCCGACTTCTCCCAGTTTACGAGGAACCCCAGGTCTTGCACTGTTCTCAACAAAAAAGCCAACTGGCGGGAGAGCAGGACCTGGGAGCTGGCTACCAGCAGCCAGTCGTCCAGGTAGCAAAAGACCCGCAGGCCTTGCTGCCGGAGGAAGGCCGCCACGCACGATACAAGCCTGGTGAATAGGCGTGGTGCGGGCTTCAGGCCGAAGGGTAGGGCGCGGAAGCGGTACACGTTTCCCCCGAACGCGAAGCCCAGCAGATCTCTGGAGGCTGGGGCGATGGGGACGTGATGATAGGCATCCTTCAGATCTATAGATACTGCCCAATCGCCTGGCTTGAGGCACGGGAGTATGGAAGCCAGGGTCTCCATACGGAAGTGCTCCGTATTGATGTGTCGGTTGATTCTCTTGAGATTTAGAATCAAGCGGAACTTCCCCGAGCGCTTGGGGACAAGGAATATGGGGGAAAGGCATAACCGCGGATGATCGCGGGTCCTTTCCACCGCCCCCTTCGCAAGCAAGGCGGCGATCTCGGCCGCCATGGCTCGACGCAGAAGCGGAGACATGCGAGGGGATGGAAGACGGACGACGCCTCCGGGCAGGGGGGTGGCTAACTCGACGGAGAAGCCACCGCCGACAACGGAGAGAACGAAGGCGTCGTCCGTTATGGCCGCCCAGGCCAGCTGGAAGGCCTGAAGGCGGCCGCCCACCCCGGAGGGGGGGCCCTGAAGCGCTCGGGGCAAGGAGTCAAAAGCCGCCGCGGCCCTTGTCGGCCGGGCGGGTAGACCCCCGCTGCTTGCCTCTACCCCTGCGGTTACGGCGCCCCCGGTTTGTGGCCCGGCGGGTCGTCTGTGGGGGAGGCATAGTCACCGTCACACGCTGGGGGGCCGACGCCTGTGGCCGGCGGGGCGATCCCCGGGGACGGTTAGGTCGAGCCTGAACTGATATCAGCTGACCTGCTAACTCTCGCGCCTGCTGGCAACGGGTTAGCGCCTCCTTGATGCGGGGCGCGAACTGGCCAGAGAAAAGGAACGGCCCTTCGAATGGCATCCCACTCGTGAGCTGCGTCCTTTGCCTCACCGGGAACCCGAGGGCCTCGAGGGCCAGGTCCCGGCGTCGGCGAGTAGTGAAGAGTGCGGTACGCGTGGACTGCTTCCATAGATGCTCCGAGATGGACATGAGGAGCGAGTCCAAGAGCTGGCGGTCCTCGGGGGAGACCCGGAGGTCATCCGCCTGTACAGCCAGGTTCGTTAAGGCCCCGGCATAAGCCGCTAGACGCATCGAGGACCTTGCTAGGACCGACAAGTGCGTCCACCGCATATCTTCTTCAAGAAAGGCGCGACGGCGGAGAGGATTGGCCCTGCCTACATAATCCCCGAGAGCTAGGAGCTCCGGGGAGAGGGTCTCGGGCTCGAGGTAGCGGGCCATGTCCGCGGGCTGAAAAGCAAAGGCCCGACGCAGGCCGGCGAGGCCCCTCTTAGGGGGCGGCTCCCGGGCGATACGCCCGTACTCCTCCTTGAAGTCTGCCGTGAGGGGGATACCGGGCTGAGCCCCGGCTCCCCCTCGGAACAGCCGGGACGCCGGGGGTTGTTGTTCCGCCGGGTCCGGGCGAACCGTATAGAATTCTTCGAGGTATCGAAGAAGTAAGGCCTCCGCCTCCTCACTGAGATGCCTCAACCCAGGCGGGGCTTCAGTCCCTGTAAGGGACGGCGCCGCTGAGGAGGCCGACATCGAATCCCACCCAGAAGTAGAGGGTTCGGACTCGGTCGCTGTAGGAGACTCATACAGCTCAGAGAGGAGAGGCATGGGCGGGGTAGGCGTCGGTAGCGGGAGGGGAACCTCCGCTGGCGGCACGCTATAACCCGCCGGAGCTCGGGTCACCAGGCCCGGGGAAGGGCGGGGGAGCCGAGGCTGGGATGCAGTACCCGCCTGGAGCAGGGGGAACTCATCCGTAAGGGCTGTGCCTGCAGACGAGGCTAGGCCACCGGCGGCCGTAGTCTGGTCAAACAAAGGCACCGGGCGACCATCCGCCCGCGCAGGGAAAGTCTCTTCCCCGGGCGGAGCACCCAGCGCCGCCGGGGCGCGGCTCGCGCCCGCCCGCTGGCGGGGGAGCGGCCCTTCCGGCGCAGTAGCGGGTAAGGAGGGGGCAGTAGCGGCTGCAGGCAAGTCAGCCGACTGGCCTGTAAACGCCCAGCCGCGGTTCTCAGCCAACCGGCTCATCATAGCGAAGAGCTCGGCCTCGCTAGGCTGAGATTTGCCCACCTTCTTCTTCTTCTTACCCGTCTTCTTAGTCCTCTTTGCCGAGGGAGAAGTCGATGGGGCAGAAGCGGACCGCTTCCTGGACTTCTTCTTCCTCTTAAGAGTCGCCCGGGGCGAGCCCTGGGGCTGTCCCGCCGGCGGAGTGCCGGTGGAGGAAGCCTCGTAGAGCTGCCAGTCCCAGGCGGGAGCCTCGACCAGCGCCGCCTGGCTAGGCGGGGCGGGGAGAGCTCCAAGGGTGGTAGCTACCGGCCTACGAGAGGTCCGGGTGCTCAAAACCCTGGAGACCTGGGAGGTAGTCGGCTGAGAAGTAGCAGCCGCTACTCCCCCGCTCTCATACCCCACGGGCAGCCCGGTCGGGCCGGGGGGGGGAGCGGACAGGGCCATGGCTAGGAGCCGCTCTAGCAGCAGGAGTGACCAGGCGGTCAGTGCTGCGAGCGGCCGGGGCGGGGGCGGCTCTCACGAGCGAGGACGCTCGGAGCGGCTCCCCGGCGCTCTCTAACCCCTGGGTCAGTTGGATAGGACCGGGGGGAGAGCGGGTGGTAGAGCTCCGGTCATGGCGCCATGGCCTGCACTCCTCCTCCTCCGACTCGCTGCCCCCGGAGGCGAGAAGCTCAAGGGGAGGGTCGGCTGGGCCGGACCCTCTACCCTCCGGCGCAAGCGCCGGTAAAGGCTCTCCCTCTACAGGGGGATCCCGGGCGGGAAGCCCTAAATCCGGCGGCCTGGCGGCCGCGGAAGGGACCAGGGCTTTAGGAGCCCTCTGGATCGGGGGGTGGGAAGTTAGCCAAGCCTCTAGCTGAGCCCAAGTAGGCTCAGACCAAACGGAGCATACCGCACAGGGATCGGGACGGGTGCATCGCCTGTGCAGTGGACAACACGCGTGCACGTCCCAGTCCGGCAATCCCCGGCGGCAGACCTGACATCTAAGAGTCATACCTGTAAGGGGAAAGGACTCAGTTAGACACAGAACATATATATAAACAAAAAATATGTATTACCAAGTCAATTGTAAACAAAAAAGAAATTTGTGTACAAGACAAGGGGCGGGAATTAAAGAGCGCTGTGCCAACAAGATAGATCTACATTGAAGGCAGAGCGCTACGAACGCCTAGGAAAGAACATGAAATTAAAACATGTACCAAAAAAGCCCAGAAACCCATGTCTACATAAATGATGTGCATTTTGGACCGGGCGGCTTGCCATAGGCGAAAAATCAAATCTGGCGGCATTTGGCCTGCCATACAAAAAATTTTTCTCAAAGTTTCCAATTTCAACCAAACGGTGGAAAACACTAAAAAACTAACTCCCGGGACTACTAAATGTCCAACGAGAGGAGAAAAATCTAAACAAAAGCGACCAGAAGGCCGTACAATGGTAGGCAAAGCAGAACAGGGGAGAATCGAGCCAGCACAAGCCACGCTCCGAAGCCGCGGTGCATACAACACACAGTGTGTGTGAAGCAACGCAACTCAAACGAAGTCGGCACAAAGCCGAAACAAAAGCCTGATTTTCCCCTTTTCCGCCGATACAAAGTATCTAAAACGAATTGCTAGCCTAAAACAACAATCAAAAGAATAGAAAATGGAAAGAACTGGCCTGATTGTTGGTAATCTGCGTCGGATGGCGACGGATTTAGGGAGCAATCACAAAAAACGTCTTGTTCGTATAGGGTGCGAACAGGAAGGAGGAAGTGTCATGGCGGGTGACGGGTTTCATACGGCAACCCGGGGGACGGAGGCGGTGTATGGTAGGCTATTTGTGAAATAATTTTATGTTCGGTTATGGGCAATTATAGGATATAATAGCATACTGTAACAGATAGGTGGTCGGATGTACTGATAGTAGATTATAAAGGATAGTAACGTCAAAGGTCGGTCCCCAGGCGTAATCATATCTGATTGATTGATACATGTCTGTAAAAACCCAATTACACACACTCTGCCTCATTTAATGAGTATCACTCAAGAAAGCAACAGATAGACCTATACCAAAGAGAGCAGGCTCTCTATTGGAACACCACAGCCTGGGTAAGTTGGTCCACTTTCATCTTCCAGCATTCTTAGTGATCCCTTTAAGCTTCACATATTGATCGATTTATATTGGTTTTCATAAAGGAGCATCTAATTACACTGAACTGTACAACTAAAAAAAGGGAAAATTTTCTTATTTTTTGAAGATCTCTTAGGAAATGTGGGTTGAAATTCTAACCGAGTGTGCTATTTTATTACCAGGATATACAGTTGGGCCAAAAAAGTTAACGTACACCTGGAAGAAAAACAGTTTACCTCGCATTTTCACAACTTCAGTCATTCCTATTAGGAGTCGTACATATACATGTATATGTACAAGTATGTCTCAAGAGTGATTTTACTTGATGCATATATAATTATAAGATTGAGCAGAGACCAAACTTGTCTGTCCTCTTGAGGAGAAAAAATTACAGGAATGAGTGCAGTTGTGAAAATGTATATTTTTTTTCTACCAGGTGTACGATTTTGAGGCCCAACTGTAGATATTATCTTCATGTATATTGCAAGGTAGCTCAAAATGTTGCATTGTCATGAGAGTATTGCGCAATGTCTATTGCATCATCAGATGGGTGGGAATTCCATCCCTCCAGGGATACCGAGACGTCGAACGTGATAACACAAGATGTTCTATTTTGAACCAGAACCGTCTACATCAAACAGTTATGAACATAAAAGGTGCAATAACAGCTGTGATGTTAGTATTTAACCTTCTGGTTATGAAGTTTTAGCCAAAAAGCCCAAAATTAATCAAAGGTGCCTCTAGTTCTCAGCAAATAGTCTCACAATAATAATAATAATAATCATTATGATAATAATAATAACAGAAGTTCTTAAAAAGTGCATAATTAAAGAGTCCATATGCAATTTACATTATGATGATACATCTAATTAGAGGACAATTAGAATTACAAGTACAAGGTGTCATCCCTAAAATAGTGTATCCATGTTGAATGTTCTGCATTATGTAATTTTAAACATACAGTCTGCACCTATTTCTCATGGGCTAACATGTATACAACTCTCTTTATAATCTTCTAGTCAGAACCAGGAGGAGGGGCATAGGGAACTCCCACGATCACAGAAATTCTTGTTCAAAATTATCCAATGCCAAATTACTACATGTATACATACATGTATCATCTTTCTGGCAGAGAATCAAACATCAAACCAATCCTCCATTTAACCCCCTTTTGTCATACATCACCAATACAAATATCTAAAGTAGTACAATTAAACAGTGGAATGTACAAAATATTAAAGACTGTATGTATGAAGAGATTTTCTTATTCTAAATTATGTAACATACCATCCCTCTTTGTAGAGAATCCATATACGGCAATACCACCTTATATATCATCAGGGCCCCATTTCATAAACTTGTTATCAGTAACAACTGTCACATTTCTATGAAAAATTTGCTCTCAGCCAATCAGATGCAAGGATTTCAGTGGCTTATATTACAGTTATTGCAATTTGTTATTGATAACAAGTTTTATGAAACAGGGCCCTGTACAAACATAAAAATATGGACCATTATTAAAGTGGAAAGTGACAAATCTCCAAGATAGCACCTTCTGGTCAGAGCTAGCCAGAAGGGCATACATGTATATCATTTCCATTGTGTATTACAGAGTTGATGCCATTCTCGCTCTCAACAGATGATGCCCCCCCCCCAATTGTTTTACCTCCCTTCTCAGGCTTGAAGCACACAACATAGCATGTGATTACAGCCAGAATGGCATAAAATCTAGCCATTATCTAGGTAAACTAGCTTCCAGAAGATGATAAGATGGCAGGAAATCATGGTGGATCAATTTGATCACTACTTCCAAAGTGAATTTCCTGGTCATGTGATTCATGTTGCAAAGCACAAATCATCAATACATTGTCCCAGAGAGTGTTGCAAAATATTCAATATTTTACACCACCAGTGAACCACTCTTTCTCCAAAGAGATACCTCCCTCATGCAAATGCTAGATGTTCTTGCACATCATGTAAAACCATGCCCTATTAATCATGATAAAAAGAAACAGTCTTGTATAGTGCATATCACGTTGTGATATAACATCCTTTTGCACTGTGATATAACATCCTTTTGCACTTCCAAAGGGTTTGGATATTATTACCCTGGCTTTAGCTCTGGCGGCCATAATCAGTGCACAGTGCATTTCTAGGAAGATATCCTGCCAGGTATCCATTAAACACCTGGGTCAAGAGTGGCAAACATGGAATAATGTCTTGCCAAAAGACGCTAGTGCCGGGCTGAGATTCGAACCCTCAACCCTTGGATTGAGAGTCAAGTAAATTGAACCACTATACCATGATACCTCATTCACAAAGATCAAGAAAGTTCATTTTCTGAAATTATTGTTATACAAAACAAAACTGGGATATAAATTAAAGAATACAGGTGGTCCACACACAATCCATATTAATAAGGAATACTATGTTAAAAGTACAACAATCTAAAGTAATAGATCTGCTGTTTCAACAAACCATAATAAAGTCTATTTCCAAAAGCTATCCAACCCTATCAAAGATAATATGAATTCTCTCTTTTTTCAGGTATCACATATCAGGAAGGATGACTTTTTTTTTTTTTTTTTTGTATGCAAAGAGGAATTCTCCTCGCATTAGATTACAAAACAATGTTGTATCATGTGAGCACTCGATTCTCATTATGCCTTGTAATACACAGATGAACATTAGAGTCCAAAGTTGAATGTTGATGCGAAAACTGTCTGCAACTCAGAATTCCTTTTTTCCCCCTTTACACACTCTTTCAACAATTGAAAATTGATATATGGAAGTAACAATACTGGAGCTATCATACAGGGGGCGGGGGCTATTTCAGAAGCTCTGTGGGCCAAATGAGCCCCTAGCCCCATGTTTCTGGAGCACTGTGTATGAAATATTTGTTACAAGTAGGTCTGCCGTATAATAATGTGAAAATAGTTTTCCTGAGAAAACTGCCTAAATAATTAATAATAATTAATAATAATAATAATAATAATAATAATAATAATAATAATAATAATAATAATAATAATAATAATAATAATAATAATAATAATAATAATAATAATAATAATAATAATAATAATAATAATAATAATAATAATAATAATAATAATAATAATAATAATAATAATAATAATAATAAATGGTTTCTTATAAAGTGCTTTACCAGAAACAACTGACCAAAGTGCTTACATTATTATAATCATTAAAAAATGTACTACATATCATAAACAACATCAACAAAAAGAAGAGGAAGAAGAGGAAGAGGAAGAAGAAGAAGAAGAAGAAGAAGAAGAAGAAGAAGAAGAAGAAGAAGAAGAAGAAGAAGAAGAAGAAGAAGAAGAAGAAGAAGAAGAAGAAGAAGAAGAAGAAGAAGAAGAAGAAGAAGAAGAAGAAGAAGAAGAAGGAGAAGAAGAAAAATAGAAGAAGAAGAAGAAGAAGCAGAAGAAGAAGAAGAAGAAGCAGAAGAAGAAGAAGAAGAAAAAGAAGAAGAAGAAGAAGAAGAATAGAAGAAGAAGAAGAAGAAGAAGCAGAAGAAGAAGAAGAAGAAGAAGAAGAAAAAGAAGAAGAATAGAAGAAGAAGAAGAAGAAGATGATGAAAAAGAAGGCATCAAGGGGGAAAAAAAGGAAAAGCATGATTTTGAATCCAAAATGTGATTTCAATATATCTTTACGAGGACTACATAACTTTAATGTCAATTCACAATTTCACCAGATTTACACAAACTTCACACTGAATAGAATGTCCCTTTAACCCAGACCTCGGGCCTGTAACATAAAGAGATACAATCAATCTTACGATCAATTGTAACTCTTCAGTACATGGTTTGCCATAGACTTACGATTGATATCAATCGTAAGATTGATTTATCTCTTTATGTTACAGGCCCCTGATCTCAAACAATTCTTTAGCTTTTACATTTATGGCCAACATGAGAAGTGTTAAAATATTCAGAATTGTGAGAATATGGAAGTGTGCTACCTGTGCAAGAACATGATTATTAAAGGTAGAAGATAGTTTTGGGAAGCTCTCAAAAACTTTTCGTGAGATTTCTTTGATTTTACTTAATAAACAGCACGGTACTAACATAACTAAGATGCTGTGAAGTTTTTTCCTCCTCAAGTGAAATATTTATCGAACGAGAGGTGAAAAGTAATAAAAATCCCTGGCCCAAAAAAGAGGGGATGTAAATTCAAACAACGGCCACACACATTACCGGCCACACACATTACGCACATAGGGATTGCTGTGTGTTATAGAATACGCTGCACACAGTGCGAAGCGCTGGGTTTATTGTGCGGGGAACCTTCGGGTGGATATGGTCTTAGCGTGAGGCAGTGAAAAGCCGTTACCAAGCGTTTCTTACAGATATTTACACTAAAATTTGTTCGAAATCGTGAATGGAATGTTAAATAATCTCGTACATGTGTCTTATGATAAAAGGAGAATAGTATGTGACTATGTTAGATAAGTTTCTTGCCAGCCTTGTTTTTGCTACCGAGACTGTCTGTGAGCTTTAACAATACCAGGTCCCTGTTTCATAAAACTTGTCATCAATGACAAGTTGCAATAACTGTTATAAGCTACCGAAATCCTTGCATCTGATTGGCTGTGAGCAAATTTGTCAGTAAAAATCACTGACAAGACACTTGATGAAATGCCCCCCAGGTCCCTTGTAAATGTATCATTTCACATACCTACATGTACATGTATGTCTAAATATATCATTCATGCTTCCTATTTCACGGTTTACTTTGGAGAAAACCCAAGGAATTAGTGTTAGCATATAACCCCTTTAAATAACAAATAGATCATAAGTGCATGGCTCAGATCAAGGGTATATTTAGAATAAACAGTCTTTTTCTGGTGATATCTTTTTTTTTATGCAGTCCATATGGCAATTACCATTTTTGTTTCAGAAAGGACATGCTTAAAACAAAGAAGCTTAAAACAAGGTTTCATTTTAATGCCATCTGAATAAGAGACTATTTGTGGCAGTTTTATGCCTAAAAATGCCTTTTTAAAATGTAATGTTACATTCACAACATGCACATGTTGTAACACATGAATTCAGAGCTTAGATGTTATGACTTTCAAACACAGTTCCATGTTTTAGTAATATATAATGTAATTAACATGCATTGTACATAACTTCGGTGTCCACCTAATTTTTAAAAATTGCGTCACATTAAGTTTGCATTTAGTATCACCCTTATTTGAAAGTTAGTAGGTAAACATGTTGAAAACTAAGTGATTTCAGCAATTTCGGAGTGAATTTACCCAAGTATGAAATAAAGAATTGTGTTAACTTATTCCTTCACTTCCAGCCAACAAGAGACTACCACAACCACCAAAACATACTAAAAAATGTTTAAACTGTACAAGATTATGTGTAATATACATAACTAGGTGTCCAGTAGTTAGGTGGCATTTTTTCTTTGATTTGCCCCAAATTCATACATTTTTAAAAACACTGTTTTATAGCAGTCATGAGAAACATTCCTCTGAGTGTGGTATATTTGCCAAAATCTTTTTTACCTGGTCTTTACTTTCCTCAGATGAACATCAAGTTATGTACAATACAATTTATAATCCTCCATATTAAATGACCCGCTACTGTCTTATCAAAACAGCCGGACATCAGAAAATTTTAACATATGCCTGTTACCCAACATGCAAGATTTCCACGCTGTCAGTGTGAATTTTATTTTTGTCCATCAATGTTACACAAGGGTACCCTTGATCTGAGCCATGCACATAAACTTTCAAAATACCAGGTCCCTAATAAATGTATCATTACTTCATTACACAATGCTTTCTCTAGAAATGTTTGTTTTGCAAAAATATCAGAGGGGCAGGAGGGCAGTACCAACATTATTTAAATCATAAATATTCACAAGCTTTTAAAATACCAGGGGTCTGCTTCATAAAACTTATAATACATTGTAAGTTACGATGACTGATAAGCTACTGAAATTGATGCATTTGATTGGTTGTGAGCAAATTTGATCCAGAATTTTCCAGTTGTTATTAATAACAAGTATAATCCTCATGTTCTATTTCACCGTTTGTTTTGGGGAAAACCCAGGGAAGGAGCACATTTACATATAAGCCCTTTAAATTATTAATATTTAAGAGTACAGGCCTTGTATCTCTCTGCTGATTGGAGACCTAGTGCATCCTTCATGCATATTCATGACTGTACCTCTCAGCTCGCTTCTGATTGGCTACAGCTGAGGGTGAATCAGAAGCATGTCCCAGATGTAAACAAGGCCTAGCCAACTTAACCTTTGTCTCAGTGCTTTGGAATAACCAAATAGTCTACATATATAGACCCCCTTTTTAAACCTGAAGTATTTGCATTAATAGATGAATATGAATAGATGATCTATTTGCATGAAATAAACAAGATATTTGCATAATTATAGGGAATATTGGCAAAATTATTTAATCAATACAAAATTCATGAACAGATTCTTTCACCTGAAAGAGAAATAACAAGAAAAGACTAAATAGAGGAGTGAATGATGGAAAAAAAAAGACAACCACTTCCCCCACCTCAAAAAAGGAGATTAAAAAAGAAGGAATCATTCTGTCAAATTAAGTCACTATATGCACCTTAGTCACATTAACCACGAGAGGTTTCCATAAGTTATTATTTGACAAATATGCTCATTGTACCTTTATGTATTAACATTTGTTAGTTTTATATGAGAGACAGATATCAATTCTTCATTTTTTTAGCAGTGGGCTGTGCAAAGGCCCCCTTTAACCATATATAAAAAGGATTTAATCCATGAAAATGTAATTACTGCTTTAACATATAGGTTGGTCTCTGTCATCTAAGGCTCTCTAATACACAGATCTAAGCAAAATGTTTCAAATCATTAGCCAGAAAAAAGGAAAATTCTATTCAACTAAGAAAATAGATGAAGTCAGCACATTCCAAGAACACCACATCGCATAGAAAGACTCTTCATGCCTGAAAGCTTTTACAATGAAACTTTAGGTAAACTATTGTGTAGTTCTTGAATGTCTGCTCCCTGATCTGTGTATAAAAAGGCTACTTGTAATAAATGAGCACTGCAAAAGTAATGCCCTTACTATTATGCTTATTATGTGCTTTTTACACAGAGGTCAATAAAGAAGGAAAAACTTTTTTAAATCGATTTTTACAACTTCATATAACATTTACAACATTACTGTATATATATATATATAAATATATATATATATATATATATATATATATATATATATATATATATATATAATCAACGCATTAAAAAGGATACTTTAATGAATATGAAGTTGTAAAATTCTGTTGTATATGTTGAGGATAGTACCAAGGTCACCAAGAAGAAACCTGCAACCTACCCACATGCTGCCAAAATGATAACTCCTGTACAATTATAAATAAATGTATTATTAATAAATGTATAATTGATATACATTAATGTATCTTTTTTTATGTAACTACCTAAAAGAACTATCTTTTACTATTCCCCGAAACATCACTTCATCTCTTCATTTGTCACACAATTCTCATTTGACCATCTTTGTAAGTCAGGTCTATCATTACATCTTAACATTGTAGCCCGAAACAGGCAATATTTCTGACAGCAAATGCCGATCTGAGCTAGGACCGAAGGTACGGGTTTTTCCCCCTTGGGTGAAGGTGGGTCTTAATTTCAAGACTAGCAGTCTGGCTAGACAGGGTTTAAATGACAACACGACACATCGCCCATCCCACTCCAAGCCCTAGCGCACAGCAGTACTACTGGTGCCTTCTCTGCCTTCGATAGACAGTGAGTACAGTACACATACTGACCACAAAAATATTGCACTAGAATTATTAATTTCGCTGTATAGAGCTGCAGCTGTTGGTTGTAACATCTGAACACATACATGTACATGTAGCTGATGTCTAGAGAGCACAATTGCATTCTGCCTTTCAGTGTCTGCAGGTATGTTTTTAAAAATGCAAACTTTTTCCCTATAAATGTTTATAAATCTAAAAATGGCTTTTGGAACCTTATCATTTCAATTTAAGCCTGTGCATTTACTATACCTTTAATATTTTCCTTTAGATTTGCTTGCTCGGCTTTGACATCAAGGCGATGTAATTCCTGGTGGTAAATGAATGGCTTACAACTGCTATCCTTTAAATTCATGAAATATCCGACTCTTTTCAGGAATACTCCTAGCTCTTAACACCACCTCCCTTCATTTGTTACTGGTGCATTTATTGCTTACAACTCTAGTCACACTTGTCAGATTAAGATAACGATAACTATACCAGGTATATAAATCACTGCCAAATTGATAGGAAATGCTTGTGATAGGTCAGATTTCTCTGATAAATGGTAAGGAACCTCTCTTTTCGATTTTATTGTCTTGGTGGATATGTTCAGAGAGCAAATCGTTTTCGCTCCTTCGAGGTGATGATAGTTCAGAAGAATCATGTAGGCAGTGTCCACTGAGCATGATTGACAGAACCCAACCGATTTTATCGGTCAGGTGTGACCACTTTTATCTTTGCCGGTATAAGTAAAATTTATATGCACATACATTATCATTATCGTTATAGGACAAATGTGACCAGCCCACCCTTTGCTTAGAATATCTGGTACATCTATTCAACTATGGCTAAACAATGCTATCTGCATCGACATGTAGGCCTATTGGCTTTTGGAAGCAAGGAAATTCAATATCTGCTGGAACCTGCATTGCATGTTTACAACTGTTTAAAGTCCATGTAGTAGCCTACACATATAAACACTTTCACGATTTACTGTTAATGTTTTAGTATTGCAAATTACAAAATAGGTACAGAAATGTCAAACACACATTATTCATTGCTTTTATACAAAATAGCCAGCTCTTGGTTCGATGGTAACATGTCGTTTTTCTAAAGGTTTGTTACTCCGACGGATTGTAATTCTGAAGGTTCATAATTCTGAAAATGAAATTGGGTTCATAATTCTAAAGGTTCATAATTCTGAAAATGAAATAGAACCCTGTATATTTTTTTTTGAATTACGAACCTTTGGAATAATAAACCCTATTGCATTTTCTGAATTATGAACCTTTGGATACTGTTAAACCAGTAAATTTTGCAACATAAAACTTTCGCGAATTGTTAATGACAGCCAATTTTGCAGCAAGAAACTTTCGTGAATTGCAATCATTTTATGGCGTTTCAATTGTGATTGTATTATTTCGCGGCATGAAACTTTCGCGAATCTCGACCCCTCCCAAAATTTACGCAAGTTTCATGCACACAAAAATTTCTGGTTTTACAGTAAACAAACATTTGGAATAATGCATTCAGAATTATGTACCCTATTTGTTTTTCAGAGTTACGAACCCCCTGGTATGGGAAATTTGAGTTCTAGAAATTATGTACCTTTGGTTTTACGGACACTCGGATTAATGAACTTCAATACTGAATATTCAGGAAAAACAAATGACTCACGGTTCAATTATGGTTGGTGACAGGGGAAAAATACCAGGTGGAGAGAGCGATTCAGCTCTGGAGACATCCAACAGAACTCTGGCTAACACATTACTACTCAATTCTCTCATTCCCATAGGCTTAATTAAAGGCAGACCCAGAACAAGTGGGCACTGATTACTGAATTTTCTATTTCCTATAGGGTTAACTCTTACTGTGCCAAGGGGTTTCGCTCTCTTCAAAATTTTACCAAAATGTGATCAATGCTTACTTTTCAAATGTCTGCTCTTCATTAACCATCTATTATTTCACAAAATATTGTGTACAGAACTTGTAGGAAATTTACTATCATTCCTTATGATACCAAACATGATTATGTTACCCAACTTTGTGTACAGTATAAGAATTATTGAAAATTACATGTGAGTTTCTTTTTTGTCAATTATTTTTTAGGTTTCTCATTTGTTTACTATTGTTTAATGTTGAAATAAGGTAACATCTTTTTTAAAATCTGCAATTTTCTCTGAAAATTTCTATGGTAGCATATAATTATAATCATATATTTAGAATGCTTGATTTATGCTCAAAATTTTGATATACATTGACCACCATATACCTTTTCTGTGGTAGAGTAATTGGTGAATGAAAATGACAAGTCTATCTGTCACATATATGTGTGCATAGCTCTGATCTAGGGTACACTAGTGTTACATATGAGGTAAAATTTTGAACTAACTGCGAGACAGGGAAAGTTTTATGAAGTTGATGTTCAAACATTGCAGTACAGACACCTGAAGTGCTGGACCTCCAGACTTCATCAATAATCAGCAACAAGTCACCAAAGTTCACTGTTGCAAAAATCTTACGTTCATAACTTGGTGTCAGGTGTATGCAATTATCACTTGGTTAATTTCACTCGTGCAAAACAAAATTAATTGTGAAGTAAAATATGCCTAAAAAATGGTTTGGTAAGCTTCCTCATACCATTCACTCTCCCAAACAGGATTGCCTAATCCTGTAAACAAACGAAAATTAAATAATCATGGGATGAAGTTACGGAGCACTAAAAAAGTGTCCCCACGATCAGGGCCATGCACATGTGACATCGGCACTGAAAGAGTTAATACATACAGGGACCACCTGGGGGGCGTTTCATGAAAGGACTTGTCAGATATTTTGTCCGACAAATTTGCTGTCAGCCAATCAGATGCAAGGATTTCAGTAGCTTATAACAGTTGTTGGATAAAATATCCGACAACTTCCTTTCATGAAACGCTCCCCTGGTTCCTGTAGGCAATGGGTAAACAAAACAAAACAAAACAAATACAAACAACAGACCACAAACAAATAGGGAAGAGGACATCCAAGTTTTACTACATCAAATCCATAAAGAGATTCAATGAACAAAACAGTTTGTTTTTTTTCACACTGGTGAGCCGATACACACCTACCCCAGTAATTTGTGGGGGGGGGGGGGGTGACGCATCTGTAATAGCCTACACAATAGCAGCTAATTTTATAAAGTGCTTTTAGTTGCAAGGCAGGAATACATTAAAAATGGTTTCATGCTGGTTGGCAGTTGCTATGGAAAAGCAGAGCTATGGAACCATTACCCTTATTTCATCATCATGACTTGTTGATTGATTCTCTCTTCTTAAATATTTGGTATTTGGTGATGAGCAAATACATATACTGGGTTTTGGTTGTTATTATATGCTTGTTTGGGTGTGTGTGTGTGTGTGTGAGTGTGTGGGTGGGGGTTAATGTGTTTTTCTCTGACTCATTCTTATCCCTCTCTCTCTCTTTTACTTTTCCCTCTCCCTCTCCATCCTCTTACTGAGAATCATGTTCCCTTCTTATTTTTCTCTCTCTCTCTTTTCGTCATCTCCCTTTTCCATCTTCATTCTCTATCTCTTTCATTCTGCCTCTCTTTGTTGTCTCTCTCTCTTTCTCTCTGTTGTCCACCTTTCTCCTCTTCTCCTCCCCCCCTCTCTCTATCATGTTGCCTACCTTTCCCCTCTTCTCTCTCTCTCTCTCTCTCTTTGTCTGTCTCTGTCTCTAGGTGTCCTTGCCCGTTTGCACATATTATTTGTTTCCAGCTTACGAGCATACACACAACCATATGTACATGCAGGTATGCGCCTGTGTGTGCTCTTATTTGTTTATTACTAGAAATGAAATGTACAATTGTGCATGTGAGTTCGCTAAGGTTCACTATTAATGTTAAGTAAAACTTAATACAAAACAGGAATATTTTACAGCAACAATAAAAAGCTGGTGGCAAAAAAACGGCACAAATATATCGTCATGAAGAGTTTGCTAAAAACACGAACTAGAAAAGTGCAAGGAAAGATTACCGTAGGCACAGACATTTAAACATTTTTCTATTGATAGAACAGGGGTAGATCATACCAAGGATTTATTACAGGTCTGTCATAACTCCTTGATCACACTCCAACTTACATTAGGGGGGTGTTTCATCGAGTGGTTTGTTAGTGATTTTTTTGCTCTCAGCCAATCAGATGCAAGGATTTCAGTAGCTTTTAACAGTTGTCGGTAAAAATCACTGACAAAACACTTGATGAAACCTCCCCCTGATATCTATGTGTGTCTATGTCACTCAGTTCAAAGGGTTTAACATTACACCTCTGTAGGAATGTTGTTATTTGTAACCTAAGGTCTCTACTTTCCACAATCATTTATGTTCTATTGTCAACAGATTACAAAAGAGCAAATATTGATATCAGTATCAGCTACATGTACGTGGAATCCATACAAACAAATATCTTATTTTATTTCCTGCTGTGGGTTTGGTATCAAATTATTTTCTTCATGATTTATGAGCCTCAGAGACATGAAATCCAGAAACCGATTCACTTCTGCTGGCAAAGGAACCCCTTGCACTAGAGAGTTTAGGGGGGGGGGGGGAGGGAGGGACGGTTGCCCTTCTCCCATTTTTTCTGATAGTTAAGCAATTTTTCTCTAGCCTGAGGCATACTATGGGCCACTGATCAACATTTGTTAAAAGTGGTGTCTGTCCAGTGTTTCATGTTTGAAATGGAATGTAAAAATAGCAGCAAATCAAAGAAAATACAAAGCCTCAACAAAACTAAAAATCAGCACTTTCTAAGCTTGAATGCACAAGTATAGTTATCTTCTCCTATAGTGTCTAGTACTGAAAAAATGTCAGCAACATGTATTTCTTTCAAACAGCTTGTGTGTGTGTTTTTAAAAACATGTGCAGCAAAACATTTGTAAAGAACACTAACAAAGAAAATGCGGATGGATATATGGAAAATCCAGAGAAAAGCCTTCAGAAAGCTCAAACAAAATACTTTATTCACTAACTGCGGCAAATATCATAAGAAGGAACAATAATATGCATATTTTCGGATACCGGTTAGTTCAGCTCAGTTAGCCTGGAAAAAAAAAAGACCCAAACATGTTGTACCTCCATGGGTTTTGTTCTGTACAATTTAAAGCATGGAAACCCGAAGATGTTGTTGCTGTTGTTAGGTTAGTTTTAAAGGAGATTATTCAAATTTGAATATTTATGACAATGGACTCTTGGTGTCAAGTCTCGAAATCAGACTTGAACTTGAACTTGAACTTTACGATGTATTTTCTATCGACCTCTTTCGGAGTATGAGAAAGATATAGTACATGGAATCATAACATACTTGTATGAATAACATGATTAAATAAGATGGCAACAAAAGCATCAAATTTGGTATTCCTGCCTATTCTTGCATATTATGTAAAGCAAATATCACAGAAGATTAATCACTAAAGATTCACAATGTATAGTCTAGTTGGTAATTGTGAAAGCAAAAAGTTACTGTATACGCCATATATTTCGCGGGGGTTTTATTTTCGCGAATTTCGCGAATTGCGAGTGGGTCGCGAATTTAACAACACGCCAAAGTATTGCCAACATGAGAAGTCGGTTGAATTTGTTGTCTCCTGGTCAGAAATTCACCACTTCCCTTTGCAAAAGTACATCATCACCGCTGTGTGTAGATTTGAGAATTTTCCAACCGCGAATTCAACCACTCGCGAAATAGTCTGGTTAGTCCTTTTCGCGAAAATTTATGGCCGCTAAATTGATGGCCTATACAGTATATGATATAGAATTAGGTTATTTTTTATGATGAGTTGCATTCTATATTCATATAAAGCCCGGATCACACATTGTAAAAACCAGGGTGTTAATTCAACACCATCTCCATATCTACATGTACATTGTATATTGGGCTACACCAGATAAGTGTTAAAACAACACCAGTTTCAAATCAAACTGGTGTTGCTTTAAAGGCATTGATTAACTTTGCCCAGGATTGAAAAAAAAAAATCACTGTTCCAGCTAATGCTGTAATCATAATTGCAAACCTTTAGCTCAGACAGGAATCGCCTGAGTTTTGTAAGCTGATCGGTCGTTTATATATCAAGATATTTACGATTGAATATTGATGTCGGGATAGAGTACCACCGAACCCTAAAGAACTCTTACGGTTGGCATACCTCGCTCTATCACAGAATACCGTACGGGCTGGAAACCCGCTCTGAAATCGCCAAGCGCTGGTGCTTGGTTTTTGTGACTGCAGCGCAGCGAAGAAGCCGAGCGCAAGTCGAGCGACTTGCGCTAGCGATTGATCGCGATTTTCTCTTTTTTAGGATAGTAAACGGGTTCCATTTTCTCTCATACTTTCACATATCCTTAATTATATATGTAGTTAGAGGACTGCACACAATTCACTGGCATTTGAGCTGATTTTACAATTTTTCACAAAGTTAATCAATCACTTTAACACTGAAGCTTTAAGATCCTGGTGTTGTTTTAACATTTATCTGGTGTACTTAGCCCAATATCAAACTGGTGTTGTTTTAACATTTATCTGGTGTACTTCGCCCAATATCAAACTGGTGTTGTTTTAACACTTATCTGGCGTAGCCCAATATTGATACCGAGGTGGTGCTGAATTAACACCCTGGTTTTTCAGGTGCACAAATGCGTCATTTGCTGACGTTAGGACCGTGCCAGTGACTGGTACGGTCTTTTACACATGAAAGAGTGATATCGCTTACAAAGTTATTGCAAAATGAACAGTGTAAACAACACTTTTCATAACCGGCAGATGGGTTTAATAATTGCCTTCAGATGCTTGATGAGCACAGGTGATGATGTAATCAATATGATGCCTCATGTGAGCTGGGCCTTAGTCAGATTTGGCAACCAACTTCTAAAAACTCTCTCCTCTTTCATACAGATTCCCTGTGCCTGGACCAATCTCTGCTGACTTCTCCAAAACAAACTGGAAAGAACTGATAGAACGACCTTGAGCTAGCAAGCCTATGCTACAGGACTGGGCGGAAAACAAAAGAAGACTTCTGGACTATACCACATGTATTAGAGGAGGGCAGCAAACGTGAACTACTTAATATTTAACATTCAAATCTTGTTCAAACTTGCCTCACTGACAGAGAATTTTACTGCAAACAAACAACAGACATTGATTAGGCATTAATGTCTCGATAAACTTGGGGAAGTCCACATTTCACAGAGATCTGTTTATCGCCATCAACAAACGAGAGGTATTATTCATATGCTCCTACATAAACATTGATATCTAGACTAATTTGGGAATTTCCAGATAGTGGTAGTGACGTGCGTTTTTGAGTGCTCAGCCAACAACAGTGATATCTTACTAGGCCAAGCAAAGGCTGATTGAATAGCAAATGTGCTGTTGCTCTGTGAACTGTACAGTTTGAACCACACCTCTTGTAGCTCGGCCAAATGTGCATGAGCATATAATCAAGATAGACTGGTGCAATACATCACAGAGGTTCGTCATTGCTAGACTTTGACCCACTTTCACCACAATCATGGAAGAAGCGCAACGCAAGCAGAGTTCATCTACAAAGGCCCAGGACTTCTACAACTTCTTTCGGAGCGGGAACAACAACGAGATCCGGGCCAACCTTAGCCTCATCGCCTCCAATCCAGACCTAGATAAACAGGACCTGGCCCTGCTCGTGCTGATGCTTAGGAACATTTCGCAGCCGTATGTGAGGCGGCTGATCCGCGAGACGACGTGCTCGCAGATGCTGAACAGGGCACTGAACACGGTGAAGGAGAACGAGAGCAAGAGGGGCATGAGACCATACCCCAATGATGTGGAGGAGATTGAGATGATCATCTACGGTCCACCTCTAAGCCCAGATGTTCCATAAACCACATCAAACTTATTCTTCAAAGAGCATTCTTAAACATTGCAGGGTGCATAATTTGTATAAAAACATGAATTCTAGATTAACAAGTCAAAGCTGTGTTGCGAAGACTTCAACTTTAAGTCCATATATTCTGTAAACTCAATCAAACTTAGCCTTTTGTGCACGTTATTACACATTGCAGGGTGCGTGCTCAACGACGGCATGCTGACTATGCTGAATTCATTAGGTTTAAGCTACATTGAGATGATTTGATAGCCCACCCCTGAACTCAGACATTCTATAAACTGATTGTCTAATGGTGGCAGCCCTATGCTTTGACCACGGTTGGGAAACAAATGATGACTTTAAAGAAAAATGATCATAATCATATTAACTTGATTTTATCATGATACATCCGATTTAAACTGACTTTTTGATTTTTTAAAGTTATATCCTTAAATGTCTCCTGTAATTTGGTAGATCTATTATCAATAATCAAACATTACTTGAAATATGAAAACTCTCATTTGGATGAATTTTCTAGCCCCCCAAAACCCCTAAAAAAAACAACAACAAACGAACAAAAAACATCAATGATTTTTTTTAATGATCTTTTCTTTTGGTCACATCCACAGAATCAATAACAAAATTTTGGAGGTATTTCTTTGTTTTTTAAAATTAAAATCAGCCATTAAAATTACATTTCAAAATCAAGTTGATTTAAATCATGCCAACCCTGGTTTGGACACCCTTACATTCTGACAGTAGGTGCATGTACATCCTACTGTATAACTGTGTGAAAAGAAGAATCAGAGTGACAAGGAACAAACATTGGGAAAATGGTTTAAACATGCCCAGGAACAATCCAAATCATTTCAATTTATTTCATTCAAAATTTATATTACCCCCGGTATAAAAGAAAAAGAGAAATTAATGGAATCTGTATCATTCCTGGGAAAAAATAAAATCAAACACATTTCAAATTTTTGTTCCAATGCCACCCTATGATTGTATTCACTCTGAAGTCATAGATGCCGTTAACTGAATGATGTATAAAGCATTCTTCCTGTATAAGAAGATGAAAATAAGAATTGATAACATACCTGTGCACCCACACCCGCTCGGGCATAGTGGTTGTCTGGAAGGGACTCCATCTTCTTCAGCTTGTTCTTCACCGATTTCTCTCCTTCTATTTTCCTTTCCTTCATCTTCTGTACACCTCCCTTCTTTCCTCCAGCCTTCCCCTTTTGA
Source organism: Heliocidaris tuberculata (assembly GCA_025618425.1). NCBI lineage: Eukaryota > Metazoa > Echinodermata > Echinoidea > Camarodonta > Echinometridae > Heliocidaris > Heliocidaris tuberculata. The sequence goes on along the minus strand of CM046843.1, from coordinate 25,109,617 downwards.
CTGAAATGAAGGACAAAAGAAATGAAAATCATAACAATAATAACAACATAAATTACTTATAATGCAAGAACTCCACTAACTAATGGGCTTCAGGTGCAGTGAAGAAGATTTTATGTTGAATACTTTGAATAAAATATTAGACTAAGGAATGGAAAACAATGAAGGAGAACAAGAGCCCTATCTTATCTTCAGTGAGCCAGAAGGGCACTAACTGCATGAAAAGTAAATGAGTTAATGCCCTTCTGGTTCTCAACGGACGTAATAGAGAATTAACAATGATTAGAATTGATCACCAGTCCTCGAATCAATTGCAGAGGTACCATCAACAAGATGTACAGAATTGTGAGTGATATCAAACTACAGCTGAGTAAGATTCCCATCCATCAAAAATCTTCGCAAGATATGACTGTGTAAAGGTTCAGTCTGCAAGCACTGTAGAAACGGGGGCAAGCTAACTTCCTGACAATTTCCTTTAGGTTGCAGTTTACACAAATGCATTTCACTGTACTCAATAAGCTACCGAACAAATTATCTTCAAAGCATTTAAAAGTAATCTACTTGAATATGTTGGGTGGTTCTTTGAAGGTTGATGTTTGTGTTCAATTTTTTAACCAGAATTTTTTTTGAAAAATAAGAAGAGAAAAACAAAATCAAGATGATGATAAAGAAGATATGCAATTAGGAAGTAAAATGACAGGAGAAAAGTTGAAGGATAAAAATGAATAGAAGAACAGAAATAGGGTTAACTTCAAAGCATACATTTCAACACTTTGTGCCTTACATTAAAGCTCATTTACAGTTTTGCTGGCAAAATGAAATTGGAAAGAAATATTTAAAATATAGTCTCATGTTGATCTCCTTGTAAAAAAAAAAAGATATATGTCCGAGATAATTTGGTATTCCATCCATGATTTCCGGTAAATTTTAGTGTAAATATCTGCAAAAACCGCTAGATCACAGCCATATAGTGCCCTACGCTAGGACCCTTCCACCGCGACCGCTCTCCAAACAACAATCTCAGCGCTTAGCATGGAGACAGCATGTGTGTCAATTTGTGTAGTATACACACGGTCCTCATAGGTTGTGCACGTGTATATAGTGTATAGTGCATGCTGCTGTTGTTTTGAGTTTACATCTCTGGCCCAGTATCTAAATTATTTTTTTTTACCTCTCATTTGTTTAATATTTCATTTGAGGAGCAAAAAACTTCACAGAAGCTGAGATGTGCTAGTGTCTTGCTATTTATCATTTAAAATCAAACAAATCTGATGAAAAGTTTTGAGGGCTTAACAAAAGTATACATGACCTTTAACCAGTATACTAAATGAAAATATACTCTTTGACGAACAGCTTTTGTGAATTATCTAATATTATATATTTCAAAAGTGCAATTGACTGCCAGAATACATGTAGTTTATTAGAAGGAAAAAGCACAGTTGGACCTCATTCATAATGATAAAAAATTGACTATTTTTGCACTCTACACCAGAGACAAACAGGCAACTAGCCCTTTCACTAGCATCAAAAAATATTTAGAAGATTGTCTGATTCTTACTTCTTCCTTTTATTATTATTTAACATTTTCCCCATTTATTCCCCCTTTTCTTTCTCTTTATCAATCTAAATCTAATATAACTTTCTCAATTATTTTTTCCTCGTTCATTTACTTTTTGTGTGTGCTCATTAAATGCTATTTTTTTACTCCAAAGAAATTTATTTTAGCTATATTTTCATGACCTGCAAATTTCTTTCAAAGCAGTTTTGATGTAGATAAAAAGTATATCAATCATATTTTAGTGTAAATACTTCTGGATTGCTTCCTATATACTACATAATATTTGACCCTTTTGATCACTAATAAGTCTTAAGTTGAAATTCATATCGGACTAAGAAATTGAGATATTTCATCTGATAATATGTTCAGATAATGCTCTGAATTTGTAACTACATGCATGCACATGTATTATATTTTTGTTTGTTGGGGGGGGGGGGGGGCAAATCAGGGCCATAAAAACTGTGTGTATCAGTAACTGATTCAGATCAAAGCAATACCATTGCGTATCACGCCTGTCATTTCCAAAAGCTTTTTGCTATCTGGCGTCATTGATAATTCACGACTCTGGTTTGCAAGAAGTGCTCAGGAATTTCAGCTGTGATGCACAGATATGGTATTGTTGTTTTCTGAATTTAATTTCTGACACACATACACATTTTTGGGCTTTGATTTGTCAAAAAATGCAAGTCTTATTGCAAATTCAAAGCAATATTTTGAGAAAAATATTGGAAGAAATGTCATAAACTTACCCCAAATAAATTCACTTCCTTCAACTACAATGTGCCAACTTCAGTCTGATACGAGTTTCAACTTTTGAGTTATCAATAATCACAAGTTTCGAAGGCTTTCATTTATACGCTTCGTATATCATATCAATATATTCTGTGTACATCTGTGTATATATTCCAAATTCTATTTTCAACAAACTACATGTAAATGCATTTTCTACTAAAAAAAAAAGGAAAACATGAAACATTTTTATCTCCTAAATGCTAAAATCATCAATCAAGTTGAATATTTCTTTTAAATAGTAAAATAACATCAAATTTAAAACAAGTCTCAATTAAATGTAAGCTTTACAAAAGACAGTGCAAATGCTAGATACTCTTCTAAACAATTAAATTCTTCTAAACAATTAAATTCTTATTGCGCATTTTTGTCATATTAACAACGTCAACAAAAATATGTGTAAAACAGTGACGATTGAAATTCAAAAGATATCACCATAAGAATTATCAACAAAAAAAAAAAAAGGAAAATAGGTTCATGTAAAGCAGAAAAAAAATATTTAAGATTAATGTTCTGAAAAAAAAAAAATGAAATGGCGATACATGTAAAATATATATTTATGTGTCCTAACATTGTAACCTTGAAATACTACTCTTATAAAATGTCCATGATATTGTAATTGTTTGGAATGAAATATTAAACTGAAAAGTTATTTTGGCAAAAACTTGTCGATTTGGATCATTGTTGAGTTGATTTTAATTTGTCAAAACATAGCATCAGGCCAGTTGGTAATACATGTAATATAAAATAGGGAGAGGTAAGTAACTATGGGTAAGGGTGGGGGGGGGGGGGGGGGGGTTGGTGGAGAACGATTGTGTGAAATATCTTTTCATTTGCCAAGAGTGCCGATTAGCATGATCACAGGCTTGCCATGTGTGCAGATTAGCATGATCACAGGCTTGCCAAGAGTGCCGATTAGCATGATCACAGGCTTGCCAAGAGTGCCGATTAGCATGATCACAGGCTTGCCATGTGTGCAGATTAGCATGATCACAGGCTTGCCATGTGTGCAGATTAGCATGATCACAGGCTTGCCAAGAGTGCCGATTAGCATGATCACAGGCTTGCCAAGAGTGCCGATTAGCATGATCACAGGCTTGCCAAGAGTGCCGATTAGCATGATCACAGGCTTGCCATGTGTGCAGATTAGCATGATCACAGGCTTGCCATGTGTGCAGATTAGCATGATCACAGGCTTGCCAAGAGTGCCGATTAGCATGATCACAGGCTTGCCAAGAGTGCCGATTAGCATGATCACAGGCTTGCCATGTGTGCAGATTAGCATGATCACAGGCTTGCCATGTGTGCAGATTAGCATGATCACAGGCTTGCCATGTGTGCAGATTGGCACAAACGACACGAACCAATTTTCAGGACGACTGCACTGTGCATGTTGCATATAGCTCAGAAACTTGGAATGTGAAGACAGCAGAATAATAGGAAGAGCCAGAATGTAAGTGAGCTCATGGAAAGGTCAGGTCTGGAAGAAACTTTGGCGGAAGTACATGAAGTAGAGAGAAGTGGATTGAGATGGATGGGTGATGTGTTGAGAAGGGAAGATGATGAACCTGTGAAAAGAGCATGCGAAGTGGATGGCATAAGAGGAAAAGGAGGACCGAAGATTACATGGAAAGATATGGTGAAGAAAGAAAGCAGGAAAGTAAATAAATAAATAATTGATGATGATGAGGATGATGATGATGATTATGACTGAAAGAGCTTTGCATAATATCCCATTTTCGGTTCCATGACACCCCTTTTTTCACCTGTATGCGGTAGCTTAACAACTGAAATGTAGAATTAAACTTAGAATCCATTGGTAAAATAACCCCTTGAGAAATACTATGCATCACACTCACGGTCCTATTATTTCAGTGGCACAAAAGGAGTTGAACATGCTCGAAAGATCCTACACCAACACACTGACAGAGTCGGTCAGGTAACGGTCAGGGTCTATTCAGAGATAATTCAGCATGCACTGGTTCCTGACATGGTGAAATTTTATCATTTTTGTTTGGTTTATTGTTGGCTGTTGGTTTTGTTGTTGAGAATGGAGTGTCTGGTCTTGCGGATGCAGTCTTCTTGTGCTGCTTGGTTTTCCTATGTCACATGTACCTGACATGATTACACTCCATCGGTCACTGGCACACTGGTCCTAACATTAACATACATATAATTCTGTACTGTACGCTGTTAGAGGCTACAAGTAGGATTAGGATCACCCTATCCCTAACTATTAATCAAAAACTCCAAATCAAACCCTAAACCTAACCCCCATAGTAATAATCACATCCAAATCCCCATCCTTATCTCCAACCCCCAACACTAAACCTAACAAATACCCTATCCCTAACCCTAATCCTAACTCTAACTGCAACCCTGAAAGTAACTCTATACCTAAATCTGACCCTAAGTCAAACCCCAACCCCAATCCTAAACCTAAACCTAAACCTAAACCTAAACCTAAACCTCAATCTCAACTACACCTCAACCCTACACGTTACCCTAATGCTTAACAAAATCCAAACTATTAGCCTTAACATAGAACCAATGGCGTATTTTGCGAAGAACCAATGTGGTGTTGAACACCTGACTAACCTTTTCCTTCCCTGTGATGAGTATAGCTCTGGTTCTAGTACTCTACTAATCTCCTCCTGGGCGGCCATGTATTCTCTCCTCTGCTTGTATAGCTCCTCGCCCGTATCACTGCCACTCGTACTTGCATCTCTTGACCTCTGATGACCTTTGGTTTGCTGCAGATAATGATATTGATAATAACAAAAATAATGACTATGAACAACAGTAACAGTAATAATAATGATTAGAAATTATCTCCTCCTGAGCAGCTATGTACTCTCTCCTCTACTTTTGGTACAGGGAGTTATTGAGAGGAACTAGAGGACTCTTACAGGGGAAGGAGAGGAGGGGGAAGGGGCTTCCTACATTGAACGTTGATAGCTCAGCTGGTAGAGAAGGTACTAGAGAGGAACTAGACTACAAACTAGGGGTAGAGGAAGGACCCTTCTGACTCACCTTTAGCTGGAAAAGTACTACATGTAGGTAGTAGACAAGAACTAGGTGACCAACTGGGGACAGAGGGGGTATACTAGAGAAGAACTAGAAGTCCAACTGTGTTAGGGTATTTAGACATATAAATTTTCCTTAGCTGGGGGGGAGGGGGGTGGTAGAGAAAAACTCGATGGCCCAATGAGGGTAGGGAATTGCCCCACCTACTAGATTTACCCAAACTGGCAAAGGGAATACTAGAAAAGAGGGGATTACCCCTAGACTAGGCTTACCTTAGCTGGAAGAGGAGGTACTAGAGAAGAGCTAGATGACCCACTGGGGGTTGGTGATTGTGTCGCAGGGTAATGCTGTCTTGCAGAGTGCAGAACTGGTGATACGTGGCCCTCCACAGTTCTAGTGGGTGGAAGGAAAGATTCATGATGATGGGAGTTCCAGTTATATGTACTGTAGTAATTCCTGTTGTCTATTAACAACTGAACGACAAATGCTCAGCGGTAAGTCTCTAATCCTAACCTATTCCTAATTTCAACTTGGGACCCAACACAATATCTAACCCTAACGATACCCTAAAACCAAGTTACAAGTTCACGACCCTATAAACACTAATTCTATATCTTTGATGAAATGTAGCATACACCAGAGGAGCGTTTCATCAAGCGTTTTGTCAGTGATTTCTACCGACAAATTTGCTCTCAGCCAATCAGATGCGAGGATTTCAGTAGCTTATAACAGCTGTCGGTTAAAATCACTGACAAAACGCTTGATGAAACGCTCCCCAGATAACCAAACAGACATACATGTACGCTGACATTTACCAGTAATACGACAATAAAAAAAAATCTTCTTTTTTTTACACTGCACACAATGGGTGATTTCTATTAAAATGATTGGATGCTGCACAGTAAGTTAAAGTTCCAACCTCCTTCACAATTGCTGGACAATTTGATTGACAAGATATGTATGTGTCCTTCTATTTACACAATGAACGAGAAGCCTTTAGAAATTAATAAAATAGATTAACAAAATTATTTTCATTCAAAATCCTATCAAATCTTATGAAATCAATTTCTATCAAATCAAATCAAAGCAACATTTTAATTTACTATGTTTAGGAGAATTCTATATGTATTTTTCTCTAAGCGCCATGAGCACTGAAAGGTGGACCTGTGCACTATACAAGTAGCCACTATTATTATTATCATTATTAAACGATATCAAATTAAATCGCACCTTCTAGGCAGTTCTCTCTGGATCATCATCTCTGCTTCTTCCTCAATTTGCTGCTTCCTCTCCATGGTGCCTGCCTCCATACCAAACGCATTGTTCGCATAATCCTGCTTGACCACATCGAAACCTCTAGGTACAGGCTGGAGCTGCTGGTCCTGTGGGCTGGCTGGGTATTGCCTGTAAGGGTACTGAGCAATAAAGACAAATATGTGTGAGTTGAGATCAATTTAGCTCTGGAAAGCTCCAAAAGAGCTCTGGGCCCTGTTTCATAAAACTTGTCATCAATGACAAGTTGCAATAACTGTTATAAGCTACTGAAATTCTTGCATCTGATTGGCTGAGAGCAAATTTGTCAGTAAAAATCACCGACAAGTCACTTGATGAAATGCCCCCCTGTTTGTAAAGTTATGCATGACTTTACCCACGACTTGAATATGAACTGCCAGATAGGATGCCTAAAATTTTTCCTGTTTTAACAAAGTGTGACTGTATTTCCAATAACTACAATTAAATTATGGCAAAAAATATACTTTGCATTAAAAATGTTTGTTATAATAAGAATGTTAATCTACATCTGCACAGTTCAACTTTAGTTGATGCAGTTAAAAATGACTGAGCATCCCATTTGGCTTGTCATATTTAAGTTATTCGTAAAGTCATGCGTAACTTTACGAACAGCTTTATGAAACACCCCCCTGATAACATAAAATGAAGCCCAGTAAAAAACAATAATATAATTGCAATGAAATCATGCTTGTTCTATAGACAGTCCCTAAAAGAGCTCACATAAACAAAAAAGTCATTTGTGATAATGATACAGGTACAATTGCATGCACTTGATCAGTTTTATAATTTAAACTTTTGGCAAGGGGATGTTTTATATCTACAGATATTTCTTGTCTTTTTTTTCAGTGAAGAGAATATTAATATATGCTGGCTAGGTATTGCCTGTAAGGTTACATAAATAGGAAGGGCAATTCAGCTATCATTTGTGAGATTGATACATGACTGATACATTTTGGATTTACATGTTATCACTTTCTGCACATGTTTCATACATAAAAATTCCCCTAACTTTTTAACCCATTCAGGACAGAAATTTTTAAAGGGCTAAAATTGGGGCACCCCCCCCCCAAGCTATTAGAAAAAGGCATAGTGTGCGCATAATATTTGGCGCATTCTGCTCAGTGCTCTTCATGCATGTATATTTTAGCACTCTAAATTAAAAGTTATTGAGCCCAAGCAAAAAATAAGGGCAATTGCCCTCAATGCGAATATCAATTAATGAATACATCTTGCCGCTCTCTACAAGTTTGACTGTGGCTTACTTTTGCCTTGAACTGGAGCATCTTGAAAGTATCAGGATCCATGGGACCGTCTTCCTTCCTAGGTTTGCGTCCGCAGCAGCAACAGCAGCAGCAGAGGCAACAGAAGAACAGTAGAGCCAATGGGACGAGAACTGCCGCGATGATCCACAGGCGGGCAGGGGGCTCTGCTGATGGCATTACTGTGGTGGATGGCACGACTTCTGTATTTGTAGAATCAAAGAGGAGATGAATGACTGCCTTTTAGTTTTCTCCCTTTTTTGCATTTGTATCTACACATGTATGTAGAAGAGCTGCTGGAGTTTAAAAAAAACATTTCGATGGCAAAACAGCATTCAATCTACATATTAAAGGGGGCTGTCGATTGCAATACTACGGTTAAGAGGGCATGACTTCTGCATTTGGGAAATCAAAAGAGAAAACTGTGCTTTATTTTTATCTTTTCTTGCTCTAAAATAGTTCTGAGGGTTGAAAAACATGTCAATGAGACAAGAATAACCCCAATCATACCCAGCTTTGGAGGCTACCGCATGCTGAGGGCATTATCACAGTTGATGCTACAACTTCTACACTTGAAAAATCTTTCTTTCACATCGTTTATGAATCATGTGGAGCAGTGCTGAGTCTCATTTTTGCTCGCTATTTTATCTCAGGCAGAGGAGCATGCAATGTCACTGTGGCAGACCAATTGTGAGCTTCACTCTGAGCTTCCTGATAATTTGACTTAGCACTTATCTGCTCTTAAATTTTAAGGCCAATTTCCCCTCAAATAACTTCCCTCACCACTGTATCTTTACAACACTGTATGGACTTTTTAAAGGTACTTCATCCCTTTTGCAGCCCTAAAGTTTGAAATTTTGAAGTTGTATATAAAGCGACAAATTACAAAAAGAATTAAAATCTGTGTGGATGTGAAAAGGATTATAGTTTGCTTTTAAGTCAGTAATAACAACAATTTGGTAACACATTATTTTTTTCGACTTGGAAAAAAAAAATGGCTTAATTTGTAAAATTATTTTTTGACCTTTACTAGTACATGTACTGGCATTGATTTCTGAATAGCTCCCTCTGTGACAAAAGCATGATTCTTATTTCTTATAAAGGAGTTATAGACCTTGTGACCTTGAAATTTAATAGGCAGTATCTACAGGATGTCTACTAAACCTGTGCAAATTTTCACCAAATTTTGTATAAGTCTGCAAAAGGGATGAAGTACCTTTAAGGGTAGATAGTATTATGAACATAATCATTAGAGATATCAATAACAAGCTTTATATCAGATAATAAGAAAATGCTAAAAATGTGAAAAATCAATAATATATCTTGCAACTTATCCAAGTTTTGTGGTGAAACATCACAGGGCATGAATCATTTACCTATAGGAGGACTGTTCACTGGTTCTTCAAGATACAAGGTCATTTCCTGAAGGGTAAGTTCATCCAATACCATCTTAGCATCCCCTGAAAGCAACTTGGTACCTTCCTCCACTATGTAGAAAGTCAGTTCAACATCAGTGGGGTTGCCCTCTTGTCTGGTCAAGTCTATTATCTGCAGAAGGGGTGACAACAAAACGATGGACATTAAAAAGTAGTAGAAATAGATGTCTAATGATATAACACCTGGAAAAAATAGAGAGATGAATGAATAATTGTTTTCACTTGTGATATCAAAATCAAGAAATAGTTATGACATAAACGATAGACCTATCAAAATGTATACACTTGAAGTAAGCAGATCTATTTTTTTCCTATTACACTGGACCTTGACATATTTAGAAAAATGTATTTTTGAACAATGCATGTATAAAGAATGAGTTCAAGAAAAGGAGAAGTATAAAGAGAGAAAGAGGGGGAAGGAGGGAAATAAGAAAAGAAGAAAGAGAGAAAGAATAAAAGTGAGAGGAATGGGGAGGGGGTGGGGGGATAGGAAGTGGTCACATAGGGAAAGGAGGGACAGGGGGACATGGATTGATAAAACTAGAGAAAGATAGAAGAATAGAAAGAACATGAGGAAAAAAAGAGAAGAGAAGAGTGGAGATAAAGAGAACAAGAACAGGGAGACACAGAAAGAGAGAGAGAGATAACAAGAACAGAGAGAGAGAGAAGAGAGGAGAGAGAAAGAGAGAGAGAGAGAGAGAGAGAGAAGAAGAAGAGAAAGAAAGAAAGATCAAGACAACCATCAAGATCCAATACTATTCAGGGACTAGAGGGAACTAATATTATTGACTAAAACAATTATAGTTCTCACCCCCCCCCCCAATACTATGTATAAACAAAGCCTTTAATATCTCATTTAAAGTACACATCATTATGAGCTTAGTCAGTCACCGTGGCGATAAAGAACTTGATGAGGCATTTAATCATCATATGATGGGTCCATTCTGGGGAGTATTTTTAGAATGATGACAAATGGCAGAGGGAAACTCTGGCAAATAAATAGCCTTCATACCACCTGTTCTCCAGACAATAGGGGTGTTCTTAGAAACAATAAAACCACCAGATGGTTCATAAGTCTGAGTTCAATTTCTAAAGATACTGCCTGTCATATCTTTGGCTATGAAAAACATTGAGAAAACCAATTAAGCAGAAGAAGTGAAATATCTGAAACAAAACTTAAATTTGTGTTTAATTCTGGCATTTTACCCTACAAAATATAGTGAGAAAACGAGAAAAATGCAAGAAGCAAACGTTAATTTCATCGCATACAGTGTATCACGATTTTCTCTTTGCCTGAAGCGTTTTATGATTTTCAAGCAGTTTTAAAGACAGAACTGACCAGTTTCATTTCAATGAAAATACTTTGTATCTTTTACTAATGAATACTTCACAATATCTGGGCCCTGTTGCATAAAACTTGTTATCAATAACATGTTACAATAACAGATTGTTATACTGGTAAACTACTGAAATACTTGCATCTTATAGGCTGAGAGCAAATTTGTCACAGAAATTGGGCAATAACAAGTTTTATGAAACAAGGGCCCTGATCTTGTTTCTCAGGCAATATAGGCAGCCATCCAAACAGTGGAATGACCACAGGATTTAGTAACTCAAATTTCGGCATCTCAAAGCCATTGTTCCGTTCTTGACTACTATATTTGAACCCAACCATTTTGGTGCAAAGCCAACTTCTATGAGTTACATGTCATAAAAAAGTTCAAACAAGTTTTATATATTTTAAACCTCATCTTGCATTGTAATCAAGAGCTACATGTACACGTATGTAAGAATGGCAAGAAGCAAAACTCCATTTGTTCGTTTTGGGCGATTCCGTGCAATGACATACAACATTTATCCATTTATTCCATCAAAAAATGAAAAATCTTATGATAAGACCATGACTCATGGTAGTGATACCAGGTAGAATCATTATTCAATGCTTTATATCAAGAGATTCTTCATTTCTGGATGAAATATATGGATAAAAGACATATGTTGTATGGGACACATTACACACAATCGACCATTTGTAAATCCAAAGCTGCAGGTAATACTAGTTTTTGTCTCAAAGTTTAACATCGAGAAGTTTATCGTCACAAAGAATTGTTTATAACATTACACAGAATCGACCATTCGTAAAACCAAAGCTGCAGGTAATATTAGTTTTTGTCTCGAAGTTTAACATCAAGAAGTTTAACATCAAGAAGTTTATCGTCACAAAGATTTGTTAAAAGACGTTCACTGATATTGTCTCCCTCTACGCAGAAATATGTTGCAGTACCTGTCTACTGTGTCAACACTCTCTGTTCCCCCTCAGGGGTTTTAATAGACGGGTTTGAGGAGATTAATTCCTTGTGATCATGATATACCAAAGTGAGGTACAGTATACAATGTATGATATCCTATATGCATCTACCTACTATCATATCAAGGTCATTTTTTTTTTTTTTTTTTTTTTTGACTGGCAGCATGCCATAGATATCATATGATACCTTCAGGTTTCTGAAGATAAATACTTGTGATCATTATCATCTTTGACATCTCTAAAATTGAACAAGGACAGATCTAAGAAATGATCTGAGCATGGGATAAGAGCTAAACTGAATAAATATCTATTAAAAAAAGATTGACAGGAGAAAAGACAATAGGTTTAAAGGATGGCAGGGATATGAGAGTAGTACGAACGCTGGTTATCATTCTCCAATAGAGGATGAAAATTTTTCATACATGTATATATCAAGATTTGTGAGAACATACATGTATTAACTAAAATCAAAGAAACCTGACTTACAACATACTGAATGGAAAAGGAGGGGGAAGGGGGGCTCATCAATGCTTTGTATGGCTATAAATAATAATTACTAATTCAAATTTAATCGTATTACAAGTACAATCAAACCTGTAAAAGTGAGCACCTCTTTATAAAGATCCCCTGTCCACATTGTTTCCCTCTCAAAAGAAATATAGTAAAACCGGTCTATAAAGGCTATAAATACTGAAGGAAAAAAATAAATGGCCACTGAAGACAGTCAGGCTTTCCAGACACGTTCTCGTATGCATATTTCTATCAAGATGGAGAGAAAGTACCAGTAAGTGAAAAAAAGGGGTGTCCACTTTATAGATAGGTTTAATTGTATGATTGAGTTTTAAAACCTGTTTGCACTGGCAACATTTTATGTTTTCCTTGGGAGGTCTTGACTGGATTGTATGATTAATACCTGTGCTGTTATTGTCTCAACAGTCACTGCTCTTCTCCTTCTCCCTGTTAGACCCACAGCAGGATTCTTCTCAGGGTCCAGCTGCTCCAACAGCGCCTCAACCTCCACCATCCTCTGGTTGCTACGGCGATTAGCCTCCACGTACATCCTGGCTAGGTTACCCTCCATCTCTTGAACATACGAGGGTGCCTTGATGTCAACATTTTCATCTACACCAAGACCTAGGGCAGGGGGAAAAAAAAAACAACATCATAATTGGACTGAATGATGTCCTCAATCTCCAAAAAATTCAGAGTGTGCCTTAATATCAATATTCTCATCAATACCATGAGCTAGGATGGTGAAAATAAATGGTCATAAAAGATAACTGATCGTTGATCTCTTCAACATATGATGGTGTTTTGATATCAACATTGTCATCTTTACCGAGTCCTGGGGTGGTGAAAATAAATGATCATAATACGACTGATGTTAATGCTCCATCTCCTCCTCATAAAAGGTGCCTTCATATGATCATCCTCATCAATTCTGAGACCTACGGCCCTGAAAATAAGTGGTCATAAGTTGACTGATCATTACGTTCCATCACCTTCACATACAAGGGCGTCTTGATATCAACACCATCATCTATACCGAGACCTGGGGTAAAGAAAATAAATGATCAGAATATGATTGATCTTCCCACTCCATCTCCCCCATATACTAGGGTGTCGAGATATTAATGTCCTCATCGATTCTGAGACTGTAAGTTTGTGAAGATAAATGTCTTAATTTGATTGATCATTATCCTCCATCCTCTCCACATACAAGGGCGTCTTGATATCAACATGTTCATCTTTACCCAGACCTGGGGTAGTGAAAATAAATGATCATAATATGATTGATCTTTACACTCCATATACTACGGTGTCAAGGTATTCATGTCCTCATCAATTCTGAGAAGGTAAGTTTGTCCAAACAAATGTCTTAAGTTGATAGATCATTATCCTTCATCTCCTTGACATAAAAAAGTTTCATAAAACTTATTATTATCTATACGAGGTGATTTTCCGAGGTGATTTTCCGAGGCAATGATTTTCTATATTTTGCGTTCTCTGATTTCGCAGCGGTCAATATTATACCATATTTTTTCTCTTCCGGGTTTTCCCACTGACTTTGTGTTTAAATCAAACCACGGGCAATATTCACGAAATCCGGTTTGAACCGCTTTGAGAAACAACGTAATACACATGCGCGAATACACATCACTTTCCTGTGGGGTATAGATAATAATAATAATAATGACTGTATTGAATGAGATACAACCTATATTGCCCTCTCTGAATCCAATATTGCCCGTGCCTTCGGCTTGGGCAATACTGGATTGACAGATCAGGCAATATGGGTTGGTATATCATTCAATGCCATTCAATATTATATAATTATCAGTAACAACTTCCACAAATCCATGACGAATTTGCTCTCAATCAATCAGATGCAAGTATTTCAGTAGCTGTTCTGGTAACTTGTTATTGATAATAAGTTTTATGAAACGGGGGCCCTGGCGTGAAAACAAATTGGTCATAATATGACTGATCCTGATTTATCTAAATCTGGGTTAATCAGGCCAATTGTACTGTTCATTATTTCACTTTAGTGAAAACCTCACAATAATCTGTCTTTTAAACAATTAAGTTGAATACGTCATGAGAAATATTATTTTGCTGTTGCTTCATAGAGAAATCTATGAATGAATTTTAATTTGTATTGAGGCAAATATATATACGTTTTTAACAAATCCGTACCATGAAAATCCATACCATGAAAATCTTCAAGAAATTTCTAAAGGGAAAGTTTAAAGTGAAATTAAGGGAAAGTCTAAAGTGAAACTAAGCCCTATGGCATTAACATTAAATTACAAAGATGATCCTTTTCCCACAATGTATCCAAGAATCTTCACTCCAGTAATTGCTTTTTCTAATAATCATGTACAAACAATGGCACTAATATGAAAGGGATTAAGAACCCTAACGTGAAGTCATGTTCAAAAACAATATGATGATTAAAAAAAATTTGCTTTAATATCTGATGAAGACATTTCTTCTCTGATAAAGAGTTCCCAAAATCCTCCTTCTCTACTCCTCCACAACCCCCCCCCCCCTCTTCGCTCCAAGAGGCATGATTGTTTGAAAGAATAATTTCCTGTCCTCCCGGCATCCCACTGGCACCGACCTTAAAACTTTCTTAAGAAATTTGATGACTCTGTTACCTGACTCACATATCCATAACCAAAATTGTTGCCAATTCGAGAGGAATGACGATGACGAGATGGTCTAGTGATTGGGTCATTATTCATAGCTAATACCGAAACTCAGGAAATGAATGTTTCAAAATGTCAATGGTGCGCTAAGAAGACCAACATTGACAGGTCCTGTACGACCTCTCTATCAGGCTGCATTAATGATATTTCTTTTCAGCTCAAAACCAAAGTTTTGAAAGATGTGCCAGCTTCTATATTGTTCAACGAAACACAAACATGATACTATGATATCCAATTTCAGAAAGCATTAAGCTGTCTTCAGTGTCACCAAGGAGAGAAAAATATTGAATAATGGATTGAATGACAGGATACCTTCAGATAATATTACACCACATTATTCTGATTTTACAAGAATTTCAGTATGTTGTAAAAGCAGAAACTTTTGGGTGCATGAAAGTTTCACAAATTTCGTGATTGGTTAAATTTTAGATGGTTAGAGCAACAGATTAAAAAACATATTTACTGTGAGATAAAAAATTTGTTTAAAGAAAAAACTTACCCATACTGAGCCAGTAAGGCTTGGTAGCGAAGGATGTATCAAATGGTGTTGGTGTCATGGTTTGTGTAGTCCTGGCGACTGTTGAAGCATTGGTAACCTCTTGGCTCGTTGTGACCACAGGCGGTGGTGATGTAGTTGCTACAGATGTTGCGGAAGAGGTTGTTGGAGAAGTGGGTGTGTCAGGAGTTGTTGCCTCAGTAGTGATCATAGGAGTGGTCGTGGTTGTTGATGGTACTGCTGTTGTGCCGGGAGGAGACACTGAAGATGTCACATCAGATGCAGGAGTGGATGTCATAGTGTCGTTCGAGGAAGTAGAGGTGGACATTCTAGGAGTGCTTGAGGAAGTTTCCTGAGACACTACAGCATCAGTCGATGAAGGACTTGCCGTCACATTCTCTGTTGCAGGTGTACTTGTAGGAAAGGTCACCTGTGACGTGGTCATTGCACTTGTTGGTAGCTCTGTTGGAAAAGATGTGGTTGCCATAGAAACAACTACAGGAGTTGCATCAACGGTAGACAAGTTTACTGGGGTGGTTGGAGACGTGGGTACAAACACAGTACTCACTGAAACTGACAGGGAAGGGGACAGAGTGCTCGGGGAAGTCAGGAGTGTTGACAGAATTTCCACAGAAACTGTAGGTGTTGAAGAAGAAGTTGAATTCATAATGTGTGTCTCCATGAGACTTGTGGGAGCAAGAGAGAGTGATGGAAACGGCAAAAGAGAAGTCACCAGTGTAGTAGAAGAGATATGAGAAGTTGCTGGTGCTCCTGCATGGAATGTGGAGTTGGGGAGCGAGGAGGAGCTACTTGCAGATGGCATAATTGGAAGACTTGGGGTGGGCATGGTTGAACTCATCCCAGAAAAGTCTGAAGAGTTTGAAATAGTGGGAGTTGGGAAGATCATCTGAGATGATGATGATGATAGTGATGGTATTTTGGTTGTCATGGGAACTATAGCAGATGACACTGAATCAAACTCAGATGATGACAAAGTGGGGGACAATGAGGCATTTTGCTGATCTACAAAAGACGTTGAGGGCTCGGTCATGACAGAACTTGCCATAATCGTCTGACCTGCAGATGACTTTGGCATCGCGTCAACTGATGACCTGATTGTTCTTGAAGTGAATTCACTCTCAACCATAAGAGTGGATGATTGCACAAGCATTGCTTCAGTTTGATTAACTACCGACTTTGACAAGGAATCCATTAATGATGATGTTAAATTGAGAATCAATGATTTTGTTGGCAAGTGCATTGAGGAAGATGGCATGATCGTACTTTCACCAGGTACATTTACAAAAGTGCTGGTCATGGTTTGCATCAAACTGTCTCTCTGAGAAACTACATCACTTAACATGATTGCATAGGTTGATGACAAAACTTTGTGAAGTGAACTGGAATTAAATGTCTGTGATGATGATGAAGGCATACTTTCATTTGTTTGCACACTGCTCATAACTGATTGCACAGACGATGAAAGAATGGGCATTTGAGCGATTGTCGACATTGTCTCCAACGAAAGAGAACTATATAAAGTTCCAATAACTTCAGTACTTGTGTTTAGCAGTTCTGTTGATGCCACAGGAGAGAGAAAAGATGATGAAGGTGCTGAAGTCTGGAGTTGGACCTGTGATGCGGTTGCCGTCGGTGATGGCAGGGAGGTGGAGGTTAAGTTACCAT
Organism: Heliocidaris tuberculata; assembly: GCA_025618425.1. Classification (NCBI taxonomy): domain Eukaryota; kingdom Metazoa; phylum Echinodermata; class Echinoidea; order Camarodonta; family Echinometridae; genus Heliocidaris; species Heliocidaris tuberculata. The sequence continues at coordinate 25,092,556 of CM046843.1, read as the reverse complement.
CTGTTGATGAAACATTATCCACAGAGTGAAAAACTGATCCATCCGACATGCTGACGGAAAAAGATGAAGATGTTTTATCGACAGACACATCAAACGGCATGCTAGTTATGATTGTAACTCCATACGACATACTCGCATCATCCGTTATCATGCTGGGTAGCAACAAGCTACTACCAAGAATAGATGATGTGATGGTCATTTGCATAGATGCAGCATCGCTGACAGATGTAGATGCTGAAATGACAGGCATGCTTTGTAAAATGTTGGAGGATAGTAAGGTTGAGGATTGACTTGCTATAGATGATAAAGAAGGTGTTGGAGTTTGGATGAGAATTTGAGAAGGTGGCGTTAACTGAGCAAATGTTTTTGTAGGTGAGAGCGATTCATTTATAGGATTTGATGTGGTGTAGGGTGTTTGTGTCTGTATCATTGGTGATGATGTAAATGTGAGTCCTTCAAGATAGGTAGAGTCTAATTCTATTGACTCCAGTACATTAGAGTTAGAAGACAAAGGTGTTACACTTTCATAATTTGACACATCAGAAAATTGTGTTAGCGTACTACTGATTGTTACAGTATCTACAGAATAAGGTGTTGATATCAAGGTGTCTGATTTATACACTGAAGTGAGGTGTTCGGGTTGCGTTAAGGTAGACAATGAAGGCACTTGAGGCACAATTGATGAAGTCTGAGAGATAGGTGTTATAAATGAAGGTGTTACAAATGAAGGTGTAAAAGAGGTGTAAAACATGGTTGTAGGTTGTGTAATAATATCCAAAGATTGAAGATCTGTACTAGTTAGATTGATTTCTCTACTCTCTTGGTTGGTGTTAGCACTGTCTGAAAGTGTTACAAATTCGAAAGAGGTCTGAGTAAGTAAGAGGGTTTCAAGCAAAGCAGATGCATCCACAGAGACTATACTAGATCCTACGCCAAGCTTTGACATAACAGTAGGTGTACTGGAAGCCATGCTGGACAGTACTTCAGAAGCAGATGGGGAGTTCATGACAGAGGAAAACACCTGAGTGGTGTAATAAAAGGAGTTGCTCCTCAGAGATGCGGATACTGGTGTTAACATACCGGTTGTCAAGGCAACATTAGATTCAGTCTGAAAGGAGGGTGAGGGTGATGGAATAGATGCAGACATAAGACTGGACGCGGGCGTGGCAACTGGTCCTACAGAAAGGAGAAAGGAGAAGGGAGAACTCATCACTGGGGTGATGCGATCTGGGAAGGTGGTGAGGGATGAGTGGAGCTGGTGCGACTTATTGGAGTACAAGGTAAATAATGGAGACATAGATGAGATTAACGACATCTGATTGAAAGAAGATGGAGACAACAAATCTTCACTATTTACAGTTAATGCATGTAATGCCAATGATGACAGTGATGAAGAAAAAAGAGTGAGAAATGGAGAAATGTTGCTAGGCAATGGGGACAATGCTACAAATGAAGATGCATGCATGTTAAATTTGGAGGAAGCAATTATGGATGAAAGCTCATAAGATGCTAAGGATGGAGGGTGGATTATCTGGGATGCAGTTATATTCTCTTCTGATTTACGATGAAAGGAACTGCTCGGTGAGATAGAAGTAGATGCAGATGGAAAATGTACATCACTTGAAGGAGAAGGCATGAAAATTGCAGATAATGCAGGCTGTGGTAACACTGGTGCAGATGATGTGACTTGCTTGACATGAGCAGAAATGGTGTACAGTACTGTAGTTAGCATAGATGATGTAAGCATGCTTAATGTAAAAGGACTTTCTACATTTAAGTGAGATGACAAAAAGACAATCTTTGAGCTAGCAGATATAGATGGTGTAACTAAGCCAGATGAGGCCTGCTTTTTGACCGAGAAGTCACTGTTAAAGCTTGCATGTAGCGAAGCAGAGACGGGATATGGGGGTGAAGTAGGTGCAACGGTGCTTAGCAATGTTAGGGACTGTGACATTGAGATGAACTCCATCTGTGAGAGATCATATACAGAATCTTGACTTGAACTCAGATCAGGTGAAGCTGAAGCAAGATGTAATGAAGCAGTTTCATGCACGAGTAGGGTGGGGGATTCAGAACTTAAACTCTCCATAGGTAAAGCATTGAGAGATAGTAAAGGAGAATCCGGCATGGGTGAGTTCGGCGATGTCTCTGTGGCTCCGCTTACAAGCCGAGCGGAAACGGGGCTTATTGACGCGTAAGCCGACATAGTCAAGGGTCTTGAATTTCCAGCTGGGTATTGGAGAGAAGGTGTTGCAATTACAGAGGTAATTTGGGGTAACCCCTGGCTCCTTAGGGGGCTGTTCATACTAGAAGTTGACAATGAGGAGATTGAGGCATGAAATGAATATGTTTCAAGGGATAGTGGATAACCAGATGCGGAGGGGTTGCCGAGTAATGAATGAGGGGGTAATGACGGAGGACGGGCTGGTGTGGGAGAATGGTAGGAGTAAAAAGAAGAAGACACGTGACTGGAATTTGGTGCCACGGGACTGGGGGTAACAGAAGTCGGAGAGAAAACCTCAAAATGCAAAGATGATGAACCCAAAGCGAGCGGGAGAAGAGAGAGCATTGGAAGAGAAAGAACAGGAAGAAAGGAAATGGGCATGGGAGAAGAAGACAAGAAGGAAAATATTGAAGATATTACAGCTGATGTAACAGAAGGTAAAAAATATACTCCTAACAAGGAGAAACAAACTAATAAAAATAAGCAAGAACTGTTATCTCGAGCAAAAATGCTAGATATATTGTTTTGCTTGCAGTTTGATATTTGTATTTCCTTCTTGGCTCCATTAAACAACTGGTTTGCATCTGTCAAACTCTCGTAATTGCTAGATACACTTGACACAGAAGTAAAGATTTCCCAAACGTCAAGCACTGCAGTTGCCATGGAAATTGTTCCAGGTAAATAATACCAAGGTGATTGATTGAAGAAAGATAGGGCTGACGGGAGAGAGATTGGATGGCGGAAAGTTTGGATTGGATCGAGTGACTTGAATAACAGACGCCACCGCCCTGACCGTGACACCTTAGAGGGTATCGTGGGACATGCAAAAGATGTCAGAAAAGATGGTGCAGTGAACGTACCTGAAGTCAGTGACACAGCTAAGCCATGTCTACCACCTGACTTGGCCAGCAGTAAAGTTTTATGAATGCCTACTGGCAAATGAAAGTTAATTATTTGCTGGCTTTGTGTACCAAAATGCAAAGACCTGGTTTTTGTCATTAAGTTGGTGTCAGGAGTGGGATTGGTTACAGCCTGAACTATCCTGGATCCTAATGAGGACCATGACATCTTGGATGGGTTATGTGAGAGGGTCTGGCTGGAATCAGGAGGGGATGACACTTCCTGGTCAGCAATACAAAACAATGACTGGAAAGAACCCACCAAGAGGTTTGATTCTAATCCCAATTTATAAAGAAGGGGCACTGTTTTGTCAGCACTCCCTACAAGTGTCAAAAGTTTTAAGGATGGACTGGATTCAAGGTGGGGTAATGAACTGTACCCTAAGGTGACTCCAAATGACACACTCTTTTCAAGAGATGACATCAATACAGGAAATTGGGTCATGACATGTCCTAAATTGGAATTAGATAACGAGTCGGTGTGCAGGTATGACCTCAATTTGAGGTGTTCAGGATCTGTTTTCATCCTGAAACTTGGCAAACAAGATGGACTCGAATCGAGAGGTGGGGGCAGCATTTGACCGGACATGGCAGCAGTCGAATGGACCACGCTAGTAGGCGTTGACAGATCCAATGAGAGGATGAGCAGCAAAGTGGTTGCCGATGACAACCTAGACGAGCAACTACCCTGGGAGGTAGGTTCAACTTGAAGAGGAGCGGGTGTCATGTTTGAGACAGAGATGGATTGACTGTGATCTGGGTTTGTCATTGAAACGGCAATTATCGCTAATGAGGGGCCAAGGGTCATCATCATTACCTTTCTAGCCCCTATTGACTGCAGGGAGGAGATACTGTTACCTAATACAGAACCATCCTCCCCTGCAGGAGGTGCCCTCTGCTGCAATTGATCCATGAGGAGGGTAATGGTAGAATGTACTGAGGTAATACACACCTTGCAACCATTAGAATGATTTGAATTAAGATGGATGGGTGATGCGCATGCTAATGAAATGTTAGTAAGATTAAACCCAGTTTGGTGGTTAGTGAAGAAAGAGAAACTGAAAGAGCATTGTGGGAACATGCTAGTAAATGAAATTAGTATTTCTGCAACAACAAAAGTAGAAAGAGAAGTGGAAAACTGGATAGAAAATAGATTAAAAGTTGTACTTGATGAAGATGAAATATTGACAGAGGTTAACTTGGAGTTATCTTCAATAAATGAATCAGTAACTAATGCAATGTGTGATGAAAAATCAGGTGTAATGCCAGAAGTACAGGGACGTGATGGATCATATGTTAACGATTTATTTGCTGGTGCAGTTTCCTCTTCTCTGTTTATGATGGTGTTGATGTACACTGATGATGAATATTCATGAAGTAGTGTGTTTCTGATTGTGGGTGTGTTTTTATGTAGTGTTGAATATGTACAAAGTTCTGTTTGTGTTGTGATTGGCTGGCTTGAAGGATGTAGGTTTGCAACAGCAGCACTGATTGGATAGTTCTGAGGTGAGAATAGTAGCCTTGCTGTGATTGGATGGTTGCCAGGCTTCAATGTCTTAACATGGAAGTCAGTTTGAAATGAAGAGTTCAAAGCAGTTTGCAAAGCGGAAAGCTGCTCAGCATTTTCATGCAAAATAAGTTTAGAGACAGATCCCAAGCCAAGCTTTTCATGCAAATTAGAAAACGGTTGTGAAACAACTGCAGTCATTGGCTGAAGCGATACAACTTTAGCAGGATCAGGCCAATCAGAGGAGAGGTAAGATGGGGGAAAATGTTTAACACTCAAAACAGCAAGCAATGTAGAAGATGGATGGAGCAGAGCCATGGCAGAAGCATGCTGATTGGTAGAAAGTTTGGTTGGTATGGTGACAGCAGGAGCAGGCAAAACCCTATCATACTTGCCCTCAGTGTGTGTGGATGCTACGACTTGTGAAGTATCTGCCAAGAAACAAAAAGAAAACAAAAATATGTAAAAGTGAATAGTCCTCTTTGCAATGTAACATAAAAAGACAATCTAACCTCTTTTTTCTTTGCTGATATTGTCTTCTAATTTACTTTGGCATATGACCCAAAATGTATCAGTGAAGAAATCGAATATATATAAAGCAGAGAAAAATTTAGCACCGCAAAACTTATAACTAGAGCTCTAGAAAAGAAAAAGAAAGATCTGTTTGGAAATCTCACAAGTGCAATAAAGAATTTTTTAAAAAAAGCTCCAATTAGCAAAATAAGAGAAGGTTTTATATAAGGTTCAAAACTGATATGCAGTACACTGTACATGTATGTAAAGGCACAGTGTACTTTCACAAGGAAGCAAAGTGCATGTCTATAAGGTGACATTCACATACAGTTGCAGAAAACCATGAAAAATACTCAACTCACAGAACACACGGTTTTGTCATAAAAAAGCTGATATATTGGAGGCATTTTTGATAGGTAGTTAATGAGGCCAAGCAAATGAGAAAGCAAGGTTGCTGATTATCACCAAAATCTCATTATCATGATTAAAGTTATCAGTGAGCTTAATAATGTTAAGATGAGAGGGGAACAAATTACATTAAAAGGTAGTGCCAGCCATTTGCCGATGCATTGAAGGATTTTTTACTCAAAATATGTTGAAGTCTAGCTCAAAATGTACATGAAAGGAAATGTCAACTATATTTATGGAAGAGACTCTTCTCAAAATATTTTCATACCCTCAAAAAGGTCCTAGATCCAGCAATGAGCTGTGCAAACATTTTACTAAGCAATGAAGGTAAAAAATGTGATTTTTTGAAAAGAAAATTTGTAGATTTTGTAGATTTGAAGAGTCTTCGATATTCTGTTTATTCAGACCCTTTAAAGGTCTTCTGTAACATGGAAAAGGTTCATTTGAAAACAAAATTTTACATCAGTTTTAGACAAGTCCCTTTATACATGGATATAAATATACAAAAATTGGCATGCAACACATTTTGAACTGATTGTTCTAAATGCATTCTTTCGTGGAGTGGGGCATACATTTTGTTTAAAAATATAAAATAGCAGAGGAAAGAAAAAGGAATAACATGTAGTTTGAGAAAAAGTTATTAAGTTCAAACCAGACGAGAAGTTTAAATACACATTTCACCAAGAGACATGACTTACAGTACAATTAATTACTGTACATGTATTATCTGCTAGAGTAATTTATAGAACTCATCTTTACATGTGTATCCAGGTATTATGTTATGACTGTTCTGAGCATAAGCCTGACTCTTCATGCTAATGAAATAGGAGTCTTAACATAAACATTATTAATGAGGAAATACACTTGAAAGGCGTCAATTACTCATAAGACTAAAATAGCATCCATTGTGTGTAACCTTAATATCATTGGCAGGTTGATATATGGAACTGACTTTGATGACTGAGTCGGTAACCCAGTTAAATAATGTCAATGATATCAACTTATTGAAATAGAATTGGAACATGTACAATGTATCATATATACATTGCACCTTCTCTTCTCAACAAAAAATGGCAACACCCCCCTCCCCCCGAAAAGGGTACAATCTAAGATTCTGAAAGGGTCATGTACATTTAATTTGTTGATTAAATTGCCTGAGAATGATGGTACGGGAAAGTTATTGTAGATTTCAATTACAAAAATAAGAATTCTAATTATAAGAAATGCAGTGTTAAGTAACCCTAAAATAATCATAGATATCGTCATACATTATCACGTAGGAGCCTACAAGAGCAATATGAAAGAAATTTCATAGCACTGTAAATAATCTTGCTCCCCTTTTATACCTTTTAGAATGATTTTGCAACATGAGCCTTTCAGATCAATGAGATCATGCCCATCATCTAATCTAATAATTTCACAAACATGCATAGGCATGTACAGTAGCCATTTATTTTGAAACCCAATCAGACCCCAGGTTTCTGTACTTAAAGTGTACCAATCACCAGAAAAAAATAATTTGTGTACCGCTAGAAAGTACAAATTAACCTCAAAGAACTTTATCTGGCATTCTGTAAGTCAACAGTTTAGGGGTATGAAGGACATAAATGATAACGTGAAGGTGCTCGAACTCTGAGTTAGGTTCCGTGCGAGCCCTATCTTGGGGAGCGCGTATGGGTGCGTCGAGTAGTCTACTCATGAGTCACTGTTAACGCTTATAGAGAGTGTAATTAAAGTTGCAGTATCTCTTTATAGAAGTAATATTTGAAGCCCATATTTTGACCATAGTATAATGACATGGAACCTCTAACATACAGAGCAAAATATTTTTGGGTGGTTGGTACACTTTAACATTAGTGGTTTCTACTCTATATGTCTACATACTCATGTTATAAAGTTACATGACTTTCAAACCAAGCTTTCGACACATGCTGTGTCATTAATTTAATCAGCAGTCTGAATCACACATTACAAGGGTCCTGGACAAATTAAGAGATAAAATACTTTATAGCTTTAGTTTGGTTCTCTTCCAAGTTACAAATTGAAGGTCTGGAAATTAATTGCATGAAGTAAATGAGGCCTGTTTGTGAGATCTGTCCAGGGTCCTCATGTATTCCTTTGTGAGAATTGTGTACAGCTCAACCTATTTGCAGTAATACCCCCTGTCCAGACACAAAACGTTTATACCGAAACTCAATAAAGAAACATCGTATAAAATTTTCATCGTAATAGCCTACGGACCGTTCAGACACATATCTCCACCGATTAGAAAAAACATCGTATAGATGTGCAGTTTTCCACTGCGCATGTTGTTATGGTCGCCGCTAGCCCCTGCCCCCCTGGTAAGGTCACCTTTCGTGCGCGCTTACGTTGAACCCCCACCCAGTTACACGTACATGTACATGTACATTGTATACCGTTCCATGGTCGCCATACGTTCTGACCCTAGTTTCGTTATATGACATTTCGTTATACAACGTTTCATTAGTCAGCGTTCAGACACATAAATCCATCGTATAGCTATACCGTTTTGGTATAAATTTTTTGTGTCTGAACACCCTGTTATATGCATCAAATGGTCCGCTGATTCACGGTATTACAAGACCAGATATGTTGCTGACATCAATTTTTTTTTTAATGTTAATGATGGCTCTTTCTTTTTTTGTGAATTGTTAATGATGGCTCTTTCTTTTTGCTGCAACGCAATTACATTAAGTGCACAAATTACAAGCTGTGACTGAATTATTTTGCAGATGTACAATTTCACATTCATCTCTTCCACTTCCAAATTTGCAAAAGTTTCCAGCACAACAAGTTTCTAGTTTTATGCTACATTCACATTTTAGAAAAAAAAAAGGAAAAAAAATAATACTTTGAACAACTTCAATGAAATATCAATACTCTTGCCTAGTTATGTGTAAAAGTTTAAACAATTTTTTTTTTCAAAGTGATACAAATAAATATATTCAAGAATACTTCAAAAGTTGAAAACCAACAACATTCCCAAGAAGATGAAACAAAGACATAGCTATCATATCATCCGCTGAAAGCCCAAAAGATGTTAACCCTATCTCAAAGCACATAAGTTTACATTCTTCCAGCTCTCAGAAGGCAATGTGTCACATCATAAAATTTTATTAATACATATTTTTGAAAGACAATTGAAAATCTTCAATTAATATCCTCAGGCCTTTGTTCAGACACAGAGCAGGTACTTGGAGATATATCCTCTTTGATGTTTTTGTTTTTATTATTTATTTGTCTCGGCATGACCGGGGAGGATTTCAATAATATGCTGAATATCCTTCAGGAAATGTCTCAGATTTCCCTCAAAGATTAATTTTCACACAAAGAATAATTGGTGGTATGAAATATTAAAAGGCTTCTTGTTTAATAACAAATACCCCTGGGAAATTACGATACAGGCTAGGCGTAGTCTGTGAGCACAGACTCTTTTCTGCACTGGCATGTAAGGCTAATAAAAATCGATTCCTAGTTTCTCTGATTTTTTTCGAAAATGAGGAGGGGGTACCATGTTATTTGATATTTGATATTTTTCCAAGATGGCCCCCGCACATACAAATGCTATTAGACACGGCTTCCTGTTATATCTATATTCTTCTGGGGTCTCTTTAAACCCCTAAAAGGCATCAAGTTTTAATGTTAGGGGTCTGCAGCAAAATGATGGTGGTTTAAAATCAATTATAACAAAAAAAGAAGAGGTGGGTACAAAAAAGGATGCAGGCGGGGACAAGAAACTAGGAATAATTTTTATTTGGCCTAATGTATTGTGGCTACTGGCTAGCAAAAGTCAAGCCCAAGCCAGTTTCACAATGGTTGTAACAGAAACAGTGCAGCTGGAAAACAATGACATCGATCATGACAACCTATGCGGCAAGAAAATTCTGCAAATCGCCAATAAAAAAAAACTGTGGGTTTAAATTATTTGAATAACTTGCAAAATTTGCTAAAGATCCTTGGATGCTAGTAGCATGTACACAGCAAAGAATGGAAATGAGATATTGAGATGAATATTTAAGAGTTGACAAAAATGAATTAATAATATTATCATAAAATTAACAAATTAGAGTAAAATTTTTAATCCCTGTCACAGTAGCTCAGATCTATAAGTCTTCTTCTTCTTCTTCTTCTTCTTCTTCTTCTTCTTCTTCTTCTTCTTCTTCTTCTTCTTCTTCTTCTTCTTCTTCTTCTTCTTCTTCTTCTTCTTCTTCTTCTTCTTCTTCTTCTTCTTCTTCTTCTTCTTTCTTCTTCTTCTTCTTCTTCTTCTTCTTCTTCTTCTTCTTCTTCTTCTTCTTCTTCTTCTTCTTCTTCTTCTTCTTCTTCTTCTTCTTCTTCTTCTTCTTCTTCACAGTGTCTAATATCTTCACAGTGTCTTATATCGTCTGTGTCTGATCTGGTCGGTGGGAAACAAGGGTTCAGTAAATTGGTATTTCCTCTTCCTATTTCTGATTTCTTCATCAAGTAGAGTACATTGAATTATGAATTAATGATTTGTCTTTGTTGCAAAAGACACATGGTCTCACACAAGGTCTCATACAAGGTCATTGTCCAGACAGTTTAATATATCTTATTCTCTATCTTTATATGTGCATGTCTCTCTCTCTCTGTCTCTCTCCCTCCATATATTTACTCTTTTGGTCTCCATCTTTCTCACTGTCTGTGTGTCTGTGTGTGTGTGTGTGCGTGTGTGTGTGTGTGTGTGTGTTTCTCTCTCTTTCTGTCTGTCTGTCTCTCTCTCTCTGGCTTCACATCTCTTTCTGTCTGTCTCTCTCTCTCTCTCTGGCTTCCCAACTCTCTTTCTGTCTCTCTCATTCTCTAACCATCTCTCTCTCTCTCTCTCTTCTTTTCCCCTCCCTCTCTGTCTCCTCTTTCTCCATCTCTCTCCATCATTCTCTCTCTGTCTCTCTCTCTCTGTCACTCTCTGTCACTCCTTCCCTCTCTCTCTCTCTCTCACTTCCTCTTCTCCTTCCCTCCAACTTCTCTCTCGCTCTACATCACTCTGAATAAAACATTATGACCATCATGACCTACAAACTTTACAAATGCCATTGCCATGAAAGCATAATTCAGAAAGTACTGGATATCACCACACAACCTCTTTTACACACAAGGTGACAGCGTACAGGAATAGAAAAGAAGGGGGTCTATAATGTCTGTCTCTCAGCTGGTACAGGTATGTTCTATCAATAGACTGTGTGTTTCATAATTACGACGGTGATGAGTAAACCAGGGATATAGCTAGCCAGCGAGACAACCCAAGCAGTAGACATGCCAGACTTTCTCTAGTAACATAAAATGAAAGCGATTGGAAAAAAAAAATGTACCTTCACTTCACTAAAGCTGAACAAAAATACAAGTAAGCCTACATCTCCATGACAGGGCTATATGTAGGCACTAATGTATGTGTTTGTTCCAAAAACACTAAGAATACCGGTATGTAGCACAGAATTGATATGCATTAATCATATTAGAATTCAGAGGAAATAATCAGTAGCCACAAAGTACACAGGCAGGTTTTGGAAAGAAAAAAAAGTGTAAAACCTCAAATCATCAAGAGCAGACTACAGAAGCAGACATTGTATAAATTGCACAAGAGGGAGGTCTATTGCTGGTAATTCATGTTACTAATTTGTCCAAAGTATGTGCACTTGAACGCATCATGTTTCTGAGGTGATGCTTTACTCATTATAAGATGAAAACCTCATCACCCCGCATAGACCTTTTCTACCACCACCAGAGGAGAAAATGATACCCACGATGCCGATAATAACCTGTACTGCTAGCTATCAGTACGTCACTGCACTTCTCGGAAATCATGAAAATCAACTTGAACTTCATCTCTGTAATAATGCTTACTAGTAAACCTGTCTACAAAAGTCATTCATAGGATAGATGTAGTCATCGTTTTTACGAACTGACGGATCCATGCACGCTGCGCAGAAGCGTGAATTGGCCGGAAACGCATTTATAGATTTAGGTGTACTTAGATAACGGAATTTGCTTTCGTTGCATAATTGCATATATCGATATATATATACATTAAAAGAAAGCTTATGACTTTAATTTTGAAATGGTGTATATTATTATGTATATTAATACGGAATAAGGAAGCACGTACTGGCCATTCAAACACGATTTGACAGTTCGTAAAACTGTTTTCTCCAAAGCGTATATTTGCGCCCGTGCACAGATTCGTCGGTTCATAAAAACGACGATGGTATGACGCACAGTGTACCATATGTGACCCTGCACGACGGTTTCAGGCGGAAGTCGCAAAAATCAAAAAGTCTAATTTTACATCCTCTAGAATCTCTGGTTCATAAGCTTTAAAATGATGTATAACAACTCTATTTTGCTCAAGTAGAAGTCATCGTAAAAAGCGATTAAAAACACGGAAAGTATCAGAATAGAAATCTAAATAACGGAGAAAATCGCATTCAAAGTTGGGTGCGAAGCAAAAGTTGAGGGTGCGAAATTCAGCGTGACCCGCTTCGAAACTTCCTTAGCAACGTTCCCCCTTGAACTTGCCCTCTCGAGCATGAGGCAGAGTAGCGTGCCGTGTGCAAACAAAAAGAAATTACTCAAGCGGTACACTGTCACGTGACAGGCTCGCTCCATTGGTCAATGGCTGACCCAGGGCTGACCATTGCGCGGGCTTTTTGTTGACTTTTAGCCGCGGACCTGAAGGTGGATTTGTGACACCGCAAACGCAATCGTTGTCCATGCTAAGAAACCATTTTACACTCTTTTCGTATACTTAACCAGCATGAATAAAATCAGAATAAATCTTGTCTTGACTCTAGAGAATTAACAGAACGAGACACGCATTTCAGCGGGAGGGGGGGGGGGGGTGAAAAAGGGCTCCTTCTTGTTCATTTTCAATGCAAGAATCAATAGAAAAATAGCGCCGAGAAGCTTGGGGATAATATCCTCATCGCGGGCTCGCCAGGGCAGGATCTTCTCATCTTCACTCATTCAACAACCGCATGATTACAAATGAGGTGTATGTATTATTTGGCAAGTGAGGCAAACAGTTAATACCCCAACCCCAGAAAGGGAGAGATAAATAGATAGATAGAGAGAGAGAGAGAGAGGGGGGGGGGGGGCAAACGGAGCAATATTATTACATGTGCATGTAGTTGCATTTACGGAGGATTATTCTATTTCACCTGTGACTAGAAATCGAAATATCGAAATTACCAAATTTATATTGTTAACATGTTAAAACTACACTTAACAAGTATTACGTAGACTTCAAGACCCTCCCCAGTTTTATTTTGTTTTCGCATCCTTCACAATGCTAAAATAAAATGCACCCTCTGCAAAAAAAAAATAGAAAAATGCACCTCTTTAAACTTTAAATGTATGATATTTTGGATACGTATTAATCAAGCTAAAAGAAGAAAAAAAGGAAAACAATTTTAAAGGAAATCTCAGGAGTTTTCGACTTTAATCAAAATATTACGTTAACAAAAAAAAAAAAAAAAGGTCAGACGCTCATTCCGTTTCCCATAAAATTCTGTCACATTCTCCATTACACCATCATGGCTTCTTAAGACTAGCCGCGAAACGAAAGTGACTGATAGTCCTACTGAATTAACAGACTGATATAGGCCGACATTCCGACATTATCGCGAACGGGAAACCATATGCTTTCCCGTAGAATAATAACAAAAGCGATTGCTATCTCTCGTTGGGCCAGGTTACCTATATTGTTTTGTTTTGTTTTTGTTTTTTTAAATGTGTAATGTTCATTATTTAAAGGTTTTTCGTTATACAAGTCATAATGAACGCAAAAGAAACTAAAGTGAGCAAATCCAAGTTTGGGAGCAGAGAGGAAGGTGTGACTTTGATGATGATGCTTCCCCTGGAAATTTTGAAGATTAAACAAAAATAAAGAAAGGCTAGTCGCGTCCCACAAATCAGCATGTTGATACCCATTTAGTTCCAAACGCAGATGTACCTGGAGCTTTTTTTTTTCTTCTTCACAGAAACACAATTACAAAAGTCACAAAAAGGAAGCAGAACTATAATTTGCATAGAGAAAAGAGAATTCAGGGATCATGATACATCGTTTTCAGACTGTTACATAACTGTTTCAAAACGCTGATTCTGGTTTCGCAATAAATCACTATACGATAAAGCGCAAGCAGGTGGCAAGGACAAGGAGTTATCACAGCCAATGCATACATATTGCCCATGTAAAGAATTCAGATCCTTTAAACTCTTTTCATAAACTTAACCAGCATTATAAGAATCCGTATCAATTGTCCGGCCCTTGGAGAAGAACAATATAAGACACGCATTTAAGCGGAAGGGTAGGGGTGAAAAGAGCTCCTTTTGTTCATTTTAAACCAAGAATCAATAACGCTAATAGGCATAGGGGGTATTGTTTTCAAACTGGGCCCGTCAGCGTGGTCAGGGTATGTTCTATTCAACCATAATTCCACCTTACCCATTCAAAACTGCATGTTGCATTGTTTCGCAAGTGAAGCAATCGACCAATACATCCCCCTAAAAAAAGGGGGAAGAGAGAGAGAGAGAGATCGAGATCGTGTGTGTGTGTGTGTGGGGGGGGGCGTTTATTGCACTTAAACAGTAACATAATTCCCCGTTATTTTGTTTGAGCAACCTTCATGATGCTTAAAAAAGGGCGCACTCTGAAAAATAAGAAAATTCCCCTTTAGAAGACATAAGTCACTTTGAGCAATAATGTACTTTTAGGATTAAAGAAAATTAAATCAAATATTTAAAACACGCACTAAGCTTTTAAAATACCCTTTTCATTTTAAAGGAAATCTCAGGAGTTAGAAACTATATTGTTTGGCATATAAAGCAAATGATTAATACCCCCCCCCCCCCCCCCCCCCCCCGAGAGAGAGAGAGAGAGAGAGAGAGAGAGAGAGAGAGAGTTTAGGTCGACTATTTCATTATCTAATTTAGGCAAACAGGTGTTTTATTTCACCGATTAAATGCCAATTCTTGGTGAAGAAAACCCACTTTTGAAAGTGAATGGTACCCTTCTTATTCTGACATCCATCCCCTCCAAGAGTTACTCTTTGTTTAAGAAATAGATATATAGTTATGTTTTTTGTGAGACAGAAGTCACTCGGCTATCCTAAAAAAATGTCAATGGTTTGGAAATTTGAACTGAAGAATCCGAAAGTCCAATCTCTGAACATTTTGTTGGACTTTGTCATTTGCAATTATACACTCATGTCATGAAAAGAAAACAAGCTTTGTTTTTCTCTTCTATATTAAAGCAAATTGATTTTATAAAGAGGAGATAATCTTCTGTACCTGATGAAAATACGTGTAAAGCAAAAAATGAAATAAAAGAAAAAAGATCTAATTGATGATCGTGCTGTTTATAAGGCTACTAATTCCACCATTCCATGTCATAGAAAGCGTAGTAATTTGAAAAAGAGATCAAAATAAAAGAATCGTCTGGACATGTACTAGGTAACTAAGGAACTCTTTTAAGAAAGCAGCAGATTATTTTAAGAAAGCTGAAATTTACTAATAGAGTGCAGATATTGCGTCAAACAAAAGATCTTTTTATATCATAGCGCTGTTCCAACTTGTGTTCCACTCTCTGTTTAGCCTGAAAAGAGTTAGGAGATGTGAAGAGAAGAAAACAGTTGGCTTTCAAAAAGAGAACAAAATCCACGAAAACAGTGACTGTGTCAAGAGCGATTTAATGTTAACGGGTGAGAATAATTAAAACTGGCTATTTAGCGTGAAAAAATAAGGATGATCATAAAACGAAGACCAATTTATTATTCCACGAAGTAGAAAGTGAAGTGAAAAAACAAACAAACAAACAACTTAGCTTCAAAAAGAGGACAAAAAGAATGCAAGCACGATGTCAAGTTTAAAGTTTATACTGATGCTTAATTCAGGAAACAAAAAACAGTAATTTTGGTGGGTTTTTTTAAGGTGCATAATTCCGAAGGTTCGTTTTCCGAGGTTCCATAATTGCGAAAGGTTCGATAATTCCGAAGGTTCGTTATTTCGAAATTGGAATAGGTTTATTATTTCCGAAAATTAAATGGAGTTCATAACCCCGAAGGTTCATAATTCCGAAAATGCAGTAGAACCTTTTCATTTTCTTATTTAATTTTCGGTATCACGAGCCTTTGGAATAACGAACCCTATATACTTCATTTTTGGAATTAGAACCTCAGAGCTCAGGATAAACAAAGCTTCGGAATAACGAATCTCCGGAATAATGAACCTTTGGAATAATACAAGAAATGTTCGGAATTATAAACTGAGCTCTATTTCACTTTCTGAATTATGAACCCCCTTCTATGGGAAATTTTTATGCCCAAAATTGTATCAGGCCTTTTACTCTGTAAGTACATCTCTTAAGAAAATAGCAACTTGTAGAGATTTTAGAAATGAACATGTTATTTAGAGTGACAAAGAAAGATCATCAAACAAAGGATCATTATTATAGCGCCGTTTAAGGTGCATCCTGCTCTTTATACTACACCATTAGGAAGCAAAACGAAAAGAAACAAGAGAGCAAAAGGCAGGGAATAATTCATCAACTTCAATGTGTACAGGTGCGTGATTTAGAAAAAAAAATCAATAAACATTGGGGCCTGTGTTGCTTTTTGACTTACACCTTGTAGGAAAGCTCACAACTTTTTAAAATGCCAGGATTAACTATTGTGAAGAATATAAAATGAAGACGAGTAGACAAAAGGCCATTAACATAGTATCATTTTAAGTGAATCCTGCGCTTTATCATTAGAAAGCCACAGAGAAAGGAAAAGGAGCAAAAGGCAGGAAAGCATCGTGTCCACAGCTGCGTCTAGAGAAGAAAAACTGCAAGAGGGGCCAATAAGTTTGGCAGATATTTGAAAGCAGGCCCGGTATGGTTATTTCCCGAATAGTTTTTTCCGCTAGGCTTCGTTGCGACCTCGCTCTAATGCATGAACAAAACAAACTATATACCTACTGCTTTATTAAGTAAATGGATAATTAACTAAAGAGAAAGGGTACAATTATTATGAGCTTTATACTGTGACTGACTTTCTTATTTGTCTTACAAGTACAACAAAAAAAAATGGATGGTAAAGCGAATTCATTACAAAAAAGGACGATTTGATTTTATAAAGAATATAATTCGACGATTTCAAGTTGAATGCACCCACCGGTCATGCATATTCAGGTACCTATTTACATGACAAGTAGGTGTACCACGAATGACCAATCACAACGCGCTAAGCCGTCAGGCTGAGGATTACGTCATCCGGCGTACGAGGCCTCGCCGCCTTAGCAACAAAAGAGAGGTGTGCAAAGATCGATCGAGCGAGCAATGTAAGTTTTCAAAAACCAAAATCCTGATGAAGCGTTTTGGAAAGGGTAAATACAAACACAGTTTTCAGGTACTTATACTTAGTATTTTGACTTCAAATTTTGGGAAGTGGTAAATGAATCATTAAAGAATCCAAATACGTAAAAAAAGAAATTTGGGGGGAAAATGACATTTACACTAAAACACGCTATTTATAGACAAGTACCACTTGCGACTTCCGCCTGGTTTCGTCGTGAGCGGTCACATATGAGAAGGCAGGTTGAAGAGAAGGATCAGTATTAGTTGGTAATGGAAAATTATTGGGGATGAAGAATCTTTGAAATGATGTTTTCAAGTGAAAGAACTTCACGTTTGAAGCATGCATTGTAGTCTATTAGGTAGGCCTTAAGACAATCCTGACTTTTGGCATAATAGTTGAATGAATGTGATTTCAGAAAATATGATCCAAGTTCATGGAGGTTTGCATTGCAGTGTGTTGGGGTTTTGTGCATCCTAAACTTATTTGAAACAGAGTGGTGTGTGGGGCAATAATTGCGTTACCTCTGCAGCAAACATTCCCCAAACCATGATAAAATTTAAACCAACATTCAAAATCCTCATAAAATCTGGATATACATATAATTTAAAACTATTTTGGACATCCCAGAATTACTGAAGTGTAATTATAAAAGAATAAGAGCTTTAAAAAATTTTTTTTTGTGTTTACAGAAGCTCTTTTTCATTGTAAAGCACAAGCAAGATTTCATCACAATCATTTGTATGAATTTTACTGTTTTTTATCACTGACAGCTCTTGCTTAATTTTCCACAGCTATACATTTACATTGTATCTGAATTTTGAGCTCTCCAGACCTAAATATCACTTAGATCTCTTATGTATTTTTCACTTTTATCAATAAGATTTCTCTTTATCAGAGCTTCTTTTTAAAAATAATTGTCCAGAGCTCTTTTGAGCTTCCCAGAGCTAAATTTCTCAGCAGTCCAAAGAATTTTTTACTTTTATAAATCAGATTTCATTCCAAAGAATTTTTCATCACCAGAATTCATCTTGACCTTTAACAGCAAGGCTAAGAGAAAGTCCAAACAGCGATGAAGAACAGCGATGAAGAACGGGTCTGTTTTTGCTCACTCCCTACATAGTCATCCATCATCATCAAGAAATGCTTTGTACATGTCCCAGCCGCATTTTTGCATTTCTCCTCACAGCCCTATCCATTTATTTACATGTCTAATGTACATCTGAGCTGTCACAATGGACTCCTGCATAGACTGGGGCAATGCGAGTCGTCAGTGCAAGACAGGGACTGCGACTATCTGAAATTCGGGATGACCTTAACCCTCTTAGTGCTATAAGATTGTTCAAACTGCCCAAGTTTCGATATAATGATAATATTGGATACTTTGTCTGCAGAAGTGTAGTGTTCATATCATCCATGTAAGGCGCTCAACGCGCTCCAATATTAGTCAGGTTCACACGAAGGGAGCTAAACTTTAAGTTTCGCTTGTGGTTTCAAAACTTTAAGTTATCTTATATCAAGCAAATTATCAAATCATTACATCTAATTCAATAATTTGTTTGTTATTTGAACTTTAACTGGATGGATCAGAACTTCCATCATTTTTCAAAGTTGCCTTGTAGTTTCAGACCGTATGAAAAGACTTGTAGTTTCGAAGCTTAAGTTTACTTTTATTTCCAGAACCACAAGCAAGCTTGTAGTTAAAATCAAAAGTATGAGCAGTGGGGGTGGGGGGGGGGGGGGGGTGTCCTCCCTCATAGTTATTGACTGTGTGGACAGAATAAACTTTAAAGGGATTCGGTAACTTTGTGGAGGCTTGATTTAATAAATTACTGAATTTTGATATCTGTCTTGTATTATGATGTTCAGAAGGATAAATAAATAGCCAGGCATAGAAAGGTTTTCAAATATATAATGCTATTATTAAGAATATCTATGACTGAATACTCCCATTTACGAAAGCGTACGGCCATACGCTTTAATTAGTCTAACACTGAGTCTATGGGGGAACATGAGTCTGGCATTTCCAGTCACTTGCATATGTTTACTTTTGTGAAGCACATGATGATTTTGAAGTGCTTCTTTTTCCCTGGGCTTCATTTTTACACCATATTACATACACTGATAGCATGAAAGGCCAGGCAGCTCAGATTTTATCAAGCCTCTACAAAGTTACCAAATCACTTTAAGTTTAGCAAAATCGTTGTTAACGATGACCTCCCTCTATTCATGTTAAACTATGAGCGTCGTTGTTGCGGGCATGTGTGAACCCTTGTCGTTGTTAGTGAGTCGTTGTTTCATTAACTTAAAGTTTCGCTAACTTAAAGTTTTGAAACCACACGTCTCGTAAGAACGTAGCTATTTCCCTGGCTCTATATTGGCTGCAATATATAGTATCCACTATCTTTGAAGAAGAAAATGCTCATCTTACTTCTTGAAATGAAAAACCAGCTATACATGTATGTATCATGAAATTAGAGATGATGGAATAATGGGTGAGGAAAGATTACCAATACAACATGGTTCTCAGTTTGAAAAACCTGTCTTGTGAAATTGTATTTGTGACACATTTGTGATCTTGGTGGCACCATACGGGTCAACATTTTAGCAATTTACGATTATGTCATTAAGGAAATAGCAAGACCCCTCCCCCCAAAAATCCTATCACCATAATCTTAAGATGACCCCTTACATTTTTGGAGATCAGACAATCCAAAGACCTAGGAAGATATTTGCTGAAATTTTGCTGGGAGCTGTATTTTGCATCACATTAAGATGACTAGAAATTTGTCTAGACAGTTCCTAATTTCAACACTTCCTCATCCTCGGGAAGTCATACAACTCATCTTGTTGGCTCTACATACATGAGCTATTGAGAGCCAGAAGGGTGTTAAGTAATATGATTTTAACACTGAGTCAATGTCCTTCTTGCTCTAAGCAGGCAATATGTGTTAAGATGATGTCTCAATCAATTCATCCATCTTCACAGTTTTCTGAAATGTTTTCCCCCCTCTTAATTCCTGATAAATTTGACTCATTGACTCATTTCTTGCTTGCTTCCCCTCCCCCTACCATCCATCTCTCTCTTTGTCTCTGTCTCTCCAGAGAGATGCGAGTTTTCTCCCTGGTCTCTCTCTCTCTCTCTCTCCCTCCATTTTTATCTCTCCCTCTTCCACTTTCCAGCTCTCTCTCTTTCTCTTAAAGTGATTGATTAACTTTGTGAAAAATTGTAAAATCAGCTCAAATGCCAGTGAATTGTGTGCAGTCCTCTAACTACATATATAATTAAGGATATGTGAAAGTATGAGAGAAAATGGAACCCGTTTACTATCCTAAAAAAGAGAAAATCGCGATCAATCGCTAGCGCAAGTCGCTCGGCCCTGCAGTCACAAAAACCACGCACCAGCGCTTGGCGATTTCAGAGCGGGTTTCCAGCCCGTACGGTATTCTGTGATAGAGCGAGGTATGCCAACCGTAAGAGTTCTTTAGGGTTCGGTGGTACTCTATCCCGACATCAATGTTCAATCGTAAATATCTTGATATATAAACGACCGATCAACTTATAAAACTCAGGCGATTCCTGTCTGAGCTAAAGGTTTGCAATTATGATTACAGGCAGCATTAGCTGGAACAGTGATTTTTTTTTTCAATTCTGGGCAAAGTTAATCAATGCCTTTAAGCTTTCTTTCCTGCTCTTGCACTATCTCTCTCTCTCTCTCTCTCTCTCTCCCTCCCTCCCTCCCCCACCCCCTTCCTCTACCTCTCACCATGCTCTCAATATTCCATAACTTTATGTTTGTCTGGTCTTATTTCTCTGTATCAACTGTCTTCATGGTATTCTGAAATAATTTTCATTCTAATATCTCGATTCCATCTTCCAATATATGCAATTCAAAACAAATTTTTACCCTCTATGATCTAGCCGTTGCGAGCCATCCAGCAGTGACTATGACGAAAGGAAAATTCACAATCAACTGTATGAGCATGTACAGGACTACAGACTAATTTCAGCCTTGACGCAGACATATATCCAGCCCCAATTCAGACGCGGGTCCCTTTTGCATGAGAGAAAAATTCTATATGGAAATTTTTTATAAATGAATACATACCACAACCATACATAGTAGAGGGGTCACACAGACTAAACTACATGTAAAGTTTCATGCTGCAAATAACTACCTGGGATTTTTCAAATAAGCAAAATTATCTTAGCGCAAAACGGCCATCATTAAAAATCGCAATAGCTTCAAGGATGCAAAATCTCCTTGTTTTGCAGTGCTCAGATATGAACATTGCACCTGATGAAAGGAAAATTGCGAATCAGCTGGGCAAGCTTGTAATTTCAGCCGAGATGCAGACTTACTGCTGTGTACATCGTTCATCACTTGACTGCATGCCTTTAAACTCAAATTAAAGGCTGATATCTCCTTCCAAAATCGGATCTTACATGTAGTTCAATCGATTGTGTGCTTTAGTCTTAATGTGAACATCACTTCTGACGGAAGGAGAATTGGGAATCAACTGGCCAACTGAACACTATTTTTAACCAAAAGGAGAATTGCCAATCACCTGACCAGGCTAGTTAATTTCAGCCTAGATGCACACCTACAGCTAGACCACATCTTTTTAACTTGACTGCATGCCTTCAAAGGTTGATATTGCTTTTTTCAAAATAAGATCATTGTCAGATCATAAGCTGATTGATGACTTTACGGTCATCAGCTTAATGTGAACACTACTATTAAGAGAAAGGAGAATCGGGAATCAGCTGGGTAAGCTTGAAATTTCAAGCTTTTCAGCCAAGCTACAGACTTACAAAATACACCTTTCATCACTTGACTGCATACCTTCTAAGACTGATAATGCAATTTCATCCAAATCCGATTGTATTAATTTTGCTGTCAGTTCATACAGTGTATATGGCTGTTGGCTGAATGTGAACACCGCTTTTGAGAAAGCAGAGCCAAGCATCAGCTGGGCAAGCTAGTAATTTCAGCCAAGCTGCAGACTTATGGAGTACATCTTTCATCACTTGACTGCATGCCTTCTACGGCCGATATCTCATTACATGATGTCTTGACTGAGCTGCTCTTGCTGGCTTCAAGCTCTCCTGCTATTTTTATATTTTGATGCATTACGTTTTTTTTAAAGGTATTGATGTACAGTACATACATGTGCATGTATGTGTAGTTAATGCATTTTTATATGTGGCATATGTTTAATGTGTTTTAGATTCATTGGTAAAAATGCAAAAAACAGCAATAATAATAAAAATACTTTGATATTTGGATTAATTGCTAAGAACTCATATGCCTCACCCTTTTCTTGAATATTTATCTTTTTCTCATTCCTTCATTATTACTTCTCCCCTTCCCCCCCCCCTCCTTCTCTCTATCTTTCCTCGCTTGCTCTCCCTCTCTCCCCTCCCTCCTTCCCCTTCTCTCTCTCTCTCTCTCTTTATCTCTCTCCAACTTTCTATCTTAATTTGGATAAGATTCCCTCCAAAAAAAAAATATATACATGGGAGCAGTGAGCAATTTACATGTCGCTCTTGAAAATTCAAAAACAGCTCTGGTAAACTGAAATAGAGCTCTCATTGGTAAAAAAAAAACCCCCCAAAAACATAATATAACAATCAATGTGAGAAAATCACAGTTTTACAAAGTTCTACAAAGCCAACAAGAGCTCCCATCAACAGAAAAGTTTTTTTTACAATGTTCCCACACGTTCAATAACCATGCCCCCTCCCGATATGATATCAATCACAAATTCACAAACATGTTTCTTTCATTTGCAATTCAATTAAGTGCATTAACCTGGATACATTTGTTGTATGCCAGGGTATTTCTAACAAAGTCCAAAAATAATATTTTCATATTTGGTTTGGCACAGCTAAGAATAACACGCAGTAAACAAATTACAGAGAAGGGAAAAATTAACTAGAACTCATTTCAAAGTCAGTAAATTAATTAAAAAGTCCACCTTGGATTACAAGCATAAATAAATTCATAATCTCTCTCTCTCTCTCTCTCTCTCTCTCTCTCTCGTTCACACTGGGTGTAACCTTCAATCATTTTGACACCAATTCTCTGCCATTTTTTTTACTATTTCGCACTCAAACAAAAACAACTGATTTCATTTGTATGCATGCATGCTTAGAGCCACACCTTCATTAGCCAATTTCAAGGCAAATTCAATTTTCTCTTCTCTCTTAAAAAAAAAATATGAGGAATGAGTCTGGATTTAAAAGGGAGGAAAAATACAGATGAAGAGAGAGAGAGAGAGAGAAAGATTGAGGGGGCAGACTTCATGTAAGCTTACACTAACTCTAAATTCTAGATTCAACTAAACTCAAAAGATTATCATCGAAAAGAAGATAAATCCTTTAGCTGTGCAGCTACACTACACCTTCATGGCAATTATGAGTAATATCTATATATGCATGTACAAATCTACAGCTGGTTTGGAGACAAACCTGAAAAAAAAAAAGGCAGTCAGAAAACAAAACACCCAAATATTGTTCTTCCAACACAATATTCCCAGACCCCAGAAATCTAGAGTAGATTGTTCATAAACCTACAATGTTCTATATCGTATCATGGTAAAATTTAAATAAATGATTTGAAGTTTATCCTCTAAATTTTCAGAAATGTACCATGCTCCTCAGAGAGTTGGATACAAATAAATACATATATACACATATATTCACTAGCAACCAGAAGATATACACATGATATATATTGTAGGCCTATTAATTAACAAGTAAAGTACATGTATATTGTATGTATTTGTTTGACCTATTCCAAATTTCTTCTCTTGGGTTTTGTAAAAACATATTAACTGGATACACATTGTGAAACCAATTTTGTTCCCAGAAATAAACATTACCTTTAAAAAAAATGACAGCATGACTTTCCATTATGTTATTGACAAGCAACAAATGTAAAGCTCAAAACTACATGTATTTATCAGCTTATAAACTCTACTATACAATATACATGTAACTTCACTTTCTGTCAGTTTCTGATTACTCTCCATATAAATTTCATCAACCATGACAAGAATAAACATGGCGTATGTAATTAAACCTGTTTCATACAGTGTTTCAAGTTTCTATTTTCCCTACACAGGGCTACAGTATACTGCAGCATACAACGAAAATTCCAACATGCACTTGTAAAGCACAGCTTGTGAATGCTATCTCCCTTTGTAAAGGCCTTTGGAAATATTTAAAATTTAAAAGATATTCTGCGACAGTTGCTGTATACTTCATATTAAAGGAAAATGTCTGAAATTCCTTGGATCATCCCCCCCCCCAAGTGGAGAAAAAGTGGGAGCTGATACTCTGATAGTAATTTAGCTCCAAAATAATTCAAAATGTAAGAGCTCTTAAACAAGCTCTTGTAAATATACATGAATTAATAAAACTTGGAGTGAGAAAAATTCACTTCTTAAATTTTTTATAATTATATTATTATCATCATTATCATTAACATTATCATTATTAATCATCAATTATTAATCATCATTAATATTATTATTATCATCATCATCATTACCATCATTATCATTATTATAATTATTATCATTATTATTATTACATTATTTCCTACTTTAGGATGAATCCTAACAATGCGATTTATTTTGTCACAATAGAAATTTGACGTTAAGGTGAAAGTGACCGTGCGATATACATACATGTAAAGGCGAATGATAACAATAGGCTGAGATACAAGGATTCACCCTGATGTCGCAATAAGAGTAATTATTATTATCATTATTATTATTATTATAAGCATATCTGCAACTAAAGGCGAATCCTAAAAACGCAGTTATTTTGTCACAATAGAAATTTGACATTAAGGCGAAAACGAACGTGGGTTATTAAAGGCGAATCTGAACAATAGGCTCAGATAAAAGGATTCGCCTTAATGTCACATGTAAAGTTATTATTATTATTAATATTATTCTTTTAATTTTTTTTTGTACCATGCTTTTTCCATAAGGCCCAAAGCCTGTATGACAAATCCACAAAAAAGTTCCACTAAAAACATTATTTTTACACTGTCAGTGCCACACCCTAGCTAATTTGCCTACAGTATACATTGTATATAATGGCATGCGCAGCTTGTTATAGCATCAACATGCAACTCCCCCCCCCCCCAATCCATTTCTTTCTGGATATGCCACCAAGGATGCAGAGACGTGAAAAAATCAGACACATGACTATTGCAATTTTTTTTCCTTTCTTTTTCTTTTCCTTGTTCACCTGGACGTTAAATTAGCTATCAGATATTTTATTTGTTTTGGCCCTATTTTTGTTTCACATGACTCTAACAATGTTTTTCCTTTATTTTTATTTTCCACATTGACCTGGATGATAAAATTAGCTTTCAGATGTTTTATTTTTTTTGGCCCTATTTTTGTTACAAGGCCATGCAAGCTTGGCATGCATTTTGATACTTGGCAAAAAAAAAAAATCTTCCTTTGTACATGTGTAATAATTGAAGCAATAAATACCCCTTGTAAAAAAAAAATTTAAACAAGAAAAAAAAACTTAATGCAATCTATTTAGTTTATCAATTTGCACAACATGTCACACCTATTTTCATTCCTTATACATGCATCTTGTTCCCTATAGAGGTGAAGTTGAATAAATATAATCATGCACTTTCCAGCATAAGTGAAAAAAAAATTATCTGGTGATTTCCCCCCCCAAGGGTGGTCCACAAGGGGTTTTAACATGTCACAGTGACAGGTTTGAATTTTGATTCTACAGGTTTGAATTTTGATTCTACAGGTTTGAAAATCAGCAGCAGGTTAAGATTTCTTGAATAATCATTTTCAAACCAAATTATCTATGAAATAATAGTCAAAAAATTTGCTTCATAATGCTTTAATATATGCCTGATATTGGACCAGAAAGCCTCAGAGAACCATGCAAAACTTCCAGGGCCCTCGGCTCAAGCAGGCTCTGGACTCTGGCTGCAACGGACTTTGCGCTTTGCACGTACATGTACATCAGTTTATACTTCTTCCCGTGCAATTTTACATGTTTGAATTTTTGTTTGTGGACCGCCCTGCCCCGCCCCCCCCCTCCCCGCCCCCCCCCCCTCCCCCTCCTCATTTTCAATGTGTACCACTGTAAGTGAAATTGAGCTCTTGTCATTAATCACTGAACATGATAATGAAATTCAGTTTCGCTATACAAAAGTAGCCATAAAAATATGAAGGCCTTTTCATACCCTACTAAAATGCTCATAAGATGAACACTGTAAATGAACAAGGGAGTGGTGGATTTGGTGTGACTATCGTTACCTTGGCAACTGAATTGATGAATATAAATGTATACAGGGAGTATATTTCATTCAAAATGTAATTTTCTTCATCATGCACATACTCTGAGAAGTGTAGAGTCAACATCATGGGGAAAAATACATGTATGACTTAGTCTGCGGTGTAACATCTTGATAACCTCCCTCTATTAATTCAAGAACATGAAATTACAACAACAACAAAAATACATAGTGAAGTTGCCCTAGATAAAATTATTCACTTTAGGAAGTTGAAAGGCATTCATGATATACATGTATATGCACACAATATGGAGAAATGTAGCAACCTCAAATAAAGATGGATGTTTGTGATATTGTACAGTATGCATCCATTAAATTATTTGCTGAATCAAGGTGCTATTCCCCCACCCCTGCATGAATTTACAACAGACTTGTACACAAATATAGAAACTGGAAGAGCAAATTGTTAGTTACAACATGTGTACACACTACTAAATGTATCCTTCTCAAGTAACACTCTCTCTTTCTTTCTCTATTTCTCCTGCTTTCTGTATCTCCCTAGATCTGTCTCCATGTAAGCCTATAATAACATTTGTTTTTGTCTTCCTGTCTCGGTGCTGCTCTCTTTCTCTCTCTCTCATTATTCTCTCCTGATCCTCTCTAATTTAGCAGTTTCACATCGTCTATTTGGAGCCAGAAGGGTGTTAAGTCCCACCATTTGTACAGAGTTAACGCCCTTCTGGCCTTTGGACAAGGCCTCGCGCGCTGCTTGTCTGCCGAGCAGGGTCTGAAAATAGACTAATGCAGTGTGCGTTACAGCAGTGATTGCTGGACCGAGCCGCGTCAGCGGCGAGGCCTTTGCTAACTTGCGGAGCTCATCATATATTTGCATATGCACGAGGGTCTTACATATACAGCAGCTAGTGACGATCAGGGCCAATATAATTGTTTTAACCGCGGTGTTTTACATGGATTCGTTTATCAAATTATGGGGGAATCGGTATTCAAATGTACTTAATTAATAATATCTACTTCAATTTTCAATAAAACATGGATTTATTAAAAACAAAAGAGTATGTAATGACTAGAGTATTCATTATTTTGCTACTTAAGTAGATCTATTGATAACTTCAATGGACAGTGCAGTACAAGTAGTCCATCCCGCCGAACTCTGGTCTAGAGCACATTTTTACTCCAGACCCCCAAAACTTTGAAGCTCGAAAGAGGGCCCCATGTTAATTTACAGACCCTAAAAAAAATCAGTCAGGGCCCCCGTGAAAAAGGGTGGAGCCCTGCAGCTGAACATACGTGTACATGTATATTCGTTCTTACTTCAAAGTTTGAACAATATGCAGATTTACAATTCCCAGAAACTACAGACTAATAGACCTGGGGGGTGTTTCATAAATCTGTTCGTAAGTTATGAACGACTTTACGCACGATTGGTGACATGTTCTTGTGCTAAATGAGATATCCCAGATTTTCCCTGGTGTTTTAACATGTGGGACTGAATTTCCAATAACCCTAATCAATTTTGACAAATAATAAACTTTGCATTCGGATGCTTGTTTAACAGCAAGAATTTTAATCCACAAAGATCGGATTTCAACTTTAGCTGATGGGAATCAAAATGATTGAGAATCTGTTAGCACCCAAGAACAGGTACCAGTTGTGCGTAAAGTCGTTTGTAACTTTACGAACAGCTTTATGAAACACCTCCCAGATCTTTGAGAAATGCTACAATGTACATGTACATATAGGTACTTAATATTTATGGACATGTTTTCATTGCCAATCGCAATTATCATTTTTCCTTCCTGACCTCTTTTAATATTCATACTAACTATTCAAAGAAGCTTCAATATGGAGAAATGCAGTGTGAAGAGCATGCAAGAAAAATAAAAGATGAGTGGAAACTGGAACTATTGAATAAAATGTGATGCATGTATGGGTTCATATGTCTTCAGTTTCATAACATCAATAGACCTACTAGTATCTATACATGTAGGTAAACA
Source organism: Heliocidaris tuberculata (assembly GCA_025618425.1). Taxonomy (NCBI): domain Eukaryota; kingdom Metazoa; phylum Echinodermata; class Echinoidea; order Camarodonta; family Echinometridae; genus Heliocidaris; species Heliocidaris tuberculata. The sequence goes on along the minus strand of CM046843.1, from coordinate 25,064,328 downwards.
TCCATCAGTGGCTATTAAAAAAAAGAACAACCTTGAAAGTTATATTTGAAGTGTCTGTAATTTTGAATGAGTGATACATAATACAAGTAATTGCTTTAAAATACTGAATCTTGGAAATATAATTAAGTGTCTATATTCATGAATTAATGCTCATTGCTTTACATGTTCATAGTTTCAACAGTGCTTGGTACCCAGGTAACTATTCCCTCTATGGCCGATAATAGAACAGTTGCATGTACATGTACTATTTGTGCTCTTTGAAAAGTGATTGTTTAAAGGTATTAGATAGTTTTGGGAAGCCATCAAAAACTTTTCGTGAGATTTCTTTGATTTCACTTAATAAATAGCAGGGTACTAACATAACTAAGATGCTGTGAAGTTTTTTCCTCCTCAAGTGAAATATTTATCGAATTAGAGGTGAAAAGAATAAAAATCCCTGGCCCAAAAAAGAGGGGATGTAAATTCAAACAACGGCCACACACATTACTCACACGAGGATTGCTGTGTGTTATAGAATACGCTACACATAGTGCGGAGCGCTGGGTTTACTGTGTGGGGAACCTTCGGGTGGATATGGTCTCAGCGTGAGGCAGTGAAAAGCCGTTACCAAGCGTTTCTTGCAGATATTTACACTAAAATTTGTTCGAAATCGTGAATGGAATGTTAAATAATCTCGTACATGTGCCTTATGATAAAGGGAGAATAGTATGTGACTATGTTAGTTAAGTTTCTTGCCAGTATGATTTTTGCTACCGAGACTGTCTATGAGCTTTAAAGGTAATGTTTAGTTTTGGTAAGCCCTCAAAAACTTTTCGTCAGATTTATTGGATTTTTGTTGATAAATAGCAAGATATTAGCAATATAAAGATGCTGTGAAGATTTCACGTCTTAAAAAGGCATATTAAACAAATAAGAGGCAAAAAATAATTTAGGTGCCAGGTCAGTGATATCGAAAGAACTTCAGCATGCACTTTACACCATACACGCGTTTAAAACCTACACACAGTGACACACATGCTATCTCCGTGCAAAGCCTCGAGATTGTTGTGCGGGGAGGCATTGATCGAGGTGGAAAGGTCCTAGCTTAGGGCAGTATATTGCAATAATCTAACTTTCCTTACATACAGGTATATTTACAGCAAAAACCGCAGAAATCATTGATGGAATACCAAATGATTTCGTGCAAACATCTTTTGATACATGGAAAACAACACGAGACTATATTTAACAGTCTCTTTCCAATTTCCTTTTTGCTAATGTACCACTTTTTGCTACCAAAACTGTACATGAGCTTTATAAGTGGCCCAAACATATTGAAGAATGTGTGCGGCCCTAACCATAAAAAAAATTTAAGATCCTTTTATCAAATACCTTTTGGATTGCATTCAGTAGTATTTAATGGGCCTAAGCCATATAATTTGAATGAACGATACAAATAATTGCTTTAAATGTCCATAGTTTTATACATCTGTGTGGAGCCTGAAAGGCTTTAACTCTTATCATTTTGTACAAAGTCCTTCTGGCTCCATACAGATGCCATGTACATGTATTACATGTATTATCCAGGTAAATATTCCCTTAATGGCCCATAATAAAACTAAACCATCTGTAGGGATGATACATAACACAGCTACATGTACTTCAAATATCCAGTTTCCCACAAACAGTCATATACCAGGATGCCGTCTTTAAAGTGATTGATTAACTTTGTGAAAAATTGTAAAATCAGCTCAAATGCCAGTGAATTGTGTGCAGTCCTCTAACTACATATATAATTAAGGATATTTGAAAGTATGAGAGAAAATGGAACCCGTTTACTATCCTAAAAAAGAGAAAATCGCGATCAATCGCTAGCGCAAGTCGCTCGGCTTCTTTGCTGCGCTGCAGTCACAAAAACCAAGCACCAGCGCTTGGCGATTTCAGAGCGGGTTTCCAGCCCGTACGGTATTCTGTGATAGAGCGAGGTATGCCAACCGTAAGAGTTCTTTAGGGTTCGGTGGTACTCTATCCCGACATCAATGTTCAATCGTAAATATCTTGATATATAAACGACCGATCAGCTTATAAAACTCAGGCGATTCCTGTCTGAGCTAAAGGTTTGCAATTATGATTACAGCATTAGCTGGAACAGTGATTTTTTTTTTCAATCCTGGGCAAAGTTAATCAATGCCTTTAATATAAAGATTTGCGTTCGAATTTTGGATCGATTCAAATCAATCACAACCCTTTATAAGAGGCCCAGGGAATATCCAGGTAACTACATGTATGTATTCCCTCAGTGGATCCCAATGAAACTGAATCTTAGAACTTGAAAGCAATATATTTGAAGTGTAAGAATGAAGTACATTTGCTTGAATTAAATTGCTATAACATTAGCATCCATGTAAATGTTCCCTGAATAGGTAATTGAAACTGTAATATTTGATTTGAATATGCGATGGCTCATACAGATATTTAGTTTAATAATGGCCGAAGGTTCCTATCATCAATATCCTTAGGGTGTGTCCTCAATAAATATGATAAAAATAAACCTTGAAAGGTATGAACCTAACTTCTAATACAATGTACATGTACATTTATATGTAGACCTACTTGAAAATGACAAATAAATGCCACTTTCAGGGTTCTTGCTATTTTTTTTTTTTTTTTTTTTTTTTAGAATAGAAGGAACCATATCTTGAATCCACATTATAGGGAAAATTGAAATAATAAAAGAGAGAAATAAAAATGTTAGAAATTATATTAAAAACTAAATATTTGTTCAAATGGACATCTACACATTCATATTAATTCACATATGTCCATGTTTAGTGTAAAAATTTGGGAAGGGACATGTGATTGTGCATTTGAATATATACACTGTATCTGGAGGAGGGGGGGATCTTTACTTGAAAATTATTTCTATGAAAAATATCCCTTTTTGATTATTACAGGTACATGTAGTACATAATAAAGGTACACTGGACATGTGTCTTTCAACCAGCCAGCCATCCTCTGTGATGTTGGCTTGTTGCTATAGCAATGAGGGATTTCTTAGGATTCTATTAGTCTCCATTAACCCTTTCGAGACAATTGACCACATTTTGTGGTTGGGCTCAATAACTTTTGATTCAGAGCCCTGAAAAATATACTAGATACATGAGTAGAAAGAGCAAAAAATTCTGCACACACTGTGTCTATTTTTGTTACATGACAATATTGCGTTTGATCCCAGGAATTTTAAAAAGGAGAATAAGATTTAAAATCCTTAAATTGGCAACACATTGAGAGGTTCAAAATCATTGTTTTTTATCAAAATTGGCAACTTTTTCGACTTTTCGCCAATTCTTTTAACCATGTATATTGTTTTCAAAGACATTACCCCTTATTACAATCTTGTAGTACTAAAAGAAAAATATTATTGTTGCCAATTTGAAGAACAAAATGTGATCAATTTAGCCCTGAAATAATTCCTGTCCTGAAAGGGTTAACTTATGCTGAAGTACCGTTATAAAATATTTTGAAGATGAGGAGAAAAGAAAATGTATGCATACAGTCGGTGGTATTTAAGGTGCACACTCAATTGTGTATTACTGACACAGTGCAAATGATGATCTACAAACTTTTAAGTGTACCAATCACCTAAAGAAATAATTTGTGTACAGTTAGAATGTATAAAATCAACCTCAAAACGCTTTACATGGTTTTCTATGGGTTAACGGTTAAGGAGTATGAAGAAAACGAAGGAAAACATAAAACCCCCTCGTGTGGAACCGAACTCCAATTTTGGTTCCTCTCAAGTAGCTGCTTTGTTTATTGGGACTTGCAATTCAACTTGCAATATCTCTTTATAGAATCAATGTATGAAGCTCGCATTTCGAATATACTATGTAGAATAGCAACATGGAATCCCTAATATACAGTCCAAAATATTTTTTGGTGATTGGTACACTGTACACCCATCTACATGTATCAACAGTATGGTTTTAGAATCTGTGACAAAGTCAATAATAAAACCATCTGCTGAGAGTAAGGAGGCCATAAAATACACGTATACTACAAAGCTACACCATATCTGGCTCTCAACAAGCTACATGTACATACAGTATCATCTGTTTGGAGCCAGAAGGGCATTAAATCATATACATCAACACAGAGTTAATGCCCTTCTAGCTCTCAACGGACAATGTGAAGTTACTGGTACATGTAAGCTCATATTATGGCAATGATTAATAATGGTGATAATGATAATAATGCTTATGGTGAGAGATCATTATTGTGTCACGGGAGATAATGCTTACATTTACATTGAGATTATTATAACGATGCTTGTTTTTGCTCTGAAGCTGAATATGATCATAATGATAATGGCTAAGTCATTAAAATTCACATCTCACACCTACTAAATGTCCTTCCAGTGTCCATATTTCCTAGAAAGTGGTTTAATTTGGTTGTAAACTAACAATAAAAGGAGAAATTATCAATTCCTTCTTGGCTCCAAAAGACCGGGTTCCCTTTATTATATTCCCTTTATTATTTTTCTTGCTTATAGAGTTTTTCTTATCTCTCTTTAAATACATGATAACAAGAAAGAATAAAGAAAATTATGATGAATCACATTCCATGCAGATCCAAAGAATTTTGAGAATGAATTTGATCTATCTTGGATTAGACGGTGAGTTGGTGACTCATAGATGCAGAATGTTCATATAGAAAATATGATGCTACAAATGTACAAATGTACTTGTCATGTGATGTGTGTTAGCGCTGTATCCAAAATGTTACCCTCCATAACTGATTGTCTGCTGCCAAAATCTTTTCAAATTTTTATGTTTTGGTAATCCTACTGACCACTTTGGAGCCATTTTGGAACAGAGAAAATAAGAAATATAATTCACTACTCCACATACAAGCTACATGTATGAAAAATAAGCGTAATCCTCAATGCTTGCAATTTCATACATTTCAACAGTATATTTATTTACTTCACAAAGACTATTAGATTGTGATCGTAAATTTAAAAAACAAGCATTATTAAAGTATGTTGATACTATAATAATTCAGAATGAATGAGACACATTTACATACGGTTCATTCTATGAATGTTAACTGAAAAAAAACCCCCATCTTTTTCAGGGCTTTACACTAAAGGCTTGTTCACATATGCTGTGGGTTTACCGCGGGGTATTTTAAGGGTACATGTAGTGCTGTTCACATTTGTAAGTGAGTAAGTATGTAGGACCTTTGTTACATTATGTATCCCTACTTGCCATTCGTTGAATATATACATAAAATTGGGCATTTTTTCGGATTGATTTACTACGGCACATATGAACGAGCCTTAAGGTGGGTCTGCTGCACATGGACCCAAAGTTTTTTACTCTGGATCCAACAAATTTTGAAATTTAAACAAGAGGCCAATACATGTGTATAAACCTTCAAAGGGAAATCCAACCTTAATAGCAAGTTGCTTTGAAAGAAAGAGGAAAAATTAGAGAAGCAGATTGGTGAAAGTTTGAACGAAATTGGACAAGCAATAAGAAAGTTATGAATTTCTGAAAGTTGTAATCACTATGCTTATGGGAATTTCAAATTGGCCGAATAGGTAATGTCACTGTGATGTAGCTGTGGACAACTCCCCCATTAGCTCTAACACACAAAATGACTAAAATGTCACTTTTTTTCAAAATGCAAAAATTACTCAGTAGGATCTTTTTGTTCATGAAGACTTATAACAATATGCTATCTCCAATATATTTTGAGTACAGCCCCGAGGGTAAAAGCACCTCGAAGAAAACCACAAATTAATGATATTTTTGTGTACGACAAATGGGAGAGTTGTCTACAAAAATGTCACAACTGACTCACCAAATTGCCAATTTGAGATTCGCATAGATGTAGTGATCTCATTTTGCAAACACTTTCTTAGTCCTCGTCCGATTTCTTTCAAACTTTCACCATCGTGTTGTCCTTATTTTTCTGCTTTCACACAAATCATCTTATTACCAAGGTTGGATTGCCCTTTAAGTTCAATTTCATTCATTTCAATAAAAAAAAATTAATGGTTTATTCATCCAGTTAAAAACAAGTACCGGTATGGAAGTACAGGTACGTAATCATTTTGAATCTGGACCTGTTGTGAAGAAAAAGAAAAAGAAAAAACAAATTGTGTGGAGCCCTGTTTTATGGAAGGTAATGGGTTTGGAAGTAACCAGAAAAGCACAGCAGAAATAAAATATAAGTAAGACTTTTACCCCTTCCCCGCATTATATCATCTGTTCGAAGCCATGAAGGGCATTAACTCTGTGTTAAAGGAAACCAAAACCCAAGGAGAGAATCAATGTTATTGGAAAGTGAAAATTCAGAGAAGCACTTTACAAAAAGTTTCATTAAAATTGGTTAAAAATGAGAGAGTTATAGAAGTTTGAAAAGTCTCGTTTTACTTTCTATGGGGATCCTCAAATTGGCAAAATTGCTTCAAAATGGCTGATTTTGTGAACAACTCTCCATTTGTTTTGTACACAGATTTTCAGATTTTCCCCATTATCTCTCAGGGTGCTCCTTGTCTCCTCCTGAACTCGACATATGTGGTGTAAAATACATTTTCCCATTATATATGTTGAGCTCAGAAGGAGATTAACTGCACCTTGAAAGATAATGGGGAAAATCTGAAAATCTGTGTACAAAACGAATGGAGAGTTGTTCACAAAATCAGCCATTTTGAAGCAATTTTGCCAATTTGAGGATCCCCAAAGAAAGTAAAACGAGACTTTTCAAACTTCCATAACTCTCTCATTTTTTAACCAATTTTAATGAAACTTTTTGTAAAGTGCTTCTCTGAATTTTCACTTTCAAATAACATTGATTCTCTCCTTGGGTTTTGGTTTCCTTTAAAGTACATGAGTTTACACTCTTTTGGCACTCGGCACATGATATGGCAACTTCACTTAAAATCTCATTTCAACTAACCCTTTCAGGACAGGAATTATTTAAGGGATAAATTGATAAATGATCATATTTTGTTCTTCAAATTTGCAACAGTGATATTTTTCTTTTAATGCTACATGTACATTGTTCTAATGAGATGCAATGTCTTTAAAACAATATATATGACTAGCAACTTTATCGAAAAGCTGAAAATATGGCCAATGTTGATAAGAAAATCAATAATTTTGAATCTCTCAATGTATTGCCAATTGAAGGATTTTGAAGCTTATTCTCCTTTTTAAAATTCCTGGCAGCAAACACAATATGGTCATGCAACAAAAATGGACACAGTGTGTACAGATTTTTTTTGCTCTTTCTTTTCATGCATAGTTATTTCTTAGAGCTCTGAATCAAGTTATTGAGCCAAACCACAAAATGTGTCAAATGTCTTGAAAGGGATAACACTTAGCCCATTTCGTAGAAAGATTTTCTAAGTTCTACACCTTACTCCCAACAAGGAACTGAAAGCTACAGGTAGTTCTAACAGAGGCACTTTCAAGTAATAATTCTGAATAGTTGTCACTTGTGGTCATATATGAACTTTGCCACAAAATGTTTTTGAGTCTCTCACTTTCAGAAACTCTCTTAAGATTTTCAAAAATTGTTTAGGGAGCAAAACATGAGGATCAGGAGTGATCCTCTTATCTACGAGGTACATACGACCACCTATCTGTTACAGTATGCTATTATATCCTATAATTGCCCATAACCGAACATAAAATTATTTCACAAATAGCCTACCATACACCGCCTCCGTCCCCCGGGTTGCCGTATGAAACCCGTCACCCGCCATGACACTTCCTCCGAAACCACACACCAAGAGAGCACCCGCAACCAGGACACGCAGACATGTCGCAACTGCGAGGCGAGGGGTAGGAGGGGGGGACACAGATAGGTGGTCGTATGTACCTCGTAGATAAGAGGATCACTCCTGATCCTCATGATCTACTATCAGTACATCCGACCACCTATCTGTTACAGTATGCTAGACCGACACGGACTCAGCGGGAGGCTTGGCTGCGTCTAGCGGTGAAGGAGCGGTGTATTAGCGGGACTGAGAGGCCGACAGTAGCGCTGCTCGAGAAAACGAGGGTACTGCGGCGGGGATGTCCCGGAGATAAAAGGAGATGAAGGAATTCGGGGAGCGCCAATAAGCTGCCTTCTGAATCTCCTCTACGGACACGCCGTTGAACAGAGCCCAAGATGCGCTGATCCCCCTGGCATCGTGTGCACGGGGCGACACGCCAGGCGAGAGAGCATCGGGGCCGGCCGCACGAATGGCGGCAACGATCCACTTCGAGATAGTATCTCTCGAAGCCGGTGAAAAAGGCTCTTTCGTAATCACGAAAAGCTGATCACCAGAACGGCGTTCCTTAGTGCGCGCCCAATAATACTTGAGAGCGCGCACCGGACACCAGACTTTATCCTCCGTCACCGACGAGAGGGTGGACAGCGGTTGGATAAAAATCTCAACCGGTTGGGAGCTGGCAGTCTGGTTCTTCGCCACATAGGACGGGTTGGGAATGAGGCGCACCCCCGCGCGTTCCCAACGGACATGCCCCGGCGCCGCCGACAGTGCATGCAAGGCACTGCGACGCTGGCCGGAGGCAATCGCCAAGAGGAAGACCGCTTTAATGGTTACATCTCTAAGCGAGGCCTCAGCGAGGGGCTCAAAAGGCGCCCTGGCAAGGGCCTCCAGCACCCGAGGGAGACTCCACGACGGGAGCAATCTCCTAGTCGGGGGGCGCTCCAGGAAAAAAGCGCGGACCAGGCCGGTCAGGGAGGGGGCAGTAGAGACACTGGCCCCATCCGCGAACCCAGCGTGGATAACGGCAATTGCCGAACGGTAGCCACGGATGGTCGAGACAGTCAGGCCCTTATCGAAAAGGGAAATCAGAAAGTCTGCGACATCCCTTAGAGGTGCAGAACGGGGATCCACCCCGTGTGATTCGCACCAGCTAAAGTATCCAGCCAAACGGGAATTATAAGATTCCCGGGTGGACTCCCGTCGGCTGCGAGCGACGAAGGTCGCAGCCCGCTCTGAAAGGCCCGCCTGAGCTCCAGATTCCCTGACAATGGCCAGGCAGTCAGGTGGAGCGTGGCCGGTCGGGGGTGCAGAGTCCCCGACACTGGCTGGGAGATCAGGTCCGGACGAGCGGGAAGGAGCCTCGGATTCCCCACCAGTAGGCCCGTCAACTCGAGGAACCACGTCCTCTTGGGCCACCACGGGGCTATGAGGAGGAGAGTTGCTTGGTCCTGCCTCACCTTCCGCAGAACGCGGGGAATGAGGGCGAATGGCGGAAACGCATAACCCCGGAATCCCTTCCACGGGAAGGAGAAGGCGTCCATCCGCCAGGCTGCCGGGTCCTGCACCCTCGTGCAGTACATCGGCAGCCGTGCGTTCAACTCCGAGGCAAACAGATCCACATCTAGTGGGGGAAGCTGGCGCACCAGCAGATGCATGACCTGCGGGTGGAGCGTCCACTCCGAGGGGAGAACCCGGCCCCGGGACAAGAAGTCTGCGATCAGATTGTCCCGGCCCGGAATGTACGACGCAACGGGGAAGACCCCCATGCGTCGGCACCACCTCCACAGCTCCGCCGCTAGGGCGTTCAGGCGCGTGGAATGGGTGCCCCCCTGTTTGTTGATATATGCTGCAACGGTGATGTTGTCCGTGCGTATCAACACAGCCCGGCCGCGGATCAGCGGCAGAAAGTGGAGGAGTGACAAGGCAACAGCCTGAAACTCCAGCACATTGATATGTGGGAGGGTGGCCGAGAGGCACCAGTCCCCATATGCATGCAGGCCCTGACAGTGTCCGCCCCATCCCATGTGGGAGGCATCGGTGGTCACTGTGATGGAGGGCTGCGGGGGCTGCAGGGGGTTGCCCCTGATCAGAAACTCCGGGCGGCCCCACCGCCAGAGGAGAAGGCGGGCGGCCGGAGGTAGCGGCACAGGCCTCGTCAGGGGGTCCCGTGACGGGCGGTAGTGCTTGAGAAGATGGATCTGTAGCGGGCGCATGTGCAGCCGGCAGTCCGGCAGCACATCGACCAAGCTCGCCAGGAACCCTAGGAACTGAAGCCAGGTCCTGGCTGGCACCCGCCGCCTTAGCCGAAGACGGCGGGCGGCGCCCGTAATCGTCGATACCCGCTCCGGGCTGGGACGTGCCAGTTGCCGGGGGATATCGATCACCGCACCCAGGAAGGTCGGGCACTGCGTGGGCACGAGCGCCGACTTCTCCCAGTTTACGAGGAACCCCAGGTCTTGCACTGTTCTCAACAAAAAAGCCAACTGGCGGGAGAGCAGGACCTGGGAGCTGGCTACCAGCAGCCAGTCGTCCAGGTAGCAAAAGACCCGCAGGCCTTGCTGCCGGAGGAAGGCCGCCACGCACGATACAAGCCTGGTGAATAGGCGTGGTGCGGGCTTCAGGCCGAAGGGTAGGGCGCGGAAGCGGTACACGTTTCCCCCGAACGCGAAGCCCAGCAGATCTCTGGAGGCTGGGGCGATGGGGACGTGATGATAGGCATCCTTCAGATCTATAGATACTGCCCAATCGCCTGGCTTGAGGCACGGGAGTATGGAAGCCAGGGTCTCCATACGGAAGTGCTCCGTATTGATGTGTCGGTTGATTCTCTTGAGATTTAGAATCAAGCGGAACTTCCCCGAGCGCTTGGGGACAAGGAATATGGGGGAAAGGCATAACCGCGGATGATCGCGGGTCCTTTCCACCGCCCCCTTCGCAAGCAAGGCGGCGATCTCGGCCGCCATGGCTCGACGCAGAAGCGGAGACATGCGAGGGGATGGAAGACGGACGACGCCTCCGGGCAGGGGGGTGGCTAACTCGACGGAGAAGCCACCGCCGACAACGGAGAGAACGAAGGCGTCGTCCGTTATGGCCGCCCAGGCCAGCTGGAAGGCCTGAAGGCGGCCGCCCACCCCGGAGGGGGGGCCCTGAAGCGCTCGGGGCAAGGAGTCAAAAGCCGCCGCGGCCCTTGTCGGCCGGGCGGGTAGACCCCCGCTGCTTGCCTCTACCCCTGCGGTTACGGCGCCCCCGGTTTGTGGCCCGGCGGGTCGTCTGTGGGGGAGGCATAGTCACCGTCACACGCTGGGGGGCCGACGCCTGTGGCCGGCGGGGCGATCCCCGGGGACGGTTAGGTCGAGCCTGAACTGATATCAGCTGACCTGCTAACTCTCGCGCCTGCTGGCAACGGGTTAGCGCCTCCTTGATGCGGGGCGCGAACTGGCCAGAGAAAAGGAACGGCCCTTCGAATGGCATCCCACTCGTGAGCTGCGTCCTTTGCCTCACCGGGAACCCGAGGGCCTCGAGGGCCAGGTCCCGGCGTCGGCGAGTAGTGAAGAGTGCGGTACGCGTGGACTGCTTCCATAGATGCTCCGAGATGGACATGAGGAGCGAGTCCAAGAGCTGGCGGTCCTCGGGGGAGACCCGGAGGTCATCCGCCTGTACAGCCAGGTTCGTTAAGGCCCCGGCATAAGCCGCTAGACGCATCGAGGACCTTGCTAGGACCGACAAGTGCGTCCACCGCATATCTTCTTCAAGAAAGGCGCGACGGCGGAGAGGATTGGCCCTGCCTACATAATCCCCGAGAGCTAGGAGCTCCGGGGAGAGGGTCTCGGGCTCGAGGTAGCGGGCCATGTCCGCGGGCTGAAAAGCAAAAGCCCGACGCAGGCCGGCGAGGCCCCTCTTAGGGGGCGGCTCCCGGGCGATACGCCCGTACTCCTCCTTGAAGTCTGCCGTGAGGGGGATACCGGGCTGAGCCCCGGCTCCCCCTCGGAACAGCCGGGACGCCGGGGGTTGTTGTTCCGCCGGGTCCGGGCGAACCGTATAGAATTCTTCGAGGTATCGAAGAAGTAAGGCCTCCGCCTCCTCACTGAGATGCCTCAACCCAGGCGGGGCTTCAGTCCCTGTAAGGGACGGCGCCGCTGAGGAGGCCGACATCGAATCCCACCCAGAAGTAGAGGGTTCGGACTCGGTCGCTGTAGGAGACTCATACAGCTCAGAGAGGAGAGGCATGGGCGGGGTAGGCGTCGGTAGCGGGAGGGGAACCTCCGCTGGCGGCACGCTATAACCCGCCGGAGCTCGGGTCACCAGGCCCGGGGAAGGGCGGGGGAGCCGAGGCTGGGATGCAGTACCCGCCTGGAGCAGGGGAAACTCATCCGTAAGGGCTGTGCCTGCAGACGAGGCTAGGCCACCGGCGGCCGTAGTCTGGTCAAACAAAGGCACCGGGCGACCATCCGCCCGCGCAGGGAAAGTCTCTTCCCCAGGCGGAGCACCCAGCGCCGCCGGGGCGCGGCTCGCGCCCGCCCGCTGGCGGGGGAGCGGCCCTTCCGGCGCAGTAGCGGGTAAGGAGGGGGCAGTAGCGGCTGCAGGCAAGTCAGCCGACTGGCCTGTAAACGCCCAGCCGCGGTTCTCAGCCAACCGGCTCATCATAGCGAAGAGCTCGGCCTCGCTAGGCTGAGATTTGCCCACCTTCTTCTTCTTCTTACCCGTCTTCTTAGTCCTCTTTGCCGAGGGAGAAGTCGATGGGGCAGAAGCGGACCGCTTCCTGGACTTCTTCTTCCTCTTAAGAGTCGCCCGGGGCGAGCCCTGGGGCTGTCCCGCCGGCGGAGTGCCGGTGGAGGAAGCCTCGTAGAGCTGCCAGTCCCAGGCGGGAGCCTCGACCGGCGCCGCCTGGCTAGGCGGGGCGGGGAGAGCTCCAAGGGTGGTAGCTACCGGCCTACGAGAGGTCCGGGTGCTCAAAACCCTGGAGACCTGGGAGGTAGTCGGCTGAGAAGTAGCAGCCGCTACTCCCCCGCTCTCATACCCCACGGGCAGCCCGGTCGGGCCGGGGGGGGAGCGGACAGGGCCATGGCTAGGAGCCGCTCTAGCAGCAGGAGTGACCAGGCGGTCAGTGCTGCGAGCGGCCGGGGCGGGGGCGGCTCTCACGAGCGAGGACGCTCGGAGCGGCTCCCCGGCGCTCTCTAACCCCTGGGTCAGTTGGATAGGACCGGGGGGAGAGCGGGTGGTAGAGCTCCGGTCATGGCGCCATGGCCTGCACTCCTCCTCCTCCGACTCGCTGCCCCCGGAGGCGAGAAGCTCAAGGGGAGGGTCGGCTGGGCCGGACCCTCTACCCTCCGGCGCAAGCGCCGGTAAAGGCTCTCCCTCTACAGGGGGATCCCGGGCGGGAAGCCCTAAATCCGGCGGCCTGGCGGCCGCGGAAGGGACCAGGGCTTTAGGAGCCCTCTGGATCGGGGGGTGGGAAGTTAGCCAAGCCTCTAGCTGAGCCCAAGTAGGCTCAGACCAAACGGAGCATACCGCACAGGGATCGGGACGGGTGCATCGCCTGTGCAGTGGACAACACGCGTGCACGTCCCAGTCCGGCAATCCCCGGCGGCAGACCTGACATCTAAGAGTCATACCTGTAAGGGGAAAGGACTCAGTTAGACACAGAACATATATATAAACAAAAAATATGTATTACCAAGTCAATTGTAAACAAAAAAGAAATTTGTGTACAAGACAAGGGGCGGGAATTAAAGAGCGCTGTGCCAACAAGATAGATCTACATTGACGGCAGAGCGCTACGAACGCCTAGGAAAGAACATGAAATTAAACATGTACCAAAAAAGCCCAGAAACCCATGTCTACATAAATGATGTGCATTTTGGACCGGGCGGCTTGCCATAGGCGAAAAATCAAATCTGGCGGCATTTGGCCTGCCATACAAAAAAATTTTTCTCAAAGTTTCCAATTTCAACCAAACGGTGGAAAACACTAAAAAACTAACTCCCGGGACTACTAAATGTCCAACGAGAGGAGAAAAATCTAAACAAAAGCGACCAGAAGGCCGTACAATGGTAGGCAAAGCAGAACAGGGGAGAATCGAGCCAGCACAAGCCACGCTCCGAAGCCGCGGTGCATACAACACACAGTGTGTGTGAAGCAACGCAACTCAAACGAAGTCGGCACAAAGCCGAAACAAAAGCCTGATTTTCCCCTTTTCCGCCGATACAAAGTATCTAAAACGAATTGCTAGCCTAAAACAACAATCAAAAGAATAGAAAATGGAAAGAACTGGCCTGATTGTTGGTAATCTGCGTCGGATGGCGACGGATTTAGGGAGCAATCACAAAAAACGTCTTGTTCGTATAGGGTGCGAACAGGAAGGAGGAAGTGTCATGGCGGGTGACGGGTTTCATACGGCAACCCGGGGGACGGAGGCGGTGTATGGTAGGCTATTTGTGAAATAATTTTATGTTCGGTTATGGGCAATTATAGGATATAATAGCATACTGTAACAGATAGGTGGTCGGATGTACTGATAGTAGATAAGTAAATCTGCATGTTTTCTACTATGTACAAGTATCTGATAAACTGCTGGCCTACCATAACATTATATCTTCAAGAAAATGCTCAAAAGACTGGTTACTACCATAACGTGGGCAATAATAAGTATCATCCTGGCATGTCATGGCGGCTCTGATTAAAAAGGGATACTCATACTGATTTTTACTTTTAAAAATGGCTTATTGAGCAATTCTCTTTATATCAGTAGATCCTGAAAATTTGTATTTATTTTCCAACAGAGAAAAAAAAAAATTACCTGGCCATGTGCAGTGATTTCTTGTAAGATTGGGGGGGGGGGGGGAACGCAACTAGCCTTTAGCATTGGTTGCTGTAAAATATTCAAAATTTCAGGGGGTGCCCCCTCCCCCCCCCCCCCCCCCCCCCCCCCACTGCCCATGTAGCTGGCTAATGGGCTAAAACCTATTTATGTCAAGGTAATGATGTATGTGTACCCAGTAACCCAATCATACGATCATGCAAGCAGATTGGAAAACAGCAGGGGTGTGGAGGAACACCTGATGTTTCACCTTTCTATTGAATTCAGGGGGGCTGCGGGGGAGTTCACACCATTTTAGGTTAGCCAACCGAGGCTCTCACTACACCGTGCAGATAGTTTTCACAGCTGTTGGAAATTTACAAATTTGTCGAATCATAACAACATAATATCATCTGAACACCTGACAATACTCAACGGTTCATAGCAGACACAGGAAATATGCATTAAAATAATATGATATCAGGAAATGAAAACATACAGTGTAGATCTAATACATGTAATTGTGGGCACGGAAAATGTTGGTCCAGAGAGTGTGCCTGGGAAAGATTATCTTACTAGGTGGAAGGAAGAGCTCAACTAACCAAGGGAGGATGCCACCACTCCAAATGAGAACAGAAATTTATCTTTTTGGTAATATGTTTATTCCTCATGGTCCAAAGTTTACAAAACATCTGTCTCAAGACATATTTGAAATATTATGAGAACGTTTCAAGAGGAACCGTTGAACCATGCAACATTGGTAGTACAATATCCTTCAACTTCAACTAAGAAATAAAAAAAACAAACATCTGTCTCAAGTCATATTAGAAATATTATGAGAACATTTTCAAGAGTAATCGTTTCCATGCAACTTTGGTAGTACAATATTCCTCACCTTGGAAATAAAAGGAAGGAGAAAACGTTTTTTAAACATTTGTCTTTCCAAAACCTCAATTTTATCTTTAAAATGTGCTACGTGATAGTGGTGAAGTAGCATGTACTGAGTGGTTTTAAACGAGATCTTAGTATTCCACAAGGGTACTGGGTCAATTATGAATCGATTTCTCAGGTTTCATTATGACCCAATACTTGTAATTAAGAGGAAGCAATGGTTTCAACGTCCTAAAATATTGTCACGTTTAATGAATTATAGAAAAAAAAAAAGCTTTCTGATTGAAGAAATTAAGCTATTCATGTATGGTTAACCGTTTATATTACACATTATTCTACAAAGTAGAAAAAAAGTCTCACTTTTCGTTTATTTTCTAAAGCAACCAAGGAATGGCTTCTCCAAAGGTGCATTGTCCTAGAGCGTGAAAAAAAATCCACATTCTCTAAATAATTTTCCAAGTGAATATTTGTAGAAAGGAATCTCCCGGAGATATCCTTATTAATGCATATAAAACAAACAAACAAAACACACATTCTCGATTTCCTCCTGATATTTTTATAAGCAATTATGGAATGAAATCAGAGGAGGTTTCAACACTTTCCCAGGGGTGATTTCCACACAAATTGCATTTTCTCCCTTTCTTGTCTACATGTTATTAGGTGGTCTGTCGCAATCGACAGATCACCTTTTATATTCGTCCGAATTTTCTTTATTCTTTATTTATTTATTTATTTATTTATTTATTTTTATTTCCCCCATTCCTTGTCCATTCGAAATCTTCAAAAGTCCAGTATCAATTTTCGTCAAATTTTCGTCAGTGATGTCATCCCATGAGGACATGTTCCCGTTTACATATCAAGGTCAACAGGTCATCGTGACGTCATCCAGGCGCCATTTTGTCAAATCACATTATCAATCATATCTTCATAACGAATCATCACAAATCGTTCATATTTACATGACATTAACTTCATGTCATGGGTCATCAGGTCATTCAGAGGTCATGACGAGCGCGTACGCGCGTCAAATTTTAAAAATGCTCAAAATCATCCAAGGATCAAACGAGAGTACGTTTCAGGTCATTTCAAGCATTTCAAAAATTTCCGTCCGTGCGCGTCCGTGCGCGCGTTATGCGCGTGCGCAGCGCGTACAGAGTGTAAAAACGCTGTTTTTTCGCATGGTTTGTGTTCCTGACACTATTCTTGACAATTTCCAACCATTTACAGGCATTCTCGACATTCCATAAGGCCACACGCGCGCGTCAAACTTTAAAATCCGCGCGCGCGTCAATGGGCAAAATAGTGTAAAAAGTCGTAAAAACATGCCTCTACAAAAATAACTCTAGCCCTTTAAATAGTCCGTTGACCCCCTAATTTTTTTTCATATTTGGGTAGAGGAGGAATCATAGATATAATTTCATGGGTAATTTGAGCCTCAATTATATTGCAAAGTCATTAAAATGGCGTCTAAACTCAAAATTTCATTTTTTCAAAAATGACGTCATCAAATTTATGCAAATTTGACTATAACTCCTTTAATATTGGTCATTTTTCGCCCAAATTTGGATATGTTGTAGCTGAGACAATTCTCTACAAGATCAGTCACCATGATTTTTCATTTTGACAAAGGCATCATGGCATATTTTTGCGATTAAAGGAGGTATGTCAATTTTTCTCATTTTGCGTGTATTCTCTATGGGACATGACTTTTTCTCAAATCTTGATTCTACATTCCCGTCTTCTTTGAGCAGTATCTCTGTTATTTCTGCTCGATTTTCTCCCAAATTTGAGTATGTTATAGCTGAGACAATAAGCTTTCACAAATGTGCCCTCCAATTTTTGATCAGATGTCGGGATCATGCCCATTTTTTCACTACAAAATGTGATTTCAGAATCCCGTATTTCGTTTACGTGTTATCTCTATTGGAAATATTTTGGTCCATTGGTAAAGCACTTGCCTTCCATTCCGGCGACCCCCGGATCGATTCCCGGTGGGACCATTTTTTTTTTTTTTTTTTTTTCACTTTTTTTTTTTGGGGGGGCCTTTCATTTTACCATCTTCTTCGTCTATTATAACATAAACCATCACAAACAATGTAATAAACTGCCTAATTTTGCATGTTATGTCTATTGGAAAGTAGTGTGCAGTAGTTTGTGTACAATCTCATTCCCTGTCGTGTATTAAAGCTAAGGGGATAATCTCCCACATGTCCTGCAATATCAAATCGTCCAGTTCGTTATCCCGATTTCTCCAAATCGGCTCAGTCAATTTTCTTCATATTTTCGTCAGTCATCAGTCCTAATAAGGTCAAGTTCCCACATCTTTTTCAAGGTCATCAGGTTATTGTGACGTCATCCAGGCGCCATTTTGTGAAAATCAACTTATGGTCATATGTTCATAACGAAATGTCATTTCTCATTCATATTTGGCATGATTGAAGCTGATATCAATCCGGTCAATCCCAGAGATTTAGACGCGCGCGTGCGCACACCTTCGCTCGTCAGTGCCCCCGCAAATATGAAAGATGACACCCCCAATAACTCCCAAAAGAGGACGTAAATCTTTCTGAATTTTGCCTCGTCCATCACATTT
Organism: Heliocidaris tuberculata; assembly: GCA_025618425.1. NCBI lineage: Eukaryota > Metazoa > Echinodermata > Echinoidea > Camarodonta > Echinometridae > Heliocidaris > Heliocidaris tuberculata. Next base: position 25,046,277 of record CM046843.1, on the reverse strand, counting down.
CGACCAAATATTATGCACACCAAAAATCAGATTCAGAGCTCAATTTGTTTTTTTTTTTTTTTTTAAGTGTAGACGTCGTTTTCTTGTCCATCTTTTCCTTAATTTCTCGTCCATCCTGCCTTCAAGAACAAAACCAATGGTGGAAACTTGTAGGAAATGCATGTCCATTTTACTTCCAACTCAAAGATTCGTTAAAAATCTCCCATTTTTTCACCCAATGCCAGATGAAAAAACGGAAAATCTCATACTAATTAACCGAAAACCACCCAACACCACCTTTTTTTTGCAGGGCTGATTACTTAAAAACGGAATCTTGAATCTTTATGAAAGTTGGCACAGACATGAGTGTTGGTAGGAGAATTATGCTGTGAAAACAACAAGGTCATGATGTAATTATAACTTTATCCAGGTGCCATTTTCTGAAAATCAACTTATTGTCATGTATGGTCATGTATGTTCATAACGAAATGTCATTTCTCTTTCATATTTCGGATGGTCAATTTCACTGTCATATATATGGCCATCTTATCATTGTCGTCAACCCTATCATGATCACTATCTTGCCCAATCATCATATCTTACATAAGAATTCACCAGTTCAAGACAGACCACCTAATTCGTCTTCAGTGACGAATTAAATTTCTAGTTATTATTATTATTATTATTTGTGTTGTGTACTTTTGCAGCCATTTATTGCGGCGATGCTTCAAGAGTTTGATGCACTACTGGCCGTGACACATTTCTTATTTTCTTTCCTGCTTTTTATTGAATCAGTAATGGGACAGATAATAGAATCAGTGATGAATGATGAGTTATATGGGCATACTGAAATATAGAGCTATGCTATAATGTGTTTCATACTACATGTATATCTTTATCTTCTCTCTCTCTCTCCCCTCTCTCTAACTCCAACTTGCACTCATCCTCCCTCTCTCTCTCTCACTATCCATTCACACTCTATCACTCTCCATTCACACTCTGTCCACTTTGTCTCTCCTTCTCTCTCTTGCTCTCTATGTCTGTCTCCATCTCTTTCTCCTCCTTTTCTTCCATAAATCACCATCACCCCCCCCCCCCCCCCCCCGTCTCTGTCTCTCTGTCTCACTCCGTCTCTCTCTCAATGTTTATCTCTCTCTCTCTCTCTCTCCATCTCTTTCTCTCTCCATCTCTCTCTCTCTTTCTCTCTCTTCCACTCTACTTCTCTTGCATTTTCATGGTTTTCTTTCAACCTCTTGGCCATCACGTGCATGTATCTTCCTTCAATTTCTTTCTCTTCCTCTGCATTTGACACAAGTTCCTTTGCTTGTTACCTCATCTGTCCTGAGCAAATGGGTCCTTTCAATTATCATCTCTATACGCATACATGTACATGTATAATAATCTCTAAATCACTCCTGCAGTGTCCTCATATTTTTCTTGAAAAGGGCTGGACCTGTTTAATTATTTCATTAACTGGGTAATGAGATCATTTCCTAATGGGCTGTAAGATTACCAGCAGTTGCGATGAGAGACGGGTAACATGGATTTCCCACGACCCCACACTGACCCATCACTGGACACAGCTGACAAGGGTCGGCAAACAGCCTTAAACACATATGATCGGAAAACGATATAGCAAAAGGGGCGTATACCGTATACGTTATATGCATGAGATACGTACATCAAGTGTATCATAATAAATCAATGTTGAATATTCCTTTTAGGGGATAAGGGTGTGCCTGAACTACAAAACAATTTGCCCAAAGGATGCAGTGAGACATTTTATTATATGGCATTATACTGTTCAACGTTTACACGGGGGAGATTTAATCACTTATTATAGATTTAGGTGTACAAGCATGTTAAAGGTCATGTAAAGTTTTGGTAAGCCCTCAAAAACTGTTCGTCATATTTCTTCAATTTTTGTCGATAAATAGCAAGATACTAGCAACACTAAGACACTGTGAAGATTTCGCCTCCTAAAGTTTAATATTAAACAAATAAGAGGCAAAAACTAATTTATGTGCCGGGACAGGCACGTAAAATCCCAACAAAGGCAGCATGTGCTACACACTGTAAACACACGTGTAAAACCAATGATGAGTAGCTACACACAGTGCACACACGCTGTCTCTATGCGAAGCCCCAAGCTTGCTGTGCGGGGAGCCGTCGGGGTGGACGGGTCCTAGCATAATGGCAGTGATCAAGCATTCCTTACAGATATTTACACTGAAATTCACCAGAAATCATAGATGGAATACCAAATGATTTTTTTACAGACATCTTTTGATACAAGGAGAACAACATGAGACTATATCTAACATGTTTCTTTCCAATTTCCTTTTTGCTACCAATACTGTACATGAGCTTTAAGTATGAAATTGGCTTGTCTCCAGAGAGTCCAAATGGGGGTTAGGAGTCCATAGGTGAATTACCTACAACTTTTGTCTCTTGAAAGCAACCTTTGCTCTGTTTTTGCCTGTTTGTTCTTATTATTGGTCATCTTGGTGTTCTGAACATACATTGTGCATAAAAAAAGTAACTTTTCAGTACATACATGTATCAAAGATCCTCACTGCTGCGTTCCTTCAGAAAAAAAGAAAAAAATCATAGGCTGAGAATTGTCTCTCGCTTTAAACCACAAGCTGTTTCCATTTAACCCTAGTGGTTAAGGCATTGGTATTCAAAGCCAGGGACCTTTCTTATATCATTGAATGTAGTATTATTTTAGTGTACATGTAGATGTAACATGAATTTTTCATAGACCCAAGCCTGAGTTATCTTGGGAATTGAAATTTTTTCAATGGGTGAGCAAATGTGAAGTGGCGTACAGTACATGGATGTTACACACATGTAATGTACATGTACATGTATATCATCTGTTGAAAGCCAGAAGGGTTTTAACTCATAATTTTATACAGATTATACAACCTTCTGCCTCTAAGTGCTCAGACAATATTAAAGTATCTTCTCCCATTTCCTATCATGCATGATTCGTTTGTTTTCACTGTGAATGTTAGTGCGATCTTGATGCAAATGTTTTTCAGCACCTCGCGTTGTCCCATGATCAAATACCTATAGAGACATAGCCCAGGGTGGTTACTGGTTACATGTGCATCAGAACCACAAACCAACTGTATGTTATTCTTGTATTTCCATCTCATCACTTCTGGCTAGGCACCTGAAGTTCATTGACCTTCGGAATGTTACATGTACATGTACCTTAGCTCAGTTTGCAGGCACAAACCCTGGTCAGTCGTAAGAGTGTGTCTGCACTGTAAGACTACCATAGGCTGCTCCTGACACAGGACACGACCAGTAGGTACGTGTAGCTGGGTTAGGCTTCTCTCAAGAGACAATGATCTTCTGATTAAGTGTCAAATTAGGGTCTGTGCTTGCAGACTACATGTACCTCTTGGTGCATCTTCTAGCTAGATGTAAATGTAGTCTGCAGGCACAGACTCTAATTTGACATTTAAACATAATAAATAATATCTTCAGAATTTTTTGACAGTAACAAATAACAATTTCCTCCTTTAATTAGAAGTACATGTAGCATGTAGGCCTAAATGTATGTACATGTACATGTATTAGGCCTAACCTACATGTATTTACTACACATTTAGTCTACAGCTGAAAGACTTCAGACACAGTGGTGAGTGCTGTGACCGACAAGGGCTTTATCATGCCTGAAAAATAAAGGCATCTTCTTGCTTCCAGGCAGAGTGACCCCCCCCCCCCCCCTCTCTCCAATTTTCTAAAGATGAAATTCTGTTGGACTGAGTGAGATATAAGTCTCATGAGAGATTGGATTTCTTCTAATAATATAACCTGTGTTGCTAGGCTAGGCTAGGGTTGTCAACATTTCTGCAGCTTCAACAAAAAAAATTACTTTTCACATTCAGACATATCAATATCTTCATTGCAAAAATGGACCTTCATGTACATGTACATTCATGTCAAAAAATTTTGAACATTTTGCTTTGAACTTGAAATGCATCATTTAAATTCTCTTAGGCCTGTTGTCTCTCAGCTAGTACTCTCTCTCTCTCTCTCTCTCTTGCAACAAATTTAACAGATGAAATTCGAGAGTATCAAAATGATAATTTATTATCTGTAGCTTGATACTCTTTGTGGTGGGTTATAAAAACACCACATTAAAAGGAAATAAAAGGGAAATAAAATCATTACCAGAGAAAGAAATGGTAGCCTTCATTCTAGAAGCACTACATAAAATGTCAGTGCCTTAAAGGGCAATCCAACCTTGGTAATAAGATGATTTGTGTGAAAGCAGAAAAATAAGAAAAACAGGATGGTGAAAGTTTGAAAGAAATCGGACAAAAACTAAGAAAGTTATGGATGTTTGAAAAATGAGATCACTACATCTATGCGAATCTCAAATTGGCAATTTGATGAGTCAATTGTGACATTTTTGTGTACGACAAATGGGAGAGTTGTCCACAAAAATATCATTAATTTGCGTTTTTCTTCGAGGCGCCTTTACCCTCGGGGCAGTACTCAAAATATATTGGAGATAGCATATTGTTATAGGTCCTCATGAATGAAAAGATCCTACTGAGTAATGCATTTTGAAAAAAAGTGACATTTTAGTCATTTTGTGCATTAGAGCAAATGGGGGAGTTGTCCACAGCTACATCACAGTGACATTACCTACATGTATTCGGCCAATTTGAAATTCCCATATGCATAGTGATTACAACTTTTAAAAAATCATAACTTTCTTATTACTTGTCCGATTTCGTTCAAACTTTCACCAATATGCTTCTCTGATTTTTCCTTTCTTTCAAAGCAACTTGCTATTAAGGTTGGATTTCCCTTTAAAGATAATTCATACTCCAATGAAAGAAAAACTTTGACACAAAACTGGGTGAATTTTCCTACAAATTAAACTGTAATGAGCTGCTGCCGGCAGTCTCATCATCAGAAGTCTGGTCCAATCTTGTTTTATATGGGTCGTGATAACATAAAAAGAATTGGGAGCGCAAATACATGTATAAGCTGATCAACAACAAACTAGATGGGGAGGAAGAAGATGCACTATGTGTTTTTTTTACTTGAAGCTATTTACTCATCAATTCATCCGATCCCTCTGCATATGAAAGCACTTTCTCATCGCCCATGTATGCCCTGCACAGGATGGAAGTGAGACAGGGTAGAGATGTATGTAATTTGTAAAGATCCTCAGTGACTAGCATGGTTATTGTTTGTAATCATTTCTTTATTTCAAAGAAAAGTATAGCAAAATACAGGTTTGCATCACGCAAAATAACAGTGCTACAATGTAAGAACCGGGTCCATGAACTTACATGCACATGTATTCGGATTTAAGGCAGGTTTGTAATACAAAGTAATGTATCATGACATACTGTACACTGTATAAAAAACAAAAGACAGACATGAGCATGCAGAAATGTCACAACAATATATTTTGACGATTAATGACAATAATTACATTAACATATTACAATGTATAAATGACAATTGGACAATAGTCATACATGTACACACTCTATACCATATATTTATAATAGAGAAATAATGTGAAAAACAGTGCTGTGGTATATTCTTGACCAGGTGAAAAGTAATTAATTTGGTATAATAATTGATGGTACATTTAGACCTGGTGAATGGGGTATTTTCTTAACCCTTTCAGGACAGGAATTATTTAAGTGCTAAATTGATCACATTTTGTGCTTCAAATTGGGAACAATAATACTTATCTTTTTTTGCTACACGGTTCAAATAAGGTGTAATGTCTTTGAAAAAAATATACATGGTTACAAATTTTGTCGAAAAGTTGGAAGAATTGCCAATTTTGATTAAAAACAATGATTCTAAACCTTTCAATGTGTTGCCAATTTAAGGATTTCAAAGCTTATTCTCATTTCTAAAACGCAATATGGTTATGCAACAAAAAAAGGACATAGCCTGTCCAGAAATTTTTGCTCATTCTACTCATGCATCTGGTACATACATGTATTTTTTAAGGCTCTGAATCAAAAGTTATTGATCCAAACCACAAAATGTGGTCAATTGTCTCGAAAGCGTTAATACACACAATTCTTGGGGAATTTTGTATGATTTTAAAAAATACACAGAAGCTGAGACAGATTTAATACTGTAGAGCTTCAAGTAAAAAGGGCTCTGGGGGGTAAAAAGAGAGAGAACGCAAGAATTACAAAAAGAAAACTTTTCTCTTGAAACTGAAAAAAGCAAGCTGTTATGAACATAAAAAGAGAATGGATGCAAACACGACTTGCAAGTTGCAACACAGTGGGGAATACAGTACATGAGGAAATCCCAAACAGAAAGTGGGATGAAAAAAACAAAATCGGATCTGCAAGACCAATGACCAGCATACCTTAAAGTGATTGATTAACTTTGTGAAAAATTGTAAAATCAGCTCAAATGCTACTGAATTGTGTGCAGTCCTCTAACTACATATATACTTAAGGATATGTGAAAGTATGAGAGAAAATGGAACCTGTTTACTATCCTAAAAAAGAGAAAATCGCGATCAATCGCTAGCGCAAGCCGCTCGGCTTCTTCGCTGCGCTGCAGTCACAAAAACCAAGCACCAGCGCTTGGCGATTTCAGAGCGGGTTTCCAGCCCGTACGGTATTCTGTGATAGAGCGAGATATGCCAACAGTAAGAGTTCTTTAGGGTTCGGTGGTACTCTATCCCGACATCAATGTTCAATCGTAAATATCTTGATATATAAACGACCGATCAGCTTATAAAACTCAGGCGATTCCTGTCTGAGCTAAAGGTTTGCAATTATGATTACAGCATTAGCTGGAACAGTGATTTTTTTTTTTCAATCCTGGGCAAAGTTAATCAATGCCTTTAAATCCAATCAGCAGATTAGAGTACAGTGACCCGCCCAGGCGGTCAAGACTGGTGACATTAATTGGTCATTCCTTATGCATCACGAGCCTCGTTCATACATGAGGCAGTCAACCAATCTAAAACACAAGTGAAAAGGTCACTGTGGTACACGTATATTGGTGGAGGCTCTGGACTCTCATAGAACTTACTAGAGCACGGAGTTTGATCTTTGCTCAGTGTATGTATATGTATGTACATGTATGTATATCCTTGCCTTGGACCATACACATGTATTTGTCTCTCTTGACCCTGGGGTATTAACTGGGTACCCAGCAATGCTGGCATACATGTAATAATAATTGTAGGGCCCACAGGAAGAGCAGAATTAATACTGATGTGGCTACCCTGGGTAAATAAGACCAGATTATTATTACATGTATTATTATTCCTATCCAATGATCAAGCATCATGAATATGAACATGAACATGAACCTACATGTAACCCTTACCTTAACTAAAGTCTAATCGCAAATTCACAACCCTAACCTTAAAGCTTCGACGTGATAAACACAGGCAGCAAAAATCAGGTGACCAGTGTACACCAGTCTTTTTAATTCAAAAAAAGGATTGCAGCAAATTAAAAAATTAAAAACATACAAACTAAAAATTGTGTAAAGATTAAAAACCTACAAAAGCAAAAAAGTGGCTGTACATGTATGTAACCAGGCGCAACAAATGTGTGTTATAAGATGAACTTTTATTCAGAAATGTGATACCCATTACATACATGTATATAGCCTCCGCCTGTGACTTCTCATAAAATTTTGTTGCGATATGACATGGTCTTTATCTTTATGGCCGTTCACCATATCAGGAGTGAAGAAGGCTTTATGCCACAGCCTCCTCGGTCACTAGACATTTGCGCAACACGGCTGAGAATCTGATTGAGATGGGACGGAGATTTGCCTCCCAGTCAAAATTGGTTGTTCATTTGGTAAGTAGATCAACAATGCCAGGGGTTTCAACTACAGTTGTGATTGCCAACATCAGGAAAGCTTCCATTGATATGAAAACCCATACCATTTCATAATCACAGATGAGTTGAGAGTGAGTCTGCAGACTTACAAGTATGCATATCTTTCATATTCAAAGCTCTGCTGGGATGCTACAGTACATCTCCAAAACAAGGGCTCCACAATAACTTTTTTATGTAGGGGGTCCGGAATGCAATTATTTGAGTAGACCTGTACATTTATACATCAACCCTACATGTACAGTCATATAATGTATGTTAAAAAAAATAGATATTGGGGGATTCTGGACTTAAATTTAGGCAGCCAGCCATCCATGTTTCCCTGGTGCCTTTTAGCATTAAGCCCTGCATTTTGTTTCAAGGGAACTTTGCCCTCTCCCTTTTTAATACTTTCTAAGTTTTTGTCCCTCTATGCTACGATACAGTATAAATCATACCGTGCAGGCACAATAAAAATATTCCTATTTTGAAGACCATTCACAGAGAATCAACTTATAGTGTAAATTAGCCCCAGCTCAGCCATCCGCTCAACCAACCTCTCAAAGTGGGCCGAGACAGAAGTTTGTCTCGAGTACAGAACAAAGTAATGCCGAATGCGGATGATGATGTGATGATTATCTCATATACATGTACACGACACTTGAAATTTCCAATAATCCCCTGCTTAATAATCAATCCTCTGTGAACGTGATTACTAAACTGATAATGTAAATGTGTTTCTTGAATCTAGAGTCTGATTGTACATATTCACAATGTACATGTACATGTAATTACAATGTATTTCTATTATCTTTTTGTGAGATCAACTTGTAACCCATACACAATTCAACTTCTGATTGTGATGCATGAGATTTTTTTTAAATAAAGAGTACCATTTTATCTATCTACATGTATCTTTCTATAAATCTTCTGCTGAAAGTTACATGGGTATTAAATCTACATGTGTATGCAAGTGCATGTATGAGTTAATGCCCTTCTGTTCTGGCTCATGTAGCTCTCAGACTTACATACAGTATTTGTGGCATTGCAGTTCATAACTTGTGTGGTTAAAACCACAAGATGAGGTGAAACTTAACTCGAGTTTCATTTTCAACGTAATTAAAAAAAATCTAATTGGAGTACAATGCACTCCATGTCACAGTTGGTATTTAACAGGTAAACCACAGTGTTATTCAAGTGCAACATACTGTGATAATGAATTAATATGTTCCATTACCAAATAACAGAATCAAATGAGAGTGACACACACAATCTTTAAAAAAAAAAATTAAAAATGGCCCCCTACCATCCCCCCAAACATATTTTGTACTACAAAGTATAATCTGCTACAGTTGATGGCTAAATTTAAAAAAAAATAATCGATTTTTTAACCATCAAGTATTACATTATGAATACAACCCACGGACATGAAACATACACTGCACATGTATACCGGCCCTGGATTTTTTTATGGGTAAGGGGGAGGGGCATATCATATCTAACTTCTATAATTCTTAAAAATTTAAACAAGTGCAGGGAGAGAAAACAATAATAATACATTAAATGTACCAGTACATGTGTGTAAGAAGACTTGAATTTTTGTTAAGTTCACATGTCCAAATACATGTACAATGAGTCATGAGATGTCTGAAACGGACACTATAAAATATCTCTAGGGTATATTGTAGTACAATATAATTTGACATTTCCCTGAAACATAAACCCCATTCACTGATCAAGACTGGATTTCTCCCACCCACATCACACATACTGTAAGACTGCGTATCAGGCACAGACTCACACCCGCCGCCTCAGATGAAATTGAATTTCCTTGGAAATCTGGACTGACATTGTTGCAGAACAATACTGTAGAGTATACACTCACAATTTTTGCTAGATGCATGATATTAAAGGCACATGTACATGTATTATAGATTTTAATTTTATTTAAAAAAGGAAATTGTTTAACTTACAATTTGTATGCATGCAAGTAAAATCAAATACAAGTTGACAGAAAAAATGCTGCTATACATGTAGATATTTCAAAATAAAAATGAAAGTGTGGTTATTTGGCATTAATCTGTATTTATAAAACAAAACATACATGTAATTGGTCCATTCACTGTATCTCAGGGCTGTATCATATTCCAAGCTATTAATATTTCTCACAGGAGGTCCAGACTGAAATTTCTTGGCTCTGTACGCATTTGCCCCCTGTTAAAATTCCTATTTTTTTCTTTCTTTCTAGAGCTTTTACATCTGATGGGGGGGGGGGGGGGGGGGGGGTCTTGTGTTGATCCCTATCTAGAGAGACAAGATAATTTTTTTTAGTTAACTGTCAGTCTTCACTGGCAAAAACTTATTTGACATGTACATGTAATTTGGCGGATTAAATTTTCCTTTGGCTCAGGAAATTGAAACACATTTACTGTGATATAACACGGATCCATGAATATAAGTAAATGTATGTAGGTCTATTGAATGGAAAAAGTGCTCAAAATACATGGATACTGAGAGCTACATTTGCAAATGGAACAAAAGTAATTTTCTTGCTTTAAAAATTGAATTAATTGTGAAAGTCATGTTTCATATTTCCAAGCAAAATTCTTTTAAGACAGATTAATCATTTTAGAGCAATGGCATACATGTATCTATGGCTAATGGGGACAACACTTTCTTTCCAGAGTTACATGTACATGTACTGTATATGTTTAACTATGTGTAGGCCTATAGATTTCTTCAACCAAAGTCATCATTAACAAATTACTCAAAGTTCTAAATCAATGTTCAATTAAAGCTCTAAATCAAACTTGTCTCATCTTTAACCCTTTCAAGACAATTGACCACATTTTGTGGTTTGGCTCAATAACTTTTGATTCAGAGCTCTAAAATATATACATGTACATGTACCAGATGCATGAGGTGAAAGGGCAAAATTTTCTACACACACTATGTCCATTTTTATTGCATGACCATATTGCGTTTGATGCCAGGGATTTTAAAAACAAGAATAAGCTTTGAGATCCTTAAATTTGCAACACATTGAGAGGTTTAAAATCATTTTTTTTCATCAAAATTGGCAATTTCTTTCAACTATTCAACAAATTTATAACCATGTATATTGTTTTCAAAGACATTACACCTTATTTGAACCATGTAGCACTAAAAGAAAAATATTATTGTTGCCAATTTGAAGAACAAAATGTGATCAAGTTAGCCCTTAAATAATCCCTGTCCTGAAAGGGTTAAAACATATATCTAGGCAACCTTACACAATCTCTTCGCAACTTTTTGGTGGAGGATACAGTTTCAAGAAAACTGATGCAGGATGTAAATCCTCCAAACCACACACATACAAAATACATTGGTTAGGAAACACTTCAGTCACATGTGTGGGGAGCGAAAGGTTGACTAGAGATACATGGTTTCAGCACCTTCATCTCTTGAGCCTATCACACAAACACACAAAGAGAATAAGGTTACATGAAGCTCCCAAGTGAAACTTACACCAACTACTGAATTATTTACGACTTGAGTTTGAGGTGATAAAATCCTTACATACATATACATGTACATGTACATGCTGTGATGTCTAGGTTTTCTACTTATTCTCTAATTTCAATATTCCAAACCTTGAAAAATGTTTGTATTCAAATGAGAAAATTTGTAACTACAAGTAATGTACAGTACATGTGAAGCTCTGGAGTGAAATTTACACCAACTAATGAATTATTCATCTCAAGATGAGAACACTCTCAGATGGCCAACTATACAATGTATAATTTACACGTAACAAAGAAGAATCTGTTGGGTTTTTTTTTCAATAACATAATTTATTTTTTTTCTGTTTAAAAATACCAACTTAAATGGGAAACTACAGGACATGTAGAGTGGCTCCCTCTCTTTTTTTCTCTCTCTCTCTACCTACATGTACATGGATATACATTGTTCATGTAGATCTGCCTCCCTCTGTCCGACTATTTCTCCCTCTCTCTCTCTCTCTCTCTCTCTCTTTCTCTCTCACTTTCTTTTAAATCTGACTTCCTGTCTTTTCTTTGCAAATGTAATTTCTAGAAGAAATATGAAACTAAAGGAACAATGCATCCATGCATGTACTATACAACAATGTACATGTACATGTACATACAGTTGTATGTATTCACTGAAAGTGAATAAGTAAAATATATTTGTTTTACAAAAATATATCTGGTCATTTCAGATCTACATGTACAGGTCTTGAATGCAAGTGACCTTGGCCTAAAATCAGCTTTAGTCAGGATGCATGATACAAAACTTGAAATGACATCATTAGATGTTATTCAAATGGTGCAATGTATGGACAGATAATATCTGATGAAAAGAAAAATAGTCAACTGGTGAAAAATCATACATGTGTAGTTTTGTAGTAGCAGGATTTTTAATTTTTTGTTTACAAATCTGCGATGTCATGGTGGGATTTCCTTAATAATGTTATGGTGTTTCTTTTTCTTTCTTTTTTCTTCAAAATTTCATTTTTTAACTTCCAACAGCTAACTCACAATTCCGCCCCCTCCCCATTTGTTTTTTACTATTATTATTTCACTGCCTCTGATCTGATATTAAATGGTTCATTTACAGTGTTAGGCTGAATATATTTACAGTGTGCAAATATTCACTATTTCTTCTCTTCTTTTTTTTCACTTATAGGGGAATTAGATTCATACCTGTAGATGTACAGAGTTCCACATGTACAGAGTTCCACACAAACTCCTTTCTTAAAGGGGTCTGGATTTAAGTGTGCTTTGGGCCCTGTTTAAAATTTCAAAATTTTGGGGGGTCCAGACTTACATGTAAAATTTGGGGGCCATGCATAGGACCCCTGATAGCTTTGAGCAATGATGAGCAGAATGATCACTGTCATTTTCTATTTGTTTTCCTCTCTGCACATACGGAAACTTTGTCCGTTCAACACAAGCAGATAAAATGCACAGAGGGGCGATTCCATCCAGAGTGTCCCGTGCGACATATATCATTTCAATTCATCCATAAACGAAAAATCTCTTCATATGACCATGTGTCGATACCAGGAAGCGCCATTATTCAATGGTCGTAGCAAAAGATTCTTCATTTTTTAACGAAATAGTGGGAAAAAGACATACATGTTGTACCTGTTGTACACTGTACGTCGCACGGGACACATTGCATTGAATTGTCCAGAACAATTGCGGTTTACCAAAACAGTCGTTTTATTTAACATGTAAATGAATGGCAAGTGGGAATGAAATATAAATAGCTGCGTGCAACAAAGGTCCTAGGGGTCCTATGCATTGAACATGTACATGTAGATACAGGGGGATTGTGAAGCACTTAACCCTTTCATGACAGGAATTATTTAAAGGCTACATTGATCACATTTCGTTCTTCAAATTGGCAACAGTAATATTTTTCTTTTAGTGCTACATGGTTCTAACAAAATGCAATGTCTTTGAAAACAATATACATGTACATCATTAGAAACTTAGTCGAAAAGTTGAAAAAATTGCCAATTCTGATAAAAAATAGTGATTTTGAACCTCTCAATGTGTTGCCAATTTAAGGATTATGAAGCTTATTCTCCTTTTTGAAATTCCTGGCATCAAACGCAATATGGTCATGCAACAAAAATGGACACAATGTGTGTAGAAATTTTTCCTTTTTCTACTCCTGCATCTGGTTATTTTTTAGAGCTCTGAATCAAAAGTGATTGAGCCAAACCATAAAATGTGGTCAACTGTCTCGAAAGGGTTAATAACCCATAAAGCAGTTCAGAGTTTTCTTTATACTTCATGGTCAAAATTAATCAGTCTTCCCTTCTCAAAATTTGAAACAATTAAATTCTTATTTTCCACTCCTAATGTATGTATATGTACATGTACATATATTTACTTTGAAAAAATTCAAATGTTATCAAATGAACCAATGTGATTCTTGCAAATTGCAAAATTTAACAGAAAAATTGGAACTACATGTACATGTACAAGTATGTAATGTATACAAAAATAGTGATTACAGTATACATTGTACATACATGTACAATGTACTTTTACTGTACATTTATTTATATATTTTAAACCACATTGCCAATTTAGAGACCTTTAATGATTAGTTACTATTAAATTGATCTTATTCTTGAATGGCAAAACCTACATGTACAACTTGCATTGGAAGTAGACTCGAAATTTTCTGTTCTTTCTGTTCATGTATAATTTATAATTCCTAGCATTCTGGATCAAAACATAATGCAAAAAATGACACTTAAAGGACACACTCTACTGCTATGGGGATAATGGGTTAAAAAAAAAGAAAAAAAAAAGACAGTAACCACATCATATGTGAACAAACCATTACAGGTATTAGCAATCTTCAGCTGAGTGTTACTCACTCAGAGTGTCTATTGGTCATCAGTTGGTCAGCCAAAACAGCTGGTCAGCATAAGGACAAGAACCATTTTTAGAAATGACCTGTCCCTTTTCGGGACATGACTCTACCATAATTGGAACAATTACAAGTAGTTAATCTTGTATGTTGCAGGGCTGGCCAACAATTGCAATATATATACATGTATGTATGTATCTATTTCTTTCAACATCATTTTTATTATAAACAAAAAGAGGCCTCAGAGATGTTACATGTACATACATGTAGAGAGCAGTGATGTGAGCAGTTTCTCAGTTTTTTATTTCTGGGCAAAGAATACTTGGGCAATTCCTGCATGACAGATGCAGGGTTCTCCACTAGCGGTTTTACCCGGGGGCTCCGCCCGGGTAAAATTTGAAAAACCAGTTTAGCGCCCGGACAAAATTCCCCCCCCCCCCCCCCCCCCCGGACAAAAACTTGACGCGCCCGGATATGAAAATTGACATATTTTCACGAACAGACAAGACAGCATCAAGACAGCGCGGCATTGCGCAATCAAGCATCGACTTAAAATAAAAACTTTACTCGCATGATCCTGTCGGAAACCCGCACGAACGCATTATCTCTTTGCATGAACCACGTCGAATTCTCATTGCGATCACGGCCACCTTCTCTGGATCGATCGCAACGAGTTCTGTCTGTGGATCCACGGTGCACGTGCGTCGCAAATTTGACTTCGGAGGCCGACGAACACAAGAGCCCCCCGGACAAAATACAGACCAGTGGAGAACCCTGAGATGGGACATCCGATTTCAAAACTCTCCTTTTGATGTTTTCACACAATATTTCATATCTCATTTAAAATTATGCTTTTGATGTACAAGCTGACCTGTGGTAGAGTGGTACTTGGTCCACAAAATGAAGAAACAATTTACACATCCCATAATATAGTCTACATGTACATGTACTGTTGTACATGTACATATGTGTATTAGTGGGCAGGGTCGGCTTCAAGTATAGACCTCCAGTGCGATACAAGGAATATGATAAACTTTTCTACTTTGAAATAGTTTTGTTTAATACCATGTACAGGTAACTCTGATTACTGAATGAATTAAAAAGGGGTCTAGACCTATGCTAAGCTAAGTTTACATGTACTTGTTGGTGCCTTCTTGAAAGCTGCTGCTACACATTTGAAAATTTCATCTGGGCTGGCTTTGGAACATCTGGGTCTTGGCCTCTTGGGGGAAAGGGCCAAAAATTGAGCAAGACTGGTTGTTGGGTTTGGGAGCAAATAAAAGTGCAACCGCCTCCTTCAGTTCCGAAGATTATTGCATTCTTTTACCATGTTGATGGGGATCACGGGATGATAAAAAATTTCAAATTTTTTTTTTAAAAGTAGACTAGAGTCTACATGTAAGTTAGATGCAATTCCCTAGTTAGGAGTCTACTCTTCAGTGGAATTTATAGTCAAATCAACACTTATCATTCCCCCCCCCCCCCCCCCATTATTCAGAGGAATGCATTAAAAAAAAAAAAAAAAAAATCAAAAAGAATGAAATCATGAGTAACTTTCAGTTTTACAGTGTAACCAGGTTACTGTTAGATCTGTTCACTAACTGTAACTAAAGTTAATTTTTTTTTTTTTTTTTTTTTTTTTAATAATTATACCTTGTTCATTGGATTTTAAGTGGGGCAAGGCCAAGGGCCATACCAAAGCCAAAGGCAAAGGCCAAAACGAAATATTGTCTTGAAAGTTACATCAATACACTGACACTGTGTCAGTGTGTGTATAAAAAGTGAGAAAATGAGAAACTATTGAAATATAATTTAATATAATATAAATTAATATTCACTTCTCAAAAGCTCATTCAAAGTCAAACACACAACTCACAATTCTTACCCCAAAAAATCAGCGGCTCCGAGGTCACCGCTACGGTACTCGATGGCCGAAGCTCCGGGGTGGACGACTGCTGGCCTACCGTGCAAGCAGCCATTCCAGCTAGAAATAAAATCAACATCCATGTTGACAGAAATCCCTGGCGACGGCCGCGAAAATGAACAAAGTTATTCCTCGAAGCCATAACTGCTGATTATTGTTGTCACGAGCATTATAACAGTTCAAGTCATAAACGCTGAAATTGTTTCAATTAGACGTCACTCTAAATCATAATCAGCTGCGAGTGAGCTTTCTCAGTTCAACTTGTTGATAGACGTGCTGCGATACGCGATGCCAGTGATGATGTCTGATGATGATGATGATGATGATAACTGGAGCTGCGGTCGAGATGTGGCACTTCTACAATGGCAAAAATTCTGAGCATTTCGCACAAGAACATTAGAAGTTTTGTCGATTGATTCCTGTGTAAGTTCAAGTTTTGACTTCTTGTCAGCTGCCCTATTGAGGTTTTGAAATCTGCTTGGAGTTTTGTGATGAAGCGACCCAAGCCGAGTCGGTCCTCGCCATTGACGACGGTTTTCGAAAATAACGCGAAAATTCCAATCGTTTTCGTGTTTTTCCGGAGTAATAGATACACGCCATCTATTGGTATAAATGAGACACTGATGAAGAGGATTGTTATAATTATATGACAGATTAACAATGGGACATTTAGCTATAGCAGACGGTTATAAGAATTATTTGTTACAAATCATACTCAGACAACTGAAGAAAAAAAAATATGATAAAGAAATGAATAATCAAACTAAGGGATTAAGTATGGTATAAACTTATAGGGCAATCCAACCTTTGTAACAAATTCAAAGCAATAAATATCAGATAAACGGAATGCTGAACGATTGAGAGAGGGAGAGAGACAGATAGAAAAAGAAAAGAACAACACATGAACAGATGGAAAAAAAAAGTTAAACATGTTTGACAGAAGAGCTTACGAAATTTGTGAACCAAGAATTGATATATTATTGGTCATTTGACTGTGATGTAGGCCTAATCAAGGGCAACTTGAACATTGTCCATGGCTCCGTCATTCAGATCCTTGAAAAATTAGGCCATGCACATTGAAGGGAAAGTCCACCCTGATGTTAAGTTAGTTTTAAAAGAAGCAGATAAATTAATGCAGATCAATGAAAGTTTCATCCAAATCCTATAAGAAATAAGAGAATTATGAAATTTTGAAGTTGTAGTCAAACAAACAAACACAAATTGGCAAGTGGCAACTCCCGACCGATCTTGAACTGAAAAAAAGGGCACAAACTTTTTCTCTAAAGCAAATAATTATTCTATCATACATGCAAGCTAAAAGATATAATCATTTCACTTTATTTTTTTTTACACAAAACCGGTATCATACAAATCCAGGAGCGTCACTAGCGGGAGGGGGGGTGTCACCTCCCCCCCCCCCTCAGAATTGCTGTCGGGAAAGGGAAACAAAAACAGAAAGAAAAGAAGGAAAGGGAAAGGGAAGGAAAGGAAAAGAAGAAAAAAATGGCCAGTTTTTTGGCTTGCTCGCTTCGCTCGCTCGCAAAAACACTGGAAAGTTGATGTTCGGGCAAAAGGTGTCCCCCTTCGGAAACTGGGCTGCAGCCCCCCCCCCCCCCCCCCCCCACACACACACACATTCGGTATTCGGCCAACCACCACTTCATATTCGGGCAGAGCGGCTTCCTAGATAATTATGTAACTTCTATACGTTTTCACTATGAAAAGTAAAAAAAAAAAAAACGTAGAAATTGACAAGTTGGTATTTGGGCAAATGTCGTTAACCCCCCCCCCCCCCCCCTCCTTGCATGTGAGAATTGGTCCGCATATGATCAAGTTCTCTACATCTGCGATTTTCTTTGGTTATTTTTTGTGGAGGGGGGGGGGAGAGATTAGGGTGCAGATTTTTTGTCGGCAAATTTGGGTGTGACACCCCCCCCCCCCTTCAAAATGTTCTAACGACGCCCCTGTACAAATCTATTCCCTCATCAAAAACAAAGAAAAGGAGGAACACTAAAAATTCCTACTCAGTCATTAAAATTTAGAAGAAATTATATAATTTTTGTGGTTTGGGACAAATGAGAGTTTTCCGATGTATAAAATCACATTTAAAAATTCACCTACTGATTTGAAGTTTTCATATGAACGGATTGTTTCAACTTTTACAAAATTTACAAATACTTGATTATCCGTTACCTTTCACTCTTCACAACCGCGTAGCCAGGATGTAATTTTAGCGGGGGGACAGTTGTGAGCAGCACCTATTATGAGCACGCGAAGCGTGCGAAATTGCTGATGAGCACGCGTGCTCCCTGGTGGTCGGTGCAGGGTGGGGGAGTCCCCCCCTCCCCCCCTCCCCTCCCACCCTTCCGCGCAAAGCGCGAAAGCTTTGACGTTTGAGCAAAAATAGATAACGGCTCGAGTAGCACCTTTTTTTTTTAGGCGAACAGTTAGTTCGGCGCCCTGACTGCTTTTCAGTTATTTGGACGTAATACTGCACTGGGTGATTTCAAGTTCAGTGTTGAAAGCTGGTGTTGGTGTTGGGGCAATACTAGCACCAGCCACAGCACCGAACTTAAAATGAGGCTGGTGCTGGGATTGACGTCACTCGGTGTTGAGCTATCAATAACGTGATGGTATCATTTTTGTAAACCCACATTCGGTGTTGGAGCTAGGTTCAGCAGCCTGATTCACGAACACCAACACGAACACCGCACACCGTACTTGAAATCACCCACTGTATGTAATAGGGGTGGGCGCGCAGGGAGGTGGGGGAGGAGAGGGGAGGAGTTTCCCCCTTCCCGCGCGAAGCGCGAAAGCTATGACGTTCTGGCAAATTTGAGAGAAAGATAACTGCTCGTGTATAGCACTTTTTTTTTTTAATCGAAAAGTTAATTCGACGCCCTTACTGCTTTTCAGTTATTTAGACGCAATATTGCACTGTATATGTAACAGGGATGGGCGCAGGGAGGGGGGGGGGTCCCCTTCCTGCGCGAAGCCCGAAAACTTTGACGTTTTATCATATTTTGAGAGAAAAATAACGGCTCGTATAGGCCTTTTTTTCTCTCACTCCCCCCCCCCCCCCCCCCCCCCGCTTTTTCGCTCATGCACGGTCTTGCCTTTTTTCTTTTTTTTTTAGTTGGGGTTTTTGTGGGTTTTGTTTTTTTGTTTTTTGTTTTAGTTTGTTTTTTGAGGTGGCCGACCGCCCCCACCGCCCCCCCCCCCCGACTACGCGCCTCTTCATGCTCTTCTACTTCTTCTTCTTCTTCTTCGTCTTCTTCTTCTTCTTCTTCTTCTTCTTCTTCTTCTTCTTCTTCTTCTTCTTCTTCTTCTTCTTCTTCTTCTTCTTCTTCTTCTTCTTCTTCTTCTTCTTCTTCTTCTTCTTCCTCTTCTTCTTCTTCTTCTTCTTCTTCTTCTTCTTCTTCTTCTTCTTCTTCTTCTTCTTCTTCTTCTTCTTCTTCCTCTTCTTCTTCTTCTCTTCTTCTTCTCCTTCTTGCCTTCTTCTTCTTTTTTTCTTCTTCTCCTTTCTCTCTTATTCTTCTTCCTCTTCTTCTCCTTCTTCTTCTCCTCCTTCTCCTCCTCCTCCTCCCCCTCCTCCTCCTCCTTCTTCTTCTTCTTCTTTTTCTTCTTCTTCTTCTTCTTCTTCTTCTTATCCTATGATTTTGAAAAGGTTCAGAAATGAAAAATGTAAATTAATCGTTACTATAAGTGTTTTATGATGATTACTGTAATATACAGTCACACGGCTGTCTATAAAGGCCACACGAGTGAAACCGAAAAAGTGGCCACTGTATAGACGGGTAGCCTATAGAAAGGGTCTATAACACACGCCCTTCCCACATAAAGACAGTACTGTGGCCACTATACAGAGAGGTGACCTTTATAGAGAGGTGCTGACCTCTAAGTCAGGGTTGACTGTATAAAAAGTTGCTTCTTTCGGGCACTGCAAAATATTCATGTTTCTGGAGCCAATAGAGGCCTACGGTCTTTAGGATTAGCCTATATATAGTATTATGGCTCTGGGTTTTTTTAAAACTATGACCAAAAAGCTTAATGGCACTTTGATGGCCCCCAAATTTTTAAAGATAAAGAATTGGAAATCAGTTTTAACTTTTTCTTGTAGCATGGACCTAGGTTGATCTCCCATAGCTTAATGAAAAATTTTCAACTTTGATTTATGTGCCTGAGGTATCCCTGAACAGCAAATTGACATACTATTTTGTTTGGAGCTAAAAAATATATATAGAGCCATACACAATATATTTCTTTTCTATTCATAATTAATGAGCATGGATGGATCTTTAAAAAATTTAAATGTCGTCTGAACAATCTCTCATATTTTGATGGAACGGTGCAATTGAAAATGGTGTTTCGGACGTTACATCTTCCGTAAACATTTTAGACCCACATTTAACTCACTAGAACAAGAACTTAATTACCTCATATCCATATTAGAATACACTTATTAGTTACTTTAAATAAATAGCTTAAAATAAAATAGCAATATATTGTAGTAGTGCTGATGGTAAAAATATCCTCATCAAATGAAAAAGATGTCTAATTTTCCGTAAACAGTTTTGTAACGTCCGAAACAATTTTCATTTTGAAGTAGTAAAAAATTGTATGACTTGGAGGACCTATCTTTTACAGCGTTTTATAAACATCTTAAGGCAGCTACCCATCAAAGCAAAAAATAATGGAGGAGCTTATTACATTGTCACTTTATCAGTAAAACCAATTTTCCGTCCGAAACAAATGTAATGTCCGAAACATAAAATACTCATTTAAAGCTGATTAGTCAAATTTTATGGTATCTGGAGTGAATCAATCATTATGGAATAAAACATTGTAAGTCATTACACAAATTTAGACACAAATTATGTGATTCACATGCAACGATTTTTTGTAAGGACAAGAAAGTTGTTTCGGACGTTACATAATTTTATTGTTAACACATAATTTACAAATTTCAATGAATTTTTTGACATATCAGCAAATTATGATTTCACAATCTTTTCCCATGTTAATAAAACTATTTTTAATATTTTATTTAGCTTTGAATATAAAGAAAGCATGAATAGGATGCTAAGAACTAATTTTTTAATGAATCATCTAAGCTTTCTGCAAAACTGAAATATAAAAAAATTATAATTTTGAAGCCACGCTATATATGTGATGAAATGCATTGCTGGATGGTTTAGTATATCCTAAATTGTAATTTATCGTAAAAAATCACAACAAAAGTTACTTGTAAAAAAAGTTTGAGTCATGTTAACAGTATTTTCTGGTACGCTGTAAGCACGTTTCGGACGTTACATCATACTGTTAACATCCATTTTTAAACTCCAGCCAGTTAAAATTAGGGGCAAAGATTGATGTATATATAGGAAGGAGTGATTTCCATTTTTCAACCTTTTCTCTTACTGTTAACAGTGTTTTGCATTTGTATTTTATCAGTTTTTCATTTTTATGAAGGATATCCCAAATGATGTCATTAAACTTAAGTTTATTTGGTCAATTTAAAGTATTTTTTTCAGTAACAGTCACACACCTTAACTTTTACCCAGTCTACAAAACAAAGAATATGTTATGTAAATATTTCAAAAATACAACCAAGCTAAACCATTTTCTCAAAATTTACATGAAATATGGATTTTTACCTTAAAATAGAGGGACTATTAAACTTTAATTTTATATATACATGTATGTGTGGGACTACTACTTTGAATTATTTAGCTGATTTTTTTAATGCTTTATCCTCACAATTTATCATGCCATTTTGTGAAATAGAATTGGAAACCACTCATTGGTACGTGAAGATTGATTACACAGTTTTGGGTGAACACAGGGCCTTCCAAGTGTGTATAGATCTATAGTCAGGTTCCTTCATATACTAAAAGAAGCTTTGTAAACTTGTAAAAAATGTTACTTACAAATGGCTGTATATATCAGCCTTTAATTTAACTATCCACATCCTACACAATTAATTTCATTTGGATTATCAACTTGTGGATCATAATAATAATAATACATATGATTTATAATGCGCCAAATCCACTCTGTAGAGTGCTCTAGGCGTAGTGTAGAATAAAGAAGGGCATAAGAGAGTAGAAATACAAGAGAAGAATCTACAGTAATAATCAATGGAAGCATTGAACAAGTAAGTTTTTAGACTGCTTTTGAATGAATCTGGAGTATTGCAACTTCTAATAACTATAGGTAGATTATTCATGACATTCTAACATGACATTCTAACATGAAAATAAAAATAAGCTAAAGCCTCTCCAAATCCATCCATTCATTTATTTTCTTCTTGTAGGGTGTAATACCCTATCAGCAAACCCTGTCAGCAAAAACTTAAAAAACACCACCAACAATAATTCCTAGAAAGTATACAAGATTAAGCATTACAACTAAATTTTTGTAGATTTCCATTAAGTTCTCTTACTGTGCCAAGAGATTTCTTGCTGGTTTCGAGACTTTACCAAAATGTGAGCTACATGACTGCTTACTGTACTATTCAAATGCTTGCCCCTCCAATGCCTTGTGTACCAAATAAGTAGAATATTAGTACCCTTTCTAATGATTATTCAATTTTATTTGTACGTATATAGAAGCTATCAAAATGAAAATGGGCTCTTTATTCATTTTGTGTACCATTGTTTAAAGTCAGACAAAGAAAAGATCCTGGACAAATCAACAATCTAAACGAAAAAAAAATGTTTATGGTACCAATAATGTTTCATAGCTTTCTAGAAAGCTTCATTTATGCTCTGAATACTTTGAATATCCACATAGAATTCCGTGGTGAAGCACTGTGCGATCTAATAACCTAGGTTGTCACATCTTTGACATCAGCAAGCTAGATTAGAGATGACCAAAAGTCATTACCCTTCAAGTTCATACATCAGCCACCAAAAGACTAAGAAGCAAAAGCTCTAAGTTCAGATCAGGACAAAGTTTAGATTATGATCTGATCGACATGTTAACATCATGTAACGTCCGAAACGAAACACTGCATACATTGTTTTTCATAACATGCTAAACAGAATATAAGTTTAAGTGAATTTTCTGAGAGGTTTCAGTGACTACAATTGCTATTAGGTTCATATCTTGCAAGTTTACATCACTTATACATTTTAAGTGTATGTAAGTACACCTTGGATACCAAATTGAGTAGCTGATAGAGACAACTATGTGCTAAACTGCACATTTGTGTAGATTTATATTTTGCATAAATGTAATAAATCATTGATAGAGTATTTTACTGCCAACAAGTATTGTGGCAGACCAATCATACCAAAAGAAAAGAAATAAAAAAGATGAAAACCATAATGTTAACAGAATGTAACGTCCGAAACGACAGGGGTGTTACAAATGGAAATCGTCAGATGATGCACCCATTCCCAATTTTTTTTTGTATGTATCTGTCTTATATCATCACTTGTTTACAAGAAATAAGTTTGACCCAAGGAAAGCACATTCTACCATATGAAATAAAAACTTTTAGTTGTCAAATCCCAAATTTAGGGCTATTTTTAACTTTCAAGTGATGTAAAATCTATGTTTTTCAAGAATAATCTCTGAAGCACATTCTAAATGAATATTATATATCATTGATATAATTTGTAACAAATTAGTTTAATATCACAGTTATAAGATATGCTATATTGTGGAGTAAAATTGTAAAACTCATAATGTTCATGTCTGTCTACTAAATATGGAGATAGATTAAGCTCCAAAATTTGCATTTCTCAAAAATATAAATAGTCTTGATACTCAAAATACATGTTTGAAGTGTGTAAACATAATTTCATTTTAACCCTCTTTGGGGACATATTTCGTATATGTTAAAAAAAACCAGAGCCTTATTCAAACTCGTATGAAAGCCCTATAAAGAATGGGCTGCCGTAAGCAATATCCTATAAGCTCAGGGCCCCGTTTCACACAACTTTTTATCAATAACAAGCATGACAAGTAACAATAATTGTTATAAGCTACTGAAATCCTTGAATCTGATTCAGCTAGGGCTGAGAGCAAATTTGTCATAGAAATGGGGCAGTCATATTGTTATTGATAACAAATTTTATGAAACAGGGCCCTGGAGGCGAGTTGTATAATGTAGGCCTATACTTTTTTTTTTACTATATTTTTATGGTAGCCTATACGGTAGTTTGCAAAATATTAGCCTGTGAAAGTCACAAATTGGTGAAATTTTACTCTGTGACAGAAAGATGTACGATTTCAGATATAGTTCATTATATAGTCGCGTTCAGAATAATTCAGAACGTATAACTGGGATAATTATAATTTGGGCTGGCCATAGCTTTTTCTTCCTCTCCCTTTTTTCTTCCTCCCCCTTTTTTGTGGATGGGATAAGTTTGAAAGCTTTATCATTATTATTTTTAATGGGATAATTATAATAGGCCTTACATTTTTGTTTTCAGGCCTAGATATTGCGAAACATGAAAAATGTAGAAGAAAATATTAATAGAGAAAGATTTTAAAAGAAAGAAATAAGTAATAAATAGGATGAAAATTATGAAATGCAAGATATCAAGGCTAACGGGTATGGGAAGCGAGAAGCCTGTTCGATGTAGGCCCACAGAATGGGCTGGCTTTTTGTGTCGACAGCGCTTGACGTATGAGTCTCCCCTAAATCGCACAAAAACTTTCCTGTTCAAGTTGCCCCCTCTTCCTTTTCTTTTCTTATTTTCTCTCTTCCCCCTCCCTTTTTTATTCTCATTTTCGCCATCGACTGAGGGCCGCGGGGATACCGCCCCACGGCCGCCCCCTCCCCCAGCAAAGTTAGGCAAACATTTTGAAGTGCCTGTTACCTATGGTATGTACAATGATCAAGAATAGCATGTATTAACTAAAAAGACTATTTCACCTAACCACCTAAGTTGTAAAAATAAAATAAAATAAAAATGAAAAAGGGTCGATAGGGTGAAGATTTTATTTCTGTTTTTACCCCCCCCCCCCCCCCCATTTGTCTGCCTTCCCCCTCTTTTATTTTTTTGTTTTGGTTTGGTTTGGTTTGTTTTTTTCTAATTTATCGAATCTTGTAAATATGTGATTCTCCTGATTTGTTTTAATAAAACATACAAAGAAAAGGAAGAACAACAACAACAACAAAAAAAAAAAGGGATGTAGGGTCTCGTCTATACAGATCATGTAAAGGCGCGGAAAATCTTTTTTTGTATTAAGCGCAATTCCAATTAATTGCGCAAGCGTTCAGCACAGATTGTGCATGCGCATGCGCAAAAGCTCCGAGCAAGTTTCCTTTTGAGTCAGCAGAAGCGGAAAATCTGTTAGTTTTCGCGCTAGAATCATGTGCGATTGCCAATTATTACAGTGTAAGTATTGATTTGTTTATTCGGATCCAGCTTTAGTGCTGAAAAGTGCAAAATTCTACCTCCATACGTAGTTATTTCATATTTCATTACTCCAATTTTATAATGTAGTCCCATATACTGGACTCGATGTGTGGTATATTTTTCCCCACGTAATTTTTTACTCTGGATCGGAGATGAGCTGTTTCAATCAGTGCTAAAGTAGATAAATTGAACTGAGACGACTGTGAACAAAGCCTAGGCAGTGAAAATGGGGGGGGGGGGGGGGGGCAGAGCCCGAGGGGGAAAAGAAACTAAACTAAACAGTAGACATGGTAGACGCGCGGCTAGTCATAGGCCCGGCCTTGCACTTATACTAGTAGGGTGTCCGAAGTCACACTGAAAAGTGTCAGCTTCAAAACGTGCTGATTCAGGGGAAAAAATGGCACAATTTTGGGGGCAAATTCATCCTGTTATTACAATGTGATCTGAATTTATTTTTATCTCATATTTGGAATGTATGGAAAGAGAAAATCCTGGTCATTCTTTTGACACTAGGGGCAAGTTTTTAGGCTCACTAGAAAATTAAGATAAGAGATAAATTGCAAACCCTTATATTTGTGTGTATTCAGATTGCCATTTCCCCATGCGTTTCCTATGGGAAACTGAAATTTCTGTTTTACACAAATTTTGTCACTTTTTCGCAATTTTACACTGTGATCTGATATTCAAACCTTGAAAAAATTCATACCATCAGAAAGATTGTAAAATTTCCTATCTGGTCATGTAAGGGTCAAGTTTTTGACATTAAGTATAAAGTCGTAACAGGTTTCGGAAGCTCAAAATTTGGATTTGTGTGTGTCCCATTTCTTAACTACATAGCCTATGGCAGGAAAAAGCTGAAAAATGGTCCGATTTCATTCTCTTATTTTACAGTAATTAACTGGAATTTTTCATGAAATATCATATTTCTGTCAGTTTGATGGTTATTATTTTTCAATTCCAGAAAGAAAATTTAATATCATTTTGAAATAAGAAAAATAATTTTTTTCTCCGGACACCCTACTTATACTACTATGGTGTCTGAAGGTTGGCCAAATACTGTCAGCTGTTTTTATGCTGAATCAGCACAAAATATGGCGCACAGTTTTTCAGCGTAAGGGTTTTTTCGAACTAACAAAAAAATGTGATCCCATTGGCAGTTTGAAATAAATTTGGTATCATATGATAGGAAATTATATTTCCTATCTTTTGGTGTTAAGGCTTCTGGACAAGTTGTACGCTTAATTCCTTCATTAAGAAAAACTGAAAAGGGATATGTTTAAAGTGACATCTCGGCAAGTTGTTGAGCTATAAACTTGTCCATAAGAACTTAAGTAATTTGGAATGTTCCAAATTTGATTCTGCAGGAATTTTAGAGAAACTAATATGAGATCATGTTGCTATATCAATTTGAAAATGCCCTCCCCCTACTGCCCTACTGGGCCCTATGCAAATTTACACACAACTACACACACTGTGTGTGCGCACTGCCAGTGTTTCAGCAGCACGTTTTTGTGCCATTTCATTTGTACACGTCTATGGGGGGAAAAAAAGCTGAAAATTTACAAGAATTCATTTGAGCATTACTGAATAATTAATACATGGATTGACATAAAATTTGATACATGTATTTTTTACAGTTTTTTCAACAAGATCTGAAAAAATCAAATCATTTGAATGTGTAGTTTCTGAGATAGAAAAATCCTCCAGACACCCTACTTATACATGTAAGGTTATCTGAAGATAACCTTGTACTCCAGACTAGCTTTTATGGGTGAATAGGCTTCAATAGCTTGTGTGTATCAGCAGGCCTTTTCCCAGGGTAGATCATTCATACAGGAGAGGAAAATAATTATTCAAAATTTCACTTTCAATTCTGAATCCCCTAATTTGTGGCACAGTAAGAGTTGAAGAGTCCATGAATCAGGTAATTAGCAAATTTAAGAAAATTAAATCTTGCTTAGAGCAATTTTGTTGTCTGTTTTTGACTGCTGCAACAGTGAATGTTGGACACAGTCCCACATAGGCAAGGGTCCAGTGTTGTAGCTAGAGCATTTTGAGTGGTGGTTGCAACTTCATGGACTTTGACCTGCGTGTGGAGTGAGCGCAGCGAACGGACCTTCACGATTATCGACCAGGGGTCCAGGGGCAATACCGCAGCGGGGGTCAGGGGGCAGCGCCCCCTAAGCTTTTGCCTTATACAACATTTGAGGCCCAAAATCCCAATTTCTAGATACCCAAATGACTGAAATGAGTCACACATAAATGGCTGTAACTGAAACAAATTCATACTGCATTAGTAAGTAGAAATAATTTATAACAGTATGAAATAGATAATGAATTAAATGCAATAAAAAAAAGCACAAAAAACAAAGAGCTGTGTTGTTTTATTCATTCAGCTGTACTACTTAGTACTTACTTACCTAAGTCAGCTTCACTTTCACTTTGTAACGCTTTTCCTTTGGACTAGACCACACCAAGTAATATTAATAGTGGTCATATTGACCACTACGCAGGACGGATGCAAAAATATTACTCATTTTCTATCGCATGTACTAAAGGTATGGGGGGATAAGATATTTCAAATACTTCCTTTCAAATTCAGCTCTTAAATCATCTCATTCCTACCTTAAATGAACGTTAGGAAGAACTTCTGACATTTCCCGTAAAATCCAAAGTCAAAATCATGTCCAAAACCGAAGAAATCCCCCCCCCCCGAATTTTTTTCACGATCGCATGTTGTTTTCATTCCGCCGATGTTTTAGACTAAAATCGGCCAATAAAATTTTGTCCAAAAAGAAACTCGGTATCGCGTGCGCACACCGATCTCTACGATCGCGCAGGCAGAAAATCGGGACTTTTACGTGTGCGCGATAGGGGCCGAATTTTTTACGACCGATCTTTTGGGGGCCGGGAGATATCTAGTCTGCGCTCGCGGCGATCAGGAAATGTACACAATGACCTCCGATACTCCGTTTCGCTAGTATTGACAATAAATTACGGATTTCATTTTTGAAATGATCTTTTCCAACATCGGTGAGTTGAATTTATTGTATTTCATGGATATGTTGCTGTCGGTTCTTGTAAATTAAATGCCGATTTTGAGTGAATGTTAGTGACTTTTGTGCAGTGGTGTTTGAAAGTGCTGAGGTGTATGACTGCCTAGATACACACGAAGTATGGTAAGGACGCTATCAGTGAACGAACTTGACTGCCTTTGCAAATGGGAAATCATCGATCGCGAACCAGCAATTGCCCCGCGAGATATGTCCGCGGGCCTTGGTAGCGGACCCCGTCAGAGATGCGACCGGAGGCGTATATATACGTAGCTAGCTAGCTAGCTATATGCGCTATCGTACGTTCGGATTACAATCAATTTATTTTATCTTGATTTCAGTTTCAGATTAAACGAGTGTACTATACTTACAAGTCAAGTCATTAAATTATATTCATGGATTGGTCAATATCTAAGCACAAGAAGGTAATTTCTGCGCATTATATGTGTGTTTTGGGGCAATTAATACACATCAAGTTTGGGAAAATAGTGGTGGGCGGGAGACTGATTTTCAGCCAGAGTGCCGGGCGGAAAATGTGAGTGGTGGGCGGGGCCGCCCACCGCCGCCCACCGTAGCTACATCCCTGCAAGGGTCCATGAATGGGCCCTTGCTTATGTCTGTGTAGCCTGGAAGGCTCTTTGAAGAGTAAAAAAAAAAAAGCTGACGCTACTCTTCAAAGAGCCTGGGGCCTGTTTCTCGAAACCAACGACAAGACAGTCATAACTTTATCCGCCAACTACGGAGATGTCCATGATCTTCCTAAACTGTTTCACGAAGAGCTAACTAGCTAGACATCTCGTGATATCGATACTATCGGCGAGAATAGGAGCCGACACGTAGCCTTGGTTGCAATTACACTATATTTTTAAAAGCTAAATTTAACTCAACTGCAAATATTTGAATGAATTAGGGAATAGAAGAAAATAGAAAATGTAGAAGGGTATAATAGATGCCAAACACTTTTTAAATTATGTAAATTACATGATGGATTCGTTTGTAAAATGAAAAATATGAGTGATTTATTTCATGATCGGTGAGCCAGTTTTACGTTGGATAGGTACCCCCCGGATGTCGTGATTTGATAGTTTATAACAATAAACCCATATATTTTCATTGTAATAATAATATGCTTTGAATGTTTTACATAATGTTTTTGGGCTTGAGTATGATATGGAAATTACAAAAATATTCATATTATAAGTTTAAACACGTATATTTCAAAGTATTCATTTTAAAAATCGTTGATATAATCTATGTTTACACTGATATGGGTCTGAAAACCAGAGAATATGCCGTTGACTATGGCTGGCCAACCGTGTCATATTACAGTTCCCTCGTCGGATTTTAGTTCACCAAAGAAATCTTTATAGAAATCATTTACGAAGATCGCCCAATTATTTGTTTTCACACAAAAGCACTCTTGTAATTATTATATAAGACGTAACATGTGATTTTCAAGTTTATTATGGTAGAACGTCATTTTTCATGCTAACTGATCAGATATGAAGGACCCATATCGTAAAATAGCTTTGCAATCAGAAGTTAAGAGACTTACTAAATTCATTTTGACATAAAACATACCTAGC
Source organism: Heliocidaris tuberculata (assembly GCA_025618425.1). Taxonomy (NCBI): domain Eukaryota; kingdom Metazoa; phylum Echinodermata; class Echinoidea; order Camarodonta; family Echinometridae; genus Heliocidaris; species Heliocidaris tuberculata. Next base: position 25,016,103 of record CM046843.1, on the reverse strand, counting down.
AACAGTTATGAATTTATATTTTTTCTAGATTATAATACTTCCCAAGTTCCCATTGCTTATCAGTAAGGCTTGTATTTTTTTTCTTGCCCAATGTTTATTTGTCAATAGTTTTTTTTTTTTTTTTTTTTTCCAGTTTCCAATGATGGGATTAATTTGACAAGTTTTAGTTTAACTTTTTTTTTCTTCAAATCCCACCACATTTTGATACAGGCCTATCTCCTGTCAGTCTATTATTGTTATCGTTTTTATTATGGTTTTCTTTTTCAATTGAAAAAAGTTCCTTTCATATTGAAATGACCTCAATTAGACTGTTGTTTGTTTGTTTGTTTGTTTTTTTTTATCCATTAGAATGTGGAAAGAGTTTTGATTCACTAGAGTTAAGTGGAGACAAGCCTTGAACAAAAACACTATGTATTTTATATAATTTTCATAATATAAACATGGATAAATTCCAGATAAAGTGAATGCGTAGAAAGAGTTGCATAGAAGTATGTAGTGTCACTTTTTGCCTACCGTAATCTACCCAATTAATAACATGTGATGGCGCTGTACGTCGACTAAAAAAGATATGACAGGGTTGGAGGCGTCATAAGTCCTTAGGAAGTTGTCATGCATCTTGGAAAAGACGGCTTCGTGAAACACGTAGCGGACAACTAGAGAACTAGCGCTGACTTAGTTAAGAACTTAGACATATGACGGTTTCGAGAAACTGGCCCCTGGTTTTTTAACCCCACTCTACAATAGAGCAGCCATTTTAGAGTCCAAAGGACCTCCTGAAAATCACCTTTACCGTGAGCCAGCTTCTCTCATCTCCTCTTCACCATACCTTTAGAATATTAAAAACCCCATTTTTTACCCTAGAATTAAAAAATATTGGGGAAAAAATGTGAAATATTAATTTTAATGGTTACCGATAGGTTGAATGTTGTCCGAACGACGCCCCGAAAAAGCCTTCACTGCGCTCGTAGACCCGGAAGTGTCCCGTAATGTCATCGACCTACAGTCAATCACGCAATTTTCAGATCCACCATACGTTGGACAAGACCGCTACAACTGTACAAGCACGCGGGCATCGCACGCATTTTGATTGTGCTTCTTCTGCATGCATGCAGTAGCGGTCTTGTCTAACGTATGGTGGATCTGAAAATTGCGTGAGTGACTGTAGGTCGATGACATTACGGGACACTTCCGGGTCTACGAGCCCAGTGAAGCTGCGGAGGCTTTTTCGGGGCGTCGTTCGGACTACCGGTAACCATTAAAATTAATATTTTACATTTTCTCCCCAATATTTTTTAATTCTTGGGTAAAAAATGGGGTTTTAATATTCTAAAGCTATGGTGAAGAGGAGATGAGAGAAGCTGGCTCACGGTAAAGGTGATTTTCAGGAGGTCCTTTGGACTCTAAAATGGCTGCTCTATTGTAGAGTGGGGTTAAAAAACCAGGCTCTTTGAAGAGTAGCGTCAGCTTTTTTTTTTTTACTCTTCAAAGAGCCTTCCAGGCTACCTATGTGTAGGGTGTCTGAAGTCACACTGGAAAGTGTCAGCTTAAAAACGTGCTGATTCAGGGGAAAAAATGGCACAATTTTGGGTGCAAATTCATCCTGTTATTACAATGTGATCTGAATTAATTTTTATCTCATATTTGGAATGTATGGAAAGAGAAAATCCTGGTCATTCTTTTGACACTAGGGACAAGTTTTTAGGCTCACTAGAAAATTGAAATAAGAGATAAATTGCAAACCCTTATATTTGTGTGTATTCAGATTGCCATTTCCCCATGCGTTTCCTATGGGAAACTGAAATTTCTGTTTTACACAAATTTTGTCACTTTCTCGCAATTTTACACTGTGATCTGATATTCAAACCTTGAAAAAATTCATACCATCAGAAAGATTGTAAAATTTCCTATCTGGTCATGTAAAGGACAAGTTTTTGACATTAAGTATAAAGTCGTAACAGGTCTCGGAAGCTCAAAATTTGGATTTGTGTGTGTCCCATTTCTTAACTACATTGCCTATGGCAGGAAAAAGCTGAAAAATGGTCCTATTTCATGCTCTTATTTTACAGTAATTAACTGGAATTTTTCATGAAATATCATATTTCTGTCAGTTTGTTTTTATTTTTCAAATCCAGAAAGAAAATTCAATATCATTTTGAAATAAGAGAAATAATTTTTTTCTCCGGACACCCTACTATGTGGGACTGTGTCCAACATTCACTGTTGCCTTGTTGGCCTGACTGTTGCAGCAGTCAAAAACAGACAACAAAATTGCTCTAAGCAAGATTTGATTTTCTTAAATTTGCTATATTACCTCATTCAGGGACTCTTCAACTCTTACTGTGTCACAAATTTGAGGATTCAAAATTGAAAGTGAAATTTTAAATCATTATTTTCCTCTCATGTATGAATGATCTAGACTGGAAAAAGGCCTGCTGATACACAAAAAAGCTATTGAAGCCTATTCACCCGTAAAAGCTAGTCTGGAGTACAAGGCTATCTTCAGATAAGCTTTATAAAGTGACGCACGGCTGATTTGGGAGACACTCTCCCATTTGGGAGACAATTTCTGATATTTGGAGACTTTGCTAACGAGGACAATAGAAACAACACCAACAACAAGGCACTTTTTCCCGGCCAAATATTTCCCCCTCAAAAATCAGAAGCCCATTTGTTTTGTGTGTGGATCATAACAAAAAATGTTATGAAAACAAAAGTATTTTTAAAGTAGACTGTCGAAAGGGGTACTTTTTCATGAGGAATCTGCTTATCACATTTTCATTTTGAGCCAAGGTAATCCCTTTACTGTCTCCCAAATAGGCCATCAAAAATGTTGACATAAGTCTCTAACTAGAGAGTCTCCCAAATAGGAGACAGTCTCCAATATCGGCCGTGCGCCTCTACTGCTAATGAGTTGACTGCTTTTCAACATTGTTTTTTAGGTGGTCTGTCGGTATCGACAGATCACGTCTTAATTTCGTACGAATTTTCTTTATTATTATTTATTTATTTATTTATTTATTCTTTATTTTTATTTTTCTCCCCATTTCTTGTGACCGTGAATTCTCAAAATCAACTGGATCAATTTTCTTCAAATTTTCGTCAGTTATCAGGCCTATAAAGGTCAAGTGCTCCTATCTTTTTCAAGGTCATCAGGTCATCGTGACGTCATCCAGGCGCCATTTTGTGAAATCACATTATCGATCATATCTATATAACGAGTCATCAAAAATAAACCATATTCGACACACATTAACTTCAGGTCATGGGTCAACATAAAATTGACAAAATCTGCATGCGCATCATGACGCGCACATACGCGCGCGTCAAAATTTAGAAATGCTCAAAATTACTTTTTAATCAAATTAGAGTACGGTTCAGGACATTTTAAGCATTTCAAAATTTTCCGTCCGTGCGCGTTATGTGCGCGCGCAGCACGTACAGAACGTAAAAACGCTGTTTTTTCGCATGGTTTGTCTTCCTGACACTATTCTTGACAATTTCCAACTATTAACAGTCATTCTCGACATTTCATAATGCCACACGCACGCTTCAAACTTTCAAATTCGTGCCCGCGTCTAATGTAAAAAGTGGTAAAAACATGCCTACATGTATATGGAATCCGCCATAGCTCGTCAGAAAGGCTGGGGACCCCCCATTTTTTTTACATTTTCTGAAAGCCTATGAGTTGTAGATTGTAAGTCACGAAAAAAATTGGGGGGTCGATCGATCGGAACGTCGTCATATTCACCTATGAACTCAGAAATTCAATTTTGAAAAAATGACGTCATAATTTTTGTATTCATTTGACAATATTTCAGTAATAGGTTGTCAATTTTCTTCCAAATTTTGATATGTTGTAGCTGAGACAATTCTCTACAAGATCAGTAACCACGATTTTTCATTTTGACAAAGGCATCATGGTGTATTTTTGCGATTAAAGGAGGCATGTCAATTTTTCACATTTTGCGTGTATTCTCTATGGAGATGACTTTTTCTCAAATCTTGATTATGCATTCCTGTCTTCTTTGAGCTGTATCTCTGTTATTTCTGCTCGATTTTCTTCCAAATTTTAGTATGTTATAGCTGAGACTATAAGCTTTTACAAGTGTGCCCTCCAATTTTAGATCAGATGTCGGGATCATGCCCATTTTTTCACTACAAAATGTGATTTCAGAATCCTGTATTTCGTTTACGTGTTATCTCTATTGGAAATATTTTGGTCCATTGGTAAAGCACTTGCCTCCCATTCCGGCGACCCCGGTTCGATTCCCGTTGGGTCCATTTTTTGTTTTGTTTTTTTTTTTGCCTTTCATTTTACCATCTTCTTCGACTATTATAACATATACCATCACAAACAATGTAATAAACTGCCTAATTTTGCGTGTTATGTCTATTGGAAAGTAGTGTGCAGTAGTTTGTGTATAATCGATTCCCTGTCGTGTATTAAAGCTATGGGGTTCATCTCCCACGTGTCCTGCAATATCAAATCGTCCAATTTGTTATGACGATTTCTCAAAATGGGCTTAGTCAATTTTCTTCACACTTTTGTCGGTCATCAGTCCTAATAAGGTCAAGTTCCCGCATCTTTTTCAAGGTCATAAGGCTATCGTGACGTCATCCAGGAGCCATTTTGTGAAAATCAACTTATTGTCATATGTTCATAACGAAATGTCATTTTTCTTTCATATTTGGCATGGTTAAGGTCAATGTCATTCCAGTCAAGATCATTTCGTTAAACGCGCGCGAAATGCTCCAAATCGTCCCCAATTCATTTTGCACACGTTTTATGCCCATTCAAGCACTTTACAAAAAATCACCCAGAAAACTGAACCTGAAGGGGTGCTATGCCACTTAGATTATCGTGGTTATTGTCATCATTATTGTCATTATGATCATCATCATTATATCATTATCGTCATCATCGTCATCGTTAATCTTACCATATCATCACATTATCATGTATTATTATCTTGCACAATAATTATCACATCTTACAATTTACCATTTAAAGACAGATCACCTAATTCGTCCCCATTGACGAATTAAATTTCTAGTATTTATTTACTATTACACTAGCTAGCTGTAGTATTACCCAAGGTTATGTTATAACCTTATTCATTGGATAAGTGGTATTACCCAAAGTCACTACTGCATCAACCATTGATATTGCAATAAAAAATATTGCAATCAAAAATTTGATTTTGTCTGATGCCTATTCAATTCTGAAATTCTGTTTCACCATCAAAATAATTTCTCTTTATATTTCAGATTCCTTTTGATATGTGTAAACTGATGTGTCAGGATGGATGATGTTTCTATGATGGACACGACATCAGATGATGAGCTGGACTTCAATACTCCACTCTGGAAGCGAATCGGCCGACGCCACGATTCGTCATATAGCATGACTGCAATATCAGGAAGTGCCAAAGATGGAAAAGACCTGTTTTTTGGCAAGCCATACTTTGAAAAGACGAGTGATGCATTGAAAACTGCAGGGAGTAGCGGTGCCACAGATGCGATAGCATTTGGTGAGCGTGGAAGTCCTCTGTCAGAAGTGACCAGCAATATCTCAAGGAGTCCCCCATTCTCTGGCAAACTGACATTAGATAAAGGTAGTCCTTTTGTCAGGTCTGCTGATTGTAAAGTAAAGGTGAGTGCCAACAGTGGAGGGACTAGTGACAGTAAAACAGACAGCTGCAGAGCTCAGAAACAGGAGAGTAAGAGGTGTCCTGTGCCTTCAAAGGAAGGACTTAGTAAGACTGAAACTGCATTGGTTAATGATGCTCTTGCATCGACACAGCATCTTGATCAAAAGGACAATATTCAACCACGGTCAAGAAGCTCTTGTATGTTTTCGACAGAAAGAACAGAGACCTCTGGAAAGCAGCTCTCTGCAGAATCAGGTAGCACTTTATCAGGTAATCCTGTAAAGGGAGGGTGGAGGAGGCTAAGTCCTACAGAAAGTTCAAAGAAGTTCTTGAACTCACCTCCTTTTACAAGGAGGCATTCAGGGCAAAGTAGCCCAAAAAGCAATTCTACGGGATCGAGTGTTCATATACATTGGGATAAGAATAAACAGATGCAATCTACCTCGTTAGAATCCAGAACCAGTAGCCCCTACAGTCCTACCAAGCATAGGACCAACTTTAGTCCACAATCTAACCACAGTTCACCCTCTCTGTTCGGGATTAGAAGTCCTATTTTAATTCCTGACACCCCTGAACTTAGTGGAAGACGTGACATGATTAATGAAAGTGATAGTGGATCTAAGAAATCCAGTCGAGACCTTTATATGAAAAGACACAGAGATAATGTTTTACTGAACGATCTGTTGTCTGAAGGTGAGCTTGATTCAAGTAAGGACTTCCTTTCTAGTTCATCAAGTAGTATACACTTGTTATCATCTGTTTCTCCATCATCAAGGCATAAAAACACAAGTTCAGACAGGTCTTTTCTCAGTCCTTCAAAGAAGTTCAAGGACTGTCTGCTCCAAAAGCAGAAGGGCTGTAGTGAGAGAAAGGTATGTAGGGGTAAGGATCCAGTGTGGGACTTCACAGATGAGATGGTGTCTTCTCCAGAAAAGTGCTCCCCTGATTTCTCAAGGAAGTTTGATTATAGAAAACAAATAGATGGAGCATTTTCAAGAGATAATACTTCTCTAAACAAAATAGTCAGCCCTGACAAAGACTCCAGAAGCCGTCAGCAGTGTACTAGCACAACAAGTGAAGATGATGATCTCCCTCTCATTTCTCTCATCAGTGATAAATGCAAGAACAAAACTGATGCGCATCCTAAATCCTCTGCTTATTCCGCAAAACTCAAACCAGATGCAATGGTGGCATCCCCATCAAGACCATGGTCAAGTCCCCCCAAGAAGAGGTCATGGGGTTCACCTTCTCGTATCAAACCAGCCACTGTTATATCTCCATGGAGGCCACAGACTGGTAGCAGCTGTGGGATGTCATCCAGGATGGACACCTGGAACAAGGACAGACAAAACAGGGAAAGTGCATCAAAGAACAGTGCTAGAAGCTTGTCAAAGGAAGACACAGAGGATGAGATTTCCCATCGAAGAGCGACATTGGCTAGGGTAAAGAAAGAGAAGATGAAGTCGTTGCTTGCTGTCTTTTCGAGTGATGAAGACGAGGATGTCCATCCATATGCAGACAAGAAGAGAAAGCTAGAAGATGATGCCACTGGTATGGAGTGGATGGATGAAACTGCAAAACGAAGGAAAAAAAATTCACCCAATCCTACAAAGGATTCCAGGAAGCATGAAAGTTCTGTTCATTCAAAACATAAAGATCCGTCATCCTTGCCCATCAGGGTAAATGACTTGGGGGGAATATCTCCAGACAAAAAATACAGATCCTCTCTCTCTGGGCATCACAAAACGGGTGGACGGAACATTCCTAGCACTAGGGCGTATATTTCAGGGAGAATAAAAGACACTTCTCGTTCATCATCTGCTTCAACAGCTTCATCTCTTTCATATCCAAACCATGGAAGCACACCTACAGCAGCAACGTCCTCAAAAACATCTGCCAGTCTGTCCAACGAAACCTCTAGTCATGCATCTAGTGGTGAGTCGGTTCACTTAAAGAACTCAAAAGGCAAGGGAAAGAAAAGAAGAAAAAGTCCTATTGACTACTCTCCAAGTATAGAGGCTCACAGGAGGACCTCAGGAAGAGATCGTAGCCCTGATGCTTCAGATCTTCCTTCGTCAAGTGGCATTTCGGTAGATACTGTGACCACGGTCAAGGATGACTCAGACGATGAAGTTGTGATGCTTGATTCTTTTTCCTATGCTTCCTCCCTGGTGGGATCATACGGTAAGAATAGGAAAAGTCATAAGAAGACAGAGGCGAAAGCATCATCCAAAGGCCCTTCATCTAGCGGAGCAACAGGTAGTCTTGACGATGAGAGGAATACTGTCTCGCCATCCATCTTGCAACAGCTGAATCAGATGGATGCAGATGAGGCTATGGCTAGAAGATTGCAGGTGAGAATGCCCTGTCCTTTTTTTCAAAAAGTTTTAAGGTAGTCTGACAGGACCCCCATAATGCAGTAAATGATGATGTCATCCTGTTTATCCACTCCTGATTTGTTATATAATAGAACAAAATAACCCAACCACTCATTGTGTTAGCTAACTCTTCTAGCCCTTATTCTTGAAAGTGGCCTAAGTTAAGCCAGGTTTAACTTAGGCCGCTGATTTATGGAAGGCCATTTGTCAACCCCTAAGTCCCGTATAAATTACTACATTTACGTAACAAAATAAAGAACTAAAATTATTTTCTGGGATGAAATGAGCATCAGAAATCAATTCTGTGGTGAGGTTTTTGCATTTACATTTAGTTCCAGAACCAGAGGGAGTCCGTGGTGATTTTGTATGATTAAAAGTGGGTGACATTTGGCTCTCCATAATTCAGTGGCCTAAATATACATGTACACACTCAGGCGAGGGCTTAAAGTTAGGCACCTTTCGAGAATACGGGCCATTGTCCCTTCAAATTTTGCTGTTCTGTTCTATTTTGTATTTCATATGTGTAATAATGAATGCTTAAGTATGAATTTTATTTACCTACATTGGTGAAGTCCAAGGGCATTGAATGCAGTATCATCCTCCTCTTGCACACTCTGTTGTACTCCTAAATGATAGAATAGCAAATCGTAAAAAGAATGGAGGTGGGCAAGGATAAGAACTTGAACTCTTTGTGCAGTAACTTTTTCAACTCATAAATTTTGAAATGGTATTTAATACTTTTAGGACAAAGGGATGCTCCTTTTTCATTCTCAGAATTAGATAGTATTTGAAAAATAAATGGAAAATGTTTTTTATCAAAAGGAGGAATCCAAGAAGGTAATTCAACCTTTTTCTCACACAATTTTATCTTGATACTTGCTCGTAAACTTGGTGGTTAATACTTAATAGGCTTTACAGAATTGTCTTTTTTACTTACTCTTATTTCCAATCAATCCCCCACAGGAAGAGTTTGATGCCGAGATGGCCAGATCTGTCCAACAGCAAGGGCCACTACGCAGGTCCACAGAAGATACAAACCTTCAAGCAGAATCTATGGGTAAGGCACATCCACTAGTTTTTCCCAAGACCTTCTCTACACACTCCTATACCACCTTTTGTAAAAAAATTGGAACCTGCAATAGCTCAGTGGTTTAAGCAGTGATCTGAGGCTCCCAGCTTTGAAAACAAAGTCATGTCAGTGCACTCTAGTGTCTGTGGCATGATCCAACCTATGCTTCGGCAACATTTCTTTGGTCATTAAAGATGTAGGGTTAGTTCTCAAGCTAGGTTGGGTAACTTTTAGGTAAGGTTTGACGTAAGGGGTAGAAAGTAAAAAAATTACTGAAGTCTACTTATTGACTAGATGTTGAATTACCAACACTGGGCACAATAATACATAATGCCCATTTTATTCTTTGTGCTTCTTTCTTCAGCTTGCAGCTCTGTACGAGGGGCAGACCAACCTGATGCTGGCACTTTTGGCAATTTCAGTCCTCGTCATAACATCTCTATCGAGGTCTCCTCTGATGTACCCGTCCAAATTGGCAGCTTTAACTGGAACTATGGTTTCCAGCCTGCATCCACAGTCCTTGACCGCCCTGGCAGGCCACCAGCACCACCGTCTCCTCCTTCCATGCACAGGAGAGGGCATCCTAATCCCCGGCAGCGCAGAAGCAGACGGCGTAACTCAGATGATCACCAGGATGAAGATATCCCTGACTTAGCCAACCCGACACGCGGAGGGCTCCCTCATGATCGCCATAGACCAGACATGGAAATGATATGGAATCTTCACCATGACCTTTTTCCAGGAAGGGATATCCGCTGGATGCCATATCCTGATTTTGAAAATGTACGTTCTTCATTGATTGTGTAATCAAAATGTTCAAAAGAAAATTAAAAAGGTCTATAATGTAAGAGAAAGGAACTTTGTTAAAACAAACTCTTGGGACCAAGGAAATAAATTTCCTGCTTTTAAGAAAACTTTGTTTGGATCTTTTTTCAAGGCTTAACCCTAAAATGGCCGGGTTATTTTGGCGCTCTCTCTCTCCCCCCAGAATCTTGGCCATGGAGGAACAAAAATTTCTGCAACTTCGCACACAGTGTCTTATAAAAAATAACCCTGTAAAGTTTCATATCTATATCTCAAAACAGTTTTTGAATTATCGCTAATTGATTATTTACATATTCGTGAATGGACATTTCTGCATTGTGTACAATAAACGTGGAGAAATAACTACATGTATTTTGGCCGTGCACAGCGCGGCCATTCTTGATGCTGCATGGTACCCGTTGTTGTGCAAGAATCTTCAAGCTTGAAGGAAGCAGACTACTCCTAAGAAGAAGAAAACTGTATAAATTTAGCATCGAAAGATGCGTAAGACTGTAGACGATAAAGCCATGAAAGATTGCGGTGCAAAAAAAATTATCCTCGAACATATTCCGACGAACATCCTGGGGAGATGTGGATTAGACACCCCCCCCCCCCCCCCCCTAGCCCTTTAAGGGTTAAAACCAATAGAATACATAGAATACATTGAATTCAGACTGGCAATATTTCCCAGATATAGTAAAGTATGTTATGCAAGTGTTTTTATAATGAGGTTCTGCTGTATTTAATTCTGCGAGGTATCTGTATCCTATGCTAAACTTATTAATTTGCATTTAGGATATTTAAGATTTTTTTTTCTGTTCAGAGTTTTTTCTGAGTTGTTCCTCTCATTTTTGTAGTCCTTTTGGAAAAGTTTGGTTTTTATTTTCAGGCTCGGTTTTTATTTCCCTTCCCTTTTTCCAGGGGTCCTTTGGAAATTTTTTCCTTCAGCTTCTTTTTTGGTAGTGTGTGAGTGTCAGAATGGTAAGAAAGAAAGTATATAGTAGCTTGTGATATAATGTTTAGAAACTTAACATATTTCCCCATTTTGCTTTGTACCTCATCAGATTAATACACCGCCTAGGCCTGGACGACAGCAGGGAAGAGGTCGAAGTCGAGCACGAGGTCGAAGAAGGGATGTATTGGCTCATGAGAATGATGGCAATGATTATGATGTAAGTTTCAGGTGTTCTCTGTTCCATTTTCCCTCTCTGATATCCACACTGTAGAATTTCCCATGTGAATATAGGATCATTAAAGATAAGATGGAGTAATCTTGGTTATGTGATTGCCTTGGTTATGTGATTGCCTTGGTTATGTGCACGCGCGCAAATAACGAGCTTTGGAGAAAACGGTTTTACAAACCGTCGAATTGTGTTTGAATGGCCAGTGCTTCCGTATTCCGTATTAGTATACATAAAAATATACACCATTTCAAAATAAGCTTTCTTTTAATGTACATGTATATATTGATACATGCAATTATGCAATGAAAGCAAATTCCGTTATTTAAGTACACCTAAATCTATAAATGCGTTTCTGGGCAATTCACTTTTCAGCGCGCACGGATTCGTCAGTTCGTAAAAACGGCGACGACGTGATGGCCTTTCTGGAATTTATTGGGAAGGCTTGGTCATGCAGTACATAAGGATAATTGTGGGGTATGAATGGTTTTGCTATCATCAAAATGATAACAAACTGACTCTGGCTGGCTGAAGATCACATACAATAAAAATAAAAACACAGCACAGATATGGGTATACAGGACTACAGACCTGTGGCATCAAAACTTTTGTCTAAAGATTTAGACCATTTCTAGTCATTACTTGGAGTATGAGGGCATTTCAAATGCAATCTCTTTGCATGTGACATCGTTACTACATCTTTCCACATAGTCCCTACCTAAGATTTTTATATTTTCACCATATAGCAGGTCCTTAAGCAATTGTAGTAGCGATGTGAGATTTCAGATTTTAATCTGATTTCAGGCTTTTTTGCTCTTCACAAAACCCCATTTACGCATTTTTCAGACTTTTTATGCAGTTTGAATGCACTGAAAAGCACGTCTTTTGTTTCAACATTGCAGATTATTTCAGACTTTTTCTCACAGATGCTCTCACACCTCTGCTGTAGGATAGGCAACTTGAGAATAGCCTAGTAGTCGACTTGACATTTTATTACCCTAGAAAAGTCCTTTCCCTTAAAGTTTTTTGTGTGGATTTGTGATCCCATCTTGTCTCTGATCAGTTTCAGCTTTGTTGCCCCCCAAAGCAACTTTGAGCACTTTGCATAATGTGCATAAATCAAACGTCACATATACAGGCAATGTTTAACAACCAAAGACTACTAATGCACATGTGCGCGTTGCACCCAATGCTAACAGTATTGTTAATCTTGCGGAATGAAACCTGTGATAGAATACAATTCCTTGGTATATCCTCCTTTTGTTGATCATACATGTAGATTATGCTCCATAAGATGAATAACACACACTGTGGATTTGATGTGCATATTGTCCAAGTTGCTTACGGTTGCCCCTTGGGCAACAAAGCTGAAAATATTCTTTGGCCACTTCCTAATGTAAATCAACAAAACACTTCCAACAGAAAGAACTTTTGAAGGTTCACCTTTGGCTGTATAGGAGCATCAAATGAACGATAGGGCTAGCTGTGTGAAAAGAGGCTTTAATACTCAATCTTCTGTAGAACATCTACCAACCTGCAAGTTCTCCAAAAAGAGGTCATGCTGCTTGGAGGATATCAATTACTTAAACACACATATTCCACCTAGTCTTGGCAAGTGCAAACAATATACTCTCAAGGTACCCATAACACATCTCAAGGGATATGGAGGCCATGCATTTTCATTCCTTGCTCCTTGACTGTGGAACTCACTCCTATCCTCTCTTTGAGAAATTGACAGTCTAGAACAGTTCATAACCCCAGGTTTTATTTTATCATAAACAGGCCCTTCTACAACTTACCGATAGCCTCAGGCCAGCTGTGGACAAGAGAATAATTCTCTTCCATAGACCGTCTGCCAACGTTCAAGTTTACCAAAGGACAGCATTCTGGCTCACAACACATCAATTTACTAGTGCTCCCCATTGGTACTTGTCAAGTTCAAATATAAACTATAGTTTTTATTGATAATTTTGTCATGAATACAGGCTCTCTTCTAGCTAGCTGATAGCCTTGGGCCAGCTGTGGAAAAGAGGCTAATCCAGTCTTCCATAGATCATCTGCCCACATTCAAGTTTACCAAGGACAGCATTCTGGCTCACAGGACATCAATTTACTAGTGCTCCCCATTGGTACTTGTCAAGTTCAAATATAAACTATAGTTTTCATTGATAATTTTGTCATGAATACAAGCTCTCTTCCAGCTAGCTGATAGCCTTGGGCCAGCTGTAGACAAGAGGCTAACCCAGTCTTCCATAGATCGTCTGCCCACCTTCAAGTTCACCAAAGGACACCATTCTGGTTCTGAGGAGGAGAACTCTTGCCCAATCTGTATGGATGATTACGAGGAGGGGGCGGAGCTTCGCAGACTGCCCTGTTTCCATGGCTACCACAAGCAGTGCATCGATGTGTGGTTAAAGGTAAGGTGTTGCAGAAGCAAAAAAAAACAACAACCAACAACCAACAAACCAACAAACCTAAGCTCTAAACTTTCATGAAAAAGGAAAATCTCAGTGTTATGACTCTGTAGTCTTGGGGCATGAATCTTTTGCAAATCCAGACCACTCATTAATTTGTAAAAAATTCTGGTTCATGTTCTTTATACTATATTTTTGCTACTCTATCTTGTTATTAGTGATTATATATAAATATATGCTTGTCTGTTCTACAGAAAAATCAGGATCCAGTGTGTCCAATTTGCAGAGTGGAGGTGAGGATTGAGTAGAGCCAAACTACAAGATAGCATCCATGGTCTGTCCAGAACTGACGTCAGTTGAAATGCATGGGACTGAGGTGTGCTGTCATGCAATATAATTGCAGGTTATGTTTCTTTCTTACACCAATTCCAATTCATGGGACTGTGGACTGGTGTTTTGGCAATGTAACTGCCACCAATTAGAATTTGTTGTATTTGTTATGTCGTCTGTTGAGCCAGAAGGGCGTTAACTCTGTCTTAAGTATAGGAGTTAACACCCTTCTGGCTCCAAACAGACGATGTGCTTGTTTCGTCAGTATGAATGCAGATACTGATAGAATTTCACTTCATACACCTGTATGACTTACTTTTGTGCCTCAGCATCATTGATAAGTATTCTTTCCATTCATATTCAGAAGTATACTCTTCGTGATAATGGAGTACACATAAGTAGAGCATGATTAGGCATATTTCGATGGTAAATGCATGGAGAAACTACATGTATCATCTGCTTTTTAAAGATTTAAATTAGAGCAGCGGAAAGTAATTCCTGTAAATAAGAATCATAAACCTTCCTTTTTTTTGTTGTTATCATTAGGTGGTTTAGAGTGTCTTGTGTGGACTGGGCCCTGTTTCATAAAACTTGTTGTTAATGACAAGTTATGATAATTGATATAAGCTACTGAAATTGTTATAAGCTACTGAAATTGCTGCATTTGATTGGCTGTGAGAAAATTTGTCATAGAATTGCGGCAGTTGTTATTCATAACAAGTTTTATGAAACGGGTCCAGGTCTTAACTGGTCTATGTAATGAGAGAACATGTATGAATTTCAATTTTACCTTAAACTGAAAAAAAAAAAATTCTAGAAATTTTGAGATAAGATGTTGAATAGTAGTAATACATGGGACAATAAAGAATAGTTCTGCAAGAAAATGAAGTTAACTTTTTGTGATACTTTGGGAAAATTTTTACCGTGTATAGGGGTGGATCCAGAATTTTGTAAAAGGGGGGGGGGCACACAAATGTCAAAAAATTTTCTGACAAGCCAAAAAAAATACAGGTTATCAGATTTTTGGGGTTCCAGTTTTCCTCCAGAATTCTCTGACAAGCCAAAAAAAAAGAAGGTTATCAGTTCTAAAGGGGGGGGGGGGGGGACAATGTATACTTTTCTTTCCAAAAGGGGGGGGGGGGGGGACAATGTATACTTTTCTTTCCAAAAGGGGGGGGGGGGCATGGGCCGGAACTGCCCCCCCCCCCCCCCCCCCCCCCCCCAAATCCACCACTGACCATTTAGATACAGAAAAAAAACTTGCAAGGATGAGATTGTTGTACAGTAGGTGATTAGGAATCTAATACAGTTAACTTTGCATAACTCAAAGTCGCATAAGTCGAACTTTCGAACTTTCCTTAAGTCAAATCAATTTTTTTTTTACCAAACTATGCAATGCGTGTTATTTACATTTCATAAGTCAAATTTTGCATAAGTTGAATTTTTTTTTTTTTTTGTGGTGCCAACAGATTTGACTTATATTATTTCCACATGTAACATGGTATGGAACATATGGGACTAAAGAGAATGGTTCTGCAACAACACCTAAATGCAGTGGGACTAAGGGAAATGTTTTTGCTCCCATTTGAAATGAATGCATTAACGATGTAAACTAGTGTGAAGCCAAGAGTTGGTGTCTTCTGGAGACAGACTGCAAATACAATGAAACCAAATATTTGTTGGTGATGAATGATTATGGAGTTGTAGTATGGTGTATTTATGTGTATGTGCATGTTTTGAATTTGATGTGGTACCCTAGACCCATACATGTATATTGAAGACGGTTGCAGGGAGTCAGAGAAATATTTTTCAGGTCGTGCATCATTGGTGCTCAAAGTTTACAGAGGAAAAAAAAAATATAAAAATCCATGAAGTAATAACAGCTTTGTAGATAGTCTTGAATCCTGTTAATGGAACTTTATTTTAAGAGAAACCAGGTAAAAGTCATTTTGAAATGTTTATCATCATGCAGTAAAGTGGTTATTCGGTTAAGCAGAGTTTCATCACACTAATGAAAACTTCTGGAGGAGCTGAAAATCCCC
Source organism: Heliocidaris tuberculata (assembly GCA_025618425.1). NCBI lineage: Eukaryota > Metazoa > Echinodermata > Echinoidea > Camarodonta > Echinometridae > Heliocidaris > Heliocidaris tuberculata. The sequence continues at coordinate 25,000,234 of CM046843.1, read as the reverse complement.
CTCACTGAGAAGTGCAAACACATATCTACATGTAGACATATTGGACTACATGTATTTGGCATCGTGTATTATTAATGGGTCTGTTATATGTATCTCTTTCTACATATTTAGTCAAATTCTACGGCAGACATTATTGATTTCATCATTTGCTGATACCCTTAAAGATAAAATTGAGTTCTGGCCATGACTTTATATTGTGAAAGAAACAGTCTCAGAGCAATAGACCTGTTCACAAAGTTATTCAAATTTATGGAGGTTTCTTTCCCGGGGACCTAGTATTGAGGTATTCCATTAACCTGTTATTAAGGAATGAACTACAATACTTGGAAAGTTGGAATCCAGTTTGCATACATTACTTGCTGCTATGTCTGACAAGTTTCTGGCAAGCTTTCAGGTTGTCAAGAACAACCTTTGTTTTAAAAGTATGCACAAAATTTGAATATATTTGTGAACAGGTCTATTGGGAAAGGTTGATCATGTCTACATCAGAATAGGTGTATAGGCCTACTGTGAAGTTATGGGATCATAAGAATGACATGCACAGCACACAGAAATGGGTATATGGGACTGCACATACATGTGCAATGAATGTTAGGCCGGAAAATTTCAGCTGTTACTTGTCATATTTCGAATATGAGAGCATTTAAAGAGCAGTCCTTTTCAGGGGACATTTCTACTATGATGTTCTTCCAAACTGACATAACAGGAATAAGAAAGCTCACAAATGAGTTTTCACCTTTCCCAGAAGTCAACCTGCTCTTTAAAGTGCTCTTCCTCTCTTTGGAAATATTTGTTGCAGAAAGATTTGAAAGGCAACATTACTATACATGGGAAGTGACAATGTTATGGAATTCCTTTGCAGATAATCTTGGTACGATATTTATAATGTAGAGGGTTTTTTTTGCACTCGTGGAACCATCACTATGTGAGGCTGTGTCAGTTTTGGCGGCAGTCACAACCTCTAAGTTGAAGAGGTGAAAACGCCAATATAACAGGAAAAATTTTTGAGAAAATAATTCCTTCAACATCTTAGGATGATAGAAAAGCTGAATTCATGCCAAATGCTTCAATAGGATCTTTATCACCGTGATCAAGTGAAATTTTCAGGCTGTTTTTGGCTGACGATCTTGCTCCTTCATAGCACACACATGTGCTAGAGATCACACACTCTCTATCTACGGGAGGCAATTCTCTGTAGTGTAAAGATATGGAGAGCAAGGTTATCTATCATAACCTCGCATAAGTGTGAGTGAGTTATTTTGTACCAATGTACCAATGTACAGTGGAAACTGAGTATAACAAGGTCCTTGGGACCATCAAAATTACCTTGTTATAGCAGGAATCGCGTTATATCAGGTTTAAAAAAAAACAATACAGTGTAGAATACAAAGAACTTGGACCAGGAATATTGCCTTGTGATATCAGACGGTCCTCTTTATACTGAGTGTCCACTGTACAAATCAAATGTTCATGGAACAGGTGTTAAAATCACCTGTAATTTTTCCTTTTTTCAATAAGTTTTGAACCTATTCCTCCGATTTTACTGAAAGAAAAACTAAGCCTAAAACCCTCTAAGCCATATTAAACCTTTCAGGAAAGGAATTATTTCTGGGCTAAATTAATCACATTTTGTTCTTCATATTGGCAACAATAATACATGTATTTTTCTTTTATGGTTCTAATAAGGAGTAATGTCTTTGAAAACAATATACAGGGTTAGGAATTTTGTTGAAAAGTTGAAAAAATTGCCAATTTTGATAAAAAACAATGATTTGGAACCTCTCAATGTGTTGCCAATTTAAGGATTTTAAAGCCTATTCAAACGTAGTAGGGTCATGCAACAAAAATGGACATAGTTTGTGCAGAAATTTATGCTCTTTCTACTCCTGCATCTGGTATACTTTTTAGAGCTCTGAATCAAAAGTTATCAAGCCAAACCACAAAACTGGTCAGTTGTCTCGAAAGGGTTCGTAAGCATTTCAACTATTTTTCTTAGACTAGAACCGTGAAACATGTAGTGTAAATCACGTTGTATTTTTCTAAATTGTTGCTTCATCATTAAAAATAACGGAATTCAAGACTACCTTTTTGACTAAATTGGAAAATGACAGTCCCTGCAACCATTTTTAAAGGGGGTACCCAATGCTGAAACAATGTTAGTTCATTTAAAAGATCATGATTTTATTAGAAGAAAATCATCTGCCTTTAATTTTTTTTAAAATTCGTGTTGCCAGAAAATCCCCGAAATATGGTAAGATTTCAGGATATTTCGGCCCCTCAGCTGTGTCCCAATTTCAGCTAGGTAACCACAATGACGTCAAAGTGGTTACCTTGTCGCGCAATTATAGCAAAATGCGCGCAAGGTGTAATGCATTTTGTACAGTCTAGCGCGCAACACATCTGCAATACGCGAACCTGGGTAACCACTTTGACGTCATTGTGGTTACCTAGCTGAAATTGGGACACAGCTGAGGGGCCAAAATATCCTGAAGTCTTACCATATTTCGGGGATTTTTCTGGCAACACGAATTTTTAAAAAACTTAAGGCAGATGATTTTCTGCTAATAAAATCATGATCTTTTAAATGAACTAACATTGTTTCAGCATTGGGTACCCCCTTTAAGGTAAATGTATGTTCTTTATGAAGGTTTTTTTTTATGTGGAATGTATTGTTCAGTTATTTATCTCAGGTATGTATATGCTCTGTAAACTTCAGGGAAAAAAATGGTTAGTGTACATGTTTACTAGCATGCATATTGGCTGTTTACATGAAGTTTTTTTATATGTAGAGGTAACTTAAAATAATTTAAACTTTGTGTAGCATAGCGTCGATTAGAATTACGTTCCTGGCTTGAAGACCCCACTTTTATTTGCTGATTTGGGGGACTTAGACTCCCATTTTGGATTAAAACCCCTTTTTCCCTTTTTGCTTGTCAGAATTTTTATGGGAACTGAACCCATCTTTAAATAAAATCCTGGAGCCGCCCCTATAGAGTCGGATGATACACTTGCTATCATAAACAGCTATTTTGGGGGAAAATTTTTTAAAAATTGGCACATGGAAGGCTCACATATATAAATAATGTCATCATTAGCATTACTTATGAAAAATTTTGATGTTTTTTATTTTACCTTCCAGGAGTTTTTTTTTCTTCTAAATTGTAATAATTCAGCCACATAAGTCACTGAAATATTGTGGTTTACTTCTGTGTGATGAGGATATATTTTGCTCCCTGCCCCCCCCCCCCCCCCCCCCCCCCAAAAAAAAAGAAAAGAAAAGAAAAAGAAAACAATTAAAAAAAATAAAAAGTATAAATAAATGATTAGATCCATATTGATTGAATCAATTTTATTTTATTTTATTTTATGTCATTATTTGTGCCTTTTTTCCCCTTCATTTGGTATTGCCCTACTTCTACTTCAGTGGCAAATGATTCCTTCCATCTTCGAGGCAATGTACCTTTATATGTTTGAAATGACGAATCACTACATGTATTTTGAAGGTGCTTTTTTAATTGGCCACCTGTGATTAAAAGTGTCACAATCTTAATGTTATTCAAATTAAAAAAAAAAAAAAAAATACAAATACAGTTAACCTTGCATAACTCGAAGTCGTATAAGACAAACTTTCCCTAAGTTGAATCAATTTTTTGGACCAAACTATGCAAGATATGTGTTATTGACATTTCCTTTGTCAAATTTTGCATGAGTCAAACTATTTTTTTGTGGTCCCAACAGATTTATGCAAAGTTAAATGTATCCCTTTGTCCAGGTGTAATATTGTCTGTCCTATGTATAAGTCCATTATACAAGGTCACCTTTTAAAAAAAGTAAGTTTTGCATAAGAAGTTAGAATAAGAAGATGGAAACGAGATCAGCCACTACATAACAGACATTGGCTGACATTGTAAGCTACAGTGTAACACAGGGGTGGATCCATGATTTTGTAAGAGGGGGGGGGGGGCACAAATCTCAGAATTTTTCCAACAAGCAAAACAAAAAAGAATAAGTCATCAGGGGGGCGTTTCATGAAAGGACTTGTCAGATATTTTATCCGACAAATTTGCTCTCAGCCAATCAGATGCAAGGATTTCAGTAGCTTATAACAGTTGTCGGATAAAATATCCGACAACTTCCTTTCATGAAACGCTCCCCAGGTCTAAAAAAATATGGGGGGGGGGGGGGGCACAATTTACAAAAAAAAGAGCACAATGAAAACTTCTTTCTAAAGGGGGGGGGGGGGGGCACAAGCCGGAAGTGCCCCCCCCCAAATCTGCCACTGATGTAACAGTTCACTACATGTATTACTTAATTCTCTTAATACACTCCTGTATTAAAGGCAATCAAAAATTCTGGTTGTGATGTAAAAGGTTATCGTAGAATAATGAAAGCTACAAATGAATGATGTTAAGTAAATTTGATACAAGATATTAATTTATATGGAAGTTGGTCAATAAAGGTCTGTGTGGACTAAAATTTAATACATTGTCCTGTATGTGCATTTCGTCGTTATGAACACTTTTGAGTTATCATAGTCAGAGGGTAAGAAAATGGGTTTTCTTTAAATATAGAGCATTTGGGGGGGGGGGGCAAAGAGTTGTCAAAGGGAACTTTGGGGTTTTCATTTCAGGGGTCTGACATCCCCTTCCCGTTGGACAATTTTGTCACTTTTTATATTTTTGAAATGTACATCCATAGACCATAGCTCTTCCTTCTGACAAAATTTGATCCCTGGGCTTCAAGGGGGAAAAATTACCCCAGTTTTTAGGGGCCGTCTGACACCCCATCCCGACGGAAATTTTTGTCAGTTTTTGTGTGTTTTGTAATGTACATCCATAGCTCTTCCTTCTGACAAAATTTAGTCCCTGGGCTTCAAGGGGAAAAAATTACCCCAATTTTTAGGGGCCGTCTGACACCCCATCCCGACCGAAATTTTTGTCAGTATTTTGTGTTTTGTAATGTCCAGCCATACTGCTTCCTACTGACAAAGTTTGGTGCATCGACCCGACTTTGGGGTCTCTTTTAGGGGCTTTGGGAGCTAAACCCGACGGCCATGGTCAGGCTGACAACTTTTTGGTCAATGACTTGGATGGTCTAAGTAACTTTAAGGGGTCAAAACTTATGGGTAAAATGGGGTGAATATCTCGGGACAGGCTCCTGGCCTAACAGTGACATCTTACAAACACGTGATTGCGAAATGAACAGCGCTACCGCTAGTTGGCGTTTGCTGAGCTAACTGCCTTCACAGGCTTGGCTGAGAGCAAATTTGTCATATGAACTGAGCAGTTGTTATTGATCACAAATATTATGAGACAGGGCCCTTGTCACTGGTTTCTTCCTCCATAGCAAGGAGTTATCACGGAACTCCCTGCCCTTATTGCAATCATGAGCCTCTGTTGCCAATGAGCTTTGAAAATATTTCGCCACTCCAGCAAAATACCTTGAAGGTTGAGGCTCTGTCCAAAAAGAATTAAGAATTTTTGTTGGATGTTGGGGCTTTGCTGGGCAAAAAACAGTTCACGAATGACATAGATAAAATATTATTAATATATAATAAATAAATATTACAGTTATAATTTGAAACAATCTAATTAAGAGATGAAAATTTTGAAAAATGCATTTTTACACTTACATTTAACCAGTCAAATTGATTAAAATGTAGTTACGTACTTACAGACGGAAAATGATTTAAGCCCTCATGAATATTACATCAAAGATTTTCTTTTAAATCCAATTATGAGCATGACGAGGGTTCTGTCAAAATAGTGATCGATTAACTCCTTGTTGGAACAGGAAAATTACCTCTTCATACAGTTGTATCAAAACCTTGTTATGTCACGGCTAAAAAAAAATAGAATACAAAGAAATGGGACCAGCAAAACTATCTTGTTATAATGAGAGTTTGTTGTAACAGTGTTCTTCATAACGAGGTTCCACTGAATATAACATTCATTCTGTTTGAATGCAATCCTTACCATGCCTAATGCCTTGATTAGTAACACCGCCTGGAATAATTACATTCCATTAATTTATTCAAAATAAGAATTGCTTAGAAGATATCCTTGGCATTAAAAAGACCTGTGATCAAAAACAAAGGGGAGTTTTCTCATATTAACTGAGTAATATAAGTTTTCCTGGTCAAATTCACCAAAACAGCAGCAAAACTGATGCACAGTCGCTTGATTTCATGTGAATTTGAATGCTCATCCAAATCAACATTTTTTATTTATATTGCCTATTGAGCATTCAAATTGATTTTTAAGGCAAGCAATGGCATACTTTCATCTTGCACTTTATAGAATGAGCATTCAAATTAGAATTTTACCCAATGAGCATTCAGATTCATAAGAGCTTCGGATCGCGAACATTTGGGAATTCGAATTCATCAATTACAGACAAGTATGTTCGAGATTTAAGCAATGAATTCAACAATGCACTCCTTCCCTTCGAATTTTCTAATTGTTTTCACATGATAAGATTCAGAAACAATAATCATGTAAAATTGTGTTATTGCAATGTCATAGAGCAGGAATAAATGATAATAATGACAAATGATTATTGTACAAAGAGATATAAATCATGGAACAAAACAAAGCTGATTAAAAAAAAAAAAAATAATAATAAAAAAAAAAAACCGGAATCGCCGCAGAACAAGTTCTGACTATGAAAACGTAGGGTTGCTCGAGCCCCGTAGGCACCCCTCCCATTAATTTTTTTTTGTTGTTTGTTTGTTTGTTGTTTTTTTTGCGGGGGTGGGGGAAGGGCTGAGATTATATTTTAAAAATGAAGAAATAACAAAGCGAATACTCAACTGTAAAAAATAAGATTTGACAAAATGAAAAAGACAGACAATATGATGTGAAAGGCTACTTTGAATACGCATTTGAAACACCAATACAGTATGTGAAAAGTGAAGGGTAGTCCAATGATTTGTTTTTTACACCTATCAGTGTAGAAAATCACTCAAAACCGTTATAACTTTATAATAATTTGACGTCAAAATAGTTAATCGATTACCAGGAGATCACTCTCCGCGCTCCACTGTGCAAGAGAATTTGCACGCAAACCCTATGTGAATGGAGAAAGCATGAACGATTCCAAGATGCGTTCTCAATCTTTAAATTCACAGGGACGGCTTAAAAAGCAAAGGGACGGCTGCAAACTACGATACTTTTGAAGACAATTAAATTTATACTTGATCAATCTATCACCGCCGATTTTTTGTTCCCAGTGGCGTTTTGCTATAAATCAATCAAAATCATAATTCATCTTTTGCTAGCAGCTGAAAAGAACGCTTGAAAGATGTAATGACAGTCGTTGTTTGTCCAATATCCATGTGTGCATGATGACCAACACGGCTAGCGTGGGAGCAGTACTATATTTTTTCCCCCTCTCTCTCTCTCTCTATCTATCTTCATTATTTCCTTATGTATTTCTTTGTTTTTCTTATCTCTATTTTCTTGTTTTCCTTATGTATTTCTCTGTTTTTCTTCTCTCTGGCTTCCTTTTTCCTTATGTATTTCTTTGTTTTTCTTCTATCGGTATTTTTTCTTATGTATTTCTTTGTTTTGTTATGTCTGTCTTCCTTTTTCCTTAAGTATTTCTTTGTTTTTCTTATCTCTATTTTCTTGTTTTCCTTTTGCTTATTTCTTTGTTTTTCTTCTATCGGTATTTTTTCTTATGTATTTCTTTGTTTTTCTTCTATCGGTATTTTTTCTTATGTATTTCTTTGTTTTGTTATGTCTGTCTTCCTTTTTCCTTATGTATTTCTTTGTTTTTCTTATCTCTATTTTCTTGTTTTCCTTTTGTTTATTTCTTTGTTTTTCTTCTATCGGTATTTTTTCTTATGTATTTCTTTGTTTTTCTTCTATCGGTATTTTTTTCTTATGTATTTCTTTGTTTTGTTATCTCTGTCTTCCTTTTTCCTTATGTATTTCTTTGTTTTTCTTATCTCTATTTTCTTGTTTTCCTTTTGTTTATTATTTTGTTTTTCTTCTATCGGTATTTTTTCTTATGTATTTCTTTGTTTTTCTTCTATCGGTATTTTTTCTTATGTATTTCTTTGTTTTGTTATCTCTGTCTTTCTTTTTCCTTATGTATTTCTTTGTTTTTCTTATCTCTATTTTCTTGTTTTCCTTTTGTTGTTTTTTTCTGTAAGAAAAAATACCGTTGGTATTTTTTCTTATGTATTTCTTTGTTTTGTTATCTCTGTCTTCCTTTTTCCTTTTTTAAATTTCTTTTATTATATAGGTGATTTCCGGAATCATTTATTAATAATCCAATTTTGTTTTATTAAGAACTGATTAAAACCCATATTCTTATCCAAGCATACAGCGTTCCCATTATCATATACAAAGTTAGGCAAATTATTCTTTTTACTACCAAGTAACCTCTTTAATAATGTTCCATGTCTTCTTTTTTTTTAGATTACCAATAGACTCCTGAAATTTATGTTCGTAAAACCTTTTCCGAGCGTTCTTTAACAAATTTCTTATTTTTGCATATTTTTTCTTGGTATTATAGTTTGGATTTTCACGATATTTCTTAAATAATTTATTTTCCTTCCGAAACTTTTGTAATAACGTTGAATCGATCCAAGGTTTCTTCCTTTTTCTTATTCCCTTTGATTCTGGAAACTTTTTGAAATACATTATCATATAAATTACTGAATTTCATTAAAAATCTATTGTAAGCAATTACAGAATTTTCACAAAATAATACTTCATTCCAGTCAATAACAGCAAGTTTTCTTTGAAAGTAGTAATAGCATTTTCATTGATATTACGACGTTTTATCAAATCATTTTTGGATAAATTGTATTTCTTTGAAATTTGGAATACAGGGAAATGATCGGAGATGTCATTTACAAATAGACCAGACGAAATGTCAGAAATGACATTGTTTGTAATTATTGTCAATTAAAGAAAACGATGACTGAGTAATCCTAGACGGTTTATCTATTAGAGGCAAGAAACTATAGGCATAGATTATACTAAGAAATTGATTTACAGAATTACAATTAGAAAACTTCATCAAATCAGTATTGAAGTCACTCATTATATATGCATGCTTACATTCAAAATCGATTTTTTTTTTCAAACAATCTTCAAAGTCACAATTAAACTCAATAATATTTGATGAGGGTTTTCTGTAAACAATACCCACAATAATATTCTTTCTTTGTGATAGCATTATTTCAATAAAAAGTGATTCATAATTTTGTGATTGTTCTAATAAATCTGTCCGAACTACATAATTCAATGAATCAGAAATCAAGAGAGCTACTCCTCCACCTTTCCCATGATTCCGATCAGAATGAACAAATGCATTCATATCAAACAATAAAGGGGTACTGTTATTAATCCAGGCTTCTGAAAATCCATAAATAGAAAAGACAACGTAGATAAAAATTCAGATATTGCATCAAATTTTTTGTTCAAACTACGAGAGTTAAAATGCAAAAAAACTAAAGCTATTATTTACATTTTTAAAACTGTCTGTAAATTGATCATCTAAATAGTATTTGCAATTGAAATCAATTTCCAAATCAAAATCGTAATCACTATTCGAATTAATTTTTTTTTAATAAGTTATTCAAATCTTGAATTCCGAGGGACTGAGTATTGGCGCTGTCAACATACATATCAATCGATTCAGTGTCATCGATATCATTAAAAGGAAAAATAGAATGGAAGCATCGTGGAAATTGACATTGATATATATATATATATATATATATATATATATATATATATATATATATATATATATACATACATACATATATATAATAAAATTAAGATTAAATGACTTTTGCAACAAAAAAATACATTTAAAAACATTAAAATGCTTAAATGACGAAAAGGAAACTAAAACTCGAGCAAGAATCCGCACCCGAGTCGTCATAAATGAATTTGAATGACACTTTGGTCTCTTTAAATTGAACGACGATAAATTAATTCAAAGTGGATGTTCGATGCCCTTTTTTGATGCTGGAAAATGAATTTGAACGACTGAAAACTAATATGAACCGAAGGATTAAGCGGGACGAGCAAATCGCTTGAATATAATTATACGAGCGTTTGGAAATGAATTCGAAAGGGAAATTTTAATTAATCAATGATCCTGCATGGATGGACCTTAAAAGAAATAAAACATAAAAAAAACAAAGGGGAAAAAATGCAACAACAAAAAAAAGCACTGTTTAAATAAATCACAAACACAGGTATGTGTTTGTTTGTGTTGTGAAATAGGCTCGATCAATAAGAAGCAGGATTGTCTAAGAGTACAATTTTTGACAGTGACTGTAATAAGACGGGGTAATCTCGCTATTCATAAGGACCGCTATTCATAAGGACCACTTGTTCATAAGGACCGCTATCCATAACGCGTGACTAAATGAATAGCGGTTTTGTATGAATAGCGGTCCTTCTACATAGCGTGCAAACCATAGACAAATTACCTTGCTATTCATATTAAGGACTTCCGTTCATAAGGAACACTATTCATAACTATTCATAAGGACCGCTATTCATAACGCGTGTTAAATGAATAGCGGTTTTCTATGAATAGCGGTTCTTATGAATAGCGAGTGGACCCCAATAAGACAGTTCGTAATTGCAATTTGAGCATGTGCAGTAACTCCACACCGATTCCTAACCGACTGATCCTTGGACATTCGGGGCAGTGTAATTTTTTTTTGTTCGGTTTGTTGTCGGTCTGGGCCCCGTTTCATAAAACTTGTTATTGTAGTGACTTGACCTTAAAAGAACCTTTAGTATTGTAGATATTGTTTGGACTTTATTGTGTACACTGTAGATCTAGAAACCTTGTTAAGTCTTTTATTCAACTGTCACCTGTAACATTACTTTAAAGCCTCTTGAGTGCCACACATACTGTACTCATTATATACACCTGTACTTATCCTGGCAAGTACATTCCACTACCTATTGTGTTAGGATGTGCAGCTACTCAGTGTACAATGCACTGCAATACATTATATACCATGTACATACACTTATTACAACAGCATACATGTGCCACACCTTTTTTCATCTCTCCTTCTAAGCTGTTCTTATGGAGCACACGACTTTTAGAGAGAGTTTTCAACTACAATTCTTTAGCTGCATCTTCAAAGTTGTTTTCGCCCTTCTTCACTCATATCTCTTGGTAGTAAGGCCTTATTGCTTGTTGAGAAACTGAGTCACCCTTTCTTCATTCGCAAAGAAGCATCCTTATTTTGTATATACTTGTAAATATTCTTTCTACGGGAACTGTGCAATATTTGAACGGCTATACCTGTCAACTCACATATAATACATCTAACTGTGAGATACGGTGACATCCAGAAATACTGGTAGATTCAAGATCAGGTAGGAAGATCAGGTAGGAAACAAACATTTTTATTTTCCTAGTTAATTTAAATTAGAGGATACATTATCCAATTCCCTAAAGTGGTGACCCCGAATTTTTTTTTGTTGATCTAATCTACTTTTGTCATTACTATCATGACGGATACCACTAGAAAAGAACCACCATTCCCTCCTGTCTCTTCTGTTAGTTTAAAGCTTCCACCATTTTGGTCAAATGACCCAGATATTTGGTTTGCTCAAGTCGAGGCCCAGTTTCAAACAAGAGGTATCTCTGTAGAGTCCACAAAGTTTGCTTATGTTGTTGCCTCATTACAACCAGAGGTGGCCACGGAGGTACGCGATTTTTTAATTGCCCCTCCTGAAGTAGAGCCGTATAAAAAAATTGAAAGCTGCTCTAGTCAAGCGAACTTCTGTCTCTGAGTAGAAGCGTCTGAACAAATTGCTGACGAGTGAGGAACTAGGTGATAAGTCACCCTCACAACTCCTTAGGAGAATGCAGCAATTACTGGGCAATAGTACTTTGGAGACTAGTATATTGAGGCAATTATTCTTGCAACGTCTGCCAACCAATGTACAGTTGATTCTAGCTTCGACAAGCGACGATGTTAGCTTGGTCGATCTGGCAGCATTAGCGGACAAGATTGTTGAAGTTGCTGGTCCACCTTCTATTTCACACATCTCACCTAAATCAGTACCAACACATTCTCAGGCTTACGCCACTTCTAGTAATTCTGAGGAAGTACAGCGCCTTTCTACCCAAGTTGCTCAACTTACTGCTCAAGTGCAAGCCTTAACTTGTTCTCTACAGGAAAACCGTAGAAGTCGCAGTCGGCAGCGCAGGTCTAAGGATTCAGGCCATCGCCAGTCAGCTTCCAGGAGCCCGCGTCGGCATCAACAGCATGCTGGGGCCGAATGTTGGTATCACTGGAAACATGGCAGTCAAGCCCAGAAATGTGTGATTCCTTGCTCATACTCAGCAGGACAAAGCCGCTCTGGACAGACCCAGGGAAACGGGCCCGCCAAGGAATAGCGGCGACTAGTTCCCTTGGCAGTACTAAACCCAGTCGCCTTTTCTTTGTTCATGACAAACATTCAGGTACACGTTTCCTTGTTGATACAGGGGCTGAAGTTAGTATTTTTCCTCAATCCAAGTTGAGAAAATCGGCATTGGTAGGTACAACAAATATTCAACTTCAAGCTGTTAACAAATCACCAATTAAGGCTTTTGGAGAAAGATCTTTCACTCTTGATTTTGGGTTGCGTCGAGTTTTTCGTTGGATTTTTGTTGTGATGGACATACCTACGCCTATCTTAGGAGCTGATTTCCTTGATCACTATGGACTGTTCGTAGACATCAAGCATCGTCGACTGATAGACACCACCACATCTCTTACAGTACAGGGATTTGGCTCATACACAGGTATCATCAGCCCGATGTACGTGAAGCAAGATTCTTCAGAGCGTTTCCACTCCCTTCTTCGTGAGTATCCTGACATCACACGGCCGGTATACAAGCACTTGGAAGTCAAGCATACAACCACTCACCATATCCAGACTAAAGGCCCGCCTACTTCAGCCCGCCCTCGTCGACTTGCTCCGGATCGTCAGAAGATTGCCAAGGCAGAGTTTGAGCACATGCTTGAACTTGGCATTATCAGACAATCTGACAGTAACTGGTCAAGTCCTTTGCACATGGTTCCCAAGAAGACACCAGGGGACTGGCGACCTTGTGGGGATTATCGCATGCTTAATGCTCGTACTATTCCTGACAGATACCCTATCCCTCACTTGCAAGATTTCTCTGCATCTCTTAGTGGCAAGAAAATCTTTTCAAAGATTGATCTTATCAGGGCATACCATCAGATCCCAGTAGAGCCTAGCGATATCCACAAGACAGCCGTGACCACTCCATTCGGATTATTTGAGTTCGTTCGAATGCCGTTTGGCCTGCGGAATGCTGCTCAGACATTCCAGCGATTGATGGATGATGTCACTCGCGGTCTTCCTTTCGTCTATGTTTATCTGGATGATATTCTGGTAGCTAGTTCTTCAAAAGACGAACATGAGACACATTTCCGTCAACTCTGTGATCGCCTGCAAGAGTATGGAATCATCGTCAAGCCCTCAAAGTGTCAGTTCGGAGTGCCTTCACTGTCCTTTCTAGGGCATATGGTTGACGCTGGAGGAATTCGGCCACTTAGTGACAAGGTGAAGATCATCCGTGGTTTTCCTCTTCCTACATCACTTACCAAACTGCGAGAATTTCTCGGGTTGATCAATTTCTACAGACGGTTCATTCCACGGTGTGCAGACATACTCCAACCTCTCACAGATCTCTTGAAGAATAGATCGAAGAAGAACCAGCCGATCGTTCTGGGGGAAAAGGAACTTTCTGCTTTCAATCAAGCTAAGGATCAGTTAGCTAATGCTACAGTTCTTGTTCATCCCAGGATTGATGTTCCTCTATGCCTGATGGTTGATGCATCCGACGTAGGAGTTGGAGGAGCAATGCAACAGCTAGTAGATGGTGTTTGGCAACCATTAGCTTTCTTCTCTAAGAGATTACAGCCTGCCGAGACCAAATACAGCACTTTTGGCCGGGAATTATTAGCAGCCTACCTCGGTGTAAAGCACTTTCGGCATCTACTCGAAGGTCGCACGTTTATCATCTACACTGATCACAAACCTCTCACCCATGCCTTGAAGTCAAAGCCGGATCGACACTCACCTCGTGAAATCCGCCAACTTGATTTCATATCTCAGTTCACAACTGAGATACACCACATAGCAGGCAAAGAGAACACAGCAGCAGATGCTCTCTCTCGCCTGTATATTGACAGAGTTGATTCATCCTCGGTCATAGATTTTGCGGCCATCGCAAAAGATCAGGAGGAAGAGGGTCATGTACAGGACTCCTCACTTCAACTCAAGTCAATAGCACTTCCTGGTTCTCTTACTACTATACTATGTGATGTTTCGACAGGTAATGCTAGACCCCTTGTACCAGTCAAGCACAGACGAGCTGTTTTCGACGCCCTTCATGGACTTTCCCATCCTGGAATCAGAGCCACTCAAAAGCTCGTTACAGAACGTTTCGTTTGGCCTGGTATTAATCGTGATATCAGGAAATGGGCCAAAACATGTCTTGAATGTCAGAGCGATGAATGACTCGGAAAGGTCCCCTGTATGGAGGTTGAAGGGGCCTCTTAACTGCATCCTCCCTCAAAAAGGTGTGGCACATGTATGCTGGTGTAATAAGTGTATGTACATGGTATATAATGTATTGCAGTGCATTGTACACCGAGTAGCTGCACATCCTAACACAATAGGTAGTGGAATGTACTTGCCAGGATAAGTACAGGTGTATATAATGAGTACAGTATGTGTGGCACTCAAGAGGCTCTAAAGTAATGTTACAGGTGACAGTTGAATAAAAGACTTAACAAGGTTTCTAGATCTACAGTGTACACAATAAAGTCCAAACAATAATATCTACAATACTAAAGGTTCTTTTAAGGTCAAGTCACTACAGTAGCTCCCCTCTGGATTTGTTGTGGAATAAAATGTAGCAACAAATCGATGAGAAGGAAAAAGTAGACTTGACTATATGACAAAATAATATTACTGTAGAAATACAGTAAATCAAGCATTGATTCACCCGATTTCGAAAAAGTCCACATACCTCGCTGGCCACTTAACATGACGACCAGACCTGGTCTTTCGAATTTCGGGAGTGTTCTGCTTCACTGCAGGATCCATTTCCAAGTCTGCGGAGCTAGATTGCTGAGGTACCTGAACAGGTGGATCTCGACAGTTTGTAGATTGAGCAGTAAGATCTTGTTCAATGAAAGCTGGCTTAAGTCTCTCAATACTGACATTTTCGTGTTTACCATTGAAATCAATAGTAAAAAACTTGTCAGAGCGATGAATGACTCGGAAAGGTCCCCTGTATGGAGGTTGAAGGGGCCTCTTAACTGCATCCTCCCTCAAAAAGATGTGGGATGAGGAATGCAATTCAGGGTGTACCTGTACAGGAGTAGCTTGTTGCTTGCGGGTAGGGGTGGGGTGTAATTCACACAGTGTGGCACTCAAGAGGCTCTAAAGTAATGTTACAGGTGACAGTTGAATAAAAGACTTAACAAGGTTTCTAGATCTACAGTGTACACAATAAAGTCCAAACAATAATATCTACAATACTAAAGGTTCTTTTAAGGTCAAGTCACTACAGTAGTGACAATAACAACAACCCCATTTCTATGACAAATTTTCTCTCAGCCAATCAGATTCAAGGATTTCGCTAGCTTATAACAATTATTGTAACTTGTTATTGATAACAAGTTTTATAAAACAGGGCCCTGGTGTCGGCCTCCTTGGTGTGACATATTTTTCAGAATACTGGTTTAGAGGTATGTTCAGGGTATGTTAACTTTGGTATTACCTGGTATGTTCACATATATATTTTTCATTTTATTTTAATTCATAATGCTGGACATTCTTGTAAACCAGTGTTAAAATCCCTGATTAAAGCCACACTGGTAAAATACCATAACAATGTAGATTATTACCAGCGGTATGTTTACGCGCAGTTCTTGGCATTCGCCTACAAACTGACTCTGATATAAAGGACAAAGGTATAGGTTCTACTTTGCAGGCAAAATCCCAGGCCAGCTCGGTCGTAAAAGAGTGTCTGCACTGTAAGACTACCTTAGGCCATGTACTATAGCTGCACCTGACGACACGACCAGTAGGTAGCTGGGTTAGGCTTCTCTCAAGACACAATGGTATTCTTATAAAGTGTCCACTTATGGTCTGTGCTTGCAGACTAGGTAGGTTCGAATCTCAATCACGTATTCCGGATGGTCCCAGACGTTATATAATTTTATTTGATTGATACTCGTCCGTCAAAACCATGGTCAAAACTCGATTACACACACACACACACACTCTCTCTCTCTCTCTCTCTCTCTCACTAATTTTCATTTTCTTGCCCCTTTTCCCCCTTTTTTTTCTTCAAAGGATGGCTTCGAAACACGCCTTTTGCAAGGTCGCATTATATTGCGAATGAGTGAAAAAATTCTTGAGAAATCATCGATGATTTTTTTTGTTTGTCAAAAGCATGCATAGTCCCTGGGCTTTATGCGGGGACTAATAATCGATTAGTTGAACAATAATTATACCTTTTTACAGCTTTAAATTTCATGTAAGTCACAATTTCATAATTTCAAATAGGCTAAATGCTATAGGGGAATAAAATCCATTCCATATCCCTGGTTTTACGTTTTAACCTATGGCAGCTGCAAGGTCATGATCTTTTTTTTTTTTTTTTGGTCAAAAGTACGTACAGTCCATGGGATTTATGTGAGGTCTATTCTACTAGTTGAGTCTTAATTAAATCTTTTTAGATTCTCAAATTACATGTCATTCACATTTACAATAATTTCATGATAATCCTAGGGGAATTATAATCATTCTTAAAATCCATGTTTTCACGTGTTAACCCTATGGCAGATGACTCTGTCAAAAATCAGGCATAATCCCCGGGATTCACAGTGCCATTTATTGAAAATAACGGTTCAAGAACTGTTTTTTGAACTATCCATCCTTACTCTCATGCAAAAAATAAATTTCAAAAAGATAGAATAATGTATGAAATATCGAGAAAAATGAGACATTTTTACACGTGTAATACCTATGGCGAACTCTTTTTGGAGCCTTTTTATGCACAGTATATACGCCTGCCGAGAATATGCCTTTGGTCTTTCCCTTGTATTGTAACAATGGGGGCATCGACATTTCTGCATGGAATCCAACGTAGAGCCATTTCAACAGAGTAAACTTCTGATCCGGTGAATTTCTGCATGTCTTCTTCTTCCATTATCAATTGTTAAGGACCCTGTCAGAATATGTGGTCCAATCCAACATTTGCACAATTATATTTTCAAACCAACTGCCGATTAAGGAAATGATTGACAATATATACCTAGATTAAAATTTTAAAAATTAGTTATTAAGACTTTTCCCTTTAAGAAGAATGTAAGGTATAATTTACCTTAAAATAGGGAAAATTTTAATCATTTAAATTTGAAATAAATATTTGTAACTGTACTTGCTAAAATGTATTATTGAAAAAAAATGAAAACAAGCCATACACTTATTAATACATTATTTTATTTTTTGATATTATAATCGATAGTTTGAATGATCGATTGTACACAATAGAAAATAAATGTTTTTTCTTTATTTCTACAGATGGAATAATATTCTTTCTCTCTTTTTTCAAAGAAAATGTTGCTGTATCCTCTCCCTTCTAAAAATACGCTTATGACATTACCTTTTATGTTCGCATATATTTTCAATTTCAGTTTGAATTCATAAAGCAGGACGTTCTTGTAAGCCATAGTTACGATCACTGATAAAGCCGCTCTGGTAAACAAAAGCACTAATGGTTCAAGAGTAAAAATATTCGTTACATTATGTTGGTAGATAAGTAAATTTGTTTTGGAACTTTACTTTTTGACCAATTTTATTTGATAAACACAATACTACTCCATGCCAAACATTATTTTTTTTCATGTAAAGATCAGAACACAGTTCCTTTGTTTAAAGCCTTTTTATTTTCAATTAAAAATTTAGAACGAACAAAGAGTATTATTGCTTTAAAAAAGGATCGATTAGGACTTCATGAGAGGAAATGGCAGGCCTTAAAGTAGATATTCATTGATTTTTAAAACTGACTTAAGTTTCATTATTGCGTAGGTGAAGCTTAGACCGGACAAGTTTGTCAAAATTCGACGCTTGCAAACATTCGAAGTAATGATTATTATCAATTACAAATTGCTAAAATACAGCCCCGACATAGAACCTGAACAGCTCTCCGAAAGCCGCTGAAATGTGTGACGTCAAAGACAGGACGTTAATTGCACAAGCAGACGATGTCCCATAACATCTCACATATTTTCAGTGCCTGTTTTGTCATCTTCTCTTCAGTTATTTCACTTCACTAGCATTAGTCTATTATGTTTAATACATATATTGCCTCACTCTAAACCCCGTGCATGGGTTTATTTGGATGGAAAATGAAGCGTTACAAGAATAAAGGAATCAGTTGCTTGTAAACAAAATAGACGCCATTGCATTCACAGCTGCATACACCGCTGGACGTTCGGCGTTGAATGAGGGATGAATACCGTCCTTGCAATTATTCAGCGGGCTTTTCAATTTGAAAGTGTGGTTTCTTTGATTGTTCATTAACCCTCATCCTATGTATTTACAAACAAAAGATTTCAGTAATCAGAATCTGTTTCATTCCCATTTTAGAATGGTGTGAAATATGGGCACGTTTGAATACACTAAATTCTTTATAATTTGAGAAATAACTGCACTGCACTTATGTTCATTCTTTATGGGACGTCGTCTGCTTGGACAGGATTGTTCCCTTTATTGACGTCATTGAAACATTGTTATTTTTTTGGCGAAGCGCTTGTATATCGCAGATGCTGGGAGGTAGTTTTATTTGTATTATTGTTTAATTACCTGATATGTAGTTGACTTTAAACTGATACGATTGCTATCTGTTAACTTGCCAGTTTCTAGTGATACATTATTTATCATATTTGTGATTTTCTTTGAATGTGTACTTTAAATAATAAGAGAGATGAAAATGTATGTATTCAATTTTATTCATTGGTATTACACTGGACAAGCGTTCATGATAAATGTATCTTTCATTATTTGTAGTGATCTATGGTCATTTGCATGTAATCAATTTTCGAATTGATCAGAAGTACGCATGCGAGGTCTATTCAAATAGTTGAGCTCTAATTAAATCTTTTTAGAGTCTCAAATTACATGTCATTCACATTTACAATAATTTCATGATAATCCTAGGGGAATTATAATCATTCTTAAAATCCATGTTTGCACGTGTTAACCCTATAGCAGATGACGCTGTCAAAAATCAGGCATAATCCCCGGGATTCACAGTGCCATTTATTTAGCGTCTTTTGGCAAGACATTAATTCACGTTTGCCACTCTCCACCCAGGTGTTAAATGGGTACTGGTACCTGGGAGGATTTATTCCATGAAATGCACTGTGCGCTGATTGCGGCAGCCGGAGCAAAAGCCAGGGTAATAATATCCAAACCCTTTGGAAGCGCATAGGGACGTTATATCATAAAGTGTTATGCGCTATACAAGAACGGTTTATTATTACTATTATCTGATTATTATTCGCATATATTTTCAATTTTGTTTTGAATTCATAATGCAGGACCTTCTTGTAAACCAGTGTTAAAATCACTGATTAAGCTGCTGTGGTAAAACAAGAGTAATAAATAAACGACATAAATAAGATAATATTAACGTAGCTCAATAATCTCATAGCTTTTCTTACCTCTTTTTTAAAATAATGGCTTTGAAACATATACTAAATAACATTGATCTCAGGTGTTGCATTCTTTCTGGGCCACCCTAGCAGTGCTGTAGGACTCGAGTCCGGACTCGGACTCGAGACCGGTCTCGAGTCCCTGTTTCTCGGGACTCGGACTCGGACTCGGACTCGGACTCGGACTCGAATCACAAGGACTCGGTCTCGGACTCGGACTCGAATCACAAGGACTCGGTCTCGGACACGGACTCGACCAATGGTGACTCGTGACTCGGGCGAAAATCGGGCCGAGACCGTCAACGAGACCGGTAATTATTTCCGTTTTCCGCTTTTAATTTTAGCTCCAAAAAATTACCCCAAGGCGTGCAAAAAAAAAAAAAACCGCTATTTTCGCGCACATTTCTCGATTGAGCGGTATTTTGAACATGAACTTAACATCGATCGCCGTAACCGTACGAGAATGTGCCCAAATAGACGTTAAGATTAGTTGTTTTATGCTCGTATACACTCGTTTTACAAGTATGACACAGACAAGACAGTATTGAAATTGATATTAACCATTTGGAGATGGATTAATCTATAACACACGTTTCCCCATAGCCCCCAGCCTGGGATATCTTGCAATGTGGGCAGTCTTAAAGAGATTACTAATTTCGAGCCAGTATTATGAACTATACAGTTTTGATCTTCTATCTTTTTACTTGCAACCTATGTTCCTGTGGCAAAAAGTCAAAGTCAGCAATTTATAATTTTTGGCAGTTTCAAACGGTTTTTATTACGGTTTAACAATTACTTTCGTTTTACTTAATTGAGTCACTTAGTCATGTAGTCAGTTTCCAAAATGAATGTTAATGATGCACTTTATTACAAGTCATTAAGCCAGTTTAATAACTATAGCTGATATATCTTCAAGGGTTTTATTAGGGTTTGACGATTCACCTTTTTATTACTTTAATCCGTTATTTTATTGATAAGACTGACCAATTGCATGATTGGTGTTCTTGGTGAAATATTGTTTTTCCGTCTTTTTTTTTTTCATTTCAGTTGGAAACTTTCTTTTCTATAATCTGGCTTTAAAGGCATTCAACCAATTATTTTTATGTTCTGTTTACTTATAATTGATATGTTGATAGAATTTTGTTTTTGAAAAAGATAAAATTACATGCCTTTGAAATGAACAAATATTAATGTATCTTTTCTTCGTTGAGGTATCACATGATACAATACAGTAAACTCTCTAAAATAACTGCGGATACAAGCAAAATACTGGGCCTGATAAGGCTTGTTCACATATGAGCCATTTGTCAACGAGACATGTACCTTGGCACCAAAGGAGTGCATGTTAACTTTGGTCAATAAAACTTCTTAAATTCCACCAGTACACCAAACCATCACCAAAAATCTAACCATAGACATTTATCTCAAAATTTCCAATTCAATTTTCTTACCTCCTGTCAGAATTTTTAGTGTTAATAGCTGGAAGTCTTACTGAACTTAAACTTCTTAAGCACCAAGCGTCATGTCACGGCGGCAAATCACTCATTTGTGAGCAAGCCTTTTTACAACTATTTAAAAATAGTTGTCCGCATTCGAACTGAGAAAAGTTACAATAAACTAAATTCTCTGACAAATGGAAGATTCAATGAACCAGAAACTATTTATGTCATCATGGTTCTGGAGAGTTCAGTTACTGTAAGGCATGTATCATAATATAAATAATGTGACGTAAAACAAAATTGCAATTTAAGATGTTCCCATCGGGACTCGGACTCTTACTCGGACTCGGACTCGGACTCGGACTCGGGTGTCCAGGGCCCTCTTGCATAAAAAGTTGCGATTAAACGCAACTCAAAAAAATTAAACGCAAGTCCCAAATACGCGATCCTGATTGGTTGAAAATCGAGTTGCGTTTAATTTTTTTGAGTTCCGTTAAATCGCAACTTTTTATGCAAGAGGGCCCAGGACTCGGGACTCGGATGCCAGGACTCGGACTTGGACTCGGACCCGGACTCGAACTCGGACTCGGACTCCAGGGACTCGGACTCGAACTCGGATGGGAGGGACTCGACTACAGCACTGCACCCTAAAGTATATAGGCCTATAAAAAAAAAAGTTTGGAAACTCAAGTTCGATCGTTTATATCTCTCTTGTCATGACATAATCATCGCTTTGTTTAGTATTATTAGAAAGTGTGTTTATTCCTCATTAAAATGATACCATATTTGTAATGACATTGCAGTCATGGAATGAGCATTACATCAGAATAAGGGGGAGGGTCAAAAGTGAAAAGGCTTTGAAAGACACAATAGGATTTATGGCAAAATATTCATTACTGACAAGTTGCCATCTTGCCAAATAAAATTGTTATTAAATGTTCTCTGTAGGTTTCCATGGTGAGTATTCACAATTTATTGAAGGCCTTCGGTAACACCATGTAGGAGCCTCTGTGAAAAGGCTGTTGATATATTTTTTTGTGAAAAATAACCCACTTATGTGATATTATTATCTCAACAAATAATCACGAGCGGAAACGGAGACTATTTTTTGAATTAGCATTATACCACTGTCATTGGCCTAGTTGGTAGTTTAACCGTTGGCTGATCATGCTGGTAGATTGTGTTTTATGCCACCCGACTTTCTTTTTCTAATCTTTTAAATCCACATGATTTTTTTTTTTAAAGTGTGTTGACGCGTATACATACCTAACTCTTCTCAACTCTACCCTCGTTGGATCAACCATTATTTCAAAAAGTTCTTCGTTCATGATGGAAAAAATAAGATAATGATATCGTGCAGCTATAATACAGCCCAGTGCGCAGTATAGGTTATCACTTTAATCACACTGAGCTACACCTACCACACTCTAAAAACAAACTAATCAAATATGATAAGAAACTAATCAAATTTGATTAGGAAAACAATACAACCGGGGACTTACTAGAATCTAATCAAAATGATGCGGAAAATCTAATCATTTTTTGATGCGGAGTTCCTAATCAAAATTACGAATAGGAATCATATCAAATTTAATAAGATCATTCTAATCAAATGGCTAGAATAATTAGGATCCTAATCACTCTCTGCATCATATCAAACATGCAAATTGGAGACTACGAATGCAAATTACACACTTTTTTCCAAGTTTTAAGGAAACCTATTTATTAAGTTTCAAAACACCAAGTAAATACAGAGTCATGGTAATTTTCTCCTTGAAAGAATGTGAAAATTGAGTCACTTCAAGTAAATGCCATATGTCATAGACATGTATATACAGATCGAATCAAAACCTTAAACTTGAAAATGTGACAAAAGCCTAAACATTAATGATAGTGTATTATAAATTCACAAATATGGATATTAAATTGGATTGAAAATTGAAATTGAAATCAATTTTTCGACACTAAACAAATGTACTTGTATGCTAAGAGATAAATTTACAAAGATAAATCATACCTTTGCTTGTAGCTCCAATATCGAAATACATTGTTCATGAATTTATGTGAGTTCCTTCATGCAAAAAGCAAATACACAAGGTAATTTAAAATATTATGAAAATGACTGACAGTCCATTCAAATATACGCATGAGGTTAGAATTACAGTTTAAAACATTAACCCTTTCAAGACAACTGACCACATTTTGTGGTTTGACTCAATAACTTTTGATTCAGAGCTCTAAAAAATATACCAGATGCACGAGTAGAAATATCAAAATTTTCTCCACACACTATGTTCATTTTTATTGCATAACCATATTGCGGTTGATGCCAGGATTTTTAAAAACAAGAATAAGCTTTAAAATCCTTAAATTGGCAACACTTTGAGAGGTTCAAAATCATTGTTTTTTGATCGAAATTGGCAATTTTTTCAACTTTTCGACAAAGTTCCTACAAATGTATATTCTTTCAAGACATTACAATTGATGAGAACCATGTAGCATTAAAAGAAAAATATTATTGTTGCCAATTTGAAGAACAAAATGTGATCAATTTAGCTTTTAAATAATTCCTGTCCTGAAAGGGTTAAAACTTGACTAAAGAGTGTGTATGCTCACAGCATAAGATAAGTTTACACAGATAAATCATACCATACCCTTGCTTGCAGTTCCAATTTCTAAATACATGTACATTGTTCAGAAAATTTATGCAAGGTAATTTACAATATTATGAAGAGTACTAGAATGATTGACAGTCCACTCAAACATACGCATGAGGTTAGAATCAAAGTTTAAAACATTAAAATTTGACAAAAGATTGTGTATGCTTACAGCACAAGATAAATACCCTTGCTTGTAGCTCCAATTTCTAAATACAGTGTTCATGAATTTATGCGAGTTTCTTCATGGCTATTGAAAAAAAGTTAATACACAAGGTAATTTACAATATTATGACTAGTATGAGAATGATTTACAGTCTATTCAAATATACGCATGAGGTTAGAATCAGTTTAAAACATATAGGCCGGAATTCACAAAGGTGGATTAATTTTAGACCATGGGTTAGGCAAATTTTGTGGTATAAGTACGCTTGATTTAGCGCATACACTAAGAAAGGTCCTGAACGCGCGTGTGTGGCAAAGGGCACTAAATTTGAGCTAGATGCCATGGTTTAGACCACGGATTATGTAAATTTACGCATGGTTTATTTAAATTAACTTACATAATCCGTGGTCTAAACCATGGAAACAAGCATGAATTTAGCCCCCTTTGCCACACACGCGCGTTCATCATCAGGGATCATTGGACCTTTCTTAGTGTACGCGCTAAATCAAGCACACTTATACCACAAAATTTGCCTAACCCATGGTCTAAATTTAAACCACCTTTGTGAATTTCGGCCTAAAATTTTACAAAAGCTTATACATTTGTACATGTATGATAGTGTAGATAGACATGTTTCAAGTTTAAGTGAAACATGTTTATTGATAAGTAATACCAAGATAATTTACATTCTGAAAGAATGTTAAAATTATCAAAAGTCCCTTCAAATAAATGTAATTTCCTATTTACAGATGGAATTAAAATCTAAAACCTGAAAGTTTTATAAAAGCTCAGATGCAGTGTAGTGTAGACAGAAATGTTTCAAGTGTTAGTGAAACAAGTTATTGATAACATGCAAATACACAAGTTACGTGTTAAAATTTCAAGAGTA
This sequence comes from Heliocidaris tuberculata, assembly GCA_025618425.1. NCBI lineage: Eukaryota > Metazoa > Echinodermata > Echinoidea > Camarodonta > Echinometridae > Heliocidaris > Heliocidaris tuberculata. The sequence goes on along the minus strand of CM046843.1, from coordinate 24,975,327 downwards.
TGAAAAAGATTGCCAGTTCCTTCAGGTAAAGGCATCAAGTTAGAATTAAAATTAAAAACCCAAAGCTTTACAAAAGATTGTGCTTTGTATGGTAATGTACAGGGCCCTGTAACATAAAGCATGAAATTGATCTTACGATTGATTTTTTACGATTGATTGTACATTGTAGTCAATGGGATTGATCGTAAAAATCAATCGTACGATCAAGCTAAAGCTTTATGTTACAGGGCCCAGTATTACAAATTCACAAATATAGTCATTAAATTAGATTGAAAACAGAAATTGCAATATAGTTGTGGCTCATTAAGCAAATGTAATTTTACGCCTACATCACTAGATAAATTTACAAAGATAAATGAAACTTGGAATGTACAGCTGCAATTTCTTAATGCATTCCACATGAAGCTATGTGAATATCTTCATGCATACTGTTTTGTAACTTGGAAAAAATTGAATATCACAGAATTTGACTGGTTGCCCCACCAAACTTCACCACTTATGAACAAATTATTACATCAAAAATTCACATTGTAATTTCACACCTACAGCACTGCATAAATGTGCTTGCCCTTATTCAACATTTAGGATTTCTTTGCAAGGTAGTTTCTGAACAGGGTAACACTTGGCACTGACTTGTCCCTTCCCTTTCCTTCTCCAAGCTTGTAAAAATACTTCTGGATAAAATCCCACGTGTGCTGGCACTCCCAGGCATAATCTATGTCGAGGACGTACACCAATTTAAAGCATACATCAATGGCCTGCAAGAGAGAGTTGCAACTGATCGCATTCTTCTCTAATACGACGAAGCATTGTTCTGGCTCTTCTGCCTTTCCAAGGGCCAAAACAAACGGCTGATTTTGTTCCTCACTCTCGAGAAATGTTGGGATGTTGGTGCCGATCTGTAAAAAAAAAAAACAAGTGAATGAGTAAATTACGCAATGCGTAATAAATGTCCCCGCCGGAAGTGCAGATCTGTGGAAATTAACTAGCCTGAACCTTAAAACTTCAGTGAAAAACTTTAGTGAATAAAATAATAATGTTACTGCATGCAAAAGAAGAGAATACCAACAATGCATGTATACAACTGAAATATAAAACATGAAAACATTATGAACCTTCAGCCATTTTGAATAAATTTGCATAAATTTGCATAAATAATGAATTTCAAAATTCTGTGTAGAAGTTTGGAAGCCCCCACCCAGCCCTATCAGATAAAACAATCGGAATCAAAATCCGATGTCAAATAGAGGAGAAGTAGCATTTTTCGTCAATTTTGAATAAATTTGCATAAATTTGCATAATTAATGAATTTCACAATTCTGTGTAGAAGTTTGGAAGCCCCCACCCAGCCCTATCAGATAAAACAATCGGAATCAAAATCCGATGTCAAATAGAGGAGAAGTAGCATTTTTCGTCAATTTTGAATAAATTTGCATAAATTTGCATTATTAATGAATTTCAAAATTCTGTGTAGAAGTTTGGAAGCCCCCACCCAGCCCAATCAGATAAAACAATCGGAATCAAAATCCGATGTGAAATAGAGGAGAAGTAGCATTTTTCGTCAATTTTGAATAAATTTGCATAAATTTGCATTATTAATGAATTTCAAAATTCTGTGTAGAAGTTTGGAAGCCCCCACCCAGCCCTATCAGATAAAACAATCGGAATCAAAATCCGATGTCAAATAGAGGAGAAGTAGCATTTTTCGTCAATTTTGAATACATTTGCATAAATTTGCATTATTAATGAATTTCAAAATTCTGTGTAGAAGTTTGGAAGCCCCCACCCAGCCCTATCAGATAAAACAATCGGAATCAAAATCCGATGTCAAATAGAGGAGAAGTAGCATTTTTCGTCAATTTTGAATAAATTTGCATAAATTTGCATAATTAATGAATTTCAAAATTCTGTGTAGAAGTTTGATAGCCCCCACCCAGCCCTATCAGATAAAACAATCAGAATCAAAATCGGCCAAGAAATGACGGAGAAGTAGCATTTTCTAACATTTGAGCACACACGGACAGACGGACGGACGGACACACACACACACACACACACACACGCAGACACGAACGGATCGAGCCCGTTTCATAGTCCCCTCGCGAACTTCGTTCGGCGGGGACAAAAAACCAACAGGACAAAACTTACATGTACTTCCTAAAGTCATATTGATAGCTGATGACACAGAACACAATTTGGAGAGAAAATAAAAAACAGCTCATGGCTGTGCTGCTGTTACAGGAAACTTCATACCAACTGCCCAAATCTTTAATAGTTTTTATCAACTTTGAATTACAATAACAAACCAAAAATTAAACAAACGTACCTCAGCAAGAGAATCTGTTACCTCAAATGAGAATATGATATTTACATCTGTATTCAATAACATTCTGCAAGGGGGGAGGGGGTGAATGGGGGCAGAATCTGCCCCCTCGATATGTCTGCAAATCCTTTTTTGTGTGTGTGAATATTTTAAATTTTTTTCTTCTAAAATCTGCTAAGCTCCACCCCCTAAAAATCCTCCAGATCACATTCTCTAGATGACATCATCTTTCAATCATCACTGAGCTAACATTCTACAATAGACAGCGGTATGTAACTCCCCTCCTTCTCAGGATCCCACAATACCTCTTCATTAGTTTTCCCGGTGATGCTACCGCATATCTGACATAGCCCCTTATATGTTGCTAATTTGTTATAATGGAAACGGGTGGTCAGCTTTGAAAAGGTTACATACCACTGTTTGAGTAGAATGTAGTCAGCTCAGTGATTGACATCACATGCCATCTACAGAATGTGGATCTGGAGGAATTTTTTTTTTCTTTTTTTTTTTTCATTTTGTCATTTCTGAATGAAATTGTAAAGAATACCATCAAGGATGATGCATGCACTTCTGAATAAATTTGTTGTCATTATTTAAAATCATCTAAGTCAACAGTTATTCATAGCAAATAGCTATCCAACATAGAGAAAAACAACCCCTTGATCACTTTTAGGTGAATATACTATTAACTGGACACTATTTTGTAAGCTTGGTCTCATACCTCTTCACGTCGAATGAAACTCCTGGATGCTTCGTCCAGTGTTGACCGCTGTGGACCTCTTTTGCCTCTCTTACATCCAGGGGGAAAGACAAGAGGCAACGCCTGCAGTGCCAAATTTCTCTTCTTGATGTCTATATTAAAGAGAAAAATGATGAGTGACTAGTTTAGGGTTTTCAAATAAAAATTCTGAACTGCTTAAATGCAGTAATGCTTAAAATTTCTTATGCTTGCCGACATTCCTTTAACATTCAGGAAAGGAAATGGCCCTGTGACTGACAAAAGACATGTACATGTATGCTCATGATGATTTCTTGGTACACGTACAGCACCCAACATTCCCCCCCCCCCCCCCCACACAAACGAAAAAGTATGCGCAGAGATCCAAAAAGTGTCTTACGTCTTACGTTATATCCTTAGTCACAGATTTTTGAAAAGTCCGTACTATTGAGTCAAAGGGGGACTGGGGGCAAATGTTTCAACTTTTCAAAATGAAATCATTCTGAATGAGCTTTCAAAACTATCAGGAATTTCAGGAATTCGATCAATTTTTCTATCATTTTTAAGATATTTAATGACCCCCTTTTGAAATTTCTCAGGAGTACAAAAAGAAGAGAGAGAGCGAAAAAAAAACAAACAACACAACCTCCTTTTTAAAAGAAATCTCTGGGTGAAAAGTCAAATACACCCAGTTTATTTACAATTCTCGGGCAGGATTTTGACACGCGAAAATTACCCTTTTACCAGAGATTTAAGGAACACGCATGCGGTCCCTCCGACCCCGGAGTGGGGGGGGGGGGGTATTTTGCAGGATTCCTGCTTTCTTAGTCCAGCTTTCATAGATTACCTGTATCCATCTCTCCACTAAATTGAAGATGCTGCTTCCACTGCTTCACTTGTTTCTCAACATACAGCAACACCTTCCCGTAGCATGTTGGCCATTTTACAAACAGGCGATCTGCTGCCTCTACAAAGAGGTGACGGAAATCTTGGTCTATCTGTAGATAGGATTGGAAATCTTCATAGATTAATACCATTGTACCAACATACACTTGTACATCCTGAATCACTGATTATGTCATGTAGTTTCATTATAAGCACATTACTAATGCATTATACATGTACTCAAGGTAGCTTCTAGTTATTTCACTTTTTGCAAAAGGTCCACATCATGGACTGAGTGTCATTATGTTCCAGGAAAAATATAATTCTATCAAATTTCTCATATGAGCAGAACAGTACAATTTTAATCTGTACAAAATCTTTGCTAGATATATCTGATACTTATCATTTTAAAAGAACTCATACATGCACGACCTGAATAAATTGTCAACTGTTTATTCTTTTGTACACCTTATACAGAGGTCATAATCTCTCTGCATTCTCAAAATCAATCCCACCATATGATTAACATGATATCAGAGCCAAGAAATATTTATCAAATTGCACAAACTTAACAGATATGAAGGAAAATATTACAAGCTGCTTACCATGCCATCTGTATCGAGCAGTCTCGGGTACAACTGCAAAAGCTCTGACACAGGTTTGTCTTTTTCAGCCCTTATTGTAGCAGCTCTAGACTTTACTGTGTCATTCATCCATTTTCTGACTTGCTGCTCTGGCTGGTTGTGGTGTCTGAGCCACTCTAACTTGGCTAGGTTGTCTCCTGCATCATCTGAACACAACAAGAAAAAACAAACAAATATTGACCGTGTCTCCTGTCTGCTGCTGCCTACATTCGGTAAAAACTGTTTCTTGAATTACTGTGGTAAATTAAAATCTTAATACTAATCTTAATAATCTTGTTTACCCAGGGAAGCCTCTTCAGTTTCATTGCTGTTCTTCCTGAGGGCCCTGCAAATTATTATTACCCCAGCTATTGTCAGGTCCCCATTTACACCTGGGTAGAGTGGGACAATAGTAAAACATCTTGCCCAAGGATGTAAGCACCCAGCGAGAAACTTGGGACCTACCGTATAAGAGTCAAGAGCCTTCACCAAAAGACCACAGTGCTCGCACTGGCAAATATTTGTTAGTTTTTGTGAACACTATATTTTAAGTATTTGTCTATGAAAATAATAAAACCGATCCCCTAACAACCCCAAAGTCTGATCACTTTCGTCTCCTCATAGTCATGCATAATACAAATACTTCAAATATAGTGTTAACAAAAACTAACAAATTCATAGCTGGGGTGACAAGACCTTGTATCTCAATTTTTAGTTAAATTCAGTTCTTTTCATAATCTTATAGCTAGGAACATTGAACACTTATTTCCAAACCCTCATTTCTGCAATGCAGGTGCAGCACTAAAGGAGGGGGGGGGGGGGGGTGATAAACAAAACTTGATTGCCTCCATAGGCGGTAAAGCTAATATAGGATAGGGGTGCAGCTGCCCCCCCCCCCCATCAAAATATTCTGACACCACCCCTGCTACAAAGATTAGGCCACTACTGATAAACAAAACTTGACCGCCTCCATAGGCGGTAATTAATGCTAAGGGAGCTATGTTTTTTGGCTCTCCTGAACATTCAACATCAATAGCAACTTCCAGAAAACCTTGAATCTGATTGGCTGTTGAGCAATGTTACCATGGTACTTGGTAGGTACCATTGATGGTAGAGTTACCATTAATGTTAAGTTTTATGCAATGGGACCCTCAACTTTCCCATGCTTTTTCGGATATGTGGGAAACAATTCAGCTTAAAATTGTAAATTTGACGAGCATGTCTCATCCTAGATCTATAGTTAGTCTATACAAACAGCAGTAGATTAGACCCTACAATCAAATAATTTCATTACTTTATCCAAATGTAAAAAAAAGCATTTGAATTGTATTATTTAAGAATTAAGATAATAAGCTGAAGTTCTTCATTTTTTCATGAAATATGAATGTAAAATTGTGAAAAAGACATTCATGACTGGTTGGGAGTCTTTCTGCTTGTGCAACTACGTGCGGTTTCGCAGTGTGACGTCACAATGCAACAGGCAGACGCATGAGCCGATCGCCCAATTACGCCAAGGCCCCTGTACTGTGCACCGCAAGTATGTACGTGCTGCGCGTACATGTACACAGCCTAGCCATGGATATCGTTCAGCATGCATTCACCAACTGTACTGGGGGAGCCCCATAGACGTATTACTGGCTTTGCTCACCTAAAATTTCACCTCGAAATTTACCATCAGAAATTATCACTTGGAAATATGATAACCACTATATCATTCTTAATCCTTTAAAGATTAACATACCAGAATGTTCTTTTTAAAATGATCATCAAAACATTGTTAATTCTCCTTACTCGCACATTGTAAGTTTTGACAAAAAGCGGAGGTTCTGAACTCTGTGCACTCATTCATTTTGCACACAGTTTTCGACAGACAGAATGAAAGCCGTGCTCACTCGTTCGTAGACAACATGTTCACACAATTTTGCAAAATTTAACTTACATGGACAACGTCTGCTTATTACAAACAATTCAATGGAGACCTAAATTAATTTACATTCACAAAAATAAGTTCTGGCTAAGAAATTTCAACTTACTCGCTTATAATTTTGGCATTCCAGACTCCCACAACGTCTCACTACTTGATCGGTGAAGAGTGCAGTGGCCGTAGATCTAGAGTTGAAAAAGTAATATTCGCGATGCGCGCCGGTGGCCCGCGAATTAGACTACATAGCCAATCGTTTGCCTTAATTTTTATCACGTGTGTATCTTGACCAATGGCAATGAAGAAAAGTTTTGATGAAAAATCCGCTTAAAATCAAACATAGAGTTTGAATTGGTACCGATTGGTACTAGTCATATATGATTATAAATCCGCTTCAGAATGATTAGTTTCTATTCAAAATAATATGATAAGGCGATCTAATCAAAAAAATGATTAGGTGGTGTTTAGAGTGCAGGTTCCCATCACCCGGGTGGAGAGTGGCAATGTATACTAAAGGTGTCGTGGTCTATATAGTGGATACTTCACAGGACTGTTGATCACATGGTTCGCGGTTCGAGCCCTGCCGCGGCACCAAAGTCCTTTGGCAAGGCATTAATCTACATTGCCACTCTTACCCATAGGAGATAATGGGTAAGCTGTGAGGATTGCTGAAAGTCAGCGCGACTGTTTTTGCCATTGCCCTACATGCATGCATGCATGTGAACGGTGCAAAATGGTAGGAATGCTCCCTAAGGGGTGGAGATGGTGCACACGAAGTCTTGAGTGCGGGCTTGAAATCCATTGGCCAGGGGTAATAATGAATCGCATTTTAAAGCGTATTGAAGTAATACATTATTATTATTATTATTATTATTATTATTATTATTATTATTATCATTATTATTATTATTATTTTTCATTATTATTATTACTATTATTATTATTATTATTATTATTATTATTATTATTATTATTATTATTATCATCATTATCATTATTATTATTATGTAAGGACACCAATACAGCGGTCATTCTAATTTCCAGGCTCTCATTTAGGAAAGTATACTGAATGTTCCACGGTACAACCAAATATCAGTCTGTAATTTTTTATTTCAAGTCATCATCTGGTCATTGACTGTTTATATCGGATCGGTACGTCCTGAGAAAAAATGAGACTGATTTGCAAATTATTTAGAGTTATAGACTTATAGTTGTCGATATTGATCACGTGTGACTGCGATTTTAGTTTAGTCCTGCAGATAATGGGAAAAGGCAGGGTTATTGGTGCTGCCTGTCTAGTCTCACCGATTTACGTTAATGAGTCTCATTGATTCAAATTCATATGGAACAGACGAGGCTAATTAAATCATGCCTTGTTTGCAAATGTGGCTCTCCCTTGTTTCTAGAAAGCAGTGTAAGCCATTACTAGGATGGGATAGTAGGAGCGCCATACTCACAGCCATCTTTAATATACATGTAGTTTGGTAGAATCGGGTGTAGTGATCGAACATTTTATAACCCAGTCGACTGGAACTTGTGAAAATAAGCCATTAGCTAAATATCTAACCCTTAGCGTGGTATCAAGTTGAACGTTATAGGAATATAAAATTCACTTTTATGACTACACTGTTAAAACATGTATTAAAAAAATACGGATTAAAAAATTGTTGATTAAAAATCGCTCAACATTGGTTATAAAATGAGTGTTGCTTAAAAATGATTTTTAATCTTGCGTGGATTAAAAATATTGTTGATTAAAATTATTGTTTTTAATCTCGTTGGTTACTTTGAAACCAACATTGATTAAAAACAGTGTTCTCTGCTTTCCCGCCAAAATGACAGTGCTAACTGTCCAGACACTTCATCTTTTTGTTGGTTAAAGTTTGATCAAAGTTGATTAAAATACCGATCGCGTGACTGAGCGCATGGATATTTGGAACAAATTTGCTGCGCGCATATCTATCGCAGAAATTGTTTGCGATAAAAATGGAAGGCGTTGTCATTCAAGTCGCTGAATGATTGGGGACTTTCAAAGAGCTTGTCAGCGTGTTTAAAGGTGAGAAACTCTTTTCATATCTGTGATAGTTGTCTAGCTTAATCTTGGGAATAAATAGATCTATAGTGTGATCTTTCTTTCTAATTAAAACGGCTTGGAAGCTAGTTCGACCTGCTCGATCTGGACTAGACCTGGCTAAGCCAGGCCCACTGGTAGATCTACTGACTACGCCTACGGTAGCTAGGAGGCGACACCGGCGGTATGGTGGTGTGTTCACCTTCGCAGATGTCCATATTTCGCGGACAAGTCAATACGACAAAAACTGAAACTAGAACTAGAACTTCAAAAAAATAAGATATAGCATCAATGCAGGCGTAGGCGTAGTCTACGGCCGGTGGGCCTGGCTTAGTCAGGTCTAGTCCAGGTTTGAGCAGGTCGAACTTCCCAAACCGCTTATCTTAGAAAGCAAGATCACACAGTAGATCTATTTCTTTATAAGATTAAGCTAGACAACAATCACAGATATGAAAAGAGTTTCTCACGTACCAAATGAGGCTAACCAACAAATGGTTAAACATTTAACCAACAATTTGTTTAAGTTTAATCAACACCAATTTAACCAATGTTGAGCAAAATACGATTAACCAACAAATGGTTAGACATTTAACCAACAAAATAAAACTAACCAACAAATGGTTAAACAATTAACCAACAATATGTTTAAGTTTAATCAACACCGATTTAACCAACGTTGAGCGAAATACGATTAACCAACAAATGATTAAAACTTTTAATCAACCACAGGTTAAACTTTAATCAACAGGCCGTTGATTAAAGTTTTAACCTACAAATGTGTGGTTCACCTGGTAATCCTCGGTTGATTAAAATTTTAACCAACAAGATTAAAAATTTTAATCAACGTTCTAACAGTGTACTACATGTATCTCTAATATACATTTTTTGACGAGATCGATAATCGATCTTTGTCAGAAAACTTTTTGTACTTGAACAATACAGGTTTTCCCAGCGCCCAATTTCATATTTTTCTCACTCAAATCAAATAAGGAGCATTCAAATTCACGCATTATCGTCTTACGATCGGTATCGGTCTTCCATCCTATTAGGAGGTGCCGTGGTCCAGTGGTTTAAGGCGCTTGACTGGAGATGCGAGGATCGGGCGTTCGATCCCCGACACGGCACTTATGCCCTTGAGCAAGGCATTTTATCTACATTGCTCTTTTATCATACATCAAATAAATGAAGTGCTAAAGGCATATTGATACCAGGGTGTGCGTGTGTGTTAAAAAAAAAGAAAAAAGAAAAAATTATAATTTGAGTAAGGCCAAAATGCTTTGTTATTGAAAAACTTTTTGGCGCTTTTATGAATGATGGCTTTAAAAAATACCAAAGTTGTCGCATGTATATCCATCTAACGGTCTTCTTCTTTTCTTTTTTTAAAAATCTTTTAAAATTTCGAAAAAGAATGATTGACATTTTAATAACACACACAATTTGGTGAACGAGTCTGAGAGCTGCTAGCAGCGCAGTGCGGGTTTTCCATAATTATGGGGTTTACCGGTTGCGTGCAGCATGGACCTATAGGTCCATGCAGGGAAATGTAACTAAAGCCCCGCGCACACTGCACGATCCGACTGCGATCCGATTGCTCTGCGACTGTGAGCCCAATCGGATCGCAGTCGCAGCACATCGCAGTCTATACGATTCTACTAAAACCGATATCCGATGATTTTGCAGCGCGTGCGTATATTTACATCGGAGTAACCATTTTCATCATGTCTTGTATATTATATCAATTAAGAGGGCAAGTATCTTTTCTGAAAATAACATTGTTTTACAAAACAAATTGGGCTGTTTTACAGTCGGGGAAAAGGTAGGGGAGATCCAGGAGAGTTGAGCCACTTTTTTCATAATGGGCCATATTTCCCCAGACCTGCATTGTGGGTTGGACAACTTCTGCAGCTCCTATGTTATAATACAATGTGGGTTATGATATTCAAGGTGATTGCATTTCAAAGTAGTAGTCCGTTTTAAAAAAATTGTCGAATGGCGCAAGTCTCCCGCAGGGTGAGGAGAGTTGAGCATACAAACGAGAGTTGAGCCACCCATGGGAGAGTTGTAAATGGGAGTAGGGAAAGACATGTTTCGCTTGTGGATTGGCCTGCATTGCCTAGTATAAAGTGCTGGTATAATCGCCATAATAACATGCATGATTTTGTAAATGGAAATGACATTTACTAATGGTAAACTATGAATCATTTCAGGCAGCAAATGGATCTGTTTTCCAAATTGTAGACGCATCTTTGATACATCGATCTATGCTGACTTAAAGATGGATAGCTGGGGCTGGGGCATTTGTAACAATATTAATGAATAATTACGGAACATATTCGTCCGCGCAATCAACCCCATGGCATGAGTTATTTACTCTTTTTTTTTTAAATCAGCGATAGCCAGTGTCATTTTTTGATTACTCAACATAAAAGAAAAATCAAAACTTTCACCACAATGCACACATGGAACCCTTAGATTTAAACTTTGAAGACATAAAACCATTTTCGTGTAGACATGATAGAGGTCTAACTTAGAACCACAAGTATTATGGTACCTGCTGTTTGAAGTAACAAGAAACAGTGTCGGTTAAAAAGTACAATGAACTCATGTCTGCGTGGGAGAGGGACTTTGAAAAACATATTCCAGTTTCTGGTGCCGTTCTTTTTTCAACACTGAAATGTTGGATTTTGAATTGTTGGTGTGTGACCTCCAAATTCACAGTAGGTCAGGTATAATCAATGAATAATTCTAAAAGGACAGTGTATAATGACTCACAATCATGTTATTGAAGAATATTCTACTGTTAATGAATAGAATCAATGAAACATGCAGTCTAGACATATTCAATACAAGAAGCCACTGACATTGAACATGATATTCCTACATTCACGTTCTTATAATACGTGTTGTAAGATGATACCAGAGACTTACTCATCAGAACCCTGACAGACCCGGCGTACTCCCCATCCTTCCCCTCTTACAGGCCACCCAAATAAAAAAGCTGAACAAAATTTTTTAAAAACCCTACTTGCGTCGCACGTTTTTTCCAAGCACGTATAGGAGTACGTAGGACACGCAAAGAGAGTGTTGGACATGTCCAACAATCTCTCTGTGTGGCTACGTGTTCAGATGAACATACGTGACACGCGCAGCCATCGTACTGCTTGCACGTACTTCTTGCGACCATCGCACGGGCTCCTTGCGGAGGTCTCAGGAGGCCCAATTAAGGCTCCATACGGAGCCGTGACATGTCGCGCGTCGGTTGCACGGTACCTGTACGGGCTTGTACGTTCGCTCTCAAGAGTTCTTGCAGGTAAGAAAGGGTATGTTAATGAGGAGGGTGCAAGACTTTGAAGGGGAAGGACCCTGAGAGGGCTATTTTTTTTAAATGGGCACAACTGGTCCCAGGGCCCGAATTTTTGGTGGCCCCATATCCCGAATTATTGGGCATAAAAAACTCTACCTACATGCCAAATGTTATACTTTTATGAAAAAGTGCACAATTACATCAATTTTCTGCACCCATCTGCTGGACTATCACTTTATTATGACTCAACATCTAGGATTCTACTGTTTAAACATTTAGCAATACATCAATAGTCACTAAAACACTCATTAAAACAACACATTATTAGGTGGGCTGTACTTCAAGTACAGACCACCTTATATTTTTGTACGAATTTTTTTTTCTTTCTTTCTTTCTTTCTGCTTCTTATTTTTTTTTAAATTTCTACCCACTTTTTTGTACGCACAATATCTCCAAAACAACCCATTCAAATGTACTCAAATTTGGTACAATGGTAGATATGGTAATTGTCTCAGCACAAAATTTTTTTCAACATCGTGACGTCATCTAGGCGCCATTTTGTAAAATTCTGACATATGCTATATCTCTGCAATGGAAAGTCATAACATAACCATATTTGGCATGATGCAAGTTAATTAAAAAAGGAAATTAATTAAACATGCATATTTTGAGTGTATTGTAATAAGTTTATTTATATGGATTAACATATAACGAGAATCTGAGAGGTCTAAAGACGAAACCTATGTCATGTGTCATCATAACATATTTCTTATAAAGTTTGCTACAATTTGATACCAAATTCAACATACTTTGAATGACGTATGGTCATGTTAATGACCTTTGACTTTTAACCTTATGGATTAAAATCACTAAAGTTCAACAGATAAAATGGCAACATCAGTTTTTTTTATATCAGTGGGAACAAGTATAATACATTCATAGTGGTCGCCAAAAATTAACATGAACTGTACACGAACTCCATATCGACTACACATGCCCCTTCACATACAGTGTGGGTCAATAAAATTGAAACACAGATTCAACCATAAATGTCGTTGCAATCGGTACATATAGATTTAATCAGAGATACTCATATTGTAGCCTATCATGTTTCCTTAAATTTGACACCTTGATCAATAAAATTCGACAATGGACAGCTGAACAGTAACATTTTTCCTGATGCATGTCAAATTTGCCTCTGCCCAAGTTTTGAACGGAATGAACGGTCAACCCAAGGTTGGCTGAAATAGAACGCACTTATATAAAGCAACTCCCGAACACCATTCAGCCCAAACGTGGGCAAAGACGATTCTGACATATCTTTGAAAATGGCCAGTGCTCATTCATCCATGATCGCATTTTGGTGAGCAGCCTATCAAATTAAAGAAGACATCATCAACTATCATACCATTATAATACATTTTAGCGATTCCACTTGGTTTTAAAAAAATTGGGTCTTGAATGTGCGTATCCTTTTTATTGACTCACACTGTATAGAAGATGGGAGCAGAATTCAATCTAAGTTATAATACTGAACGAAGAAAACAGATGGACTGAATATGATATATCTAATTACCATTTACAGGAAGGCATTAAGCTAAAAGTTTTTCTTTTAAATTCATTGTATACACAACCTTTACGGAAATACAGATGTGGTCACTGCACATAAAGTTATAGTCTACCAAAAAATACTTTAAAACAAGACGATGATAAATTAAACACAAAACCGCACACACTTGCAGGGATACAGATATTTTACTGAATATTTTTGTTTCTTTTGCGGTTATATCTAACAAGGTCCGTGGGGTTGGGTTGCAGCCCCCTCCCCCCCCCCCTCCCTCCCCCAGGGATTTTTATTGACAATTGTTTGGTCAACCTTCACCCCATATTCAGGCAGCGAGAGGGTTCATTTAAGATTTGTATATCTTATGATTAGTCATTCTAACTACACTATAGTAAAGTGTCAGTCTTTTTCTTACTTGCTCGCCAAAATTTCGAACTGTTGAAATTAGAGTTAAAAACATCAGCCCTATACTGTCACAATTTTACCATACGCCTATACAGATTCAATAAAAAGGATAGCCTAAAATACTTCGGGAAGAAAAAAGGTGTTGAAAATATAAATAGGACTTTGTACGTCGTCATTACAGACACAATTTACAATTCTGATGAATGAGCAAATGTTAGGGGTTTTTTGAGAAAAATGTGCTGTTTTGCATGTCATTTCCCCCTTTTGAGGATACTAAATCTATTGAACTGTCGTGGTTATATTCTAAATCAAATAAATTAGTCTAACCAACCTGACACAAGTCATATTTACAATATGTTTACAACTTGTAGCCATACTAAATTATGTATTTCTTTACATAAATATTTATATTACACCACAAACCACTGCAAACATGCAAATAGAGTACTTCCCATGAAAAATGACAAATTATTCCATCCATGAAGATTCAAAATTTACAACTCTGATGAATGTGCAAATGTTTTTTTTTTTTTGCGAAAAATGTGCTGTTTTGCATGTCATTTCCCCCTTTCGAGGCTTATATTCTACATCAAATTAATAAGCCTAAACCTGACAATATTTACAATATGTTTACAACTTGTAGCTATACTTAATATGTATTTCTTTGTATAAATATTTATATAGTCATAGTCTGTAGTAGATTATAACCACAAAAATAGTATCTCTGTCATCAATCATACTGTTGCAAATAGCAGAACTCTTAATGATCTGTATAATTATGATGATGATGGTGGTGGGCAAGAAATGGAAGAGGTGAAAAGAATGGTGGAAATGAAAAGAGAAAAAGAAGAGGGTAAAACTGAGACACGGAATAGTAGAGCGGGAGAGAGAGAGAAAGAGAGAAAGATGGTGGGGGGGGGGGGGGGGGGAGGTGAGACTGAGTGTAAGAGAAGAAATTGGGAAAGATGCAGACAGGTCCCATATTGTAGAAAAGTAGCATTGAGCCGACTTGGAAAGAAAGAAGAACGGCAATTGAAAGAAAGAAGAAAAGAAGACCCCCCCCCAAAAAAAAAAAAAAAAAAAGGGAGGAGGGAGTCTCGAGTGAGACAGAGTAAAAAAGAGAGGAGTCAAAAGGAAGGAGAAAGAAATGAAGCGAGGGAGAGAGGGGATGAGAAAACTAGGAAAGACTGGAATAAGAATAAGATTAATAGAGTGAGAGACAGCTTGGGACAAAGAGAGAAATTGATTCGAAATAGGGAGACGTAGGGTGGTATAGGGTGGAAAGAATGAAAAGGGGAAAGGGAGTTCCAGATTAAAAAAAAAAATGTTTATACATGATTCAGTCCCCTACCCCTTTCTCACTTACACCTTTTTTTTTTTCGAAATCATCTTTCAATGTTGATCCATAATTCATCTCCCTCTCTCTTTCGCTTTCTAATGTAGACTCATATTTTCTTCTTTCTTCCTCTCAATCCCTTTCTTTCAACTTCTCTATAACTGAAGTTTCCTTCCATTCAGATTCAATAATTAACTCCAAATCAATCGTATGGAAACATTCATTTTCAGATATATTCTTGGCACATATCCGGACTCATTAATTATTTTTCTCCATAAAACCATCTTTATCTATAGCAATTTCATTCTAATTTCCTTCATACCTCTCCTTTATTTTAGTTCTTTATTATTTTTTTCTGCTCTGGAAGTACTTAAAAATGCATGTAGCAATGTTGATGAGAAATCTTAGACATGTTAGAAGCATGCCCTTTTTCTCTATCTATCATGTAATGCACAATCACCATGATCATGTAGATTGCACAATTTCTGGCATGGTTCTTCAGACATTCATACGACGCCTTGAAACTCAACAATAAACAAAGTTTCATTACCAAGCTTCTTTATTTTGTTAAATTATTTAATAAATGAAACAAGCTGATCAATAAATCAAGAAATTTGTGAATGTTGAGATAACAATTTCTTTGAGAATTCATAGATTCATAGATCACATTAGATTCATGAACATGTGAAAATGATGGGACAAACTATAAGAAATTTGTGAATGTTAAGATAACAAATTCTTTGAGAATATCAAATTGGAGAAATTGTAATGTGACAGCGGTGACATTATTTTATAGTGTCGGACAACTCTTCTCATTTGTTTCTGGCGATCATAATTTCGATTTTTGCCTTCCGTGCTGTTTTCTAATATTAATTAAGGATAACATGATGTTATATGTCCTCCAGTAAACAAAATACTTACTTCTCATTCATTGAATTTTGAAACATGACAGAAACAAGTGGGATAGTTTTCCTATATACTTGCAATTAGACTCAAATGCATGCAGTGCAAATATAATGATTTTATCTGTAAAGTCAGGAAAGGTGGTAAGGGGGGGGGGGGCTGGTCACGGAGCTCCTTTATCACTTTGAGACTAGTGTGGTCTTTCACGTTTCAAAATTATAGTTAATCTGTAATTGATGGGAATCTAATGACTGAAAACTGCCCTCTTCCCTTTACAGAGAAGCTTGTGTAATTCCATACATACAAACTTTGCAGAATGTTAAGTTTTCAGAAATAAGAAGCAATATATTAACTGGGTCTGAGCCAAAAGTCCTGTCAACGCGACAGGACGGAATTCGATAGGATTTATTCTCCTGACAAGAAAATAAGAACTGCTACTTGCTGCATACCTTTACTTATATAATAAGTTTACATTGAAGAACAATTCCACTACAAACACAAGAGTGATCGTAATTACATTTCTATGGTAACAACATTTTTTGTTAGCGCGACGGGACGGAACGATAGAATGGTGAAATTTTGTAAGATAGATTCAAAGTAAAATTCTATCGAAGTTAAAATTGAAGACTAGCTATGTCTTGTGATTTTTGATTAGTATGATAGAGTACATGATATTCAAACATCAAGCTAAGATTTTGGCCCAATCAATTTTTTTTTAATTTGAAAATTGATGAATGGGTGTCGTGCGACAGGACGGAATGCGACGGGACGGAACCTTTTGCACCATGTACAAAATGAATGGGCATTTAAAAAAAAAATTAAAATATCATCCAATTGTACTTTTTCCTTTTAAACTAAGGTAGAACTAAAATGTTAAGGCACAGGGAAGTGGCAAGATTTATTGTTAAAGGTAACAGATAGTTTTGGGAGGCCCTCAAAAACTTTTCGTGAGATTTCTTTGATTTTACTTAATAAAAAGCAGGGTACTAACATAACTAAGATGCTGTGAATTTTTTTCCTCCTCAAGTGAAATATTTACTGAATGAGAGGTGAAAAGTAATAAAAATCCCTGGCCCAAAAAAGAGGGGATGTAAATTCAAACAACGGCCACACACACTACTCACATTAGGATTGCTGTGTGTATAGAATACGCTACACATAGTGCGAAGCGCTGGGTTTATTGTGCGGGGGAACCTTCGGGTGGATATGGTCTTAGCATAAGGCAGTGAAAAGCCGTTACCAAGCGTTTCTTACAGATATTTACACTAAAATTTGTTCGAAATCGTGAATGGAATGTTAAATAATCTCGTACATGTGTCTTATGATAAAAGGAGAGTAGTATGTGACTATGTTAGATAAGTTTCTTGCCAGTATGATTTTTGCTACCGAGACTGTCTATGAGCTTTAATTCAAATTAAAGAGAGAAAATCACTGGAGAGGGTGGACACTTTTGTACCATGTACAAAACAAATGGGGATTTTGAAAAGAAATTTGTGATATCATCAAATAGTTCTTTTCTCTAAAAAATTGTGGTAGAACTAAATTGTTCAGGTAAGAAAAGTGTCAATCTCTGTTGTTTATTCAAATTAAATGAATAAAAACTTGCTAGGGTTAAAAAAAAGTATACTAACATCAAATGACATACATGGGACTGTACTTTCCATGCAAAATTCCGTCCCGTCGCGCCTAAATATCCTTAAATACTCCCTAAATGCGACGGGCCGGAAAAAAAAGTAACACATCATAATTTTTCTCGAAATATAATGGAATCAATTTTAATGGTACAGAAGTGATGGTATGATAGTTCATTGATACTTTACAAGACCTCAGTCTATAAACTCCAGTTTATCCGAGAAAAAAATAAAAAGGGGGTGTCAAAGTGCCCCAAAATACAATTTTGCACCAAACAGTTCAAATTTTAACCCAATTATAACAGAATATTGCCAGAACTGACATTGGGCATTGAATAATATTGCATATAGTATTCAAACTCCAAACTCTATTTTTCAAATGCCCTTGCACTTTTTACTTAATAGCTTTTTTCTATTAATTCCGTCCTGTCGCGCTGTGAGGGCGCTTTTTTTCCATTTTAAAGGTAATTTTCAAAAAAACGGAACGTGATCATGAAGAGACATGTACATTTTCATAAACTACAGATTCTCAGCTTTCATGTGATATACAAAGGCAGACACAAATCTTAATTTGAAAATTTAGGGTTCATGTTGACTACTTTTGGCTCAGACCCAACTATAGAGTAAGCAATAAATTCAAATAGATTTTTTTTTTTTTGGGGGGGGGGTATTCTTTTTAACTTACTGGATAATTACAATAGCAAAGCATATTCAATTTTACTGTTCAGTCTCACCAATTCTAGAAAAAAAAAATCCTCAAATTCATGCCTGTGATGATGACCCACTAAGGGCAGCTGCAAAATATAAGAATTTAGATACATGTATTTGCCTTTTTTGGTGTCTGATATCTGTCGTAAGGATGAGTAGCACAGAATAGACTATTCTCCTCATCATACTCAGGGGCGGATCCCGCTTTTTTCCAGGGGGGAGGGTGTCGGAGGGGGGATACCCCCCTCCAACAGTAGGGAGATTTTTCATTTTTAGGGTTGCCAGCTTGCGATTTTAAGCATACTTGCATGCTCTATTTTTTCTCTTTTTTGCCCAAATAATTGGGGGGGGGGGGACTACAGCCCCATCCCCGCCCCCCCCCCCCACCCGGCCCTGGCCCCGCGGTCCCTGGGTTTGTCCCAACGGCGATGCAGAGCATCGTCGTCCACAAGGCGCGAAACGGCAACATACCCGCACTGCATCAATGCAATACGCACACTGCATCAATACAATACGCGCACTGCATCAATGCAATACGCGCACCGTCATCAATGCAATACGAGCACTGCATCAATGCAATGCCGTCGTCATCAAGTCACATCACGTCAGATTTTTATGCGCAGTAGAGCTATAATTTCACATCTTTTCTCAATGAATGTGTTAATGAAAGTATTATCAATGAGTGATATAAAACAACTAAGCTATTGGCTATTATAAAACGGGTTCAAGAATGTAGCCATCCTGATTGGTCAAATAACACCACGTGACCGTGCAAAAAAAAGTACTAACGCACGGCAAAGGGACTAACGCACGACTAATCCGGATCAAACACTAGGATTGTAAGAAAACACTAAGATTGTAGACCCGTTTTATAAAACTTTTAATACATGGTTGTGAGTTCGTGCGTTAGTGCGATCCAGCAACACGCAGGTTTTTATCGTGGTGTCTAACACACTCGGCTACGCCTCGTGCGTTAGTACACCACGATAAAAACCTTTGTGTTGCCAGATCGCACTAACGCACTCCCAACCATGTATTAATAGTATACTATTCCATCACAATGATATGTGCATAGAAAAAGTAACACATGTTCACTTGGTAGTCGGGGGGGGTGGGGGCTTTAAAACCTATTGCCCGAGGCTGAGCCTGAGACAGAGTGCTAGAAAATATAGGAACATATTGTGTGAGACTGGACATATTATGATGGCGTTATCCTATGCACATTAAATGTTTACTTGGCAGCCCAAGGGGGGGGGGGGGGTTAAACCCCCTAACCCCCCCCCCCCCCCCCCGTAGATCCGCCACTGATACTTTTATTTTCAATATCCCCCTCATAGTGATATATCTTTGCCTTTTTCTTAATTATTTACATTCATCTGTGACTGCCAATGTCTGGGAGATTCCTCAGGGTCCTCCCTGTCAGTGCCAATGCCTCATCAATCTGAAGAGAAAATAATGAAAAGGTCTTGCTATACACACATGTATAAATTATTAAAAAGTGTCTATGATTTGAAAGTTGATTTACAATGAATCTGGAACAAAAAACACAGTCGTATCTTATTGTATAGTGGCGAATAAACAATATCTGAATTTGCAATGACATCATGAAGCAAACAGTGTATAGATATTATCAGGGAAGACAGGGAAAATGTTACAGAAGGGGGGGGGGGGGCAGTCGCAAGAACAGTTCTTGTCCCCTCTGGTTTGCCAAATACCCTCCCCCCCAAAAAAATAAAAAATAAAAAATTAAAAAAAATAAAAAAAATCAAACATATTGAATGAAGTCTTCTTGACACTACCATGGTTACGACAATCGTTCCCAACATATTTTGTTTTACTGTGAAACAAGTTAGTCAAGTTAGTTGTGTATATTCCCAAGAAAGGGCAGTTTTTAAAGCTAATATCTAATCTCACCCGTAATATAGATGATACATGTGATGGCCTCAAATGTTATGCAGCTACTACACCTTCTGGGTACTTGTTGCATCAGGTCTTTTTCGAGAAGGTAGCCCCCCCCCCCCCCCCTTTGTCTAATCTTGAAAGCCAAGTTATATCTGAAATCCCTTATACCTGAAATGGAAACCACAATACATTTTTGGTTTTATAGTCTGAGGTCTATCATCACATGCTCATTTTTAGGTTGCAAAAGCTGAGGTATTTAATAATGGCAAATTAAAATTAAACTTAGTTTAGTTCATATAATAGAGAGATTGACTCAGTCTTTCTCTTTTCCCTATATGTACCCTTCAATATTTGGATAGAAACTGCAACTGTAAATTATTGAGCCGCCCCCCCCCTCAATAAATACAGGCAAAATTGTAGATGGTCTAAAAGTAATTTAAAAAAATACCCAATGTAAATGTTTGTTGATAGAGAAATAAATATGTCCTTAGATCTAAATAAATAAAATAATAAATGGCCAAACACAAAATTATAAATCGAACTTAAGTTGTTAAAGCTAACAACATATAAACAGGTCTACCAATTAGAAAGATTTAGATTAGGTCGAGTTAGACTAGACCTAACAGATATAATCTTTTGTTAAAACGGATCCTGTGTAGAAGTTTACCTTTCCTAACATTTCTCTAGAATCTGATTTATTCTGTTGTTGGATGTAACAGTTAGAATCTAGATCAAGATTTAAAAATAAGTAGGAATTCAATTCAGGAATGAACACGGGCGTAAACAGGCATAATTATCCATTGTTAGTGGGGGTATGATCTATTCATCATCAGATTTAACAGTTGGTTGGTTTACTCAGTCTAGACCAAACGGCAGACTTAACGTTACTAGGTCTAGCCATGACCATGTCCATGGTCTATAAACGTTAGACTCTCCAACTAAAGTTTCTAAACACGGTTAGAATCTAGATCTAGATCTAGATCATCTATTCTACCTTTTTACTAGATATATAGTATTATTGGATCTAGCCTAAGTTAAATAATAGACAGATCAAAGTTAGGTCCAACTGTTGGATCTAACGTTAACTAAAAAATACTGACATAGATCTAGATCTCCATGAATAGTTCCAGGAACTCCTCCTGGGCTGGGCATGTGTGGAAATTACAGGGAGGCAAAAGAGGAAGGAGAAAGAAAGAAAAATAAAATAAAATGTACATCTAAGCCGAGTTCGATCTAGATCAAGATCTAAATGACATGTTAGACTCCAGAGTAGACTCTCGAGCCTAGATCCATGCAGAAGAAGGAGAAGAAGCAGAAGAATTGGAAGAAGAAGAAAGGAGGATGAGTCTGAGAAAAAGAAGACAAAAGGAGGAGGAGGAGGAGGAGAAAAATAAGAACTCACGAAGAATAAAATTAAAAAGAAGATGAAGAGGAAGAAAAAGAAAAAGAAGGAGGAGGAGGATCGAGGAGAAGAAGAAAAAGAATTAAGTTCTTCACTTTTCTTACTTTTGTTTTAACAATTACTTTGCAGAGCTAACATTTTGTTAGATCTGAAAATAAATTCTTGTTGCCTACCTCGAACTGGATAGCTAGGACTGGTCTTGTCTTGACTGAAGGTGAATTGAGTCGCTTTTGACTTTGACACTCCTCGAAGTCTTTTCCTGAAACAGGCTGGATGTTGCTTATGAATACTGACTAATATTATTTCTCTTTCTCATTTTCTAACTAGTCTATTTTGTTTCGCCCAGACTGTCCAGTTATACGGTAAGAGGAGACATCCTCGACCTTCACTGCTAAGTGGTTCAGCAAGCACAGTCTACGGTAGACAGGTTTCAGCCCGCCAGAGTTGTGGGAGCGAATTGTGCGTTGTGTGCGTACAACTTCAGCTGCTTTTTTGTGCGATGAGCTTTTTCCTGGTTTTGGAGATCATCTCAAGCAAATTGACGATGACGTCATCATTTTGCACCATCCTGATTGGCCAAAAGATTAAAATCGCACGACTCATCGCAAAAGATTCAACATGTCGAATCTCTGCGATTTGGTCTACGATTGTCGTGCGACTGATCGGATCGCTGTCATAAGCTATAGCACACTACACGATCCGATCAAAAATCAGTCGGATCGCAGTCGGATCGTACAGTGTGCGCCGGGCTTATGCATGCAGTCACTGAATGAGTGGTTGCAGTTGCAGTGCATGCAGCGCAACTCGCTGGGTGTATATAGCCACGGTAAATTGCCATTCGGTCCTATTGTCAACTGGTCTAACATTGTTTGGTCTAATATCATTTCGTCCAATTGTCAGCTGGTCTAACATCATTTAGTCTAATAGTCTGGGCCCGGGGGGGGGGGGGGGGGGGTCTGTCCTCATTGCAAGGGGGGTATCAGGCGTGACCAGAGACTCGCCAAAAGCACCCTAAACAAGTATTAACGTGATGCAAAAAATACACCCTAAATAAGTATTATTACGTGTAATTTGCTACCCTAAGTAAGTAATCATTTTTTTGTAAACCCCTAAGCAAGTAATAACCAGTTTTTCCTACCCATAAAGCAAATAACAACAATTTTTTATACCCTAAGCAACGGTAAAAACATTTTACTTTCCTTGCATGAGGCCCTTGATCAGGCAGTCTAAATAATTTGTAAATTCTAACCCGGAAATTCTAATCATGATTACGGAACATTCATGAAACTTCCCTTCACACCGGGACTTCAAATCAATCAACATCCATTTAATAATGACTCAAAAAAGACAGTTCTTAAGGGCCCGATGTTTTTTTTTTGTTTTTTGGGGGGTTGTTTTTTGTTGTTGTTTGTTTGACGTATGGCCTGGGGATCGGGCTAACTCGGCACTAGGGCGAACTCGGCACTGCGAGGCGACTGTGTTTCAAGAGTTAAGTCCACGCTAACACCGTCTCAACACAAGTACTTTGCGATCAATTCAACTCTGTGCGCGATTTCCCCCCAAGGCCGAGTTCGCCCTAGTGCCGAGTTAGCCCGCGAATAATGATCCAGTTTATGTTGATTTATGCAAAACAGGCTATGACGTCAGCTTCAGCTAAAAATGGTGGTTTTAACTTGTTTTAGTGTTGAATGACCCTTAGTACGTAAGTTGATTTTTTATGACCCTAAATGCGTAAATCATCACTTTGAAAAAGATACCCTTTTTCTTGATTTTTGGTGATTTTGAGACCCTATTCACGTTACGTACGTAACGTGCCCGATCTTGAAAAACAACCCTTTTTACGTGATTTTTTGGTCGCGCCTGATACCCCCCTTGCAATGAGGACAGACCCCCCCCCCCCCCGGGAGTATGGGAGCCTGTTCTGAAATAGTCACCCCATTTTACCCATAAGATTTGACCTCATAAAGTTATTTCGACCATCTAACTTATTGACAAAAATATTGTCAGCCTGACCGTAGCCGTCGGGTTTAGCCCCCGCCCCCAGAGCCCCCAAAAGAGACCCCAAAGTCGGGTCCATGTCATCCTATCTCCCATGCACCAAACTTTGTAAGTAGGAAGTAGTATATGATTGGACCTTATTTCATATTTAATTTCAGGGGTCTGACACCCCCTTCCCGATGGATAATTTTGTTAGTTTTTATATTTTTGGAATGTAAATCCATAGCTCTTCCTTCTGACAAAATTTGGTCCCTGAGCTTCAAGGGGAAAAAATTACCCCAACATTTAGGGGCCGCCTGACACCCCATCCCGACGGAAATTTTTGTCATATTTTGTGTTTTGAAATGTCCAGTCATACTGTGTGTGAAGATGCTTGCATAAATGTATGTATATATATATATATATATATATATATATATTTATATATATATATATATATATATGTATATATATAAATTTATTTATACAGCCCTGGAAAAAAATTATTAGGCCAGCTCTATTTGGGGCAGAGTAGTGTTAGGTCCATTGTCTATGAAAGTACGAAAATTATTATCAAACAGCTAATTCATGATTAATGGACTACCTGTACTACTAACTACAACAATTACCCCTCTGGAAATTACCACCGTACAGTTTCCACAAGGCACGTACGTTCGCTTGCTGCACAGTGAATGGGCTTTTCAAGCGCGGACATTTTGAAAAAGCTTGGGCGGATATTTCGAATAGTTTGCCCATTGATGTCGAAATGAGCATGAAGCACCACACTGAGCTAATGCAGCAACGTTAAGGCTCACCTTCATAATGAGAAATGTGCCCTGTTTTTTACTAAGTTTTGGGCTTAAAATTTACATCAATTATATCAATTTTGTATCAGGTGCATAATATAGGTATCTTACATCAATATTTATTGCATAGATTAATCTTGCAAACTTATTGGAGCAAAATAATCCATTTGATAGACTCTTGTATTATTGATAAATAAATTATTCATATTTTCGAAAATACATCAGAATTTGAACATCTTGGGAATTTATCGTCATCGACTTAGCATACCATAAAAACCAAGATTCATACGTCACCGTGTACATTACTTGTGCATATTACTTATTATGTTGTTGCACAGTTATCAAATTTCAAGACACGGTTTTCGCTAATTATAAAAGACTGCCCTGTTTAATGTTCGTGTCCGAAGTTGCCGCGATTCACTGGACCGTTGATTGACTCCCTATGACGTAATATATATATATATATATATATATATATATATATATATATATTATATACGAACATTAAAGAGAGAAAAAGAATACCAATATCAAGAATTTATGAAAAACATAAACCACAGGTGCATTAAAATATTAATTTATTGCATCTGTGGTTTATGATTAAAATATTAATTTAAAAAAGCAGCGCCATAAGAAAATGTGGTTTATGTTTTTATGAAAAAAATAAACCACAGGTGCATTAAAATATTAATTTAAAAAAAAATAAGAAAATGTATAAATATTCTTAATGGCAATGTATGAACGCCGATGATAATAAACACCACCAAATTCAAAATGGTTCCTGGCATGCAAATAGAGTTGTGAACGTACTGTAGGATGACTACATCCAGGATAAATTGTCCCGGACAAATTTACCCAATTACCACGCCCCCTTTTTCCCTATGAGAAAGAGTTTTTGGACCACCTAATAGACTATTAATGTCTGAGAGGATAAATTTCAAGTGTTACTTCTCTTGGTCTGAGCACCATGGCCTGCTCATTATTCTAGCTAGACCATTTTGAGTAACATAAAAAAATCAAAGGTATTAGAAAATTATTTTTATTAAACAAGAAAACATTCTTGCAGCATGAATGAGTAGCCGTGAGGAGAAAAAAGATGCAACACCTGGTAGACAGCATGCCACAAGGCATGGGCGTCGCCGGGGGGGGGGGGGGTGCGGAGGGTGCGAACGCACCCCCCTCCAGAACGAAAAAAAAAAAAAAAAAAGGATTTTTTTTTTTTTGGGGGGGCGTCGCCGGGTGGGGGGGGGGGTTCTTTTGAAAAGGGCGACATGTTCTTATTGTGTGGTGTCGAACAGATCATATCTGCGCCACCAGCACCACTGCCTGACATTGGAGTTGGTAAGTTTTTTTGTTTTTTTTTCCAAAAGGCACCCCCCCCCCCCTTGGAAAAAGCTGCTGACGGCACTGCAAGGCATGGCTGCTATCGTCAAATGTAACAATTTTTCTACCAAGATCTGAACAAACTGCCTCCAGAGGAGTGAACATGCTTTACCACACAGTCAGGCATACCTCCTGGACAATTATCCCCAGACCACTTCTGTCAGCACATTTCTTCCAAAAACCCTTACCCCTGGAGAATATCCCGGAGGACTGTTAGCCTCTAGGATATATTTACATTCTGTTAGTTGTTCTGAACTATCTATCCCTTGGGGTACCCTTAGATGTAATTGTCCTTTAGTGATAATTATCCGGGGTTAATTGTCCTAGGGGTAATTACCCTGGCGGTAATTGTCCGAAGGGTTAGTTAGTGCACAAGCTAATTATTTTGGGGAGTAGTCATCCACTCATTATGAGTTAGCTGGTAGAAGCCATTCTGAAAATTCGATTACTGATATAGCCAACACTTGCCATATAGGCCTTTAAAAAGAGCTGGTCTAATTTTTTTTTTTTCAAGGGCTGTATATTATTTCCTGATGAAGGCCTGATCTCCTGATATGATTTCCTGATGGAGGCCTATAGAGTACCGAAGTGTGACGTCATACCGGCCAAGTTGTCAAATTTTCTGGTTAATTTTCCAAACAATTTTATGCTGAACAATGGCCCGGTGATCACACCGGCGCCAAACACTGAATTTGCCTTGCTCCAGCCCGTTGCTTGAATGATTTCGCGGTGAAACTCATGCGCGGGCTTTGTTGTTTGGAACCAGTAACCTGAACGACGGGCGAATAGACGTCTCTATCATATATATACTGTATGTACATGATGTATGTCTTTGTGTAATGTGCCTAATAATATACCCTCTTTTTGTTTATGGGATTTCTTGTTACCTCATATACAGTGTCATTAGATTTCGAAACTTTTCTCATATTTTAATGATGTTTACACTCACATTATGATTGTTAATTTCTTTGTTTGTTTCATCAGTGTTCTTTTGTATATATTCCGAAGGGTCTGTTATAAACCACTGCATGACATTTTTCAATGTCAAATCTAATGCGCTTAAATTCAAATCACGCATGCAGTGGCGGATCTACGGGGGGGGGGGGGGGTTTAGGGGGTTTAGGGGGTTTAAACCCCCCCCCCCCCCCTTGGGCTGCCAAGTAAACATTTATTTGGGCAAAAAAGAGAAAAAATAGAGCATGCAAGTATGCTTAAAATCGCAAGCTAGCAACCCTAAAAATGAAAAATCTCCCTACTGTGGGAGGGGGGATACCCCCCTCCCACACCCTCCCCCCTCGCTCGCTTCGCTCGCTTCCAAGTAAACATTTATTAGGGCAAAAAAGAGAAAAAATAGAGCATGTAAGTATGCTTAAAATCGCAAGCTAGCAACCCTAAAAATGAAAAATCTCCCTACTGTGGGAGGGGGATACCCCCCTCCCACACCCTCCCCCCTCGCTCGCTTCGCTCGCTTCCAAGTAAACATTTATTTGGGCAAAAAAGAGAAAAAATAGAGCATGCAAGTATGCTTAAAATCGCAAGCTAGCAACCCTAAAAATGAAAAATCTCCCTACTGTGGGAGGGGGGATACCCCCCTCCCACACCCTCCCCCCTCGCTCACTTCGCTCGCTTCCAAGTAAACATTTATTTGGGCAAAAAAGAGAAAAAATAGAGCATGCAAGTATGCTTAAAATCGCAAGCTAGCAACCCTAAAAATGAAAAATCTCCCTACTGTGGGAGGGGGGATACCCCCCTCCCACACCCTCCCCCCTCGCTCACTTCGCTCGCTTCCAAGTAAACATTTATTTGGGCAAAAAAGAGAAAAAATAGAGCATGCAAGTATGCTTAAAATCGCAAGCTAGCAACCCTAAAAATGAAAAATCTCCCTACTGTGGGAGGGGGATACCCCCCTCCCACACCCTCCCCCCTCGCTCGCTTCGCTCGCTCGGGCTCGGTCTCTACGCTCCCTCGCTATACCCAGCTCAGCCCCTCAAACCCCCTCCTTGGAAAAAAGCTAGATCCGCCCCTGGCATGCCTTTAATGAATTTGAATGACTGAAGGCCTTAAGGAAGGCCGAGCTCCTTAAATTATATCTCCTAGTTTAAATGTGAAGGACTCGTTCGAAGAGTTTTTTGCACGGATAAGAAATTCGAACTAGAGAAAATTATATTGAATGATTCGATTCGTTAAATCGTAAGCTCCTTATCTAAAATGACAATCATGACTCTTTTAAAGAGCTTGTTGCATTAACAACGGATTTAAACGAACGAAAATGAGTTCAAATGACAGTTTGCTGTGGCGATCACAACTATCGTGAAATTGAATGCTCTGAGCATTACATTGAATCATCAAATTACTAATTGAGAGGGAAACCTATTAAATTAGAATACATGTACATCATCTGCATTCGTTGACTAGGTGGATAGCTCCAGTCTGGTTCAAACCGGTCAGGACTCGATATTCGTTTGGCATGTGGTGTTTATTCGAAGCGTAATTCATCTTGCCCTCTTCGTAGTAGTGATGCCGTAGAGTCCGGTTTTTTGAGTCCTTGGAGAACGGATAGAATCCGAACATGGTAATCTGCTGGCAGAATTGTGTAGCAGCCGAATAGATTGCTAGACCGGATGATGGGAATCCAACATTCCACGCCCTAAGAGAGCAAAAGAGAGAAGAGATAACGCAGGATCATTTTAATTATAATGATAATATTAAAAAGGGCACCTACCAACATCACACACACACACACACACACACACAAAATGAAAATTTCCATTTTGCAATGTTTACTTTTGTCAATGAGCAAAGCCGAAAGCAGCCCAAGAAATTTCCATACACGTCAATCAGGATTCAATACATATCTATGTGATTATTTTGCGTGAAATTGATGTACAGTGCGTGTATATATATATATATATATGTGTGTAAACAGTGGCGGATTTCTTGAGGGAGGGGGCTCGACCTTTACAAAATTTTCTGACAAGCAAAAAAAAAAAAAGAAACAAAAAAAGATTCTTACCATTTTTAGGCCCCTTTTTAACTCAGGAAAAAAAAAAGATCCTCAGCATTTTTTTGGGCCCCTTTTTGTATTTTGTTATATGAAATATCATATATTTCAATTTTTTGCTTCAATAATGTAAAACATGGTTTGACTCCTTATGGAACATGTAAAATCATCATAACTGTAACTTATTTTGATACAAGGGAGAGATTCTTTATTATCACATCCATAAAAATTGAAATATTTGAAATTTCATATAATAAAATACATAAGGAAAAGTGTGTGACATCATCGGTCCGCTCATTTTGCATTTTCATTTCCTCGCGACAACAGTGTGGTCCACTGTGAAAGATTAGTGTGAACATTTTGTTTTTAATTGTGTCGTTTAAAGCTATGAAAGTGTTTCTAAAGACCATCGCACACTACATGCACTATACGATCGGTCTGCGATCAGATTTCGGAAGAAAATGTAATAGAATTTGATATTAACATTTAAACACCTAAAATATTTTTGTTTGAGGTTCTTAATAGTAGTTTAGATAGTACAATCGAAATCATGGCCTATTGCCAGCCTTCTAGACTGATGAATGGCCAAATCGACTCCGAGCTTCTGAGCAGTCTTAAGATTGTCTACGATTTGAAACTGATTTTGCCCTTATTCCGGCTAGAAGACTGACAGCGCACCAAATTCCTATCTTCAGTATTCATATTATCGTTCATAACCTGAATCAGGAAGAATTTATTGGTTTACATTGTAAGTGTCCGTATATTGAATGCTATTGCAATTTATTTCCAAAATCGGACGCAGTCGATCTATAGTGTGCGGTGGGCTTAATGTACAGAAGTGATGTGTAAACAATGTCTCTGTGACAACAGTGTGTTCCCCTGTGTTAGATCAGGGTGAACATATTTATAAAGGAAAAACAAACTGATGAAAGTGTTCCTAATGTACACAGTGAAGAGTAAACAATGTATTAATGTGGCAACAGTGTGCTCCTCAGTGTCAGATCAGGGTGAACATATTTACAAAGGAAAAACAATCTATGAACGTGTCATCCAAAATATACTCATTGATCACAAAGTGGTCTGTACAAAGTCTAATTCTCTCTTTTTAACCACTGTGTCACACACTGTGTATGATGCAGTGCGAATTATTTGTATATAATAGTTAAAACTATGAAAGTGTCCATCTCTCCTTCATCCCTTTTCAAATACTCGTACAAGGTCTCTCTCTTCCTCCGTCTCCGTAAAGTTCAAAGAATCAAGAACAAAGAGGAGATAGGGTGGTGACGAGCATTTACTACTACTGCATCCCGGCTTTTGAACTCCCTACCCCACCCATTTAAAATGTCACCCACTCAAAAATTGTTTTAAAAAAAACAACAACAACCTTGAAAACATATCTCATGTCAGAATACTTGGGTTGAATACAACAATATATTTCACAATGTAAAATTCAATACTGTTTACTTTGTCTTATGTAATTTTTTTTCTTCATATAATAATCATGAAGTTGGTTAGGCCAGATGCGCTTACCTTGGGATGGCTATTATTTGTGCATTAGAAATGTTATTGTTATTATTGTTATCATTATTATTATTATTATTATCATCAATATTATCATTATCATCGACTTGTCCACAACCTAATGTTCAGTTGGTAAATTAAGAAGTAACCGGATTTCATCCAGAAATCTAGGGTTACTCTTTTTTATTTTGGTTTCAACAAGTCCTCATCTTATTTGTAATTCTCCATTTCATTCTAGTCCATGACCTTTCGCAGAATATGCGCTGTCCCGAGCAGGCTTGCTTTTTGTATGATTTCAAACGATACATCGACTCCAATAAAAAAGGTTCATAAAGATAAATAAATAAATAAAATAAAATCAAATCAAATCAAGATCAGCCAGGAAGCTCTTATGTCTTGTTGTCACTGTTCCCAAGGCTCCGATCACTATTGATACTACTCTCGTCTTCCATAGCTTGGTGTTTCACCCGATCTGCCTCTACTACTCCTAGATATTTGGAAGTATCGTCTTCTCCCATTGCTCTGATCTCCTCACCATTTGGCATTCTGAAGCTGCTAACATTGATTTGTTTACTTCTCTGTACAGTGATCACTGCATATTTTTCTCACCCAAACTGCATACCGATGTCTTCACTGAAGATTCGAACAGTGTTGATAAGAGAATCTATGTCGCGCCCTGACTTGCCAAATAATTTCAAGTCATCCATGTTTAACCAATGATTGATCTTTGCCTTGCTTTTGAATTCATATCCAAGTCTGGATCTCCTTAGCACTTGTGATAATGGGGTCATAGCCATCACAAACAACAGTGGAGATAAACTATCTCCTTGAAAAATTCCTCTCTTGATAGTGACCTCTCCAAGCACTTCACCGTTGTTTTCCAGCTTCGTTCTCCATCTAGTCATACTTTTGCTGAGGAACCTTCTGATGTTATCTGCAACACCCAGCATTTCCATGGACTCGTTGATCCAGGAGTGAGGGACCATATTATAGGCTTTCCTGTAGTCGATCCACGCCATTGCCAAAATTTTTTCATTATCTTTCTGTCTTTCATCACTCCTTTGTCGATGTACAGTTGATTCTTTGTACCCCTAATCCTTCTCGAACATCCCTTCTTTTCCGATGGCGTGATGTCTTGGTCATCGAGATGTACGTTGGTAAATCTCCTCTGATAATATTCCCGTTAATACCTTCCATAGAACCGGCAAGCATGTGATTGGCCGGTTGTTCGATGGTACCTTACCTTTGGTAGAATCCCTTTGGTAGGGATGAGGATTGTTCTTCCTTTTGTCATCCATTCAGGTGGATTTCCGCTCACAACAATCTCCTCTATTTGCTGCCTCATTATTATTATCATTATCATTATTATTATTATTATTATTATTATTATTATTATTATTATTATTATTATGATTACTATTACACCCTGATGTGTACAAAAAAAATGTGTTTGTGACAACGGTGAGTTCCCTATAGGGTGAACATAATGGTAGGCGAAATAAACTATGAAAATGTACTCAGTGGACACAAAATGATCTGCGGAAACTGTAATTCTCTCGTTTCTGTCACAGTGACCCCCCCCCCCCTCCCCGAGTCAGATCAGTATATAAACACATGGTTTTCATATAGTCAAAACTATGAAGGTATTCCAATTGTACTCTGTAGCCACAGAGTGATGTGTACAAACTGTAATTCTCTCTTTTTACCATTCTCACACCGTGTAAGATCAGTGTGAACATATTGTTTGTATAAAGTGTATCATAGTCAAAACTATATATGTACGTCTTCCTGTAGTTAGACGGTGATGCGTACTTTGACATTGTTTCCACAGTGTGTCTACGTTACTAAAATGTGAAAAATACCTTGGACCTCGTGTTTTGTATTTGCCAACCTTATGAAAGTGTTCTACACTCAGCAGAAAAGAAAGTGGACCTTCTTTATTGTTCCAAATTTTCATAAAAACCGTCAACAAATAAAATAAAATATATATGAGCCTGATCGGTTAGTCACGGACGGACATTTGACAAATTTTGAAAGTTTGAAGTCCTGTAGAAAAGAAGTATTTAATTGAAGAGAGTTATTTTATGTTTTATTGTGAAGGGCATCACTGAAGGAGTTGAAATTTGATCAAATTTTGTTGCTACGGTTGCCTACTAAAATTATAATCCATAAAATACTCAATGTCACGGACGGACAAAATGCCTACTCTTAACCGATCAGGCTCATATCAAATTTAAAAAAAATAATACTCTACCTACATCAATTAAGATCAAATTTTGAACTTTCACGCTTGGATAGGCACATTCATTTAACCGTAAGAAGGTCTCTATTAAGAAAATTGCATAAACAGAGCAAATAGCCATTCAAATGGTGATGAGCATTTCCATTCTGTAGAGTCAAATTAAACAAAGAAAACAGAAATCATGAGATACACTTGAATTTGTGGATGTGCTTGTCTAAACCATGCAATCCTGAGCCTACAATTGACATCCAGGGCTCAATTCTCCTCAATTGTTTTTAACTTTTAAAAATTTTCTTTGCTGAACAGGAATGTCTTACAGATGCACATGTTCATTAACGTTTGAATGGCTACTTGGTCCATTTTTTTCAATTTTCTCAATCAGCTAGACCTTCCAACGTTTAAATGAATGTGCCCATTCAAACGGGAATGGGCACGTTCATTTGATCTTACTTGATGCTGGTAGAGAATTTAGTTTTCTTTAATTTGATATGTATTTTATCATATTTTATTGATGGTTTAAATATGAAAACTTTGAACAATAAAGAGTGTCCACTTTCTTTTTTGCTAAGTGTAGAAATATTTGGTCACATAGTGATGCTTTCACACTTTGGTTATCATTAGTTCTATAATTTGTGGCAAATGAGAAAAGGAAACATTGTAAACCCAAAGCTGTCATAATTTCAACACTATAGCAATATTTGAAATTAAGAGCGACTCTGTGTTCTTCTCATCTAAGGGTGCGCTTATACTTACTTTGCGAAAGCAGAACGAGCGTTTTAAAACGTTCATCTAAAACGCAGTTTCACTGGGTACCGGTACTGTTTATACTTCTTTTCTACAGGCGATTCAGGCTCTGCAGCTGGTTTCGCAAACCTCACTGCGCATGCTACTAGTTTATATGACGCCATATAAACATGATAAATGCGTTTACAAATGATTGTACATTTATAAATGCTTCCCCAGAAACCGTGCTTTTGGAGTAAGGCCGATTCAAAACGCACCTTTTTTGTGAGTTTTAAAGTGATTTGGTAACTTTGTAGAGGCTTGATAAAATCTGAGCTGCCTGATCTTACATGCTATCGGTGTATGTAATATGGTGTAAAAATGAAACCCAGGAAAAAAAAAAAAAAGCACTTCAAAATCATCATGTGCTTCACAAAAGTAAACATATGCAAGTGACCGGAAATGCCAGACTCATTTTCCTCCATAGACTGAAACAGAACATAAACGCACCCTTATTCAAGGACAAGCCTAAGGTTATCCCATACGTTTCCGACATGCAACTGATAGCCCTACTAGAGCTTGAATTAGACGAAATAACGAGGGAAACAATATTGTTTTCTTTATTCCTGGTAACATATGCCCTTGAACAATAACTGAATGTAAACATTACCTGGCGGCCGCTTTCATGGGATTCACAGGACTATATGCGAAATCAATGCTTAAGTTGTATTTCGGTTTGAGTGCTCCTAGCATCTGCTTCATAGCGCTATGGTAAAAGCTTGTGATTTCTTTTGAAAACCACAAAGTCGTTCCATTAATTCTCCTTAGTCTCCTCAGAAGGTCATCACATTTGAAAGGGGGTCGGGGATCTGGGTATTTCCTGTTGCGCATTTTCAGACAGATCACGTCTGTGCTATTACACTTCCATTCAGGTGGATAGCTCGAGTTCGTGCAAGAGATAAGCCTCTCCATTTGCTCCAAGTTGGTGCTCATTAAATTTACCTTTGACCCTACGTCATGCTGGAATTCCCCTCCACTAGGAGCTAGGTTCATTCGGATGACGAAATCGAAATTGTCGATGACGTCTCCGCAGCTACTGTTCAACAGAATCCCTGCGTTACCGACAAGAGCGCAATTAAAATGTTTTGAGACAGCCACTGATTGTTCGAGAATTCTCAGTTTCCTTTTGCTGTTAGCAAGGGTAATCTTTTCGTTCCGCACATCTGGGAGAATGACTTGGACGGCCTGCCATTGGTTTATATAACGAGAAAGTTTACGTCTGTGATGGGGTAAAAAATGGGAAAGGACAAAACAGAGAACAAACATGAATGATTGATTGATTCATTCATTCATTCGTTGAAAACATCACATAAATGACAGTATAATATAAACAATCATACAATGTACTCATAGGCGTACGACACATTTTCGAGAGGGGAGGGGGTGGACACCTTTTGCCCAAATATCAACTTTCCAGTTTCTAATTTTTTGCGAGTGTGCGAAGCGAGCGAGCAAAATTGTTGACACTTTTTATAGTGAAAATGACAGAATTTACATCACTACCCCAAAATGAGAAAATTTGGGCACCTCGCTACCCGAATATGAAGTGGTAGTTGCTCGAATATCGGCAACTTCAAAATCCTCGGGGGGGGGGGGGGGCTGCAGCCCCAACCCCCGCCTCTCACGCCTATGACTGTAATAGTAATAGCCTGACATGAATACATTACTTACTACTACTAATAATAATAACACGATAAAAACTACTTTCGAAAAATAAACTCAAGGGCAATTTCAAAGGCCTATTGTATACTGCCCATAAAAATCAGGTTCAGATTACGAAATACGCCATTGTAATGTTCGTACATTTCTAAAGGTGACAGACAGGGCTATTGAAATTGCCTTCAGTTGATTTTTCGAAAGTAGTTTTTATCGTGTTTAATAATAATATACCGTTCTTGTATAGCGCACATCACATTATGAAATGACGTCTCTACGAGCTTCCAAAGGGTTTGGATATTATTACCCTGGCGTACATAAAAAAGTAAAAAGTTATATATACATGAATGAATGAACAGAAATGGATTTACAATGATAATGTAATCATGTTGGTATTGTGACTGAATACGTACTTGTTGTGTGCGTTGTGATGGTATTCTCCCTTCTTCTTCTTCTTCTTCTTCTTCTTCTTTGACATGTTTCTGCAATGCTTGTAATGCAGTGGTATTTCCTTTTAACCATGTTACTGATGATAACGAATTTCTTTGGACTCTTTACAGCTATTTCAATCTTAATTCAAATGTAGATATTACCAGTTTGCAATTTTTGAAAATTAATCCTTTTGTTATTAATGATATAGAGTCCAGCAATTCACTGAATAAAAATATTCTTTTGAACAAGGAATCACATACCTTGCCTTATCAATGTCGATACATGTTTTGTGAAAACTTCAATAAAACTATGAAAAATCATGTATCCTCATTTTCCCTTTTACATATGAATACAAGAAGTCTGTTTAATAAACATGATGAATTGCAAGTGTTTTTTATCATCTCTCGATTACGAATTCAGTGTTATTGGAATCTCGGAAACATGGTTAAGAAGGGAATCGAACGTTAATTCATATGTTATTGAAAACTATAACTTAGAGAATATAAGTCGTTCTGATAAAGTCGGTGGTGGTGTAGCTTTATATATCAAGAAAAGTATCGATTACAAAGTTCGATCTGACCTGACATGTTATTCTGAATTTGAAATGCTATTTGTTGAAATTCCATCCGAGGGAAAATCTGTCATTGTTGGTTACATATACCGCCCTCCAAATACAGATGTATCGCAATTTACTGACAAATTGTCCAATATATTACGAATAGTCGAAAATGAAAGGAAACATATTTATATCATGGGTGATTTCAATATTAACTTTTTGAATTATGGTTCTCATTACAAAACTAATGATTTTCTCGATACAATGTTTTCTTTTGATTTATACGCAACTATTTCAAAGCCGACTCGAATTTCTTCAACATCCGCTACTCTCATTGACAATATTTTTACAAATTCAATTGAAAAGTTTAAATATCATTGTATTCTATATTCTGATATATGCGATCATTTTCCAGTGTTCTGTATTTTTAATTATAAATGGATATTTGATGATTTTTGTGATAAAAGATATTTGAAAAAAAAAAAAAAAATAAATAACCAAAAACTTAATTGATGATTTCAAAAAAGAAGTTGCTTGTAACTGATTGGTCATCGGTGTATAAATGTAATGATGCTGATGTAACCCACTACTGTGTTTGAAATTATAAAATTATGTTCTGATTTAAAGTCTTCCAAAGCAAATGGTTCAGATGATATATCACCTAAGATTGTTAAGAACTGCATCCATGTTTTTGTGGAACCATTATGTCATGTTTTTAACCTGTCCCTGTCATCGGGTATTGTACCCAATAAAATAAAAGTAGTAAAAATAATACCACTATATAAACAGAATGACAAAACCTGTAATGAAAACTACAGACCTATAGCTTTGCTCCTAGTCTTTTCAAAACTTTTAGAAAAAATAGTTCACAAAAGACTTAATAACTTGCTTGAAAAAAAAAAATCCTTGATTCCAGAACAATTCGGGTTTCGAAGAAATTCCTCGACTTCTTTGGATGTGTTTAATCTGACAGATTATATTCTACAGGAATTAGATAAGGGCCATTACTGTTCTGGTCTTTTTATGGATCTTTCAAAGGCGTTTGACACCATCAACCACCACATACTTCCGGAAGAGTTGAAATATAATGGTGTTCGTGGTTTACCATTAAATTGGTTCCAGAACTATTAGGAAAATAGACAACAGTTTGTGATGACCGATGGTGTACATTCATCATATATAAAGCATGTTCATAATTATAGGGTGTTCCACAAGGTTCTGTTCTGGAGCCTCTTTTATTTTTAGTTTACATCAATGACATTGTTAATTCTTCTAAATTTCTAAAGTACTCACTGTTTGCAGATGATACTGCGATTGTTGCCTCGCATAAAGATATCTCAACACTTATTTCAGTCACCAACAATGAATTGTTTAAATTGAATGAATGGTATGAATGTCATAGACTTGTTTTAAATTATGACAAAACTAAATATATCATATTTCATTCTAGATAAAAGAATATTCTTTCAAATGTGGAGCCAATTCATATTGCTGATAAGAATATTGCGAGAAGTTGTAAAATAATTTTTTTAGGTGTCTTTATTGAAGAGTTTGTAGACTGGAAATTCCATACTGACAATGTTGCATCAAAAATATCTAGAAGTATTGGAATTTTATTTATTTATTTATTTTTATTTATTTATTTAATTTCAGGCAAAAGAAACATAATATACAAAGAATATTGAAAATACCACCGACTAGTGGCCAGGGATATCCAAAAGGAAACAAGTTCCTGTTAAAAGGTTCTCCCACACTAGTCGGTAGTTTACAAACATAGAAACATATACATTAAAACATACAGTCATATAGATCACTCTAGCAATAAAAATGAAACAGAAATTTTGTCAAGACTTAGACGTTTTCTTGTCACGTAATGTTTTGATAACTATATATCATTCTCTTATCATGTCACATATGAACTACTGTAATTTTGTCCGGGGTAACACGTACAAAACTAGATTAAATCGGATTGTTGTGCTCCAAAAACGCGCAATAAGGATAATCACTAAATCTAAGTATGATGCTCCTTGTTTACCAATGTTTAAATTGTTAAATATTCTTCCATTTTTTGAACAGGTAAAACTTAATACTTTGATTTTCATGTACAAGTATCACTCAACTTTTACTGACTTGTTTAAATTAAATTCAAACATTCATTCTTATAGAACACGTAAGTATTCAAATATTCACGTATCTTTAGCGAGAACTACGCCTGTTATTAATTCCACTTCACGATTTAAACAAAATGTGTAAATCCTTATTATTATTAGATGTCAATTCATGAAAGAGCAAGAGAGCAATCGACTGAGTAATCATTCAGTCAGTTGCTCTCTTCATTTCTGCTGTTCTTACCAGGTTCTCCTCTCTTCTATAGCTCTATTTTTACTCCTCCTCCTCCTCTTTTTCCTCTTTGTGTGTGAGAGTGCGCGATGTGTGTGTATGGATGGATGGGTGTTTGTAGTTAGGTTCAATAAACACATTTTTTTTGGTATGTATTATCTTAGATCTTATATTATTGTATTTA
This sequence comes from Heliocidaris tuberculata, assembly GCA_025618425.1. Classification (NCBI taxonomy): domain Eukaryota; kingdom Metazoa; phylum Echinodermata; class Echinoidea; order Camarodonta; family Echinometridae; genus Heliocidaris; species Heliocidaris tuberculata. The sequence goes on along the minus strand of CM046843.1, from coordinate 24,936,750 downwards.
TATTTTGTATTTTGTAACTGTAATTGTAGTTGTATAGATTCCTTATGTTAAAGGACCCCTTTCACGATAAGCTTTGATTTTTAAAATGGTCCCCATTAATTGATTATGTGTAATTTATGTTGTATTATCATTATTATATTCTTGTGAGTTTTTATATAATTGATGATTGAAATTAAATAAATTGAAATTGAAATTGAAAAATAAGGTTCATAATTCCGAACATTAATTTTGATGTATTACTCCGAAGGTTCGTTATTCCGAAGGTTTGTAATTCCGACAATGAAATAAGGTTCGTAATTCCGAAATGAAAGAGGTTTCATAATTCCGAAGGTTCGTATTTCCGAAAATGCAATAAAAAGTCTTACATAACTGTTCGTTTTAGTTATAGTAGTAGTAGCAGAAGTAGTAGAAGTATTGTACTTACTGAATTTCCTGCACAGTAATCATGTTGAAGTCGCCAATAGAGCCATTGAAGCCTTTTATCATTGATGATGGTAACAGTGGAAGATTTTCTTTATTTAAAAAGAAAAAAGAAACACAAATGAAGTTATTATGATATGGATAATCATTTTAATTAATCATTCTGATCTTTAGTAAACATGGTAAATGTGGACATTCGTTAGCTTTTCGTAAACAATAATATGCGCCAAATATCTGCATGCAAACTAGGAGAGTCGCGATCGATTTTGTCACAACGTCAGGACAGCAGGTAATATTATAATCGAAAAACGAAGTGGACGGGCTGCGCGTTCGGACACACGCCGTAGGCAAGCCCTAATATCATTTGTTCCCATTTTGTAATATCAAGAATGGTACCACACATTCAATTCTTGATATCACAAATTCCGTTCTCAGATTCAGATTCAACATATCATTTCATATCAACAAACTCAAACACGAGTTCCCTCGTGTTATCCTTGTATACCACTCTAATTTTACCATATCCCAATTACGGCATTCTTGCCTGGGGGAATGGGACCAAAACTCAACTTGACAAGATACTCTCCCTTCTCAAATGGGCCGTAAGAAATATTGATATTGCTGGGTTCCTCTCTCATACTAGCCAGTTGTTTTTTTTTAAGAATAAGCTCTTATGAATTTCTGATATTTATGTGTATAACTTAGGAAGATTAATTTCATGTAATAGATCAGGGCCCCGTTGCATAAAGTTTACCATTAATGGTAACTCTATATCAGTGGTAACCTCCATGGTAACATTACTCAAAAGCTAATCAAAATCAAGGTTTCCATGGGAGTTACTATTGATGGCAAAGTTACCGTTAATACTGAGTTTTATGCAACGGGGCCCAGTTGTCTATAAACAGTACCTGCGATTGTTCCTGCACTGTTTGTAAAAAAAAAAAAAGAACCCCAATACTATTTACCTATACTCCACACGTCAAAGTAACTCATTCCATTTGCCACGAACTCGAGGTCTAAATTACTGGAATGACTTCCCAACTAAAATCACTGAATCAACCTCATTGTTTATATTCAAACGAAAATTGAAATTTCTTCTCCTAAATGTTATGCAACACAGGCAGAAGCCGACATGTAATGCTGTTAAGAGAATCTTTTTTAATCATTTTAATAGGCCAGTATTTTTCCAGTTTCGTTTCACACCTAATGCTATGAGAACAACTGATCGTACGTGTTTTTTGCACGTGCGTGTCCGCACGTTCATCGGTTTTTGCTAGAATAATAAAAATAGCTTGCCTGATGTAGCAAGAGCGTGGTGCGTGTGTGTGTGTGTGTGTGTGAGAGAGAGAGAGAGTATGTATTGCCCTGACATACAGGAAATGCTTATTTATTCAAATAATGTGAATTGTTACATTATTGTTGTAATTATTGAAAGTGACTCTAATATCTAAATATCATTTTATCCGTATTCCCATTTTGTTGAATCATGCATGGCTCGTTCCCACTATTTTTCAAAGACTATTATAAATCTTACTTTGGAGCCTATAACTCACATGACTGTGTAGCTTTCAACTTAGGCTTCTCCATATTTCACTTTTCTTTTTTTTATCCTGGTAACTCACATAACTGTGTAGCTTTCCACTTAGGCTTCTCCATATTTCACTTTTCCTTTTTTTGGGGTTTTTTTTTTTGTTTGTTTTTTTTAGCCTGGTCCTCTCAATCAATACTCCATGTAAACATATAGATATGTGGTATTCACCTTCTTTTATTTTCTCCGACAATTGGTTTTATGTTCGTTTGTACCAGTTTGTACATCTATATTGTTCTTTCAAGAGGATTTCCTCCAGCAATTTTACCACAGTTGTGTCCAGCATTAATGTATTCTTATAATAACGACATGCTTTCTTCCGTTTTTGATGATATGTTCACCAAAAATAAATCCTCTCATAAGTACCCAACCCGGAGTTGTAATGACTTTCATCTACCTCTGCTGAGAACCCTTCTAGCTCAAAACACGTTTATTTATACAGCCCCCAAAATTTTGGAACTCTCTTCATAATGACATTCAACTTGCCCCTTCACTTAATTCATTTAAAAGGAAAATGAAATTGTTTCTTATACTTTCTTACAAAACAAATTAATATCAGTGCATTGTCAAATCATGTCTCGCTTTTTTAAATGCATTTATCCTTCACGTCTTTCTTTACGCTCCATACAGCTTGATATAATTATGGTCACTACCCCTGTAATATGCACATCGTGCTCTCTCTCTCTCTCCTCTCCACCTCTCCTCTCTTTTTCTTTACTCTTCACATATATGCAGCAACATTTACTATCCTTGTATCTCTTCCCTTGCTTTATTTTATGTTGTCTTATATTCTTTTTATTATGCTCGCCATACTATATACGTGTAGTTTTCAAAGTAAGGATTTATAATTGTATTATTATTCTGCCACTTTTTGGTAATCTATGTATATTTATATTTTTTCTGGTCAATATATTTACATGTTATTTCGAGGTATCCACATTCTATAGCTCTGCTTTTCAGTGGATCCCTCCATTTCCATAGGTTTAACTATAAAAAAAACAAAAAAAACAAACAAAACAAAACAAAAATACTATTATAATGGATGTTTATAATACTTTCTATTTTATAACTTTAAACCATGTAAAATGTATTTTGTTATTGGATATTGAATTGTATATTTGATTTCTTGTCAAAATCACTGTGCTGTTGGAAATGAAAATAAAACTGAAACTGAAACTGAAACTGTTCTAATAAAACAAGAGCATAAGCGATATTGTGTCTCACCCACTCGTGAAAATAACATGAATGTACCCCAAGTGCACCTATCACCCAAGTTTGGTTGCCATTGCAGCAACAAGTGCAGAGTTATGTGTCATAAGAGAGCCTTGCAGGTAAACTTTAACATATGACCTCAAATGACCTTTGACCTTATCACGTGACCTGCGACGGCACCATAACATGCAGGTCCCCTTAGTGCATCTACAACCCAAGTTTGGTGGAAAAGTGAGTGACGGTTCCAAAGTTATCTGTCATAAGAGAGTCTTGCAGGTAAACTTTAACGTTTGACCTGACATGACCTTTGACCTTACCATGTGACCTCTGAAGGCACCATAACATGAATGTACCCCAAGTGCACCTATCACCAAGTTTGGTTGCCATTGCAGCAACATGTACAGAGTTATGTGTCATAAGACAATCTTGCTGGTAAACTTTAACATATGACCTCAAATGACCTTTGACCTTATCACGTGACCTCCGACGGCACCATAACATGCAGGTCCCCTTAGTGCATCTACAGCCCAAGTTTGGTGGAAAAGTGAGTGTCGGTTCCAAAGTTATCTGTCATAAGAGAGTCTTGCAGGTAAACTTTAACGTTTGACCTGAAATGACCTTTGACCTTACCATGTGACCTCTGAAGGCACCATAACATGAATGTACCCCAAGTCCACCTACCACCCAAGTTTGATTGTCATTGCAGCAACATGTGCCGAGTTATGTGTCATAAGAAAGTCTTGCAGGTAAACTTTAACATATGAAAAGAGAGTCTTGCAGGTACTCTTTAATATATGACCTCAAATGACCTTTGACGTCATCATGTGACCTCCGACAACACCATAACATGAAGATATCCCTAGTGCTTCTATCACACAAGTTGGGTTGCCATTGCAGCAACAGTTGCCAAGTTATGCGTCCTAAGAGAGTCTAGCAGGTAAACTTTAACATACACTCTAAAAAATCCCGGGTCAGATTTGACCCGGAAATCAGTCCGTTGGGGCCACACTCCGTTCCGGGTCAAAAATGACCAGGAATAAGGTCCGATGTGACCATTTCTGGGTCAGATCTGGTCCTTTCTGTGTCACATCGGACCTTATTCCGGGTCATTTTTGACCCGGAACGGGGTGTGGCCCCAACGGACTGATTTCCGGGTCAATCTGACCCGGGATTTTTAAGAGTGTATGTGACGGACGACGGACGGACGCCATTTGGATCCCTTAGTCTCGTCTTCACCTCTGGTGGGCGAGACAAAAAGTGGGGGCTGCATCCCCCAGCCCCCCCCCCCCGGTTTTCGCGGCCCATGCCAAAGACTGACTGTGTTCTGTTTACCATGACTGAAATGTGCAATGTAAAAAGACATTACAAGAGAAAATGTTTAAAATTTGCTCGAATATTCAACATTGACAATTATGAATTGAAGTGAAGAATAATGTAATATTGTATTCTGCGACGTGGACAAAGTCAATGAGATTGAGTGGTAGAACATAGACATATAATTAAAAAGTAACTCCTTGAATTATCATAATAATATTAAATTGTGTAAACTTTGTAAATTGTGAAATATGAAATAATAAACTGAATCTGAATATGTTTATAAATATATTTTGTACGTGTTTTTGGAAGCAAAGTAATATTTTTACTGAAGTTTGACTCCGTTTTATATCCTAACCTTTACTCATAGCATAATCACAACAATTACTGTAATAAATCAAATACATGACTTAATACAACTCTTAGAATTACTGTGTATAGGCCTACGTGCCCACCATGGGGTAATAATTACCAATGGGTTACTTTGTAATTTTATATTGTTTATAAAAATCAATTAAATTTGATGGATTTATGCCCATAACTCAACGTATAACTCTAACCACACATGCTGGTGAAAGCGTCTCAACTGTTCCGCTTCTAACACACAGAAGTCTATGGGGTTTCGCACACAATAGCCAATGGGCCTCGATTTTGCATGAAAAACGCTGTATTTCCTAATCTGAGAGGTGTCATTAAGCTGACCGTAATGGTACATGTTTAAGGTATATGTGTAAATTTATGCATGAAAATCATGATTAGATCCCTCTCAACATATTTTAGTAAAAATTTGCAGGTTATCATAGTTTTAATAGTTGAAAAACAAGACTGAAGTTAAGATGCACGATTTTTTGTGCAAATTTTATCACTTTTTCACACTTTTTGATGTTTTGTGGAATCCAGGTTACTCAAATCACAAACATAACTCTCTGAATCGATTCCTCGTCATATTATTACTCAAAAATTTTTGAACCCCATGGGACACGATTTGGAACCCCATTGGACACGATTAACTAGACACTTCAGGCATTATAAAAAAGTTGGTTAAAAAAATGTATCTCGATGGTGCACGGGAACCCCCCTTTCCGACTAGACTTTTTATCTAAATACCAAACATCTTACCTCTTGGACTGACATCAAATATATCCTCTATTCTGAAGACTACCACGACTGTCATAAAAAACAAGGCGAAGATCATAAGACACAATGTAATGTGCTTAAATTGCGCCATCCTTGAGAGATATATATATATCGCGTCCACATTCTTTCTGAAGGTTTTAAACGTGATATAAAACTAGACATTACAACTTCGATCACCAAGACCTTTTAGGCTGATATCCAACGATGTTTGCCGCCTTCATTCCTTTGCGTTTATGGTGGCGCCTGCGTGGAGAGTGAAAAATTTTTTTTTTTTTTTTTTTTTTTTTTTTTAATAGAAATGATAGAAATTGCGGAAACAATGATACCATAAGTCGTACGCCCTACTATCATGTCCCTTCCACTATCTCTACGGAAAGAGATCAGTGGTCGCTTCGCATAGTCCAAAGTCTGGATACGCATGCATGCAGGGCGGCGGCCGGAACAAAAGCGCTCGTCTCCCACGGCGCCCCACGTTCCCTATAGCTCTCGCGTACGTATACGTCCATTCACTTGCGTGCACAATTGCATATAATGCATGTACTATAGAATCCCCACGCTAAGTGCCGTAGTTTCTTAGATCATTTTTTTTTTTTTTTTAGCTCAGCTGGGTTTAGATCGTTCTAAAGAGTAAAGACCCTATGTTTTTCGCTTCTATTCAGTTCCTTAGACCAAAGATCGTGAATTAGGGAAGATAGGACACTCTCCCGATTTTGTACAGGGTACGATGTAACAACCAGGGAAAGGGCGCACAAACCAATTGGGGAAAATGACCCAGGGGACTGAAATACTGTTACAGGAAAGAAACCCCAGGCGTCTCTATGAATTCAGAAGAGGGAAAGGGCTTGAAAAGTAATGAGGAGGAGTAAAAAAAAAAAAGGGGGGGGTGGTAAATTCAACAGGGGACATGCAGCTGTCACAGTGTTGTTCCATGTCCGTGCCCATTTTCTTTACACTTAAATATTATTTTAAAATAGTAATCATACACACATACAGGAGGCTCCTGGTAAGGATGTGTGTGGGTGTGTGTGTGTGTGTGTAGGGGGGGGGGGGTCTAGGGGCGCAGGGTCCCGACTTTTACAAGTACTCGAAAAGTGCCCCTTTCTGATAATTTTGAGAAATGTTGCCCAACTTTTGGGGCACATTCGAGCTAGTGGAATAAGAATCTTTTGCTGTGGGAGGGGAGGGGCATTGTACCCTTGACTCCAGCTTCTCTGCCTTACATTTTACTGGTATATGTACTTTACATTGTCATGAATCGCAAAAGTATGGTATAAAGGTCACATAAGGCATAAGATATGATCATGGCAATCCCCCCCCCCCAGCCATCAAGGTATCACTTGAAACAGGGGTGTCGATCCGTGTTCATGATGGGGGGGGGGGGGGGGGGTGACCGGCGAGGAAGTATCCCCCTTCCCGACACAAGGGACATTTTCGAAAATCTGTCCATATAAACTTGCATTTTTTAGAGCATCCCGAAATGCTTTTAAAGTCACGGCAAATACAACAACATATTAATAATCATAACAACAGATATTCAAATATGTGTGCTATAAATTATTTGTAAAGGCAGGAAAAAGAAGGCAGATAGACAGTTTGTTGTTCAGTGCTTGAAGAAGAAGTTTTATTATACAATTTCTTCGATGTTTTCGCATTGGAATTAAGGCATTTCTTATTTCCTTATATACTTAACACGATAAAAACTACCTTCGAAAAATAAACTCAACGGCAATTTCAAAGGACTATTGTACTGCCCATAGAAATCAGGTTCGAATTACGTAATATGCCATTGTAATGTTCGCACATTTCTAAAGGTGATAGACAGGGCTATTGAAATTGCCTTCAGTTGATTTTTCGAAAATAGTTTTTATCGTGTTACTTCTAATTATTAAAGATAATAAAGAATGTGATGGTATTTCAAAGTCAAACATTATGAGTTTGGATAATTATTAGTTTTAAGTTAATGTATCATAATTCTTATTTGCTTTATCCAGAAATAAAGGGGGATGATAATACAGGTCATCCCCACCTCAAATTTTGTGGGGGATATATAAGGAAAACAGAAAATAACTGTCAGAGTGCACATACTGTGGTCACAACAATCATTCGTTTAAGGGTTTTGTTTTTTCTGAGACTCACTGTACAGTAAAGGGATCAAGTTCAATCATAATGAAACGTGGCTTAATTAGAATAAGTGCAAGACTATTTCTATCTCTGGGAAATCGAAAGAAGTGCAGATTTGGTGTTTTGTAGGGGTTATTTGAACAATTCGCAGCAGAGCACTACATCTTCGACCTGCTCGCCACTGTTTTGCACGTAATGTCAACGTAGTCGCTGGTAAGTTTACCTACCCAACGCTGTTGGGCGCCCTTCCCCATGAGGCCACTTCCGTTAAATAAAAATAGGGGGAGTGTCCTATCTTCCCTAATTCACGATCTTTGCTTTAATAGACCCCCATTTTTCGGTTGGCTGAGGCACATCCCCATCAACATAAAACTTGAATTCCCCCCCCCCCCCCTCTCCCGGGGGTGACACTATTGAGCTCCAAAGCGGCCATATTTATTGTTCATGAGCTCCGTTAGAGAAAGGGAGGAGCGGGGTGCGATTTTTGTTTTTCTTAAGAGAATATGCAAGACTTGCTCTTGTGTTTTGAAGAGAATTCGCCACACTCGCAAGCTTAAGGGAAGAAGATCCATGCTAAAAAGTTTTAGAATTGAAAGGTAAATTTTTACTTAGTGAAGTGAAAAGTAATCTTTTTTACATGTATATCTATTCATATACTATTAATACAAATATAGTATAATCGCCCCGTTAAATTTTTTCTTAGACGTGTAATAAAAAAAAGTGAATATCAAAATTGCAATGTAAAGACTTAATTTTCTTTTTAAAGTAGTAACTTTTAAATTTGGACCAAAGAAAAAAAAAGCATGCTTTTAACGTTTGAAGAAATAAGAACGAATAGGACACGTAAAAATAATTATAGTATGTGTGTCTGTTGAAGGTTTTTTTTTGTTTTTTTTTTTGTAATATTTTTATTTTCTCTCAAATCAAGAACATATTGTACAAATCATAAATGACAAAATTAAACATATTCTTCATAACAAAAACTAAATGCAGTGTACATTTTTCTCTTAGATCAGAAATCATATTGTACAAATTACAATGACAAAATTATACATATTCTTTAGAACAAAAACTGAATGCACTGTAAATTGATACTTTGACTTAAACATAAATTGCGAAAGTACTAGGAATTTTTTTTTTTCATACCTGTTAAGAAAGCATATGATCAAAGAGTGGACATTGAGAGAGAGAGAGAGAGAGAAAATCTATTATCCCACTGACCCCCCCCCCCCCCCCCAACAAAATAGAATAAAAGGTTAGAATGATGATCGATGGTTCGCATTAGATCGATACTACGGTTCGTCTCAGTTCAGTTTTTTTTTTTTAACTACATGTAGACTATATTATGCTTGAATAATGAAAATTAGGCCTATGCATGCAATATTGATTCGTTATGAAAATGTGATGCATGGGAATGGGGAATCAGCCGTACATGGAAACTTGAAATGAGTAGAGTAGTCAAAGTAGCAGAGTAATAAGATTTTGAGAAAATCGAACACAGCATATGTTATGGATGTTAAGATCACTAATCAATAGGGAATCTCCAGTTGTATTGGCAACGCGATTATTTTGTGCGATGTCATACGTGGAGAACTCTCTCACCTAGTAGTAGTAAGTATATATATTTAAAAAAAATCATCCTGAAAAAATCCTATTTCCAATTTAGAGATAGCACAGACTTATTATTTATTCAAAAATAATTTTTTACAGTCCTCATCCTCCCAAGAAAAATATGTCCGTTTCACTATAAGGGCCCTCTTGCATAAAAAGTTGCAATTAAACGCAACTCAAAAAATTAAACGCAACTCGATTTTCAACCAATCAGAATCGCTTATTTGGGACTTACGTTAAATTTTTTGAGTTGCGTTTAATCCCAACTTTTTATGCAAGAGGGCCCAGATCAGAGTTCAGAAAAGGGTACATTGAGTGATTTATGTACAAATGGAAAAGTTTTCCACCTATGGCAGCACACATCATGACCGCATTGACAATGCAAGGATCTCCTTATAATTAGTGATCTCAACTTTCAAAAAATTCGTTTCCTTATTCCTTATTCTTTGTCCGATTAATCTCAAACTTTCTCGTTTCTCTGATTTTTCTATTTTCATCCAAGCCAATTTTCTATGAAAGGTTCAATCGTCAGTGGTTTGATGAACTAGGCAGTGGACCAAACGATACCAACTAGAGACATGTGCATGAATGTAGAAATGGACTCTACCCCCCCCCCCCCCCCCCCCCCTCCCTTGTTATGTCAGGAATGTTGTTATATCAGGGCCCTCTTGCATAAAAAGTTGCGATTAAACGCAACTCAAAAAATCAAACACAAGTCCCAAATACTCGATCCTGATTGGTTGAAAATCGAGTTGCGTTTAATTTTTTTGAGTTGCGTTTAATCGCAACTTTTTATGCAAAAGGGGCCAGAGCTCTTTATAGGGAGTTTCCACTGTACCTTGAAACTATTCGCATCGTTGATTTTGATGAGTATTAATTTCAAGTTCACGTTTCAGGTTTCACATGCATGCACAACCTGACAGTAGGTGATGTCGACCGAAAATTCAGTCTCTATGTTCGTTAAGCCTCTCATTGGGGTAGGGTCGACTCCTCACTTTATTTACTTAGAGACAGGCCTATCGATCTGCTGTGCAAACCGACTTCACTACACGCCGAAGTGTAGTCGACATGTAGTCGGGGGGGGGGGGGGGGATCGTTTTAATTTTATTTCCTAAATATATTTTTATAAATTAATAAGATTAGGCCTAGGCTCTACTCCTTCACGAATCTGCACCAATGTAACTGTATAATCATTTTAATGCTCTTTTTTCAGGTAATTCAGGGTCCAAGGTATTCTCCGTTTGAAAATCTTGCAGATTTTCTTTTAAAGAACTAAGATATAATTTCAGACTAAAAGAAACAAAATATAAGCATGCTTTTAAAGAAATCATAATCACGAGTAGGACACTTGATAATAATAGTATGAGCGTGCCTGTTGAGCGTGCATCATACTTTAAAAATATGATGCGTGAACCTATTACCAGACACAAAGGACAATCCAACCTCGGTAATAAAATGATTTGTGTGAAAGCAGAAAAATAAGAAAAACAGGATGGTGAAAGTTTGAAAGAAATCGGACAAGGACTAAGAAAGTTATGGATGTTTGAAAAATGAGATGACTACATCTATGCCAATCTCAAATTGGCAATTTGGCGAGTCAATTGTGACATTTTTGTGGACAACTCTCCCATTTGTCGTACACAAAAATATCATTAATTTGCGGTTTTCTTCGAGGCGCTTTTACCCTCGGGGCAGTACTCAAAATATAATGGAGATAGCATATTGTTATAGGTCCTCATGAACGAAAAGATCCTACTGAGTGATGCATTTTGAAAAAAGTGACATTTTAGTTATTTTGTGAGTTAGAGCGAATGGGGGAGTTGTCCACAGCTACATCACAGTGACATTACCTATTTGGCCAATTTGAAATTCCATATGCATAGTGATTACAACTTTCAAAAATTCAAAACTTTATTATTGCTTGTCCGATTTCGTTCAAACTTTCACCAATCTGCTTCTCTAATTTTTCCTCTTTCTTTCAAAGCAACTTGCTATTAAGGTAGGATTTCCCTTTAAAGGGAAATCACTGTGATGTAGCTGTGGACAACTCCCCCATTCGCTCTAACACAAAAAAATGACTAAAATGTCACTTTTTTTCAAAATGCATTACTCGGTCGGATATTTTCATTCATGAGGACCTATAACAATATGCTATCTCCAATATATTTGAGTACTGCCCAGAGGGTAATAGCGCCTCGAAGAAAACCTCAAATTAATGATATTTTTGTGTACGACAAATGGGAGAGTTGTCCACAAAAATGTCACAATTGACTCACCAAATTGCCAATTTGAGATTGGCATAGATGTAGTCATCTCATTTTTCAAACACCCATAACTTTCTTAGTCCTTGTCCGATTTCTTTCAAACTTTCACCATCCTGTTTTTCTTATTTTTCTGCTTTCACACAAATCATCTTATTACCAAGGTTGGATTGCCCTAGGCCTTTAATGAAGATGGACCTGCACGACTTGCTCTTGTGTTTTGAAAAGATTTCGCCACACTCGCAAGAGAAGAAGGTCCAAGACAAAAAATCACATATTTTCATTCTTTCATACAATAAGCTGTATATAATAGTTTTTATATTAACCATACAAATATAATATAATCGTTAGATACTTTCTTAGAGTTATAATAAAAAGTGAATATCAAAATTACTATTTAAAGACGTTATTTTTTCCTTTGAAGAAGTAAAATTTAAATACAGACAAAAGAAAAATATATGCATGCTTTTACAGAAATATGGACGGGTTGGACACTTAATAATAATACAACATGTATTACATGTATGTGTGTCTGTTGAAGGTTAGAATGATGATCGATGGTTTGCATTTGATCGATAGTTCGTCTCTGTTCAGTGATTTTTTAAAAAGTACATGTATCTTATACTTGAACCATGAAAATTAGGTCTGTGTATGCAATGGTTGATGCGTTATGAAAATCTGATGCATGGGCCAGTTGTGGCTCTTGAAAGGGGAATTAACCCTACATGGAAACTTAAATTGAGTAGAATAATCAGAGAGCAGAGTACATGTAATACGATTTTGAGAAAAAATGGACAAAGAATAAGTTATGGATGGTGAGATCACTAATGATACTAGTTTAAAAGTTAAGTAAGGAATCTCCAGTTGGCAACGCGGTCATTTTGTGCGATGTCATAAGTGGAGAATTCCCCCACTTAGTAAGGACCAAAAAAAAAAAAAAAAAAAATCACCCTGAATAACTCCTTTGTCCAATTAAGAGATAGCATAGCCTTATATATTTCTTATAAACATTTTTTTCAGTCCTGATCCTCTCATGAAAAATATGTTCGTTTCACCATAAGAGTTCCAAAAAAAAATAAAAGGGTACATTGAGTATTTTATGTACAAACAAATGGAAAAGTTCTCCACGTATATGACATCACACATCATGACCGCACTGACAATACAAGGATCTCCATATAATCAGTGATGTCAACTTTCAAAAAAATCATAACCTTACTCCTTATTCTTTGTCCGATTAATCGCAAACTTTCACTAACATTTTTCTCTGATTTGTCTGTTTTCATCCAAGCCAATTTTCTATGAAAGGTTAAATCGTGAGTGGTTTGATGAGCTAGGCAGTGGACCAAGTGACAGTGGACCAAACGGTAAAAAACCAACTAGAGACATATACGTGAATGTAGAAATGGACCCCCCCCCCCCCCCCGCACCACCCTTCCCACCCACCCAAATCTTCGTGAACGCATGCAGTTCACGTACCTTGCAAATATTCACATCGTTGATTTTATTGAGCATTATTTGCAAGTTCACGTTGAACAGGTTTCACACGCACAGCCGTGCAGTGCGTTATCACAACCGGAGAGTAGGCTACGTGATACGTGCCTCGCATTCGCTCACAGGCATTTGGACCTGCTTGCTCTAAGGCATTGACATTGCATTAGATTTTGCAACACTCGCAAGAGGTCGTTTTAAAAATAGATTACTAGTATTATAAGGTCTAAAAAATGAACTGATCAAAGGACTAAATTTTAAAAAATATTGATATACACACTTTATTTATACAAATATATAACATCGTTGAATTCTCTCTTAAGAGGTATAATAAAAAGGAAAAAGTTAAAACACTAATTGGAGACTCAACTTTGTTTCTTTAGGGAATGTAAATGTATATATCAGACTCCCGGCACGACGCCAAGATCTTCCCGCTCTCTGTAAATCTTCCCACTTTATGAAAAAAAAAAAAAAAAAAAAAAAAAAAAACACACCGAATGTTTAAAATTGGAGTAAAAAGCCACCCGAAAACGCGAATGACCTTCTTTTTTTTTTTTTTTTGTTGCTTGTCAGAGAATTTTGGAGTAAAAAGGCAGCCCCAAAACCAAAAAAAACAATGCTGGGGGGGGGGGGGGGGGGGAAAGAAAAGAACTGTAAGGCTGGGAAGGCCGGGGGAGAGCACTACTCGAAAATCCAAAACATCAAGAAACAACAACAAAATGTTCCAGTACCACAATTTTCTGCTGCACCTTTGTCATTATGTACATCTACAGGCCTACAAATAAATTCCTGTCGACATTTCTTGCTTAAGTTTAAATCTAACAAATCAATGACAATAAACAAAACATATAGAGGCTTTGGTTTGAAATACACAAATATCACATAGAGTATATACATATTCGACGTAGACTACATGATACAAAAATAATGTCCCCTAGCTATGAGGTAGCATGTTTTTTATTATAGTGGTTAACACTGCCACTTTATTAGCCTCTACATTCTCATACATGTATGCATCACATAAAACTAGAATATCACTGAAGGTGATTAATACTCTGTGCCAATGTGTGTGCCAAATTTTATGAGCATTGCTCCAAAAATGAGGAAGTAGTTCATTGCGCAAGATTTCAACCTGATTTACTGGCATATGCGGTTACCAAGGCAACAGAGTTTCCGACACATTCAAAAAATATGTCTTGCACATCTTCATCCCAAGACAAATGTATGTGCCAAATTTAATGAGCATTGCTGGTGGAATGAGTAAGTAGTCCGATGTGCAATATTTGCAACGGACCGCCCGCCCGACCAACCACACGCTGATTCCTATATACCCCCTTCAAACTTCGTTTGGCGGGGGTATAAATATATAAAATATTTTAGCAGACAAGATACAGCAATAACTTCCAATAATATATTCCAGTTTAAAGCCTACTGAAAATTTTCAAATGCTTGAATATATTATGTGACCAGGCACCACAAAACCAGCAAAAAGTCTCACTTTGTGATTTTCAGTTAGAGCTCAATAAGGGAGTTTTTGGTTGGCATGGTCAAATTTTAGTTTCGGGTATTTCCTGAAAGAGTATAAGTTTTACTGAGTAATTCAAAAATTTGGATGCACCGAACAATCTAAAAGTGGTATTTTTGACAGTTTTAGTAGACCTATGTTTGTCTTCTCTGGATTTTTTTTTGTTTAGTATCTTTTTTACAACCATGAATATGTTGTCTCATTTTGATCTCCCATAACTTTAAAACAGAGTAGGTTCTTGTATTGATATTTGTTCTGTATAATGAATAGAATGTGTCTAATGAGTATGCCAAGTTTCAGGATAATCTGATAATCCCTTCATTGAAATTTATATTGAGTTATAATCCTCCTTTTGTCACCTTGCTGCAAGTCAGAGTGCTCCAACAGACTGCAAACTTTAAACCCTTATTTTCTCAAAAGTAACATTCTGTGGGACTGGGCATTCTACTCTTTGTACAGTGGGTTAGGAACATCCAGTGCTAATGATTTATACATAATTTCTGAGCTGAGAATCCCCTCTTTCAGAATCAGACCTTAACTAAAAATTCACATCTGGTGACATTTTGCTGGTTTTGTGGTGCCTGGGCCCTCTTGCATAAAAAGTTGCGTTTAATCGCAACTCAAAAAATTGAACGCAAGTCCCAAATACTCGATCCTGATTGGTTGAAAATCAAGTTGCGTTTAATTTTTTGAGTTGCGTTTAATCGCAACTTTTTATGCAAGAGGGCCCTGGTCACATATCATTCCTTGTTTTTCCGCTGCTTTGTAGGTTACATGGATGATTCTTTTACTAGCTTCTTAGAAACAAAAAATAAGTCAAGTCCAAGTACATTAAAGATAAGGTTGAGTTCCATTCATGTGAATGCATTGTGAAAGAAACCATGGGAAAGGTTGATTAAGTAATCGATGCAAATAAAGGAGTATTGTGACATTTCAGATTCAAGACAATAAACTGATCGAATCCTGCTGCAAATAGCACACAACGAGAGGTACTGTACACAGATACGGGTACAGCTAGTGGAACCTCGTTATAAAGAACACTGTTATAAAAAACTCTCGTTATAACAAGGTATTTCACGGGTCCCACTTTTTTGTATTCTATTGTTTTTCAGCCCCGGTAGAGGTGATTTTCTTGGTCCCAGGGAGTTTGCTCTGAGGATCATGTAGCTGTATTCCAGGGTCCACTGCTGACTGGCTGAAGTGAGGCCTATATGTAACTGACATGGCGGACTTCTTCCGTCGTGTTTACCCAAGGTTTCCATACATCTAAAAGTAGTTTTGGATTGCTCTGAGGATCATGTAGCTGGTTTCTGGGGTCCACTGCTGACTGGTTGAAGTGAGGCCTATGTATAACTAACATTGCGGACTTCTCCTGTCGTGTTCACCCAAGGTTTCCAAACGTTTCCGTGTAGTTTTGGATTGCTCTGTGGATCAGGTAGCCGGTTTCTAGGCTCCACTGCTGATCGGCGTAATTCTTCCAGTCTTGTCGTCATAATATCGACAATAGCTGAGAAGAAAACAATACAAGATCATATAAAGGTAAAAAAAAAAAAATGCACAGGAGTGTTGAGCGATTTAGTTCTGGAAAGCTTCAATACAGTGTTGGAAAACGAAAACAGACCTCTGGTAAAAAAATTTGAAATGCATAAAATTACAATGAAATCACCTTGTTAACTATAGAACATTCAAACAGTGCTCCAGTAAACTAAAAAGCAACTTTTACACTGTCATATAAGCAATATCAACATATTAACTATGGACTGTAGACAAATGATTGGGGGGCCAAGTGCTCCACTAATAATATCTAATCAAATTCCTATTTTCAACCCTTTACCTAGCACTATCCCAAACCATAAACCTACTAATAACCCAACCAAAACTCTGAAACTATCCTCATTGACAGAAAAAAGTCAGGAGCAATTGTCGCCGTAGCATGTGTCATGTCATCGAAATATAATATAAATACCAAGTAGTCATTATTGCCTTTATCCTTGCAAACAGAGAAGTTACAACACTGGCTTAGTACACCAATATATGGAGCACCGAGTGTCTACTGTAATTCTCTTCTAAAATGGAAGAAATGAAAAAACAAAACCAAACAAACAAAATTCACCTACCGGTAATCTTAAAAAGAAAAATGAGGAATCCATTTCATGTTGACACATACTCATTTCATAACTATAGGGATTACAACACTAATTTGTCAAGAGATGAAGAAGTTGAATCAGTAATTTTGTAATAACATGGAAAATCAATTACATCTTTAAAGGCCAAGTCCACACTAATATCAAGTTGATTGAATAAAAAGAGTAGAATTAAACAAGCATAACACTGAAAATTTTATTGAAATCGCATGTAAAATAAAAAAGTTACGGCACTTTGAAGTTTGCATTATTTCTTGAAACAGTGATATGCATAACATGGGCGGTATGCAAATGACATGATTGAACCGATGATGTCACACACTCACTTTTCCTTATGTATTTTATTATATGAAATATCATATATTTCAATTTTTTGCTTCAATAATGTAAAACATGGTTTGACTCCTTACTGAACATGTAAAATCATCATTATTGTAAGTTGTAACTTATTTTGATACTTGTAGGGAGAGATTCTTTATTATCACATCCATAAAAATTGAAATATTTGAAAATTCACATAATAAAATACATAAGGAAAACTTGAAAAGTGAGTGTGTGACATCATCGGTTCACTCATTTGCATACCACCCATGTTATGCATTATGCTATTCATAAGGACATCCATTCATAAGGACCACTATTCATAACTACTCATAAGGACCGCTATTCATAGCACGTGTTAAATGAATAGCGGTTTTCTATGAATAGCGGTTCCTGTGAATAGTGAGCGGACCCGGAAATTTTCACTGTTATGCTTGTTTAATTTTACTCTATTTATTCAAATCAACTTGATATTAGTGTGGACTTGGCCTTTAATAAGCATTAACCCTCTGGGGACGATTGAACACACTTTGTGGTTTGGCTCAATAACTGTTGATTCAGAGCTCTAAAAAATATACCAGATGCATGAGAAGAGCAAAAATTTCTGCACACACTATATGTCCATGTTCCTTCCATGATTGTCATCATATTGCATTTGGTGCCAGGAATTTTAAAAACAAGAATAAGCTTTAAAATCCTTAAATTGGCAACACATTGAGAGGTTCAAAAAAAAATTTAAAATCAAACTGGGCAGTTTTGAAAACTTTTTGACAAAAATTTCTAACCATATTTTTTTCAAAGATATTACACCTAATTAGAAGCATGTAACACTAAAAAAAATATTATTGCTGCCAATTTGAAGGACAAAATCTGATCAATTAAGCCCCTAAATAATTCCTGTCCTGAAAGGGTTAAGCATAACTACCTTGGTTCCAATCTGCTATATTGTTGTATTCACAGGGATCTTCCCGAATGTTATAGAGACAAGGCTGATGATTCTCATAGTCACAATTAGTGGAGGCGTTAGATGGTTTAGAAGGACAGCTCACCACAAAGGAGTTAGGAACTTGCTTTGTCTCGTTGGAAGTCTCTCCTAAAGAAATTTTTAAAAGAGATGCTTTACATTACATCCATTCAAGATCACATTATGACTGATTACTGACTAAAACAAAATATGACAGACGCATAGTGCGATTCACATTTCTGTATACTGTAATAAGGCACAGGTAAATGCTTTCACAGAGGTCTTTGTTGCGAGCGGGCAGCTACATTTTTTCCATGTCTACTTGGTTTACCGTCTATAGAGGAATACTGCAATAACATACACACTCGATAACCAAAAGTGATTTGTGAGCAGACAAGTCGACACATTTGTGATCTTTACACCTTAACCATCAATTCAAAGAATGAAGGGTAAAATTTGAGGGATTAGTTTTCTTTTTTTTACAAGATTGGTCCCCGTCAACCCAAAGGATGCAGGACAATTTTTTATTGTAGTCAATTTCATACATACTTGCACTAAATTATCTTTTAGTTGCTTCATTTCGTTTAACCAAAGAATGATGATGGGTTGGTTGGCCTAAAGTTTTTGTTTTTTTTCACTCTACTCAAAAAATTATTAATTTACAAGATTGATACACTGTATAGTGTATGGTACATTCTGCCGTTGTTGGGAGTTTACGTGCCTGGCCCGGGCATATAATTTATTTGTTGCCTCTCATTTGTTTAATATCAAACTTTAGAAGGCGAAATCTTCACAGTGTATTAGTATTGCTAGTATCTTGCTATTTATGAACGAAAGTTGAAGAAATTTGACAAAAAGTTTTTGAGGGCTTGCCAAAACTCTACATTTCCTTTAACTCTTACTGTGCCAAGGGGTTTAGCTCTCTTCAAAATGTTACGAAAATGTTACCAATGCTTACTTTTCAACTGTCTGCACTTCATTAACCATCTATTATTTCACAAAACATTGTGTACAAAACTTGTAGGAAATTTATTACCATTTCTTATGATACCAAACAGTATAACTTTACCAGTCAGACCGCAGGTCGTATGCAAATAAGCAAAAAGGGCTGATTTTATTTCCAGTGCCTGAAATTGCACACTCTCCTTGTTGCCAGTGGGCTGTTTTGCATGGTCATATTCAAAGTTAATTAAATCAAGAAATATTAATGCTATGCTCATCAAATTTTCTGGAAAGATAGATGGATAGTTTATCAATGCAAACATACCCTGTTTCAGTTATAATTCAAAGAATAAGTAGTTGAAAATAAGTGATAAAATAGTGACACAAAATACTTTTCCTTGTAAGATTTCAAGTCAATAAAAGACATATAAAAAGTATATGAGCCACTATTAAAATGCATATGTATGGAAGCATTGAAGTTTCATCTTTTACATTATCATATTCAAAACATCCATACATTTATGACAGGGTCAGGATCCAGCAATATTCAACCCAAGTACATAATTTATCCTTGAAATTGTCAAGACCATAGAATCCTAGCACTGTGATTGGCTGGCGAGGCCACCCTGCAAGATTATGGCGCGATATTTGAAACCACATGCCACCTGTTGGGTGAACTCTTGACCTCTTGTGCAAACATGGTCCTGGCTGTGACAAACATGTTGATCTATTTTTGGGAAAGGGCTTGTGAAGTAACCAATCAGAGAGCTGGAATCAACTGTTTGAAGGATACAATGTGTACTTTGGTTACATTTTGCTGGATCCTGACCCTGTCATTAAGTGTACATACATATTATTTCAATATTTGTAAAGTATAGATATTGCCCTTTACACTCATGTCAAATTCAGCCTGGCTCATAATAAAACTATGTGAGTTTTTTACAGGTTTACTTTTCATTTCATTTCCAATTTTTGCTCATAAAATAACATTATTTTTCACCAATTTTTTCACATTTTTCATAGACAAATAGAGTATGTCATGAATCTCTAATTCCTCCTCTTTTATTTGATGTATAAATCATGAGAATCAGTAAATGTTAACCAGTCCATTCAATCATTTGGAAATCAGATGTTCCCAGGGATTCCTGCTCATTATGTATTCAGAGACTGACCCAGTCAAGCAAAACTGGAAATAAAATAGAGCACTTTTAGGGGACCTGCGGTTTGACTGTTACCCAATTTTATGTTTTAGAATTATTGAAAATTACATTTGAGTTTCTTTTTTGTCCATTATTTTTTGGTTTCTCATTTGTTTACTACTGTTTAGTGTTGAAATAAGGTAATATCTTTTCAAAAATCAGCAATTTTCTCTGAAATTTTCTATGGTAGCATATGATTATAATCATATATCTAAAATGTTTGATTTATGCTCAAAATATTGATATACATTGACCACCATAAACCTTTCCAGTGGTCGAGCAATTGGTGAATGAAAATGACAAGTCTATCTGTCACATATACGTGCCATCGGCACTGAAAGAGTTAAGATCTGCTTACCTTCTGGTGGATACCATCCAGAGTAGGAACTAGATAAGGCGCCGTAGTGAAGTTTGTAGTCTCCTATTCTGATAGCGGAGTAGTTGAAGACAGGCTCAATGTTGTGAAGGATTTCATTCCTATGGGAAAGTGCATTACTGTGAAAGGGGTAGATAGAATGATGACATGGGGATGACTATGAGTGTGAGGCCTAAATGATGTCACAATATAATAACAAAGAGACAAGAAAGAGATCGAGAAAGAGAGAGAGAGAGGGTGTGTAAGAGAGAGGGGAGAGAGGGAGAAAGAGAAAGAGAGGAAGAGGGAGAGGTAGAAAGAAAGAGAGGTACAGAGAAAGGGAAAAGAATGAGAGGAAAAGAGACAGCAAGGGAGAGTGCAAGGAGATAGAAAGAAAGAGAAAGGGAAAGCATGGTAAGCGAGAGGAATTACTAGAGAGAGAGAGAGAATGTGAGGGAGATGGAACATGAATAAAGAACAAAATGAAATGTAAAAAAAAAAGACTTACATGTACATGGAGAGAAATAAAAGAGAAGCAAAAAGAAGAAAATGGGGAGAGGAACATAGTACAGAATAGAGAGATTAATTAGTGAAAATGGGCGGAACCCTAAAAAATGTTCTATCATTCTATTACTGTCCTGCTGCATATTTTCTCTGCAAACCACTGAATGAGTAAAATCATTTTCCACTTACTTCGATAGAGCATCCCACTGGTCAAGTCCATCCAAATTTGTTAGTTCCCTGAGGTCACCCCCAGCTACTCCATACAGCGTGGGCAGCCAGTCGCAGACGTGCATCATGCGGTCGCTGAAGCGTCTCGGCTTCTCAATGAGGGGGCTGTTGATGAAGGCAGTGCCCCTCACCCCGCCCTCCCAGAGGGTGTGCTTGCATCCCCTCAGGGGCCAGTTACTGGCGTGGTTGCCATCGTAGCCGTTGGTGGGTCCACCGTTGTCGGTTGTGAAGACGATGATGGCGTTGTCATAGAGACCCACATCACGTAGTGTCTGGGAGATGTTACCTACGGAGTCATCTAGAGCTGAGACCATCCCTGAAGGAAGAAATGAATACACTGGTAAATGGCACATCCCAGTACATGTAGGTTTAAATAATTGATATAAATTCCCTCTTTGTAAATTCATCAGAAACGACATTTACAGGCTCGAGAACAGTATATGATTGATATGGTACATTGGTGAGGTGCATTTTAGAGTTGTATTTTTGATGGTTGGAATTAGCAGGGGGGGGGGGGGGGGGGGAGGAGGTACATGTATTATTATTATTATTACTTATACCGCGCTTTTCCCATAAGGCCCGAAGCGCTTACAATAATTTCAATTATAATACTTATGGTAAGAAAAACACCGTTACAACTACAAACTGCTAAAGAGATGTGTTTTCAAGGCCTTTCTGAAGGCACTGACTGATGAAGACTGTCTAATTGTTAGTGGTAAATCATTCCAGTATTTTGAAGCAGAGACACTGAATGTCCTATCACCGGCCAAGGTGCGAGTAACTGAATATTTGAGACAGAGAGGATCACTGGATGACCTCAATCGCCTGGTAGATGTATATAAATTCAAACAGGTATCTAAATATTTTGGAGCTTGATTATTACACGAACACCAAATAAACTGAAGAGAGGGTGAACTGACATTTGGACATTTGATTTCTCAGTGGACAATTGCTCTATGATTTCTCTCATCAAAGGTATAGGTTTTGGGTTTCCTGGGCAATCATCGCCCGGAAAACTACATGCCATGGACAAATGCCCCCCCCCCCCCAGAATATAACCCACCGGAAAATTACGCCCAAAGACAACCACCCCGAGGAAAATTACCACCTTGGTAATCTTCCTCCGGAAAATTACCCGCAAGGACAACTACCCCCCCCCCCCCTCGACAATTGCCCCCGGTTCATAACCCCCCAGAACAACCACCCCCTGGGGACAATCCCCCCCCCCCCCCCCCCAACAATTACCCCATGGTAATTACCCCCAGGAAAATTATCCCCCCCAAGGGCAACCTTCCCCGAGGACAATTACCCCCTGGCTAATTACTCCCCCCCCCCCCCCCCCCCTGACAGCTACCCCCCCAAATAAAATTACTCCCAAGGACAAGCACCACCCCTGCCAAAAATTCCCCCCCCCCCCCCACAAAAATTAAGCCAAATTAATTGTCCTCAGCGGTTGGTTGTCCATAGGGGGTAATTTTCCAGGGGGTAATTGTCCTTGGTGGGTAGTTTTCCCTTGGGGGTTATTTTCCGGGGGTTATTTTCTAGGGGGTAATTGCCCAGGGGGCAATTGTCCTGGACCTGCAATTTCAGTTTTAAGTTAGGTCTAAGGTTAAGATTGGGTCAAGCTAGGAATTTGGTCGATGAAGGAAATTGATTGTTGCATCAGCATGTGTCATACAACCCAAGAAGGGTTCTTATGATATGGAGTAATGAAAACACAGTGTTACCTGCGTACACTCTCCTCCCTTCTGTCTTGATGTGAGGGAACCTCTGGTAGTATTTGTGAGGCACTTCTAGGAGATGTTTGCCATAAACCCCAGCATGAACGGCTTGATGCGCTAGGTACAGAAATAAAGGCTGCATGGACAGCAACAAATGAGGAAAGAAGAACAGCGTTTGTTACTACATTCTTCTCAAAGCACTGGCAGACATTAGCATCTTGCATTTACAGTCCGACCTCGTATATCCGGCCGCATTGGGACCGGCACCCATCCGGATAAGTGAAATGGCCGGATAAGAGAGAAATGTACATTTTCTATGCAAATGAATAGGGTAGGGCAGTCTATTGGCTGTAAAATTCATGTTTTCTTGGTGTAGTTGATGATTGCAAATGATCTTTTTATTTGTAAGAGATGAAATGAAATAAAATTAAACAGAAAATTGCCCATGGTGTTCCTGTTTCCAAGGCTTTTGGGTGAATTGCATGACGAACTAGCCGGAAGACAGGGCTGGTTAATAGAGATGGCCGGATAAATGAAGTTCAGATAAGTGAGGTTGGACTGTATATGACGTTTTTTCCTTATTCAACAAATTCTTTGAACCAAATATATTATTTCTAAAAAAATGTAACTGTAATTTTACAATCACAACTAAATTCATTTCTTGTGAGTACTTCTGACAAAAAAAGAAAGAAAGAAAAAAAGAGTACCGTACAGCAAGTGTTCAAAATACACTCCTGCATTAACAGCCTGATTTGCTAGGTGTAGAAATAAAGGCTGCATGGAGAGCAATATAAACGCCTTACACGGAGGGACAATTATAATGTTCATTCACAAATTAGTAGAGCTGTCGAGGGCAGGCCCTTTGGCAACATATATGCAAACAGAAAAAAATTGGAGCCATGATGATATAGTTTGCCTTTGTTGGCAGAAATTTTTGCAGCAGATCTTGCTTGGGTTACAAAAAAAAAACCCCAAAAAACAACATATTGAAGAGTAAAATATAAGATGATAATGATTGCAATGTAATTGTTAATTTTGTTTTCTGCACATAAATATACTTAACAAACTTCAGTTGATCCATTAACTCTTACTGTGCCAAGGGGTTTAGCTCTTTTCAAAATTTTACAAAAATGTGATCAGTGCTTACTTTTCAAATGTCTGTACTTCATTAACCATCTATTATTTCACAAAATGTTGTGTACAAAACTTGTAGGAAATTTATTACCATTTCTTATGATATCAAACATCATTACTTTGCCCAACTTTGTGCATAAGAATTATTGAAAATTACATTTGAGTTTCTTTTTTGTCCATTATTTTTTGGTTTCTCATTTGTTTACTATTGTTTAATGTTAAAATAATATAATATCTTTTTAAAAATCTGCAATTTTCTCTGAAAATTTCTATGGTAGCATATAATTATAATCATATATTTAGAATGCTTGATTTATGCTCAAAATTTTGATATATTTTGACTGCCATATACCTTTCCTGTGGTCAAGCAATTGGTGAATGAAAATGACAAGTCTATCTGTCACATATACATGACATCGGCACTGAAAGAGTTAAAGGCATTGATTAACTTTGCCCAGGATTGAAAAAAAAAAATCACTGTTCCAGCTAATGCTGTAATCATAATTGCAAACCTTTAGCTCAGACAGGAATCGCCTGAGTTTTATAAGCTGATCGGTCGTTTATATATCAAGATATTTACGATTGAACATTGATGTCGGGATAGAGTACCACCGAACCCTAAAGAACTCTTACGGTTGGCATACCTCACTCTATCACAGAATACCGTACGGGCTGGAAACCCGCTCTGAAATCGCCAAGCGCTGGTGCTTGGTTTGTGTGACTGCAGCGCAGCGAAGAAGCCGAGCGACTTGCGCTAGCGATTGATCGCGATTTTCTCTTTTTTAGGATAGTAAACGGGTTCCATTTTCTCTCATACTTTCACATATCCTTAATTATATATGTAGTTAGAGGACTGCACACAATTCACTGGCATTTGAGCTGATTTTACAATTTTTCACAAAGTTAATCAATCACTTTAATCCATTGCATCTTTTGCAAACCACTTGCTAAATACACAAGAATTTCATCCACTTCAAAGTTTCTAGTGTTTATCAAGGCTTCTTGAATTAAATGACCAATTAGGGCCACTAGTGGTAACGTAACTATCACTCTCAACAAGCTGTGCATATTTTCTCATCTCACCTGTGAAGAATTGTTGCCCTTGAAAATCTGCTGGGCTTCCTGAGTAAATATTTCTGTATATACTACTGGCCAACTAGTTATAAATATTTCCTATTTCTATTTCTAGTTACAGTTTTTTTTGTTTCTATTCTCACCTGTGATGCATTGTGTGCCTTGATAATCTGCTGGGCTTCCTCAGTAAATATTTCTGTGGAATACTGACCAAAGGCAGGCCAATAAGCCTCTCCATTCTTATGAAGGTCATAGCCAACAAACCCTGCCTAAAGACCAAAGAAAATGGAGATAAATGTTTATCAACATGTGTGACATGTCACCACAAATCCAAAAAAAAAAGTCGCCAGATATAATTTTCAATTTTTAGCGTTTAAATAATCTCCAATTTTTCAGCTTTACCTTCAGATATGTACAAATTCATGTACATTTTCCATGTATTTGAAGGTAATGATAATTGTGAAGGAAAGATCAAAAATTTCAGTTAACACAAATTCATGTAAGGACACATTTCATACATTCCAGATTGGTTGAAATATTGGCAATTTTGTCCTAAAAAATGTTAATCTGCTGGACTGGTCATGTCACTCAGTCCCACATGCTCATTTTGCTGTTTGCAAGCACTGAACACGTATCTCACCCTATTATCCTCATGTGTAAAGTAGTCACCTCTCCCATTGTAATAGCCAAAGAAAGAGTCAAAGCCTCTCCGTGTTGGTATGTAGTCCTCAGCAAAATAACCCAAATGCCACTGCCAAGAATTCAAAAACAACAAGAAAAGACCAAGAATTAAAATCAAATTCAATAGAAAAAGTAAGGAAGAGTAAGGAGGCTCTTCATTCAAGCAAAAAGGAAAAAGAAAAGTGAAAATAGAAATAAAAAAGAAAATCATAAGGAATTGATCAAAGATGAAAACAAGGAAAGGATCAGATTAAGGTTCAAATCTACAAATTCAGAGCAAAAAATAGAAGTTTACATTTAATGAGTTTTCTTATTGATGCCTGAATTCCCAAACTTTCATTTTGATTGAAACATTCAAAGACACCATGTGAGAAGAGCTTGTAATGACTCTCCCAGCCCCACCCCCCGAGGAAAATATACATTTCATCATTATCATCTGAGGAGAAGCTTTCCAAATTCCAAGAGGTTTGAGCACAATATATGTCACATATCTCATTTCTAAGTTTTGAGTAAGAATGATGACACGTTCACAGAATGGCTGATATGCCTCTCAAGACATCTTTTCTTTTCTCTCTTTAGTGATCTTTATACATACTTTTCATTGTAAGGCACATGAATGTGTAAATTTACCTTTCCAACTGCATGGGTACTGTATCCTAATGTTTTGAGATGCTGTGCTATAGTTGTCTCATTCAAACCAAGACCCCAAGGCTCGTCTGCTGCTATTGTGTCATGCTGCATACCTGTAAACATGAGAATAATAGAGAGCATTTCTAATGTACTTTTAGGAATGTCCAAGTTAATTTGTCTCATACATTTAAAAAAATACAAATTTGAGTACTGGTATACCTAATAATTCAATCAAGTTCATCACCCTAGAACTTGGATCAGACGTTCCAAGGATTATAACACTTACAATGTTTAATTTTGTTTATTTTGTTTTATTCTTGGCAAAATATGGGACAGTAAATGATATCCAAAACTTGCCCTTCTGCGAAGTATTTGAAAATAGAAAGACAAAAAGAAGCTTGATTGCAAACCTGTGTGTATGGGATGTTTGCCAGTCATAATGGCACTTCTAGTTGGTGAGCAGATGGGCGATACATAGTAGTTTGTCAAGGTAACGCCCTCTTGTGCTAGCGTGTCAATGTTTGGGGTCGGGATCTGACTGGAACCATGAAGACTGACATCGCCCCAGCCCTGGTGTGTATCAATTGATGAAAAAATTAAATTTGTATTCAATACATGTATACCTGTACCTAAATAAATCCAAGCAAACAGGATATCATTGATCAAGGAAAGGATGGATGGATTGATGTATGGATAGCTGGATGGATTGATAGGTGGGTGGATGGAGGGATGCATGAATAGATGGATTAGTGGATTGATGGATGGAAGCTGGGAGGAGGATGGATGGATGAATAAATGAAAGGATGGATAGTTGGATGAATGGATGGATGGATGGATGGAGGGATGGAGGGAGCAAAGGGTGGATGAATGGATGGGTAGATGGATGGATGGATGGATGAATGGATGGATAATTGGATGGATGAATGGATGGAGGGAGCGAAGGGTGGATGAATGGATGGGTAGATGGATGGATGGATGGATGAATGGATGGATAATTGGATGGATGAATGGATGGAGGGAGCGAAGGGTGGATGAATGGATGGATGGATGGATGTAGGAGCAAAGGGTGGATGGATGGGTAGATGGATGGATGGATGGATGGATGGATGGATGGACGGACGGATGGATGGATGGATGGACGGATGGATGGGTAGATGGATAGATGGATGGGTAGATGGATGGATGGATGGATGGATGGAGGACGGAGGGATGGATGGACAGATGGACGGACGGATGGATGGATGGACAGATGGACGGACGGATGGATGGATGGACGGACGGATGGATGGATGGATGGACGGATGGATGGATGGATGGATGGATGGACAGATTGATGAAAAGGTGGATGGACTGATGGAAGGATAGTTGGATGGATGGGTGAATGGATGGATGGACAGACGAATGGAAGGCTAAATAGTTGAAACCGTTGCATGGACGAATAGTTGGAATTGGTGGGTGAGTGAACAGGCTGATGGATGGATAGATGGATCGGTAGATGGATGGATGGATGGATGGATGGATGGATGGATCTAGGCGGATAAATGGATGGCTGGATTTATGAAAGAATGGATGGAAGGAAGGACAGATTATTCAAGGAATGGATGGATGGATGGATAGAGACAGGATGAAAATGGATTCAATGGAAAGCATAAAGTCATCCTATCGTGCATCAATTAATTTTTTTTGTTCAATGTTGTAAATAAAAAATCATGTCTCTGTTATCTATACATGGGCAGGAACTACATCCCAAAGTTTAAAATTGCCAATTTGTATTAAAAAAACAGTGATTTTCAACCTCTGAAAATGTTGCCAATTTAAGGATTTCAAAGCTTATTTACCTTTTTAAATCCCTGACTTCAAACACAATTGTCATGCTTAAAAAATTGTCACATTGTGTGCAGACATTTTTGCACTTTCTAGTCATGCATCTTCTACATCTTCTAGGGCTCTAAATCAGAACTTATTGAGCCAAACAACAAAATGTGGACAACTGTCTCGAAAGGGTTTAGATACATGTACATGTAGTCACAAAAAGTGTCCTTATACCTTCAAGTTGAACTTGCCATTTACTGAAATGCCCTCTTACCAAATCATCTGCTACAATGAAGATAATATGTGGTTGATTTCCATGATCATCAGATTTGTACTTCCCTAGAGCTTTGGAAAGGATCACCATGAAACAAGCGATAAGCTGCACTGCTTTCTTGCACTCCATGGTAATCTTCCGTCAATTTACAAGCTGCATAAAAAAAAGACAATTGTACTGAACATTGTTAAAGGGCAATCCAACCTTGGTAATAAGATGATTTGTGTGAAAGCAGAAAAATAAGAAAAACAAAATGGTGAAAATTTGAAAGAAATCGGACAAGGACTAAGAAAGTTATGGATGTTTGAAAAATGAGATCACTACATCTATGCGAATCTCAAATTGGCAATATGGTGAGTCGATTGTGACATTTTTGTGGACAACTCTCCCATTTGTCGTACACAAAAATATCATTAATTTGCGGTTTTCTTCGAGGCGCTTTTACCCTCGGGGCAGTACTCAAAATATATTGGAGATAGCATATTGTTATAGGTCCTCATGAAAGAAAAAGATCCTACTGGGTAATACATTTTGAAAGAAGTGACATTTTAGTCATTTTGTGTGTTGGAGCGAAATGGGGAGTTGTCTACAGCTACATCACAGTGACATTACCTATTCGGCCAATTTGAAATTCCCATATGTATAGTGATTACAACTTTCAAAAATTCATAACTTTCTTATTGCTTATCTGATTTCGTTCAAACTTTCACCAATCTGCTTCTCTGATTTTTCCTCTTTCTTTCAACTCAACTTGCTATTAAGGTTGGATTTCCCTTTAAGGCTAGGCGGGCTTAATTCACTGGATTTTGCTGGAAATATCAGAAGTTCTTCCTAATGGCCACTTAAGGTAGGAGTGAGATTTTAAAGCGCTGAATTGGAAAGGAAGTATTTGAAATATTTATTTTACTTTTCCCCATACCTTAACTTAAGTACATGCGATAGAAAATGACTAGTATTTTTGCATTCGTCCCGCGTAGTGGTCAATATGACCACTATAGTAATTTTTTTTTTTTAGTATTACGTCGTGTGTTGGAAATAACCTCGCACTCTGTCATGTCTGTAGCTTCATACCGTGAGCAAATGTAGAAGGAAGTATTGAAGTATTTTTTCAAAATTTTGCAGATTATACATGTAGCCTATTAGCGTTTTTACCTCTTCAACTTAGAGGTCGTGACAGGCCGAAATTGACACCGCCCCATATAGTGATGGTCCTGTGAGTGGCAAAAGTGGGCACCATCATGACTAGCCTGGAAGGCTCTTTGAAGAGTAAAAAAAAAAAAAAAGCTGACGCTACTCTTTTTCTGACCATTGTTGTTTTTTTTAATGCCAAAAATGCAAAATAAATGACACGGCTGCCGTTCATATTGTCATTGATTTGTCGTTTCTTGTGAAAATGGGCATAATTCTTGCTCTGCTTCAGCATTTGTATTAACATGTCTAATTTTGATGAGATTATTCACACACTTAGAATATCCGGAATTTATAAGCAAGGCGCCGGCGCCTTAGCGCTATGCGCGGCTGCTGGTGCACATTCGGCCGCCGCTGGGCATGGGATGAGCGGTCGCAGCCTATACTATATCCGGAGCGCGGAGCCGTAACTTCTCATGATCACTCACAGTCACAGTCATACTCATAGCTCAATATTTCATGATGCATCCCATGTTACATTACGGCTAGACTCAAATATTTATCCTTCAAAAGCTGGGCTTAATTATAGAATACCCTAACCATTATCAAATTGAAATAGATTTCAAACAAATACATACTGGTACGCCGTGACTTGCTCTGACGCGACTTTTCTGTTTATCTTGGCCGCCCGATCATTTTTAGTGTCACATGATTTGCTGGTCATGTGATTTTGACTGTCACTGCCGGCCTGGGCATTCATTTCATTAGCGATTATCTGGGCAATGAAACGCGCGTTAATTTTAAGATGTCGGCGAAATTGTACTTATGAAAGTTTGATAAAACGCTGCCCAAATCTCTCCCCCCCCCCCCCCCCCCCCTCTCTCTCTCTCTCTCTCCCTCCCCCCCCTCTCTCTCTCTCCTCTCTCTCTCTCTCTCTCTTTTTCTCTCTCTCTCCCTCCCTTTAGTCTTTTTTCTCTTCTCTCTCTCTCTCTCTCTCTCTCTCTCTCTCTCTCTCTCTCTCTCCCCCCAGGGAGCTAATGGCTAGTAGTCGTGAACATTGAGCTGCGATCACCTTCGCTAAACCTGAAAAAGAAAGTTCAGCCCCCCAAAACATCACGGGTCTTGACACCAAATATGTCATTTTCATAACATTTCAATAGGCCCTATTACCAAATCAAAATAGGGCCTACCCACCTCAGAGATCACAAAGTTGACTCAAAAAAGCCAATCACAGAAACTGTCTCATGGAAAAAAAAAAAAAAAAAAAAAAACCCTTGTACAAAGTGAACTTAATTGGCAAAAAAGTGTTTCAGAAAAGGTGTTTCAGGGGCGTCAGAAAAAAGTGGGTAGCCAAAACACCCCAAAGGACCAACAGAACTTGTGACCTTGAAATTTCTTCTAGGCAGTATCTACAGGAGGTATATACATGTATAAACCTGTGCAATGTTCCACGGAATTTTGCGAAAGTCTGCTAAAGGGAAGTACCTTAAATATTCTTTCATCAAGTAAAACATATATGAAACAAACAAAGGGGTTTTTAATCATCAAAAATAATGATCGGAATTTGACTCAAACTTGCTGAAAATAACATGACTTGTATGACGTACAATTAAGGGAGTACCACCACGCAAGTATATATCTTGAAAGATGGATCCAAACGTTTCAGGGGATATTTTCTTCTTTTTATTCTTTCAAGCTGACCTAAAATGAGCTCGCAAACTATTTCCACCCTTGCCAGCTCTGCAATACTCTGTATTATATCCAAGAAGTAATTGTGACCCTCTATCATGTCTATGTCCCCGCTGAGCTCTGATTGTACATCGCCACCATAATTATATGAGAGAGATGTTGAGTCATGCCGGAATGACCAATTGAATTAATGTGTTTGAACTTTAGGTAGACCTTAATGTTTTTCAGTTATATATCTATTATTTCAACAGAGAGAAAAAAGAAGAAGAAGAAGAAGAAGAAGAAGAAGAAGCCGGCAACACACCCACCTTTTGCCGAAATGATAACTTTATTTTCAATAAATGCCACTATAAACCCCCGGGAATATGCCTGGTTTTTTGTGTGTTTCTTACTGACATCTTCCATGTAGGGTCAACACGTGAAAACTTGAGGATTTTAAGAATGATTATAGGGCCTTTAGTTCCCCTAGTTTTAACTTGAAATTATTTGAAATGTGACCGGTGACTTACAAGTAATTTGAGACTCTGAGAAGCTTAATGATGATTCAAAAAGTGGAAGAGACCCCGCAAAAATTTTCAGGGACCATGCATGCTTTTGGCCTTCCAGCTGCCATATAATTCAGGGGCGGATCTAGCTTTTTTCCAAGGGGGGGGGGGGGGTTGAGGGGCTGAGCTGGGTATTGCGAGGGAGCGTAGCGACCGAGCCCGAGCGAGCGAAGCGAGCGAGCGAAGCGAGCGAGGGGGAGGGTGTTTTTTCATTTTTAGGGTTGCCAGGGGGAGGGGGAGATTTTTCATTTTTAGGGTTGCCAGCTTGCGATTTTAAGCATACTTGCATGCTCTATTTTTTCTCTTTTTTGTTTTCCTATGCACATTAAATGTTTACTTGGCAGCCCAAGGGGGGGGGGGGTTTAACCCCCTAACCCCCCCCCCCGTAGATCCGCCACTGTGATTTTAATTCCCCCAGAATTTTGATATTATGACAAATGTGACTTACATGAAATTTCAAGCTCTAAAAAGGAATAATCAAGGCTCGATAAGACGGACCATAAATTTTAGGGACTATGTATGTTGTTTACCAAAATATTTGTCGCTTTGCATAGGATTGCAATGGAAGAAACAAGGAATTTTAGAATAATTGTAGGCCTATAGTTTTTGTTTTAAAATAGAAAATTGTGACTTAGACGACTTTGAGACTCTGAAGCTCAAAAAATTGAAAAGGCCCACCATAAATTTCAGGGACTATGCATGCCTTTGGTCTTTGGCTCCCTTTGGTTAACACGAGGAAACATGGATTTGGGAATAGTTTTAGTTTTAGTTTCCCTATAATATTTATTTGAAATTATGAAAAATGTGACTTACATGAAATTTCAAGCTCTGAAAAGCTATTATGTCTCAACAAGTTGAATAGACCCCCATAAGTTTTAGGGACTATGCATGCTTTTTGAAAAAAACAAAACAGCAACAACAACAACAAAAAGTCATGTGCCATAAAACGTACAACCAACGTCATGTTGGCGTGTACGAGCCATTTGAGAGCACCACACATTATTATGCATGCTTGCTGAGTTAATTATTACGGGACTGAGCACTCTTCCTTAACCCTTTCAAGACAGTTGACCACATTTTGTGGTTTGGCTCAATTACTTTTGATTCAGAGCTCTAAAAAATATATCAGATGCACAAGTAGAAAGAGCAAAATTTTCTGCACACACTATGTCCATTTTTATTGCATGACCATATTGCGTTTGATGCCAGGAATTTTAAAAACAAGAATAAGCTCTGAGATCCTTAAATTGGCAACACATTGAGAGGTTTAAAATCATTGTTTTTCATCAAAATTGGCAATTTCTTTCAACTATTCAACAAATTTCTAACCATGTATATTGTTTTCAAAGACATTACACCATATTAGAACCATGTAGCACTAAAAGGAAAATATTATTGTTGCCAATTTGAAGAACAAAATGTGATCAATTTAGCCCTTAAATAGTCCCTGTCCTGGGACGAGCTTTATTTTCCTTCTCTCCATACTCTTTTCTGCATTTCACTATTTTGGACCTCAGCAGCCCGAAATGCCTCTGAGCTTTGAAAATGTTTCGCCACTCTGGCCTGGGTTAATTTACATGAGGTCGACTAAAAAAAGTTAAGTTTATCTTGCCAATTACATTTGCCTTAGATAATCTTGCCAACGATTGATCGAATTCTGATCATAATGTAAGAATATATTAAAAAATGAGATATCGTTACATTTTTGTCTACCCATTCAGTCACTTAAAACATTGGCAAGATTAGAAATCTAGAAAAATTATACAAATTAGAATGAAAATAAATCATATATATCTATTTACATAGAGAAATTAAAGAAAAGGCAATAAAATTAATTGAAAAATATTAAGATGATTGGAAAGTAAAAATATAGGAGAAGAATGATCGATCATTTTAACTATCGATCAGGATTATAAGATTTTTTTTTGTTTGTTTTTTTTAATTCAGAAAAAAAATTAAATATTACGTCTTCTCACCAAAAAAGGGGGAAAGCTATGAAGATGATTATAAGAAAAAAAAATTTTTCAAGAAGAAGGAAAAAAAGTATTTGCAATGCATTGAAAGGGAATGCCTGACGCCGTTGTGAGGAAAAAGGGGGAAGGCGAGTTTTGGAAAAGGTGAAAAGTATAGTTTGAGAGATTTATAATTCTCTCCATGCTCATGGTGAATGAAAATATCTTCATAGTACAAACAACCTTATAACTGTGGGTGAATGTCTCGCTGGAACATAATCTTGAATTAAAAAGATGTACAATCTCCTCTTCAAAGGGGGTAAATAAAAAAAATTTAAAAATCACTCTCTCGCTACGCTAGCCAATCATATACCATTAAAATCTTACATATCCAATCGACAGACCATTTCCGTGCAATATTCACTGTGATCACATTGTTCATATAGCGCCATTATGGTTGATCAGCATAGTAACATTAATTTTATCGAAACGATACGATCATTAGTATGTACACGCTCTTTTCTGTCTGACTGTCTGAGGCTTAATGAATGAATACTATGAATACTATTTTTTTAAAATCAAATTTGATTTGATTTTTACAGTAAGCATACTTTTTTAAAAGTAAATTTGCTGCTTTAAAAAAAAAAAAGTTTAGCCCTTAAATGTTGACATAAATCGTCATGATCGATAGAAAAACTGTTGCTGCATACTACTGTGTTGTGGTGATAGTAAGAAAAAAAGAAAATAAACTTGTTAAATATTTATACACGTACAGTATTTATAGTTTTGAAATAAATTTATTTATGTTGAAGTAAAACGGAAGACATTTTCAAAAGAAATTATGTAAAATTATAGATCTTTTTCCAGGGAAAATGATGAAAACAATATCAGTTCATACCTTTACGAAGTTTGAAGATATCACCTATGCATAATGCATATTGCATTATACCTGTGTGGGTCCCTTTTTATAAAATTCCTTGTTCTTGTATATGTCAAGATGTAACTTCATGTAATCAATCATAGCTTCATCAGAAAAAAAAATCCTTTTGAAAAAGGAAAATAACTTCTGTGACGTTACACTTTTCAGAGTAAGATATATATATTTTTTAAAATTATTTACTATTTTCTCCTGTAACCATAGGCGTAGCCGGGGGGAGGGGAGCCATGCCTCCCCCACACCCCCCTATTCAGCCCCTTCAACAAAAACTAAAAAAAAAAAAAAAAAAAAGCGAGAGCGAAAAAGCGGGGGAAGTGAGAGAAAACAAAGCCTTAAAGGTATCGTACAGTAGTGGGAAAGGTGGCGCTTTGGATATTTAACTACTTTGTCAGCTGGAATGGAAATTACTACATATACTGTTGTGAAATGATTAATTTCGAACATAGGTGACGTTTGTTTGAAGAAAAATGGTTTAGAAATGGCTAAAATATCCCCAAAAAATAAACATCGAATTACAAGCGCGGTACCGCGTTGACAGTTCACACACGTGTAAACAGTGTGTGCGAACCGCTGTGAGCCGTTCAGCCGGGAGCGTCGGGGTAGGTGGTCCTTAACGAGGGTATAAGGTAACCGTTGATATTCGATCATTTGAATTATTTTACTGAAAATCACCGGAAATCATGAATAGAATACCGGATTATCTCACTCATGTATCTTTTTATGCAAGCCAAACAATATGAGACTGTTTTTGAGCAGTTTCATGCCAACTTTCATTTTGCTACCACTACTGTTAACTACCTTTAAAAAGGCGCTACAAGCCGTTATCTTTCTCTCAGATTTTGCTAAAACGTCAAAGTTTTCGCGCTTCGCGCGGGAAGGGGGAAACTCCTCCCTCACTGCACCCACCCGTTATATACAGTGCAGTATTGCGTCCAAATAATAGAAAAGCAGCGCTTCAAACTAACTTTCCGCCTATAAAAGGGTGCTACGAGCCATTAACTTTCAGATTTGCTACAAAACGTAAGAGCTTTCTCGAGGGAAGCGGATACCCCCCCCCCCCTCCCTGCACCCACCGGCCCATGGATACAGTGCAGTATATATTGCGTCCAAATAATTGAAAATCAGCCTGGGCGTCGAACTAACTTTCCGCCTAAAAGAAAGGTGCTACTAGCCGTATCTCTCAAATTTGCTATAAAACGTAAGAGCTTTCGCGCATCGCGCGGGAAAGGGACCCCCCCCCCCCCTGCACCCACCCCTGTATACAATGCAGTATTGCGTCAAAATAATTGAAAAGCAGTCCGGGCGTCGAACAAACTTTCCGCCTATAAGAACTGAAGAAGGTGCTACGAGCCGTTATCTTTCTCTCAAATTTGCTATAAAACGTCAGAGCTTTCGCGCTACGCGTAGGAAAGGGGAAACTTCGCCCCTCGTTGTATACAGTGCAGTACTGCGTCCAAATAACTGAAAAGCATTCAGGGCGTCAAACTAAAACTTTCCGTCTAAAAAAATTGTTTGCTACGAGCCGTTATCATTCTCTCAAATCTGCTAAAACGTCAGAGGTTTCGCGTTCGCCCGGGAAAGGGGGAAACTCATAGACGTATTATAGATAGGGAAACTCTATTTTTTTTTCTCTCTCTGTCTTCCTTTTCTCCTTATGTATTCCTTGTTTTTCTTCTATCTTCTTTTTTCTTTATGTATTATTTTGTTTTTATTCTCTATATCTTCTTTTTATTTCTTTATGTATTTCTTTTTTTTCTCTCTCTCTCTGTCTTGCTTTTCAGTATGCACAACCCTTGCCTCAAATACGGGCGAACGACTATAATAAGAGGCAATCACTTGACCGTACCACCTTGCTGTGCGGGGCTTACGCAGCAATCAGCAAATTTAACCCTAAACCGTTATAACGCTTTCTAATTATTGATTTATTTATTTTTATTTACTACACTATAGAACAAGAATTTTTTTTGGTTTTTACTTTCGCAAAGAGGCAAGTGGCCTAAGCGCAACGTTTCGCTCCTCTCCTCATGCCAAGCCAGCGCCGGAGTTTAAAATTCCGTAAAACACTTTATCGATCCAAATAATATTTTGTAATCAATTTCGTATTTTTGGTCTCCCTTAAGAATAACAGATCAACAGATCTGCAAAAAAATGTCTATTGAAATCCCCCGTCCCCCAAAAGTAAATGAACAAAAAATAAAAATAAATAAATCAATAAGAGAAACACGTACGCTGACCTTACATCCTTACATCGCCCCTTACATTAACACTACCCTATACCAGTATCCCTATACATCTTCGACGAAATAACAAAATAGATTTCAGGGTCACACCATGTACGTAGATTGCTATATAAAGTTAGGTAGAATATTTTCATTTTGATTGTAAACAGTACACTAGAATTGAACACTTTTTAATTAAAGGAAAAGAAGAAGATAAAAATGGAAAAAAAGGTTGACAACTATAAAGCACAGACGTAACATGTAATAATAATGGCAGCAAAAGGAAAGTGGGAATGGAACGCATTAAATATTGTTCGCATGTTGTTCTAATATTGTTCTATTTGAATACACGTTATCTCGATGTTCTGTCCATGAATGATTTCAGATGGATTTTAGATTGGATAACTGAATCAGATATGTCCTTTGGCAAGATATTAATCTACATTTGCCACTCTCCACCCAGGTAAATATGGTTAATGTTTAGGCCTACCCGGTATAGGAAGAAATTCCTTGAATGCTTGAGCACCTAAAGAAATGATTGGAGGGCCCTCAGGGAGATTGAATACTAGTGAGGCTACCCCGGGTAAACAAGACATAAACATTATTATCATTATTAATGAAACGACATATTCAGGCTATCACTCAAAGCCTTTACCCAATCTTACCGCAAAAGCAAGAGTGAGATTAGGTTAGTTGAGCAGACAAAGGCCTTCTTTTTTTTTTTTCTTTTTTTTTTTTTTAGTTACTGCAGGATGAGAGATTATTCAGAACAGAAACTAATGCTATTCTTTGTTTCTATCTTACTTATACTTTGTATATCAAGTGTATTTGAGCATACAAGTCACATTAATATGACCTTTTCCCTTCTTTTACAATTAATCATAATTGGTATCAATTATTGATTTAAAGGTTATGCTATTAGCATTTATGTAAATTTTCAGTATTCATGATTGTGAAAATATCTCAGTTTTATCAGATTATGAAAATACGGATATTTACAATTACTTTGACAGCAAGTTTCATATGATGAGACTGATTTGAAATTTTGGGGTTCATGTCCTCTTTTTCTTGGAATAGCCCAGGGGAGCGTTTCATCAAGCGTTTTGTCAGCGATTTTTACCGACAAATTTGCTTTCAGCCAATCAGATGCAAGGATTTCAGTAGCTTATAACAGTTGTCGGTAAGAATCACTGACAAAACGCTTGATGAAACGCTCCCCAGGTCTTGCCAAAGGGCATGGATGCAGAACCCCTCGAACACACGACTTTCGCATTTCCAATCATATGCTTGTAAACCAGTCGACTTCGATAGATTTTTACTTCCTTATGAATATTGGATCCGATTCGCACTGCTGCTGCTTATGGGCTTTGAAATGATTTCGCTACCCCAGCAACAGCAGAGAGAGGATCTGACAAAAAGAGACATGTAATATAAAGCTGGGGAAATCATTGTTTCAGCTGGAAAATTGTAAATATAATTTTTTTGTATATATTAAAGCTAGTGTTTTTAGATAAAGTCATTTTTAATCAAGATGTGATCGTTAAAGAATATAAATTAATTCATACTTTTTTTTTGTTACAAAAACTATCTTTAGCTTACATTTTTCAAATGTATTTGTAAAATTGCTGGGCTTTTTATTAGTTTGATCAGTTTTTCCATTCTATGATGAAGTAATATTTCCATGATCGATGGAAAATCTGTTTTCTCAAACGATTATTTATTCATTTATTTAATTTATTCATTTAATCATGCATGTTCATAATGTCATAATACAGATACAGCAGATATAAAATAGAATACACAGAGCCAGAGTATACATAATGAACACACAAAGGTGCTCCTGTGATTTGTAACTCGCTTCCCTCTGATCTAACTCAAATTTCATTTTACAGCTGTCAGTGTAGTAAAATCACGCAAAACCGTTATAACGCAAACCCGTAACAAATTGACGTCAAAATAGTTAATCGATTACCAGGAGATCACTCTCCACAGTGCTGGAGAATTTGCACGCAAACCCTATGTGAATGGAGAAGGCATAAACGATTCCAAGATGCGTTCTCAATTTTTAAATTCACAGGGACGGCTTTAAAGGCAAAGGGACGGCTGCAAAATACGATACTTTTAAAGAAAAATTCATACTTGATCAATCTATCCGCGCCGAATTTTTTTTCCCCGTGGCGTTTTGCTATAAATCAATCAAAATCATAATTCATCTTTTGCAAGCAGCTGAAAAGAACGCCTGATAGAATGCAATGACAGTCGTTGTTTGTCAAATATCCACATGTGTATGATGACCATATCTCCATATCTACCTTTTTTTCTTTATGTATTTCTTTGGTTTTCTTCGCTTTTCTTTTTTGCCTTATGTAACCCTTTGTTTTTTTTTCTTCTCTCTGTCTTCCTTTTTCCTTATGTATTTCTTTGTTTTTCTTCTATCTTCTTTATTCCTTATGTATTTCTTTGTTTTTATTCTCCATAATTATCTTCTTTTTATTTCTTTATGTATTTCTTTGTTTCTCTTCTGTCTTCTTTTTTTTTTGTTATGTATTTCTTTGTTTTTTTCTCTCTTCTTTTTCCCTTATGTATTTCTTTGTTTTTCTTCTCTCCCTTTCCTTATATATTTCTTTGTTTTTCTTCTCTCTGTCTTCCCTTTTTCCTTATGTATTTCTTTGTTTTTCTCCGCTCTTCTTTTTTTCTTATGTATTCTTTTGTTTTTCTTCTCTCTGTCTTCCTTTTTTCCTTATGTATTTCTTTGCTTTTATTCTCCATATCTTCTTTTTATTTCTTTATGTATTTCTTTGTTTTTCTTCTCTCTTCTTTTTTCCTTATGTATTCCTTTGTTTTTCTTCTCTCTGTCTTCCTTTTTCCTTATGTATTTCTTTGTTTTTCTTCCATCTTCTTTTTTCCTTATGTATTTCTTTGTTTTTATTCCTCCATATCTTCTTTTTATTTCTTTATGTATTTCTTTGTTTTTCTTCACTCTTCTTTTTCCTTATGTATTTCTTTGTTTTTCTTCTCTCTGTCTTCCTTTTTCCTTATGTATTTCTTTGTATTTATTCTTTATATCTTCTTTTTTTCCTTATGTATTTCTTTGTTTTTATTTTTTATATCTTCTTTTTATTTCTTTATGCATTTCTTTGTTTTTCTTCTCTCTGTCTTCCTTTTCCTTATGTATTTCTTTGTTTTTCTTCTCTCTGCCTTCCTTTTTTCCTTATGTATTTCTTTGTTTGTCTTCTCTCTGTCTTCCTTTTTAGTATGCACAACACTTGGGTCAAATACGGGCGAACGACTAATAACAGACTAGGAAAATCGCTGGACCGTTCGACCTTACTGTGCGGGGCTTACGTAACAATCAGCAAATATAACGCTAAACCGTTATAACAGTTTTTGCGTGATTTTACTACACTGACTGTTTTAAACGCAAACTCAAAAAATTATTGATCACACGTGACACTCATTGAATGTATGTGTCAAACTCTGTCCTTCTCTCTCCTCTATTCTTTTCTATTTTTTTTCTCATCTCTAATTTCTCCTTTGCTATCCCTAATGTGTATATATCCTTGTGTGAACAGGGTTTGTGCCGGTATTCTGTGCAATTTCTTATATTATGATATTACCCAAGACTTTACTTGGTTCTTGTTTCTAAAATACATATTCATTAAATTCTAAATATTTAGGAAGTTGTCTTGACAAAACCTTCTCTGGTTTTTTAACAGCTGTGCCTTATTCCGTTTTTGAAGTAATATGTCTGTACATGTGTTATTCCGATTATGTACATTTTTCAATGTGGAATTGTATGTTTTTATTAATGTAAAAATGTTTTTATTGAGATGGAATCTAATAAACTGAACCGAACTGAAGTGAACCGACAGAGACCTTAGTTCGGTAATTCACACCATTTCTATATTCAGAGAAGCACGGTTCTTCCAAAATCCAGAGCAATTGTCGGCAGAGCATGAAAATGATAATAATGATAACGATGTCGGATATTTCTGTAGCGCTCATAATGAAGAATTTAACCATATTTATTTAAATAAAAATCAATGCCATTTTATTTTGTTTGCCGTTAAAATAATGTTAACTTCAAATCGTCATGATCGATGGAAAACCTTTGTTTCGACATCTAAAAAAAAAAAAAGGTCAAATATTTATATTTTAACATGAATTTATTTTGAAAAGGAAGGGAATAAATTTTCAGAATAATGTATTTTTGCTGCTGTATAACATAGTAAACTTATTTTCGATATACAAACATTTAAAACAAATCTAAGATTGAACTAAATGTTTATCATATTAACAACCTTCTAAATATATGTGTTTAAAAAAATTCTCGCAAAAATCAATAGCTGACGTTAGGAAAGTAATACAAGATTAAGTAATTAATAATATCTGGGCAGAAAAACGAGGTGGCAATATGTAAAGCATCCAGTTTGGGTTGCTTATCTTTGTTTTGGGGGGGGGGGTGTTTTTTCTGTGTGTGTGTGTGAGTGTGTGTTTTTTTCCTTTACCTGACTGCTAAGAAAGCATGTGTTTGTTTGTAAGTATATAAGCAACCAGGGGACCGATGGCTTTAAATCCTCTCCGAGGGACTTGGTAATGAGGATTAATGCCTTACCAAATGGCACTAGCGCATCCACTTTGTTTCGAACCCGGGTCCTAGCTCCCAGTTACGAGACCACTGCTCTAACACTGAGCCATCGCGCCTCCACATACGTGACGCACAAGGTGATAGAAATTGCCTTATGTCAAGGACTCTTGAAAACTACCGGTATTGATTCATTTGCTAACTGAGTCAGGGTGATCCCCCCCCCCCCCCATTAGATCATACATTCGTTTAAAAATCATGTGTTCTGCCAGGATATAACATTATTATTCCCGGGGGGGGGGGGGGAGAAAAGGTAGTGATGTAAAGAATAACATGACAATAAAATATGAGAATATATTCATGTCCATGTAACTCTTGTGCCCTATACCTTCTGACACTTCTCAGTTCATATATTCATTCCAACTTACTCATCACCTTGTATTTAGTATGTATTATGTTTTGATTCTGCATGAGCAGCTCATAGAGAAGTAAATGTTTATTACGCGTTTAATATACATTTTATCACCATCATTATTATTATTATTATTATTATTATTATTATTATTATTATTATTATTATTATTATTATTTTCAGAATGTTTTAAATTTTTTATATTACTCATGTATGTAACAGATTTCCACGTTAATGTGCGTCGCAAAAGCGGAAATCACTTTGTAACGAAATAGAGGCGATCTCACGACAAACGATCCGTATATAAATCAAATTAAAAATAAACATTGTTTGACTTTGTGTATTTTTAGACCTGTATTGTTTAAAAATGCAAAAAATAAAACCAAACTGGAACTGAAACTGAAAATGTATCTAGTCTAGTCGAAATTGTCTGCTAATATGTAGATTCACTACCAAAGGCCCAGAGGGAGGCAGTGTCAAAAGCGTAGCAGCCAAAGCAACTGACTGCATTGTAAGCTAATGTTGTGTAAAAACAATAAATGGAAGAGCCAATGCTCCAGAAGCAGGGGTCCCATGTTGTCAATGTTGTCAATGTTCTCAATGATTTCATGAAGTGATGAAGGTCACTTTTTAAAGATCATTTCAAGTTCAGAACTAAAAATGTTTCTCGACATGGACACTGCTTTGCTCGAGATTCTGAAGAATATTTTTGCAAGTCCCAAATTTCTTTATTAGTAATTCTATCTTGTTTGACTAGTCGAGAAGTCATTTGAAGTTGTAAGAAGAGTTACAGTTCAGTAAAGGTTTATTTATTAAAGGAAACAAAAGTTTATTTATTAAAGGGAACAAAAGTGTTGAAAAGGGGACCTGCATCCGACAAATGAAATCAATTTTATTGTACTATTTTGCTTCCCCCCTTTAAAACTCAGACTGATGTACACTTTAGCAATTTCAGTTGTCTTGTTCATCACCTTTGACAAAAATATTTTTCCTACCTATTTATGTTTGTCTGCATGACCCCCCCCCAAAAAAAAAAAAAAAAAAAATTAAAAAGGGCACTTAAAAGTGTTATTACTTCTATTTTCTTTCACCACCTTTTTTTTTGGGGGGGGGACGGGAGGAGGGGTATAAGAGACTTTTTAAAATTGTGCCCCCTCCCCCTCTTTTACAGAAACTTATTTCAAGAAATTAACCTCAGGGAATTTCAGTTTCCTCCCCCATCACCTGTTGAAATGTGCAATTATTATACGTACATAATCCAAACATGATTTCTATCTATAAGTAATATTTTTATAAAGTATTTAAATTGCCCTTGAGTTGTTTTCTTGAAAGTCGTGATTTATTCTCTTTTTACCCCCCCCCCCCCTCTCTCTCTCTCTCTCTCTTGCTTTCTCTCTCCACCACTATCTTTATCTATCTATCTCTGTTTCACTTTATTCTACATCTTCCTTAATTTTTTATGTAATATTTGTAAATGCTGTTTATCTGTAATTGATTATGTGTGTGTGTGTGTGTGTAAGTTTCCATCAAGTTCTCAGAGCTCCCGACGATCCCTTTATGTGTGTGTGTGTGTGTGCGTGTGTGTGTGTGTGTGTGTATATATATATATATATATATATATAATCGAATCAAAATGTATTTAACACACTTTTCAACTAAGGCGAGCTATGTCTGAAGCTCAAACATATACATTGTATATCACAGTATCTAGGGGGGAAAAAACATATTGCTGAGTTTACGTAAAAGGGGGGGGGGGGAGGAAAGATTACAATCCTTTATAAGTCTTTTTTTTTTATTTGTTATTGCTTCCTCCATCCGTCCCTCAAACAAGAAACGTTTAAAATAACAGATTTCATCTCTTCGACAAATATTTAAGGGCTGATTTCCTGCTCTGAGGTCAATGGCGTTTGAGAATATACGTACATCTCTACAGACAAATAAACAAAATGTCTGATAATAATTTATGAAGCCTGTGCAATGAACGACCTGATTCATTTGAATATTTTTGGGTCGAGTTTTCTGTCTTTGCACTTTAAACTTGCAAGTGTATCAAAATTATACACCCTTCGAAGCCTATAGCCAACAACATGAAGTAGGAATTTATAGGTTCTTCCATATTCTGCATATTCTTAATATACAAGTTTTGAACAAAAGTTTTTTGGAAAGGGGGTGCATTTTCATTCGTCAGCCTTTTTTGTGCACGTTTTTACACTAGATTTTTTATGAAGCAAAATAGTCTAGGAAAAGTGTCGGGGGGGGGGGGGGGGGGTGCGCAGTCGCATCCAACGCACTCAACGCAACCAACCCCCCTTCCAACGGGCATGTATAAATATAAAACAAATAATGGATACTACATTTT
Organism: Heliocidaris tuberculata; assembly: GCA_025618425.1. Lineage (NCBI taxonomy): Eukaryota > Metazoa > Echinodermata > Echinoidea > Camarodonta > Echinometridae > Heliocidaris > Heliocidaris tuberculata. The sequence continues at coordinate 24,892,261 of CM046843.1, read as the reverse complement.
ACATGTATTACCCAGGCCTGTACTTTTGTTAGCTTTATATTCTTCTTGCAAATGCAATGAAAAATAACATAGCACTGAATGTAGGGGAACTGAACTGTAAATATGAATTAACGGAGGTTTTCTTTTATCATACCGTTACGTAACCTGCGTTAATTTTTTTTTACTTGTTCACATGCACTATAAGTGTAGTTTGTAAATTTACGGCTTGTCAAGAACCATATTTACTACTTTTATTATACTTCTCATTATTGTACTTGTGCCAAAAAAAAAAACAACAACAACAAATCACTACGTGGATGTAAACGCACAGGGGTGTCACTTGACTGCTTGAGGATGTATGTGTTGTGGACACCCCCCCCCCCCCCCCGGCAAATTACGAGTCGAGGAAAATTTTACTCTGTCGAGTCTCGTCTGTAAACAACAATTTTTTAACTGTCTCAGAATGATGGTTGGTTCGTAACCACCCCTTCCAGTTTTTGAACCCGGGATTTCATGAATCCAGACCTCTGCTCAAAACATTTAGATTTCTGTGCTCTGTATAGTTTGAAGAAAATAGGCAGCTAGAAGTAGAATAATTGTATACATCAAGAAACTACTGCAGGAGATTTTCATATTATTTTTTTTCTTCCATTGTTTCTATGCAGATGTCCTTCTTTGTGTTTGCGCAAATGTCCTTCCATGCAGTTCTTGATGAGCATGATAAGTGCCGAAACTTGTTAGTTTTTAATGCCCTTAATGACTAGGACATCCTGGGATATAAAGTGAAAGAGAAAGTATAAGAGCTATGTCTCATGTTCAAATATATACAGTGCCGTATATCACTATATCTAGGATTAACATATTGCACAGTTTATGGAAAAGATGGGGGGGGGGGGGGGGAGAAGACAGTCCTTGATAATCATGATTATTTTTGCCTTGAAGCTGGCGCGCATGTCCTTTCTTGATGAGTACCGGAACCTGATAGTTTATAATGTTTATTGCCCGTTATGTCCAGGACATCCTGGGAGAATGAGAGAGAAAGAGAGAGAGAGAGAAAAAAAAAAGGAAGCAGAAAGATTACATTTACATGTAGGTCACGCCTACTGTCGAGACTCCTGAGCATTACCGTGGGCCCGTTGCACAAAACTTGCGTTTAATCGCAACTCCTAAAAATCAAACGCAAGTCCTAAATGCGCCCTTCTGATTGGTTGAAAATAAAGTTGCGTTTGATTTTCCTGATTTGCGTTTAAACGCAAGTTTTGTGCAACGGGCCCCGTGACACATATTTTTCACAGCAATACCTTGCAACTTTTCCTCCAAAGTAAGCCTGAGGACAATGACAATAACAATGATAAATCACAATGACATTCACAATGACATTTATTCCCTCGTTATCAGTAGGGAGGGTAATACATGGAGTGCAATCACACAGATAATGACAATCAAGTCATTTTCATACCATTTGAAAAATATAATTCATGATTAATTGTATAAACAAAAAGGAAATAAAAGTAATCTAATGAAATGGCAAACGAGCAATAGGAAATTATTCATGCCAGTTATTGACTGAACGAACAAAACTGAAAAATTATATTATACTGGATGAAATAACAATAGTAGTTCTACCACACTCAAAAGGAGGTGAACAATGGTGTAAGCGTAATAATTTGTTTAATGCTGTATTATAAACTTAACTGATTAAAAACATTAGTTCAAAGCAGTTTGTTTTTTATGCGAGATTAGGAAATATAGAAAGTTTCAAATCTGTTTTGGAGAATTTTTTTTGTAAGTATATAGATAATGTATAGCAGAAAGTTATGTACTAGCAAGTGAATTCGAAGCTGTAGCCTCAGTGAAAAGCGTTGAAATAGTTTTCAAATTGATGATTTGATGGTGAATTATTGTTCATTTATTTTGTATGATAGCAAGTTAGTGTTTGCTTGTAGCTAAGCAGTCAGAGGACCCTATGTCCTATCCGAGGGACTTGCATGGTAATGAGGATTAATGCCTTACCAAAGGACATCGTCTTGGTTTCGAACCTGGGACCTTCTCGCGTCCCCTCAGATTTGATTGGTATGTGTATGTAAAAACCTGATCCCACACATGCACACACCCACACACACACACATCCACACGCACACGCCCACGTGCCAGCTCTGTTCATCGTGATTCAATCAATAACAAATCATTTGCAGAGGGGCGTTCGCAGTAGTTTGGAACAGCCAGCTAATTTGCTCTCCGACAGCCAACCCGCGCTCTTTGTTCTACCAGCACTTGACTGATGCAAAAGTTTGCTATAAATTGTTACTGCTGTGATATATTGATTCATTTTGGAAGCTTGGAAGATCAGGAAATGCCGTGTTCCGGTGGGATAACTTGCCCGATTCTGGAAACAATCATGGATTTCAAAATGCTCAAAGTCATGATAGTCCTCGCTTGTTTTGCGGCTGGAACTCTAGCTGGTATGATATTACATGATTGTTTATGCCTCTGATCACTCGAAGGTGGTGTCTTGGGCATTACATTTTTGGGTCGTTTTGGGTCGTTTGTATATCCTCCTGTTTGTCATTTATTTGATGTTATGACTATGTTTTAATGCACTGATTGAACGATGTGAGGACATATTCTTTTCACACCGTCAGTTCTTGTAACCCGTTGATGTCGAGTTCGAAAAAAAGCATCAAGTCTAAGAGGAGATAAGGAATCCTGAAGAAAGAAGGCACAAGACAACACCAAACCGACTCATGCAAACCTACTAATATCCGACAAGACATTGGCCATGGGATACCATCATTTTTGGTTCGTGTGATTTGCCTTGGTATTATCAATTATAATTAACAACTCTCCCATTTGTTTGATTTCCATTTATGAGTTCAATTTATGATACTATTATGTCTTTTATTTTACAGGACCAGTTATAGAGAAGCAATGCGCCAAGGAATGCAATAGTCGAGGTAAAAATATGCTTTAGCTCGCCTAAATAAATTATGCTTATGTTTTGTACCGAGATGGTTGAGGGTGAGAGAGAGAGAGAGAGAGAGAGATCGTTGCCTTGTAGGGGGAGAGAGAGTGCGTTTCTAATAAACCCGTTCTGTTTTATTATATTATATCACCTCAGTTAGGTTTTTACAGTAACATTTATGCTGTGTATATATCAAAAGCTTACTTACTATTAACGTTATGTTTACAATCAGATTAATTATTTCACATTGATATTTCACTGTATTACATCACTATTTCTGTTTGGTTTGTTGTGTCGACGTGAGGCACAAATATTATGAGATGTTCTTTGTAGGTTTGATGCGGAGAGTATATAGAGAAGGCGATGCGGTGAGAAGGCTCGAACGTCGATCCCTCTCACCCCATCGCCTTCTCTACTCCTCGCATCTCTTCTGGTTTACAATCCTGCTCAGGACTCCACCCAAATTCAAGAAAGATTACTCTACTCTCTCGCTCCGTCTTTCTCGCCTTTCCACTTCTCCTCCTCTTCTCTCCACTTCTCCTCTCTATACTCAACAGTTCTCTTCAGGACTAACCACATGGTGAACCGTAACCCCTTTTAAGTTAAATATCTCATGTTTGTATTGTTGAAAAATGCAGAAATGAAACCAAACTGAAACTGATTCGGAAAGAGAGAGAGAAAGAGAAAGAGAGGGAGAGGGAAAGAGAGATGGAGAAGGAAATTTAGGGGGAAATTACATCGTAACAGAAAGTAACGGTTGATTGTTCGGTGAACTAATCTTCCTTTACATGTTGCATGTGTAAGTAAATAAGACACAAAATGAGCATAAGTTTCCATGTTTATAACCGAAACTTCGATTTCTGTATTACATTGAGATACAGTTCATTTTTAAGCTTTAATAGCTCACAACAATAGTGTAATTGTATATATCCATTTTCCTGTTGCAATTTTCCATTCGGAAAATAAGATACAAAAACTCCAGACTAAATACTAGTATGCTAGAATGATTTTGAATAAGGATTATCATACATATCAGCGTTCCTTGTTACTCACGCTGAAATGGCATTCAGTAGATATCAATACTGATTTCTTGTTGTTAAAATACAAAATAATTTAATACCGAATTATATAGAATGATTGATATGCAAAGTGACGAATTGTGAATTATCGTCGTGTACACCTCTTTATAAGTTTTCTTTTAATTCCTAGCATTAAATCTTGACTCAATGGAATTAAAACATTGCTATTCAGATATGTGCAATTCATAATACCATTAATTCACTCCCCATTTTTGTATTTTGCAATCGAAGTGTTATGTAATTTGTATTTCATGTAGAATGATTTGTTAAACTGCAGACACCTTTGGAAAGCAGTTTTGCATAACTGAACAGGCCAACCCTGCAGTATGAAATAAAGAAGATAATGGAAAAGTGTGAATCAGTAAAAATTTGTGTTTAACTGGGGGAATTAATTTGAATGGGTTTTATTACAATTTATAACAGTCATTTCAATCATTTCAATAATGTTTTGTTTAGCTGGGATACCTTAGAAAGCCTGTATATCTAGTTGGAGAATTTAAAAGCAATTTTGTATAGTTCGTTGCCACTCTCCCACATGAAGGAGAGAGATTTGGCAACACCAGATTTAGTCTCAGTGGAGCACATAATTACACATGCACATTTATCCCTCAAAAAGGTCTAATTTTGGAATCCAAATGGTAGACCAGCGATTAAAGGACCATCAGCTTTAGATCCTATCTGAGGGACTTAGTAATGGAATAATTATACCTTTGCTGAAGCACATTTATTTAGTTTCAAACTCGGGGACTCCCTGATTTCGAGATCAGTGAGTCTTTACACCACAGGGTATAACCTGGCTACCCCCTTTTTCCTTCTTTTTTTAAAAATACAAAATGCTGGATCCGCCCCTGTTATCCTTTTTCTTTTGGATAAATTGCAGCATTACTTACAACAATCTGTGTTTACTTTGTCTTGTTCAGATGATGAGGGGATGTTCAGAGCTTTCAAGAGCTACTACTTCTCATATGCCGTGGACATTGACAGCAGAATCACTGGCAGGAACAGTGACCAGTCTTCTACTGTCCGAGTCGAGGCCACAGCTGTCATTGAAGGTCTCTCAGCGTGTGATAAGATGCTTAAGGTATACTTACTTGAGTTTCGCTTTTTCTTTTTTGTGATAGAAAATGGGTCAGTTCTTAGTTCTTCGTCAAACAACTGGATTCATTAACATTGTTTTCTGTCTTCAACTTCTGCAAAGCATACATTTTTTTCTTCTTTGAATTGAATTCATGAGGAAAACTTCCTTTTATCTGTTTATGATAATATATATGTACATAACAAAGCAAGAAAATAGACAATACATGCCCTACATAACTTTTCTAAAAACATGTTTTATTGCCTAATGAAATGACTTAAATCGTTCAGCTCAGTGACATCAGCATCCTGGAGAGACGTCAAGATGGCATCATGGTTTCCGCGGAGACCGCCTCCACCTTCAGTGAGACCCTTACGGGTCATCCTTTACGATTCTCAATGGAGAGCAATGGCACTATCACCTCTGTCTGCCCTGAAGCTGGGGAAGAGACCTGGGCTCTCAATGTGAAGAGGGGCTTCCTCTCTCATATCCAGACCAAGAGAACAAATCAAAACAATATTTTGGAGGATGATGATGGAGTATTTGAGGTAAGGGCAGATAATAAAAACTGCTGAGAGTATAAATATAAGTTAGCTCCAAGTAATGCAATTTACCCTAAGAAGGTATCTCTTTTTGTGTGTTTCCAGTGGAGATTAGTCTCAATGGATTACACTGTCTTTGTAGCTTTATTCTCTGAAGGTTGATCAAATGTATAACCAACATCTCCCTCGTGTCCTTGAAATCAACAGACTAGTGTGGCTGGTACCTGTATGCCTGTATACAGTGCTACAGGAGCGCAGACGTTCATCAAGAGTAATGACTACCTGATGTGCAAGTACAGAACCAACCTAAACCTGTTTCTGGACGTCATCCCTCTTCATCTTCATGCTGTAAGTATTCCCATCTGTAAACATTTATCTATACTTGTTTTTCAGAATAATGTACTCATTCTCAAACTTTAAAACCTTGTCTGCTTTGGTCGACCAATGGAAAAAGTAGTGGAATGCCACAGTCGACTCTTGTCACATGTAGAATGTGTATGGAAATACTATAGCAAATTATCGTAGTCTAGTGTTCACTCTGTAGCAGATAAAGAGTAACGAATCATAGCTCTCAATTAACATGATTAAGAAGATCAAAAGCAACAGAACCCCGTGTCCCCCCCCCCCCTCCCTCCCTTCATCCAGACACGCAACTGTTTTAGATGGTTAATAGCACTTCCATAGAAATTTAAATTAGAATGACAGCACTTCCTGGAATTATGGTCAGCTGCAGTTATCCGACATTTGCTCCGGTGCCAATTGCTCTGATTTCATCAAAGTCTCTAAGATATGAATAGGATTGCATTTGAGTTTAGGTTACATGCAGGTTTACGGTTAGGGTGATAGGAATAGTAGTGGATCCAGGGCTGAAGTTGGGAATTCAGATAATGTTAGCAAATTGTGTCAGGAACATGTGTCCTACACTGTTGTGTGTAGTAAATTATTTTAAAGAATGGTCCTTTTTCATTCCTTTTCTTGTAGCCCCCTGTCAGCCCTCTGACCAGCAGGATGGACTGTGAATACACGATGGATAGCCAGGGTATTAGTTCAATGGAATGCTACGAGACACACACCCTCAAACCATTCGCTGAATCTGACACCAGACCTGAGACAGTGGTTCATACAGTAATCACAAAGATAGACGTCAGGCCCACCATCACATCATCACTTAGTAAGTGAAACAGATTAATGGATATGTAAAAGGAAAATTAGAGGTTTAACTTGTTTCTAGGTTTAACATATTGCTGGGTCATAACATTATTTTTTTTTAAACTTGAGCCCAACTCCAGAAGGTCATGGCTTTGAGCCACAAAGTTATATACACTACTTATGTCCTTTGGCAGTTGCCACTCTCCACCCAGTGTTAAATGGGTTACCTGGTAGGAAGGGATTTCTTGAATGCTGTGAGCACCAAAATTGGTAGCTTAGCTAGAGCCAAGGAAATATTGGAGCGCCTTGAGAACCTTGCTTGATGGATATTATGAACCCTACATAAGTATTCAATCTCATGAATGTATGTATTATTATTGCCCTCACCGTTTGCTCTGTAGGAAGCACGTTTACCCGTAGGACCAGCCTGCTCTATGAAGACTCAATCCAAGTCTCTGAAATCAACAGTGACGATGTCCGAAACACTATCTCTCAGATATGTGACTCAATCACCGATGGTATCAGTTCCGAGACGCCAAGCCTCTTTGAAAAGCTGACCAAGCAATTTGGAGAACTTGACAATAACAACTTGAACACCATCATCAACCAACTTTATGGGATTTGCCCGCATGGAGATACGTATGAAGTCATGTGAGTAAAGCATAGATAGTTGAGAGAGAAAGTGACGTCATTCGAAGTTCCTCCTGATTGGCCAGCCATTTCATGAAACCTCAAATGCATATATTCTTCCTGTGAGCCCTGCTTATTTTCATCATCTGTTAATCCTTTTATGCATGTTTGTATCCTTTCAGGAACATGGTGAAGGATGCTCTGATTGACTGTGACACAGAACAATGTGCTCAAGGATTCCACTCCATCGTCCGAGCAGAGAATTCAGCGGAAAACGAATTCTACCTCAGGAAATGGTTCATGAAGCTTGTCTTCCACAAGAACCCCACCAAGAACATGATCAACCTTGTAAAGGTAATTAAAGAACAGACATGCGTATAGCTCTTTTATTTCGCCTATACTATTAGCGACTCGGCTTTATGTTAATGATACTGGAGTGTAAGGAGCGTCTATGCGTGAACTACATATGCTTAAAGTTGCTATAGTCATTCTTAAATTTTCACCATGTTTTTTCAGCACTATGTAAGCGGAAGCCAAGACGTGAACCTTCCTGCCTACTACGCCCTCTCCTCTATGATTCACCAATACTGTCGTATGTCAGAGGATGACTGCTCAAGGGAAAGAGACATCTTGAATGCTGCTATCATCTTTGAAGACAACCTCCATGTAACATGTCTGCCAGAGAGCGAGGAGGATAGGAAACAGGTATCTGCGACACCATGGAAGGAAATATGCAGGAAATTATTTTCATCAGGGGGACGTAACAATAGGTCGTCCCCCCCCCCCCCTCCCCCCCCCCCCCGATGTCTAGAATTGTGTAACAAATCTCCGCCACTGTGCGACACATGCTCCAGCGAAATAATTAGGGTTCTTTAAACATGCTCTGGTGACAATTTTGAATTTTACTGGTGACTATTGCCTCGCAGTCAGTTTCCTACAACAACCGATTTCATACTTCACCCCCTGACCCAACACTTTACACAGTCCAAACCCTAAACCTAGACCTAACCTAAAACCTTATCACAATCATAACCTTAATTTCATACCCATATTTCTAATGAAATAGATGCCAGAGCAAATATCTTATCTCCAGGATTTCCAGATTTCATTTACCTGAAAGGTAATAAAGTAAAACTGTACCTCAAAAAATAGACTATATTAAAACATAGAGTCTCATCCACACCGTGGTTAATCTAGAAATAAGGACTATATTATCCTAGCCAATTCGGTATCCGTCCAAATCATATATCATGCATATGAACGAGCCTTATATCCTTCTGTATTTATACGGAGCAAAAAACTGCATGTTTTACGGTATCTCTTTTCATTATATTATTTTTAGATTCTAATGTCTCTGAGGGCCATTGGCAACATGGGTTTGATCCAAAGTGAAAGTCTTCTTAGCAGATGCAACAGGGATCAAAACCCCAACCAGCTTCGTGTTGCAGCAATAGAAGCCTACAGAAGATCGTCTTGTGACGTTGTGCCTGTAAGCAATGATTTCTATCGTTGAAAACTGTCCTCTTTACATCTACAATCTGTTTCTAAATGTCCACTTTCATCTTCCTTTGGAACAAACTGAATTTGTACCTAAACTTGTTTTAGCTTAAAGATAAAATTGAGCTCTGGTCATGAGATTAAATTGTGAAAGAAACTGTCTTAAGCAATTGGGAAAGGTTGATTTATATGACACATAAGAATTGGTGTATGCTGTAATAATTGGGAATCACAAATATGATAAGAAATTTACCCAGTCTTGCTGAGAGTCACATGTACTGCACACAGAAAAGTGTATATGTCATTACACACAAATGTTCGGCCCGAACATTTTAGCTTTTTTTTGGTCTTATTTTGAATGTGAGGGCATTTGAAGAGCAATCCTTTTCATTTCTACCATGATAATCTTCCAAACTGACATAATAAGAATGAGAACGAATGACAAAGCTCACCTTCCCTTAGTTTAAGGACGGGAAATCTACAGGTAGCAGTTTGCCCTATGGTGATGTGATTCATGTAGCGCCTAATACATTTACAATGCATCGTTGTGATATGGCTGGATTACAAGATGGATAAGTAGGTCCTTAGTTCTTAATTACTCATTGCGCTCTACCTTTTTATCTGGAGATTGACCAGTTCATGCATTTAATTGGATCACTATATATATAGTAAGTTGTTTTTTGCTTTTTTCCTTCTCTCTTTTCATCGTCAGATCGACCGATTCATGCGTATTTTCAGCACCATCGATAATGACAGCGAGTTGAGGATTGCTGCCTACCGTGCCATCATTAGATGTCCTTCGGCCAAACTTCTGCAGGGCATTGCTAACACCATAGCTATTGAACCAAATGACCAAGGTAAACTGCTCAGGAGACCAGGGACACCGTGGTCGGTATTCATTACTTGGCAGTGGCGGATTTTTTTTACAAAGGGGGCAATTTTTACACAATTAATGCAGGGCTGTCAACTTTAGGGAAACTGCAGCCCTCAAAAAGTCGCTCAGTGGGGGGGGGGGGGGGGGGGGGGGTTATTACATGTTTTTTCTGACAATTCTCTGGCAAGCAAAACAAACAAAAATAAAAACAAAAACAAAAAGTTTTTCGCCAGCCCTCCAAAAGTCGCTCGGGGGGGGGGGGGGGGGGGGAGGGGGGGGGTATAAGATGTTTTCTTCCATAATTCTCTGAAACGCAAAAAAAAAATTAAAAAAATAAAAGGATAAAAAGAAGGGTTTTTCACTGGGTTAGATCCCCCCCCCCCCCGCCAAAAAAAAATAACCTTTTTTTTTGGGGGGGGGGGTCAAAAGTTGTCAGGGAGCAGTCTAATTACATATATTGATAAACTATCTTAAGTTACAATAATCATAGATTGTGAGAAAGAAAATAATTGCTGTTGTGACATCACATAGCCAAGCAAAACATCGTATGGCATTTCTAACACCATGGCTATTGAATCAACTGACCAAGGCAGGCTACACAGAAGATCATGGATGCCGTGGTCAGTATTCATTTCAAGACCTACGTCAGAAATACATAATACATGTATTTTGGGGGCTTCGAGGAAATAGCTAGCCAACTTTGGCATTCAACATAGTTTGGGGCGAACTATTTTACCCCAGGTCTGAGAAAGTTGTCTTTAGCTATTCTAAGGTTGGTTTCCAACGTTTTGTTTTGTTTTTGTTTGTTGTTTTTTCCATGTCTCCAACTTTCTCAAACTTGGCTAGTTTTCACTTAATCATAATCTTCTCCCGTTGTGCTATCTTCTAGTGAGCTGCTATGTATCTAGCCACCTTGCCAACATCAGGAACTCCCCCGGATCCCATGTTAGCTGGTGTTCTGATTATAATCAGTCAAAGTCCCCTGGCCAACGTCACCAGTTGTGATATGGATTACAAAAGGTTCTCTAACAACTATCGCCTCTCTTATTTTGACGGTGAGTTTTTTAAATTATTTTTTAATGCAAGAATTCACGGTAATTTTTTGTTCAATGGGTACTGATTTCTTAGACTGCCATATTTGGTACTAGTAGAACCCTGTTTACAAGTATTGTGGTCAACTTTTTCATTATTTCCATGCCTTCATGGTGACTAACATAGACTCATCATTCTATTTTCTAGATGAGTCTGATAATGGAATACACTTTGACAGTGACGTCGTCTTCTCCTCCAAGTCTTATCTCCCAAGGAGTGCCAGGCTAGCCATGAATGTGGATCTATTTGGTTATGGTCTTAATCTCTTTGAGGTGTGTTAAACCTGTTTGATGTTGTTGTTTTAACTCTTTATCCATTACAGAATGAGACCGTAGACTCAATTCAATTCAGTATTTATTTCCAATTCATTGAAAATGATACAAACGAACAAACAAATAAAAACAAGTTAAAACATGTAAATAAAACATTCACATGGACTAGCAAACAAACAAAGTAATGATAAAAGAGGTGTTGGTACAACGTACGTAATGGTAATTATGATAAGTTGAAGAAAATGAATGGAAATTGGGCATGTATTGGAAAAGCCAAGAGGAAGGCTTGTTGAATCGCACACTCCCAGAATATATAGACTGCCTTATAGTTTACCGTACATACTAATGGCTCTTGTGTCAAAAGTCAACTATAGCACCTCAGTGTTTGTTCCATCAGTGTGATAGAGCTAACAAAGCTTTACGTACTTCCAACTGAGTAATTTTGAAGTCAGGCCTTTTTCAACGCACTTTGCTCTATATTCTGAAAGAATCGTTTAAGTGATTCTTAAACTTTTACTAGATGATATGAAAAAAAACCCCAATAGGAATAGATGTTGCTTATTTTAGGAACGTACATAAGCATTCTGTGTGCAAATTCCTCCTGAACTCTGAACGAGACATCATCATGTGACATTTGCATCCGAGATGGAGTTCACTCTAAATACTTAAGATCTCTCGTACTAAGTTAAGTCTATGTTGTTTGTTAAATAATACTACATTTAGAAGTTCTGGTGTTAATTATTTGAGAAAGTTAATATTACCATGTATTTTTCTTGCCTGTGGTAGATCTCCATGTTCAATGACTTTTCACTCATGGTTTATATGTTCATATTCCTGAAAATGTTCATTAGTCTATAATGGTTTAATTCAATATTGATTAGTTTTATGAAAAAATCCAAACGGTTTAACTTATGCCAGTTTCGATGTATATGGTTAAGACACCTGCCTCAAACGTGTACTGTAAATCTAAGGAGGGTGTATGAACCGTAGACAGTTAAACAGTCTCAGGTAAATACCATTTGTATGTGTTATACAGTACGTCCCAGAAAAAAAAGTTGATTGTTGGAAAAAATCTCCTCCAATCAATATTTCAAAATATCTATAGGACATTTTCACACCTGTGGATAGCTTAGCGCCTCTTCCGTATCAAATAACACCCCCCAAAATATGGCGATGTTTTAAGCTCGAGTTAGAAAAAGGGACTTTCGCGAAGGGTTGCAAAATCCAAATTTTTTCTGGGATGCACTGTAGATGTGCACATAATTCTCTTGTGTTCCATGTAGTTGGATGGAAGGACAGAAGGGTGGGAGGAAGCCCTCAAGTCTGTGTTTAACCCTGGAGAAGAAGATCAGCTAGCTAACTTGATTCAGAAAGTCAAATGGATGATGAAGAAGCATGCCAGCACTGCCCTCAATAAGATCCATAAAAAGGTAACATTTGTAAATTCGTTAAATATGAAATTCAACATTTTCAAGCAAAAAGTGATAATTAATTCATGAGTGGAAGAAGGGCTGCAGGTGGGACCTTCATTCTCTCATGTATTCAAATTGTTAGATTAAGCCCGTATCTGAAAATTGACTGGAAAGCCATTTTAGAAATTTTAGGGAAGATGATTATTGTTGTGTGTAAAAAACAGAAAATTTCCAAATTTCCTTGTGTTTCTGAGCGTGTTAACTGAAATGAGCTCATTAAAAACGTGCAAAGAGACTTTTTTCTTGTAACCTTTTCCCACATCTTCCTCCTTTCTCGCTCGTTTAGAACATGCTTTTAACACAGTTTCCCTTTTCCAAATGTGTTTGTATAGCATTCTAAATCATAAATGTTGTAAGTAGAGGTATTGCATACTTGAGTATTACTTGAGTATGCCTTTCGGAGACATGGTGGTGTGATGTATTTATCCTACGGAGAATGAGAGAATTCATTCAGTACTCAACGGGTTAATTTTTGTTGTTGTTGACAGTATGAATCAAGTAGTGATCTAGAGCAGGATGCCTCTGAGCAGGCTGCCATAGGTATGAAGGTCCTTGGTAACGATCTCTTCTTCAAAGATCAGGATGACTTCTTGCGTATGGCTCAGATGTTCAGCAGGGAAAGGTTTATGAAGGTCAGATAGATTATTATTATTATTATTATTATTGTTATTATTATTATTATTATTATTATTATTATTTATTGATATTATTATTATTATTATTATCACTATTATTATTATTATTATTATTATTATTATTATTATTATAATTATTATTATTAATATGTATTCTGTATCACATGTGCCTGGGAAAGGAAAAGCGAACTGAATCACTGCAACCCTCTGGTCTCTCCTCCTGATGTAATTGATTGGGATATGGAACATTGGAGGGGCGCATTAACATACATTGAATGTGTCTGCATGTCATCTTCCTGGGCTTGATTCAAAAACACGATCTGCTTGTAATTTGTAATGTACCACATTACAAATTCATCTGAATACATCAATATTATCATCATGATCAGTAATGGAGGAGTAATTTAAGAGATCATTCGGAATGACTTTTCAAATTAATTTTCAAAAATTGAACCCTATTACCTGGCAATACTAAAAGAATGCTGTTGAATGTTTGAGTATCACAATTAAAAGTATCCCAAATTCTATAGAATCAGACTTAAAGTTCAGACTTCCTGCACACAACACATGGTCCATTAACAATGGCTGCGCATTCATTTTACTACAATGACCAAATTCCTAACTCCACCCTTGGACTGTATACCATACTTGACCCCAAACCCTAACCCAAACTTTTATCCTCAATGATATAATTCCCCGAACAATTGTCACCAAAGGAAATGTTAGATAACACCGAGATTCTGCACGTTTGAAAGTGTCCCAAATTCTGGGTGTAGGATGATTAGGATCAACCCCGAATCTCAGAAATTTTGTATACTAGGTGTGTCAAGTCTGACAGACATGTACGCTATATACAAGAACCCATTATTATTATTATTATTATTATTATTATTATTATTATTATTATTATTATTATTATTATTATTATTATTATTATTATTATTATCTCTTTACAGTTAATAGCATCCCTGGCCACGCAGAGGACCCACGAGTACAGCCTAAACAAGGTCTTGAAGACGTCGAAGGTCACAATCCCAACCATGGCTGGTATGCCTCTAGAGGTTAACGTCCAGGGAGCATTCAACGTCATCTTCAAGGTATCCGGCAAGCTGGATATCATGATGGCCAAGCCAATGAAAGTGGATATCCAGGGGTTGTTTGAACCAAGGTATGGATGTTTTTTGCACCACCCCACATCTTTAGCATATTTTCGAAAGCTGCCTTACTTGTGACTGTTAAAAGGTGGTTTCTTTCTTTTTGTTGTATTGTTGAACAACAGATATTATTGAACGCATAATGCCTAATTGTGGAAAATCGAAGCTTGAGTATATATATATACAGAAGTAGAACCATATACATGATATAATTAGCTGCATGTACTTAATACCTCTCCTATTTTGTTTAGGCATGTTATTTACAAAGATGTCATTCACATAATTCAAATTACAATGTAAATTTACCGATGTCACCCAAAGTCATAGGTTTGCATTCTGGGCGTCCTTTATGTGCCACTTTAGCTAAGCTACCGTATCTCTCTCAAATTTGAGTCTCGGTCATAATTGTTTTTTAAACTCATTTGCAGTGCTGCCATCGATATTTTCAGCAACATGATGGTGGATGCCAAATGCGCCCGTAGCGGTCTGTCCCACAAGGCCAATCTTGCTTCATCTCTTAGTGTTGGAGGTAGAGTGTCCTTCGAGAATGGCATGTTTGGGATCAAGATCAACGCCCCACCGAGACGTGAGACCATCATCAGTGCATCGTAAGTATCAAGGGGTCTAACATAATGTTCCAGCAATAATTGTCCCATGCTTAAAGATAAAGTTGATTTCTGGTCATGTGATTACATTGTGAAAGAAACTTTCTCAAAGCAATTGGGAAAGGTTGATCATGTCTACATAAGAATGGATGTTTACTGTGAGGATTTGGAATCATCAAAGTGATAAGAAATTGACCCAATCTCGCTGAAAGCACATGCACTGCACACAGAAATGGGTATGTGGGACTGCACACACATGCTGCATGAAAATTCGGCCCAAACACTTCAGCTATTTCTCTTTATATTTGCAAATATGAGTGCATTTGAAGAGCAATCTTCTTCAGGAGACTTTTTTTACTATGATGTTCTTCCAAACTGATATAAAAAGAAAGAAAAAAACCACACAAATTACTTTTCGCCTTTCCCAGAACTCAACCTTTTCTTTAATTTCTTCAATGATATAGGGTTAGGGCCAGGTTGCAGTAAGGTTGTAGGTTTCTTTTTTAGGGTTATTCATTTATTTATTTTTTTAATTTCCAGGAACATATAATAACATGACAACAATTTTCAAACAAACATAACAACATAAGTGTAACTTATACAACAACCAATTCCCGGGGATTACCTATAATTTATTTATTTAATTTCCAGGAACATATAATAACATGACAACAATTTTCAAACAAATATAACAACATAAGTGTAACTTAAACAACAACCAATGCCTGGGGATGACCTGTAAGGGTTGGGATTAGGGGTAGTTTTAGTGTTTGGTCAAAACCAATCAAATGCAATGATTTCAGTATCATAATAGTTTTTGTAACTTGTTCAGTATTGATTTTTAAAAAATGAAAACAGGGCCCTGGTCTGAATTAAATAAAGATAAGGAAATCAATATTTTAGCCACTTGCCAGTTCCTTGCTTTCCATTAGCTAGTTAGGCCTATAATGATTTAAAATTGGATCAGAAAAAACAACAACAGAGAATACAGAAAGAATCCTTGCCTGTGATTTAATTTGTTTTTCTGTGTTCCCAGATCCTCCCTGTACTTCATGCAGAGGGATGAAATGGTGCCAGCCTCTGAGCCTGAGTTTGCAAGGCTTACTCATGAACAAACCTTCTACACACCGAGATACAACCTCCACATCGGTGGCACCAGACCTAGGATGCCCTTCTCTTTGGTAGGAAGACCCTTCTGTACCGGCTCCAGCCACTTGTACAGTCTGTGTCCACTGCCTGTCCGAATATCCAATAAAAAAAAACTGACTGAAATATGGTTTTATGGCATCCTAGGGCAGTGGTTTAGGAGGACCAGAGTAATTTAGAATAGTGAAAATGTTTATTAACCTTGTCATTACCCTTGTTGGTGAATATTTGAGCATGGAATTTATTCTTTTAATCAAAAAAAAAAATTGGAGGGGGATTATCTGCACGCTTGATATCAGCACCAATGATTTTATCTTCTGAAAAGAACTCTGTGTAGCTCCTATATTTGGATGACTAGTGTGTGTGTGGGTGCGCGCGCGCGTGTGTGTAAATGGGTTTTTCCAGATTATGTGTATCAGGTATATTTATTTAGGCTACATCTGACCGACCTTTAACGTCACCATCCGATGTAACTTAGTTTCGAACCGAGGTCCACCTTAGTCAGAACAGGCGAAGAAAGGGAGCTCACCGAGTGAGTACCACTGACAGCTCGCATAAACTTGTTCTGCCTTCATATTTTTACTAAAACAGCCTGGAGCATTCCTTCATAACTGGAGACTGGAGATCACTCTAGACAAGCTTGAGGAGAGTCTTGTTTCCTATGACCTTGAAGCTGGTATCAGAACAGACACGGTGAGTAACCTTTAAAGGTTCGCTCACACTATGATGCGGTAAACATGTAAATGAATGGCAAACTGGGATGAAAAAGGAATGTCACTACGCGCAACGAAGGTCCTACGCGTAGGCTACTCAATTATCTGCGTGATAAGGCCACCGCACACCTTACGATCGGTCTGCGATCCGATTTCAGAAGAAAATGTAATATCATTTGACAAATCATTTAAAAACGAAAAATATTTTTGATTGAGGGTCTGAATAGTCATACAGATAGTAAAATCGATAATACGGTCTTTGTCGAGTTTCTAGTCGATGGAATGGCCAAATCGGCTCCGAGTCGTAGTGACGTTATAAAAATCGTACGACTGCCTACGATTTGAAACTAATTTTGCCCTTATTCCCTGTAGAAAGCCGACAGCTCACCCAAACCCTATGTTTAGTATTCATATTACTTTTCAGAACCCGAATAGGCTAGATTTCATTTGTTAAAATGCCAATATTTAATGCCATAGCGACTTATTTCACAAATCGGATCGCAGACCGATCGTAAGGTTTGCGGTGGCCTTTATACGATGTAGAAAAGTCAAGAGCGCTGTCCTTAATTTCGTAGCATGTGCATTACATCGGTTTCCAATGGCATAAGTGAAGGAGGCTTATAAGCTAGGAGACCAATCACACAAAAAATGTTTCGCTCTGTATGATAGAGGTTCCTATCCGCTACACTGCATTAAAACCTGAGTTTCAAATGTTACATCCATAAAGACATAATTATTGCAAGTTTTTATGCACCCTCAATAAAGGTCTAATGATATATTTCCACCGAAATTGTCCTGTAGACAGGCGCGCCGGAAGCAGTTTGGAATTGGGGGGGGGGGGGGGAAACATTCAAGGGGGCTCACCTTTCAAGGGCTCATGTCTTCTCACCCCTAAAAAAAAAACACACGCTTTCCCACCCTCTCACAACAATACAGACGCACGTACACACCTTTCAGAATATTTCGCTATTAAACACGTCTAATGCAAAACCTCCACTACGTTAAAGTTAAAAGTTTGAATGCTTTATCTGTCTTCAGTGATCTCCATGCACGAAAAATGAATACGAAGGCTTACAATTACGTAATAAAGCAATCAAGCTTTTAATATACACACCATTTTTACTCCTTTACTACTGATTTTTTTTTTTTTTTTTGGGTGGGGGCGAAAATGCATTTTGCCCCCTACTTTTTCGTTTGGGGGCGACCGCCCCCCTGCCCCCCCCCCCCCACTTCCGGCGCCTATGCATGTAGATGTCATGTGTTTGTTGTCTTGAACATTCAGTGTAAGTGATAATCAATTTCCCATTGATCATTTACCTGATCCCTGTTTCATAAAACTTGCCATCTATTACAAGTGTCACATGTCTATTACAAATTTACCAATAGCCAATCAAAGGCAACGATTTCAGGAGCTTATAACAGTAATTATAGATTGTCATTGATAACAAGTTTATGAAACAGGGCCCAGAACTCAAGATCGTTGCCGGATGGCGGCCAGGGGTGTCGATCCGTGTTCATGATTGGGGGGGGGGGGGGGTGACCAGCGAGGGAGCGAAGCGACCGAGCGGGAGAGGGTGTGGGAGAGGGGTATCCCCCATCCCACGCCAGGAACTTTTTCAAAAATCTGTCTACAAAACGTGCATTTTAGAGCATCCCAAAACGGTTTTTAATGAGAAGAAAGAATGCTTGGATCTATGCCAATGGACGGAACCCCTTAATTGAGAATAACAATGCGAGCGAACGTATTTTCTTAGATATTTTCACATTGAAATGATGGCATTTCTTATTTCCTTACTTCTTATCATTAGAGAATGTGATGGTATTTCAAAATCAAACATTAGGAGTTTGAATAATTATTAGTTTTAAGTTAATGTATCATAATTCTTATTTATTTTATCCAGAAATATTGGGGGATGATAATTCAGGCCATCCCCCCCCCCACCTCAAATTTTGGTGAGGATATATACCCCCATCCCCCAGGGATCGACACCCATGGATAGAGGAGTCCTATTCTAATGGTTTCAACACTTGACTGGAGATGCGAAGGACATGGGTTCGAGCCCCGACGCGTCACTAATGTCATTGAAGAATTTGCCACTCTCCATCCAGGTGATAAATGGGAACGTGGTAGTAAGGATTCTCTTGAATGCTTTCAGCACCAATATTAGTTGCCTAGCTAGAGGTTGGGTAATATTGGAGCGCCTTGAACACTTTCCGCTTTGGATATGAGCACTATAGAAGTATCCATTATTAATATCATTATTGTTTTTATTATTAATATTTGATTATAGGCTTTCAGGAATGGTGGGGTGGAGAAGACAGATCGTGTCCACCTGCTGATAGGTGCCCCAGGCAGCGGGACCATCGGTGTTTACAGCGTTGACGTGGCTTATCACCGCAGCAACACAACCCTGATCATCAGCACAGAAAAGCCATGGGAAAGCAGCTATTTCATAGGTATGAACAGACTCCTCGCCAGAAAACTGATGCATTAAACTTTGGTCCACACTGAAAATTTAAAATATTGTTTTTGAAATTCGTTGTTGCAAGTTACATTTTAAAGTCAAAGATTGCATTAGTTTCCACTGATTTGCATTAACCCTTTAATATATTTGCATTAACCCTTTAATATATGAAATGATTGTAGCAAGTGTACAAGTGTTTTAGTACTGGCCAACAAATGTATGTAAGAATGGTGCTCCTACATGTGCTTCAGCGACAATAAACCAGTTCGTAATTAGTTCATGGGAAAAATGACCCTGAAATGACCCCAATTTGTACGCGCACGCGCATTTGTTTTGGTGGACGCTCTACTTGTTTAACATGTAAAATCATACTGGTGCGCGCATCGAGATGCGTTCAAAATGACAGCGTAGGAAGGTCAATTGTACTCGGTACGACTGACCTTCATCTGCACATGCGCAAATTGTAATCACGAACTGGCGTATTGCTGGGACTTTTATTTCGTCAAAGGTGCATGGTCAAGTTGCCGTTGAGGTTGAGGGTTAGTATTAGGGTTAGGTAAAAGTGTTTGGTCCAGGGTTGAAGTTCAGAATTTATTTAAAGTAGGATATTGACCGAGGAACATTTTTCATCGTTTTCCAATTTTTATTCCGAAAGGTTCTCCTTCTTTTTTAAAAAAGTTTTGTGCCCAAAGGTTCATCAGTTGTATGAATTATTATTCCCCCAAAATCTTCAGTTTGATCAATTCTTTAAAAGGTTCTTCAACTGTTTAACATTTTTCCCCAGAAGTTCTTAAATTCTTTGAATTTTTGTTCACAAAGGTTCATCAATTCTTTCAGTTTCTGTTCCCAAAGGTTTTTCAATTCTTTCAGTTTTTGTTCGCAAAGGTTTATCCAGGAGCGTCGACAAAACATTTTTAATGGGGGGGGGGGGGGGGGGTGGGGATGTGACACCCAAATTTGACTTCAAATTTTTAGGGTGGGAAACCCAAATTCGCCGAAAAAAATGCTGCACCATAATCTCCCCCAAACAAATAATGATAAAAGAAAATCTCAAATGTAGAGATCTTGATCATACAGGCCCATTTTCGCAAGGAGAGGGCTGACGCCTTTTGCCCGGATATCTACTTTTCAATTTTTGCGAGCGAGCGAAACAGGCGAGTAAACATGCACATACAGAAGTTACATAATTATCACGGAACCTCGCTTCCCAAGTATGTGGATATTCTGGCTCCTTGCTGCCCGAATATGAGGTGGAGGTTTCCCGAATATCGGAACTTTGAAAATCCTCAAGGGAGGGGTGGGGGGGGGGGGGGGGAGGGAGCTGCCGAATGGAGACGCCTTTTTCCCAAATATCAACTTTTCAATTTGTCCTTTTTTTTTCCTTTCCCTTTTCCTTTCCTTTTTTTTCTTTCTGTTTTCGTTTTCCTTTTCTTTTTTTCTTTTTTCTTTTCTTTTTTCTTCTCCTTTCTCTTTTCTCCTTTTCCCTTTCCTCTTCCCTCTTTTTCCGACAGAGGTGGCGCATTTTGTGAGATCCCCCACCCCCCTCTAGCGACACCCCTGGGTTTGTCACTTCTTTAAATTTTTGTTCCCAAAGGTTTTTTTTTTCAATACTTTTAATCATTGTTCCCTGGGTGTTTTCAATTCTCATAGTTTTTGTTCACAAAGCGTTTTTCAATTCTTTCAGTTTTTGTTCACACAGGTTCTTCAATTCTTTCAATTTTTCTTCACGTTAAGGAACATAATTTATTTTTCTTCAGTTTATTCCGAAAGATTTGCAATCTTTCTGCTTTTCATTCCCAAAGGTTCTCTGCGCAACGAGCCGAACTGCACACGACTTCGTCTCAAGAACACTGTATCTGGTGAGATCTTCCTCCTTGAAGTAGGTATGGACACCATCCCTATCACCAATGGGGTCAAATATGTACCTACCTTCGTCATTACGATGCCACACCTGAACGTGACCCTTGACGGATACGTCAGCTATGTTGGAGAAAAGACGATGTGGGATTTTACTCTCGCAGACCATTTTCTGCAGAAAGAGCTTGTGATGAAAGGTTAATTTCTATGTATATCACATACTTCGTCCCTGTTTTCACGAAGTGACGGTAATGAGGAAAAACGCATATATATATATATATATATATATATATTTTCATTTTTGGACATCATTCACTAACACCTTGAACCTCACAAAGTTTCAGATCATAATAATGTATAATTATGTAACTATGGCGATAACGTCAGCAAGAAAATACCTAGTAAAAGGATTTTCTGTTTTCACGAAGTGACGGCTTACAACCGTCCAGGATGTTTTACGTGGCGGCTGAGATCCTTCACTTCGTGAAAATCCGTCACTTCGCTTCCTTGAATTTTGTGTTTTCACGAAATGACGGTTATGTTTACAGCTCATTTTCTCCCAAAATATAAACAAATAGGCAAATGATTAAACATAGAACTAACCATTGAAATATGATTTATCCCAGGATATAAAATTTATTCACCCTTCATACATTAAAGAGGTTGAGATTATGCTTTAAAACTTTGAAAGCGATTTATTCAAAACTAACTTTCTTTTAGTTGCGCGCTCATCCGTGAAAACAGTAACGACCTCATTTACTGAAAAAAACAAAGTCAAGATAAAAGCATCTTTAAATATTGAAACCTTGGATACTGCCTGAAAAACATGACAGTACAAGGTGAAAATAGATGTATACAAGTGTATAGGCCTACACACATAGGGAAAACAATATATGAAAATATAAAATAGGGTATTTGTTAGAGAGCATCCTATTGGCTGAGAAGCTATCACGTGACATTCAACAAGTTGTTATATCTGCAGTTTTGCATGGTATATATCGTATATCATATCGCATAACCAAGCAGCCCTGCACGTACCCATTGTTAGCAGTGTGTTAAGGCCACCGCACACCTTACGATCGGTCTGCGATCCGATTTCAGAAGAAAATGTAATATCATTTGACAAATCATTTAAAAAAGGAAAATATTTTTGATTGAGGGTCTGAATAGTCATACAGATAGTAAAATCGATAATACGGCCTTTGCCGAATTTTCTAGTCGGTGGAATGGCCAAATCGGCTCAGAGTCGTAGTGACGTCACAAAAATCGTACGACTGCCTACGATTTGAAACTAAATTTGCCCTTATTCGCTGTAGAAAACTGACAGCTCACCAAAACCCTATGTTTAGTATTCATATTACTTTTCAGATCCTGAATAGGGTAGATTTCATTTGTTTAAAATAACAATATTTAACATGTTTAAGGCCATAGCGATTTATTTCACAAATCGGATGGCAGACCGATCGTAAGTAAGGTGTGCGGTGGCCTTTCGCCGCGTACATTCATGTAGCCTTCCGCGTCAAATGTACGCGGCTAACACACTGCTAACAATGGGTACGTGCAGGGCTGCTTGGTTATGCGATCCCATTGTTAGCAGTGTGTTAGCCGCGTACATTTGACGCGGAAGGCTACATGAATCCATAAAGGAGGGATGACTCCAGGGGGGGGGGGGGGGGGGAACCGTCATGGGATCGCAAATACCCTTTATTTTATCAAACAAATATTAAATTCATACCGTCATTTTATATAAAATATATGCATTTCCCAAGTCAAAATTTCCGTTTTGGCTGATTTATCATCGTTGGCTTTTGCCACAGGAAACTTCATCAAGAACAGCACTTTGCGCCTCGTATCCCTCTATGGCCATGGAGATCGCGAAACGTTCTCCCACCAGGGTGGGTACCGGGTGGAAGAAACATCCTCTTCTATCGTGATCATCCCCATCTTCAGCTACAACACCTCCAGGAATAGCGTGTACGTCTCATATAACCACTCTGTGAGCATCGGTGGTGGACCTGTGGTCATCTCGGACGAAGGAGTGACCATGAACGAACTTTTCTTAGTTTCAACCAAGGACAGACGCGCCTGGGGTTCAACTTACAATACTACAAAAAGATTGATAGAAGTGTCCAGTGAGTAGAAGGCCATTGCATGATGTTTTCCTGCTTTTTGCATAGTGATCCGACATTTACTCAGACTTATTATTTGGTCCAGACTATATTTCGTCAAATATATGTAGGGTTTCGGTTAGGATGGGGTACTCATGGTATTAGGTTAAGTTTATGGCTAGGGTTGGGTATAGGCTGACGTACGTATAGTGGTGGATCAGGGAATGACTTTTGGAATTTGGGTAATGAATATTTACCGCGGAGCAATTGTCACCGCAGCATATGTCATAGTAACCTTTCCATTACTTATGAAGACATGCACATACAATGTATACTTTTCCTCTTCCTTTTTTTCTTTACTCCACTCTCATTTTGAATTATCCTATAACATTTCCAGATTATTGTCTTGAATGTGTGCGTACGCGTAGAAACGCGTAAATTGATTGTGCATGTGCTTTAGAGCACTCTCAAACACTAATCGTGGCGTGCCTCAATGCCTACTATCTCATCTTCGGGCAGTGAGGTGCCCGAGTATCCTAATATTTGGATAGTGATATGCCTGAATATGTAATTTCTATACATTTTCACTACAAAAAAGTGTTAAAATTTAGAAGGTGGAAAATAATATATTCAGGCAGAGGTAGTAAGCCCCCTCTCGAAAATGTGCCCGTTCGCCCACGATTGATTTCCATGATTTCCACATTCTGTTGACAAGTCTATACATGTTCACTAAAAAAAAAGTGTTAAAATTTAGACTGTGGAAAATAAATATTCAGGCAGAGGTAGTCAGCCCCCTCTCGAAAATGTGCCCGTTCGCCTACGATTGATATCCATGGTTTCCACATTCTGTTGAAGTATACTTTACGTTCACATTGTGCATGTGGCAAAAGTTGACTTTGGTGGTCCACTGTTTGTTCAATTACTCGTGCAAAGCAGATAAAGAGTTAAATCATATGCTTGTGACCAAAATATTACTCTGGAGTACTTGATACTTAGAATCCTCTTCACCATCCATCTCCTCGCCAGACTTGCAGGTGAGACAGAGTGGCTTTAGCTTCCAAGGCAAGGTTGAAGAAGAAACTCCATTCGGTGCTGATTTTGACATGACGAATGATGACCAGTATTCACTGGAACTGACATTCCAGAGAAGGTCCGGGGAAGTCAACACCATTCGAGGAATACTCTTCAACATTTCTTCAGATTTTATCTATCGGCTGGAAATCATGACTCTAGTGAACAGTACCATGGAATTAAAACTAATAAGTGAGAGTCTTGTTAATTCATATTACAAGTGATACCTGCCAATTATCACGAGGGAAATTCTTTGAAGTGTATTTCAACCATGGAAGTTTGTGCTATTTTATCTCTTGTATACTTGTGCTTTAATTTGAAACATTCAGTTTATATAAGCCAATTATATAACTTGGGGAAAAAATGAAACCTGTTTCAGTTTGAACATTTCTACATAGGCCACCTCTATAGAATGGCCAATTTCACTGTTATTATGAATACTGTAACCTGGATATTGAGGGCAATTGACATTGAGTTGCCACCAGTTGCGTAGCTACTGGGGGCACGGGGGGACGTTCCCCCTCCAAAAACTATAAAATAAAAGGAAAAGAGAAAAAAGAGAGAAAAGGAAAGGAAGAAGTGAAAAGGACGAGAAAAGGAGACGATAGGACCGCTTCCCGCACCATCCCCCTAATCAGTGGCCTAGTAAATTCGCATTGAATTTTCCGAGTAAGCCAGTGTACCCCCCCCCCATGATGTCAGTGCCCCCTCAATTACTGAACTTACGCTACGCCACTGGTTGTCACTTTTAGTGACCTTTAACTCTTCATTTGCCATGAATACCAGTTTGCATGATAACTCACTTCACGTCTTCATTGGCCACATGATTACCCTTTTATCACCTATATCCTGGTGACTTAAAAAATAAACTAGAATCTTTGTTTATCACTTTCGTGACAAGAATTATTTAAGGGCTGAATTTATCACATTTTGTTCATCGAATTGGCAACAACAATATTTTGTTATTTTAGTGCTACATGGTTCTAATAAGATGCTACTGTCTTTGAAAAAAAATATAATATATATATATATATATATATATATATATATATATATATATATATGTGTGTGTGTGTGTGTGTGTGTGTGTGTGTGTATATTCCTGGCATCAAACGCAATATGGTCGTGCAACGAAAATGAAAAGTTTGTGCAGAAAGTTTTGTTCTATCTATTAATGCATTTGGTATATTTTTTAGAGTTCTGATTCAAAAGTTATTGAGCCAAACAAATTATGGTTATTTGTCTCGAAAGGGTTAATAAATATCCCTGAGAAATACAATGTGGCACAGAGGTATTATTTGAGTGGAACAAAAGAGAATGCTGTGAGTTGAAAGACAATTTTGCCTGTATATTACACATCAATATTACGATAAGTTAATCGCTACATTCCAAACCCCTTACAGCCGAGTTCAAGAATGAGGTCAACGCTCTTCAGTACCTGGAAACCACCATCGAGAATGAAGATGAGCAGATCTACTGGAGGAAGACGGGTCTTCTGACCCAGGTTTTGAACAACAAGACCAGGTACACACCAATCCTCATCTGGGAAATCGGCAGGCGTGGCCGCTTTGTCCGCCTCCATGCCGAAGGATCGTTTGATGTATCAGAAAGTGGAATCTTGGTCAACGACATGGCCTTGGTTGGCAGAGAGGACATCGTGAGAGTCAGTGGTAAGTGCTAACAAGACATTTATCTGAATTTGCTACTCTCCACCCAGATTTTGAATGGATTCCTGGGGGCTGTTTCATAAAGTTGTTCGTAAAGTTACGCATGACTTTACGAACGACTTGAATATGAAGTGCCGGATAGGCTGCTCAAAGTTTTTGATGTTTTAACAAATTGTGACTGTATATCCAATAACCTCAATTAAATTATGGCAAAAAATATACTTTGCATTAAAAATTTTTGTTATAATGAGAATGTTAATCTTCATCTGCACAATTAAACTCCAGTTGAAGGAGTTAAAAAATAATTGAGCATCCCATCTGGCTTATCATATTTAAGTCATTCGTAAAGTCATGCGTAACTTTACGAACAGCTTTATGAAACACCCCCCTGGTCAGAGGAAACTCGATCCTTGCATGCTGTGAGCACTGAATTCAATAGCCTATTGTAGCGCATTGAGAATTTTGCGTGCTGAATACGCTATTAGAATATCAACAATTATTATGAATTATGTGTAATTGAATGCATCTATGATGATATGTTTAATCGGCAGTTAGATCAATGCAGGTTTTTCCCCACATCTCAAGCTTAAATTGCAGTCTAATTTAATGCAATTCTGTCAATATATTGAATATTTGGAAGCTACATGTATAAACTTAATGTCTGCACCACATCGTGATTAATGGGTTCCGATTTTGACTCCGGACAAGCCCTAAATTTGTTAGGTCAGGTTGAGGGCGATTATAGGGTTATATGAAATAAGGTTTTTCTTAGCGAGTATCCTATTGGCTGAAAAAAAAAGTGTCACGTGACACACGACAGTTTGCTAAATGTGCACGAGCATGTAGTAATAACACGCTTTTTTTTTGTTGCACATTACAACACGGAAATAAGGCAACCTGAAAAAAAAAATTGAAAGGAACTTACTCTCAAGAAGCAACGCATGAGATCGCAGATACCCTGACTGTTATAAGCTTGTATATTTCACGCTTACTTCATTTTTTCAATGTAACATGTATTCTCCTCCAAATTAACAATATGTGGGTTCATGTATTTTGTTATTTTGAACGCCAAAGCATGCAATATTTGTATAATCATGATAATATTACTGTCTTTGTGATTAGCCTGTCTTGAATTCTTTTCGGGCTCATTGGTAAAGCCATTTATCCCTAAGAGGTATGTAGAATGTTTATGCAGTATTATTTTTTTAAAGAAAATGTTTCTATTGCAGGTTCTGCTTTACTTGATCGTGATGCTAGGAGTGTCAGTTGGTCAGTTGGTGGTGAATGCTTACAGGAGATTGGTATGTATGCAGGGTCTGTTTCCCACCATGAGAACATGTTTGCCTTCCACACATCTGTCGCCTCTGATGAATCATCAAATCAAACTGATTACAGCCTCACCATTGACCTCCAGAATTCTACAAAAGAGGTATGTGCAGGTGGAAGGTATTAGTTATCTCTTGAACGTTAACCCCTTCTGTGCCATACCCTCAGGTTTCCACACAATTTTGTATAACTCCAGAATGCTTGGAATTACACATTATACAGGTGCAGTGGGGGGAAAAATCACAGATAATTTTTGAGTCCAGTTTTAATGCAGTACCCTGTTTCTTTCTGAATTAGAACAACTTAAATGTAATTAATCATTAGAGTTTCTAAATTGGCAACGTAATGTTTAATTCATAACAATTTTCACGTACACAGTGCCATTATTCAAAATATTATTTTTTATTTCGGTTGAATTTACTGATTTCAATTCATATTTATTTATTT
The DNA here is from genome assembly GCA_025618425.1 of Heliocidaris tuberculata. Lineage (NCBI taxonomy): Eukaryota > Metazoa > Echinodermata > Echinoidea > Camarodonta > Echinometridae > Heliocidaris > Heliocidaris tuberculata. Next base: position 24,864,444 of record CM046843.1, on the reverse strand, counting down.
AATGTACATTGTATTTATGGAGGAGTGTAAATTAGGAATAACTTGTGCCTATTTGAGGAAGAAAAGACCTTTAGAAAACTCTTAATGTGCTATTGGTTAATTTTGTTGTTATTAGGGTGAGATCTTTTCCTGGGATGGTAAGGTTGAGTTGGACGTGCGTCATCACCCTGAGCTCAGCTTCCGTATCGATACAGAGTACAACCTGACGCCTAAACGCTCTTCTGGTAACATCTTCAGGCTCTGCTATAATGGTACTGATTGCACCTCGATCGACAAGAAGGTATGACATGCTGCTTATGGGTTTCTTGTGGTTCTGGGTTTGTTTGTTTGTTTTTTTTCAAAATGTTGACTCAGATACATTGCATGATGATAAGCCAAGTAGATAATTGGCGATTATCGTACTAAACGCAGTATGGGGGTGGCAGTGAGACAACACCTGCTATTTGACTTGTTTTGCTTATTTATTTTTTTTTGTCGTTATTGTCCTTGGACCATCAGTTTGGTAAATCACGTGAATATTAAAACATATAATTGCATAGGATCCGTATTCGTTGTTAACAAGTACCTATTATATTTGATTGATATGCTGAAGACCACTTGTATGAAGGCCACCAACTTGTCTCCTTTGCATTGTTTATTTCATTGAACCCTATATTTAAAGATCACTTTTCTTGTCTCCCTAGAGTGGTTTTTATGCAGTGGCGGATCCAGGCAGGGGCATCAAGGGCGTGCGCCCCCTTTAATTTTTCTGTTTTGTGATTTTTACCGTGGAGGGGGATACCCCCTCCCACATCCTCCGCTCCCTCGCAGCTGGCACCCTCCCCCCCCCCCCCCCCCCCATTTCAAATTCCCGGATCCACCTCTGTTATGTATAGCTTCCTCTGTATTCGGATCTTGGTCCCATATTGCTACGTCATCGTGCATCCCTCCTTTGCTTCATTACATTCCATTTTTCATCTGAACAGATCATTTTGGGCCATGGCGCGACCTTTATTCTTGATGAGGAGAATAAGTTGTACAGCCATGACATGGAGGTGACTTACACCCAACCTGCAGCCAGTCAGGATATCTCTTTCCAGTGGACCACCTCCTGCGCACCAGGCGTCTCCTCCAACACACAGCTGACATCGAAGGACCGTGATAATCGCTTCACCACCGCTGTAACCCCTAACTCCGAAGGATCCTCTACAAACTGCACCACAAGCGTTCTCGTCACTGCTCCAGGCTATCTTGAGTATGGGTTCACGGACATATTCCAAGTCAGTGTTCCCAATTTCAATTTCTACCCATTTCGTCCCCGGTACGGATATTTATGCTGATCGAGACTGATGTGGAGCAGTGATGGAGCAGACTCAGCAGAGAGCAGTATCGATTCCCTTTTTGGGGCGATAGCCAGAGCCCTGTTAGAAAATATAGCTTTCAACTGGGTAACTGGGTAACTTGACGTCATGAGAACTGAACTCTAATAACAGTTTGATTATTGTTGTTTTATGTAACAGCTGAGAGATTTTATACTGCTAACTTTAAGAAGACGCACTTTTAAGTTTGACACTATGTTTATTACTACCCCAGTATATTCTAAAGATTTGTTTTCAATGAATTATTGCCGATAATATGATAAGATAAAAATTAATGTGGAAAATTTATATGCCCGAACAAATTACATGGGAGCGCCGGTATTTTCAACCACACATTGTTCCACATGGTTGTCAATTTAAATCAATGTTTGAGCCACGAATCAATTATTCTAAATCTTGTCATGTTTATGAGCGACCATTGAATTTTTTAAAGGTAATGGGAGAATTGAATGGGATATTTTCTCACTCTCACTTTAACCCTTTCGAGACAATAGACCACATTTTGTGGTTTGGCTCAATAACTTTTGATTCAGAGCCCTAAAAAATGTTCCAGATACACGAGTAGAAATAGCAAAAATTTCTGCACATACTATGTCCATTTTTTGTTGCCTGACCATATTGCATTTGATGCCAGGAATTTTAAAAACAAGAATAAACTTTAAAATCCTTAAATTGGCAACACATTGAGAGGTTCAAAATCATTGTTTTTTATCAAAATTGGCAATTTTTTCAACTTTTCAACAAAATTAATAACCATGAATATTGTTTGCAAAGACATTACACTTTATTAGAACCATGGAGCACTAAAAGAAAAATACTATTGTTGCCAATTTGAAGAACAAAATGTGATCAATTTACCCCTTAAATAATTCCTGTCCTGAAAGGGTTAAAAAGTAGTGAAGTAATGATTAAATGAATCTTGAAGGATTAACATAATTAAGAGGAAACTTGTTCTATCTTACAATGTTTTTGTATGAAATCAAATAAATTGGGAATTGAAAATGTGATTTGGTACAAAATTGGAGAATAGCGTTGAAGAAAGGCATACTTTTCGTCTTGCACTCATTAGAGTAAACCGCAAGAATAAACAGAAAGCCGAAATCGAACAATATAAACAGAAACTCTAAAGGAACAAAAGGCGCGAAATATAACGAGCTTTGATTGGCTGATTGCCAGCCGGTTTATGTAATAACGGGATCTTCGCTAAAATAATACGAGCGTGCTCACAAACTCTTTCTGTCTGCACATAATAGGGTCGTTTATTGTTCGAATTCGACTTTCTGTTCATTCTTGATGTTTACTCTGATGAGTGCCAGACGAAAAGCTTTGATATTCCTCTCTTCAATGCTAGAAATATTAATAAATTCTCTACAATTATTGTAAACGTTTTATAGTAAAAGGCACAGTTAAAGAGGTGTAGGCATTTGAAAAGTAGACATTCTTCGTGTTGTAGTAAAATCTTGAAAGAGTCATAGCAGTGGGTGTAAACGAATTGCAAAAAGCTGACTATAACCAAACTTTAAGCATGCATATCGATAAGTGACAATGAGGCCTTATACCGCCTCTTGTGCGAATGTTTTATCTTTTTATTCTGTGCAGTGTCGTACTTTGTGATCATAATTTTTTTTTACAAATCAGACCTTGCTCACAAGCATCTCACTTTGAAAGAATATTTCACCATTTTATCCTCTGATTCACTATTTTTTTATTATCTACATATGTACTTACCAATATATACTTATAAATGTTGATATTGTGTTTTTGAAATAGAAAATAAATGAAATGAAAATATATATATATATTTCAATGCTTCCTATTAGTCAATTTGTCAGTCCTATGTATCGGATAGTAAACCTAGTAAAGTTCTTTCCGTTTTGTTGTTGTTGTTGTTGTTGTGGGTTTTTTTTTTTTTTTTTTTTTTTTTGGGGGGGGGGGGAGGATTTTGATCCCATGTTTTTTCCGAACAGTTTCAGCTTAGTGTTGCTGAAAAGTAACTTTGGGCATTTTGCTTCATTTGCATTAATCCAAACGGCCGCATGTGTAGGTTTACTAACCAGCACAAGACAAATTCAGTTACGCAAAATGTGTTAAGTGATCTGTAATCATGTACGTACTAATTTCAATATAAGCGCTGACAACTAACGCGAACAGGGTCGTTAATTTTGTGCAGTGCAACTTGTGATAGAATATCTCTTCATTGTATCTCAGGTTGCATTGCACAAGATGAAAAACCGGTTTGGATTTATGCAAATTATGAAAATTTCCCAAAGTTCCTTTTCGTCAATAAAAAAAATTAATGAAAAGTTCATGAAATGTCAAGTCGACTTATATGAAGTATTTTTAATCTTCCTATATTTTGTAAAATCTGATCGTCTATTTCATAATTATTACATTTAAAAGCCTACCTATTAGTACTAACAGCCTACAGATGAGGTTCAGGTGGCCACATTCTTTTTGTTCTGATGTACTTTACTTTGATCAAAGCCTCAAACCTATATTCAGTCTTCATCCTAATACATGTATCTACAGATGGTATGATTTTTAAAGACCCTTTAATTAAAAGAAAAACAACCTTTACCAATATCATGTTCAAAAAGGAAAATAGAACTTTGACCACTAATAACTAATGTCCTTTGGCAAGACACGAATCTAGAAATGCTTTGAGCAAAGTTTCATGCCATATGTGCGCGTGTGTTGGTGTGTGTGTGTGTGGGCGGGGGGGGGTGTGCGTGTGTGTGTATGTGAGTGTATAACTGCGGTTTTGATTGCAAAAAGCTGGGAGTCAAATTTAATTAAAATCATCAACCTTAGTTTGAAGAATCTTTTTATGTAAAAAATTTTGGCTTTCATATCATTTTTGTTGATTTATGATTCTGTGTTGAATATAATTCCTAATGATGGGCAGCTGTTCAGTATCACTGATTTTTTTTTTTTCTGGGGTCGGGTGTCATCCCTTTCCAAACCATTTCCATATCGTAACATGTATTGAACAGTGAAGGAGTGGGATCATGACCGTCTCTGAATTCTCCCCTGCCCGTTTTTAGATTCCGTTTTAACATCTAATGACTAAAACTCATTTTACCCCTACCCTGTTTCTCCCTATACACTGGCGCAGCATGGTCTATCCATTGAGGGGGCACTGGCATTATCTCATTTCCAGGAACACATCGACAAAGTTGTCTGAGGCTTCTAAAAATAATGTTCAGCAAATGAACATTATTTTTTCAACCCCCCCCCCCCCCCCAGTTTGTCTACGTTGAAAAGTATCATTTAGATTTCACTTCCCGCTATGGACCTCACGTACACTTTATTAGTCTTGTTATTTATTTGCTCGCATCTCCACACAAAGGGAATCTGTACTGTACAGTACCAGGGTGTGTGGGGGACTTGGGTTAACTTTCCGGGTATTGGTGCAGAAAGGGTTTCATAGAATTTTAGTGTACAGTATGATCGTTGCTATGGTAACGTGGTCTGCACTGACCAGTCATTGTGTATACAGTTCAATGAGAGAGAGAGTGTGTGTGTAATTTACCAGCTACTGGAGAGTTAGAGAGTTTGCTTAGTTTATGTTGCACTTTATTATACAGGTGTTAGTTTATATGATATAATGTTTAGTTGTATCTAATGATTATTTATGGATTATCATTTAATCAAAGAAAATTAACTGTAGATTAGGTCATGAGTAATAATGAATACTTTATGAATTATCAATGCATTTAATTAGTATGTTAAGTTTGAGTTAGATTAATATGAGCTTATGTGAAGAATACTCTTCTCATTTAGTATTATATCAAGAAATAATGTGTAACGATATATTACAGTTTAAGAATGCTATATAATGGAATTTAACGAGGTATAAATGACTTTATATTATTGATGCCAATACTTAGAACAGCATTCATAGTGATTAATCAGTTTATTCAGAGATATATTCACAAGACAAGTAATAGTCATATTTACATATCTGTTTGTTTCAGCTAACCACATGCTTCCACACTTCGGTAACACTAAGGTTACACTTCCACACTTCAGTAACACTAAGGTTACACTCATACACTTCGATTGATAGTCTTCATTTCATACTTTGATTGACACTTGTTTATATCGCTCGCCGTTTGAGAACGCTTGTGAACCAGAATAAATGCACTAAGGCTTTGTTATTTGGAACATATAACAAGTCTACGTCTTCGTGGTGATTTGATTAAAGCGTCGAGGTGACTGTGGAGTTTCAGTGCGTTAGAACGTTATAGTTTTCCCTTCATGTAGAACAGTCTAAATATAAGAATTAGACGAAGCTACAGCATATTTCGATTGCTTTAGTTGGATATGAGGGACTGTATATGAGGGAATGGACTGTTGTGTAAAGTTAGATTGGTCATTTCGTGTTCTGGAATCGAGTCATCCCCGGGAAAGAAATAATGCGGCGCTCGTTGAAAGTTTCGGTTCAAGGTCGCAGTGGATTCGCAAGTAGTATTTTTCATAACAATAGCGAGCTTTCAAAATAGGACGGTAGCTCGGAGAATGCGCAACGCAAATCCGCTCGAACGCTCCTTCTGCCATGTCTGCGCATGGCCGGGGGAACCCCGCCGCACTCCGTCCTCCTGGTTTTCAGGACGGTATTCAGCCAAAATAGCGTCTGGTCTGTGAACAGGACGGAGCAGTGTATTTTGCGAAAAATGTCTACTGCCCGCGCATGCACATGTGCAGTCCACTACATGTGACAGCTAAATTTTTACTACACGCACGTATAGACATTGTAGTTCCACAGAAATATAGAAAAGGAAAAACAAAGAAATACATTAGGAAAGAGAAGAGGATAGATTAAAGTAGAAACAAAGAAATACATTAGGAAAGACAAGAGGAAAAATTAAAGGAAAAACAAAGAAATACATAAGGAAATAGAAGAGGATATAAACAAATAGGAAAAACAAAGAAATACATAATGAGAGAGAAGAGGATAGATTAGAGGAAAAACAAAGAAATACATAAGGAAAGAGGAGAAGATATATTAGAGGAAAAACAAAGAAATACATAAGGAAAGTGAAGAGGATAAATTGAAGGAAAAACAAAGAAATACATAGAAGACGAAAGATTAAAGTAAAAACAAAGAAGTACATAAGGAAAGAGAAGAGAATATAAAAAAGAGGAAAAACAAATAAATATCTAATGAAATAGAAGAGGATAGATTAGAAGAAAAACAATGAAATACATAAGGAAAGAGAAGAGGATATATTAGAGGAAAAAACAAAGAAATACATTAGGAAAGTGAAGAGGATATAAAAAAGGAAAAACAAAGAAATACATAATGAGAGGGAAGAGGGTAGATTAGAGGAAAAATAAAGAAATACAAAAGGAAAAAGAAGAGGATAGAATAGAGAAAAAACAAAGAAATACTTTAGGAGAGAGAAGAGGAAAGATAAGAGGAAAAACAGAGAAATACATAAGGAAAGAGATGAGGATATATTATAGGAAAAACAAAGAAATGCATAAGAAAAGTGAAGAGGATAGTTTGAAGGAAAAACAAAGAAATACTTTAGGAAAGAGAAGAGGAAATATTAAAGGGAAAACAAAAAAATACATAACTAAATAGAAGAAGATATAAAAAAGAGGGAAAAAAAGAAATACATAATGAGAGAGAAAAGGATAGATTAGAGGAAAAACAAAGTAATACATAAGGAAAGAGATGAGGATATGTTATAGGAAAAACATAGAAATACATAAGAAAAATGAAGAGGATAGTTTGAAGGAAAAACAAAGAAATACTTTAGGAAAGAGAAGAGGAAATATTAGAGGAAAAACAAAGAAATACATAAGGAAAGAGATGAGGATATATTATAGGAAAAACAAAGAAATACATAAGAAAAGTGAAGAGGATAGTTTGAAGGAAAACAAAGAAATACTTTAGGAAAGAGAGAAGGAAAGATTAAAGGAAAAACAAAGAAATACATAAGGAAAGAAAAGAAGATATAAAAAAGAGGAAAAACAAATAAATATCTAATGAGAGAGGAGAGGATAGATTAGAGGAAAAACAAAGAAATACATAAGGAAAAAAAAGAGGATAGATTAAAGGAATAACAAAGAAATACATAAGGAAAGAGAAGAGGATATATTAGAGGAAAAACAAAGAAATATATAAAGAAAATGAACAGGATAGATTGAAGGAAAAAATAAAGAAATACATTAGCAAAGAGAAGAGGAAAGATTAAAGTAAAAACAAAGAAATACATAAGGAAAGAGAAGAGGATATAAAAAAGAGGAAAAACAAATGAATATCTAATGAGATAGAAGAGGATAGATTAAAGGAAAAACAAAGAAATACATAAGGAAAGACAAGGGGATAGATTAGAGGAGACAAAGAAATACATAAAGAAAGAGAAATGGATAGATTAAAGGAAAAAAAGAAATACATTAGGAAAGAGAAGAGGATATAAAAAAGGGAAAAACAAATTTTTTTCATAATGAGAGAGAAGAGGATAGATTAGAGGAAAAACAAAGAAATGCATAAGGAAAGAGAAGAGGATAAATAAGAGGAAAAAAAACAAAGAAATTTCATAACGAGTGCAATCGAGGAATTTTTTTTCCTCCTCATAGTGAATAGAATTGCGCTCCTTCCCAGAATAAAGAGATCAAGAAAATTAAGTATAAAAATAAAATAAGAAGAAGAAGAGTTTGAAATGATACAGGTATCTCTCTCTCTCTCTCTCTCTCTCTCTATATATATATATATATATACATCTATACATAATATAAATCATGTGTGCGAGGGTGTGAGTGTATGGTATTTGCAGCCTTAATATGCCGAAGTACAAAAATGGCTCTTTGTTACATTGATTGATTAAATAAAAAGCAAACACCCTTATAAATAGTTTGGAAGGTATATGTTTACAAAGAAGCCGAGGCTTGTCGAGACAGATGGTGGGCTCTCTCTCTCTCTCTCTCCCTCTCTCTCTTTCTTTCTCTCTCTGTATGTGTAATTGAGGCATGTATCAATCAGATCAAGGAGGTACACTTGCCTAGTACCTCCTGGATCAGATTATGATTAACGAGATTGCAATTTTGGAACTAAGTGCGCTTTCGTTATTCCAAAAGTCATGTGACCATTATTTTTTTTTTAAAGATCATATGAATTTTGTCCCACGAAGAGAGGAAATGACGTACCTGCACAGAGTAAGAGAGATGCTGATGGTTGGATATTTTTTTTTCTTTGATCTATTCAGGGAGGTACTAGGCAAGCTTGCCTAATATAGTACCTTCTTGATATATTGCATGACGACGAATTTTTACTTCTCTATGAAATCCACAAACCAACATGAAATAAATATCACTTTTAATCTTTCCTTTTTTTAGCAATGGATATTGCTACATAAAATTCTAAAATACACTGTAGTAACAAAATGACAACTTCGAATTATTTGTTTTTCCTTGCCTTGACATCTATTTCATGCCATACAATATTTTGGAACTGCATGCAATATGACAGAGTGCGCAGATAGAAGGCATGTCAATTTTTGCAACATCAAAAATACACAACTGTCTTTTGGTGGAAAAAACAATGTTCTTGTCAGTTAGATATTTTGACAATGTTTTATGAGATTTCTTGTAAAGTTGCTCTCACATTATGAAAACCGGTGGACCTTTGCTCAATGGCCGTTCCTAAGCATGTGCGTGCGTCGTTTCAACACATAACATATTTCGTTAAAAAAAACGTCCTTTTTTTTTGTAGAAGAGTTAGAAGAGAGGAAATTTTTATCATATAAATTTGGGGCGTTCAGAATTTGAAAGGTCATAAACTATATTTCACTTAATACCTTGAGTTATTTCCATAACTGTCACCATCTCGTCACGTTTGCCCTTACGCATTCAATTCAAGAAGAATGGCTATGGAAAATGACCATAAAATGGCCCAAAATTTGAGACACGCTGTCTTCTTTCTTTCATTACTCCCGAATGAATGGTTTGTCAGTCTTGGAGCAAAATGTTTATGAAACTAGAGTATCCATATTTCACTTTGATATAAAACATGTAACTTTTTTGCTTTAAGGTCTCGTCGCGTTTTACCTAAGCAAAATATAGTACAATTCACCATCTATGAAAATTTGAGCTCATAACTAGTTGTAGCCACAAGCGCTAAAAAAAATCATTGTATGTAACTATGGTCTGAAATTTTCAACTATTTAGATTGCAATTAGCCCTTTACTGAAGCGACATATATAAATACTCATGTCACCGACAGCTAAGTTAGACTAGGCTCAGGGATTTATGGGATTACTGTAACCAAAACACACACACGCACACTTTTTTTTTTTTTTAATAACACACATGCACACGCTGGTATCAATATGCCTATAGCACTTCATTTATTTTGATGTACGATAAAAGAGCAGTGTAGATAAAATGCCTTGCTCAAGGGCATAAGTGCCGTGCCGGGGATCGAACGCCCGATCCTCGCATCTCCAGTCAAGCGCCTTAAACCACTGGACCACGGCACCTCCACACACACACACACCCACACACACACACACACACACACACACACACACATATATGAATATATATATATTGTGTTAAACTGGTCTAACCCTAAAAGCCTGTTGCGTTTGGGTATATTGCAAATTATACTTACTTTCTTTCTGAATATATATGTTTATCAATAAGTGTTTATATCTTCTTTTCTTTCTATCTTTCCCTAAATTATTCTTTGTTTTTATCGTTCTATCTTCTATTTCTATCATTCCTTATGCTATTCTTTGTTTTTTATCATTCTGTCTTCTTCTCTTTCTATCATTCCTTATGTTATTCTTTTTTTCAGTCTATCTTCTTCTTTTTCTATCATTCCTTATGTAATTCTTTGTTTTTTCTCCTTAAATTCCATCATTTCCTTTTTCTATCTTCCTTATTTTATTCTTTGTTTTTATCCTTCTTTCTTAATTATCTTTCTATCTATACTTATGCTGGCCGGCTTCAACTAGCGCGGATAGAATTCACACTACGGTATTTATGAGTCAACCCACTTCCGGTCAGGGCTTAGTCGGGACTTAACCCTGCTCGAGAAGTAGTTTGAGAAGTCGGCTTTTAGTCCTGACTAAAAGCGGGTTTATTGAAGCCAATGGCTTTCATATTAGCTTTGGTATCACGGCTTAGTCACTGTTAGGTCCGGACTAAATCCACTTCTACCCCTAATATGAAAAGGGTATTAAAGCAGAAAAAAGTTTAAAAGTAGAATGAAACGAGAGAATCATTTCAAACATACCCGAGGCTTTCATAACGAGAGCTAATCGAGGACTTTTTTCTTTTTTTTGTGCTCACGAGTGTTCATAGTGAATAGAATTGAGCTCCCTCCCGGAATAAAGGGATCAAGAAAATTAAATATTAAAATGAAATAGGAAGAAGAAGAGGTTGAAATGATACATGTATCTCTCTCTCTCTCTCTCTATATATATATATGTGACCAGGCACCACAAAACCACCCAAAAGTATGAATTTTTAGTTAAGGTCCGATTCTGAAAGAGGAGATTCTCAGCTTTGAAATGATATATAACTCATTATCATTGGATGTTCCTGACTCACTGTACAAAGAGTAGAATGCACAGTCCCTCAGAATGTTACTTCTGAGAAATAAGGGTTTAAAGTTTGCAGTCTATTGAAGCACTCTGACTTGCAAGGTGTTGTGCTAAGGTGACAAAAGGAGGATTAGAACTCAATAAAAATTTCTATGAAGGGATTATCAGATTGTCCTAAAACTTAGCATACTAATTAGGCATATCCTGTTCATCATAGTGCACAAGTATCAATGCAAGAACTTACTCTGTTTAAAAGTTATGGGAGATCAAAATGAGACAAGTATTCAGGGTCGTAAAAAAGAAAAGTAATACAACAAAATCCAGAGAAGACACACATAAGTTCAATAAAAAACTGTCAAAAATACCACTTTTAGATTGTTTGGTGCCTCCAAATTTTTAGATTACTTAGAAAAAAGTATACTCTTTCAGGAAATACCCAAAACTAAAATTTGACATGCCAACCCAAAACACATTGATTGAGCTCTAACTGAAAATCACACAGTGCGATTTGGTGGTTTTGTGGCGCCTGGTCACATATATATATATATATATATATATATATATATATACATCTATACATATAAATCATGTGTGCGAGGGTGTGAGTGTATGGTTTTCGCAGCCTTAATCATGTTAATAGTGGGTTTTCGATTTGCACGTCCACACTGTGACTGCTACATGAAGTCGCCATTTGAACAAACTGCGCATGCTCCATGTTCTCTAGCACGTCCAATACCAGAATCGAGAACGTGTCCACGAGGGTTTTCACATCCACCTCGATTCTAGGACGTATGACTTCATCGGGTCTCAAAATGAATGAAATCGCACTGCGTCACCTCAGCAGTGCCAGAGAGGGCGGGGCCATGACGTTATGACGTAGTACAACATGCGTCGACTAAAATCGAAGTGGGTTCCAACAAGTTGGACGGGACGAGTAGACGGCAAGCGTTTAGCACCGCTAGAGAACGAGAACGGCGTCCTCGTCCAGAAATCGAAAGCTCGCTAATATGCCGAAGTACAAAAACGGCTCTTTAATTGTTACATTGATTAATTAACAAATAGATTGGAAGGTATATGTTTACAGACAAAGAAGCAAAGGCTTGTCGAGACAAATGGTGGGGTGTCTCTCTCTCTCTCTCTCTCTCTTCTCTTCTCTCTTTCTCTCTCTCTCTCTTTCTCTCTCTCTGTATGTGTAATTGAGGCGTCTATCAATCAGATCAAGGAGGTACGCTTGCCTAGTACCTCCTGGACCAGAAATGATTAACGAGATTTACGAGCCCGAAAGTCGAATACTGCGCATCTGTTTAGCATTCTGGCTTGACTCGGGTAGACAAGAAACTGATAGAGAAAATTAAAAAACGAGCGTGTCGCCTCATGCTTGGCCAAAGATATACCCAGCTTAGCGAAAAAACATGGTCTAAGGAACTACGGCACTTTGTGGGGATTCTAGGATTCTATAGTGCATGCATACATGTACATGCAATTGCGCACGCAAGTGAATGGACTTACGTACTCAAGAGCTAGGGAACGGGGCGCTCTTGTTCCGGCCGGGTATCTTGAGAACGCGTAAGAAAGGGTAAGAACGGCAGTTTAATGGAAATTCGAATATCTTGAGAACGGCGATCGGCCTTTGAAAAAAAGGCGGTCTTCAAAGCGGCACATACCCGTCTATCCAATATATTGAGTGCCCCCCCCCCCCCGGGATTGAACAACTTCCTCAATTTTTGAGCAATGCTCATGAAATTTGGCACACACATTGGTCTTGGGATAAAGATGTGCAAGACATATTTTTGGGATGTGTTGGAAACTTCGTTGCCATGGTAACGGCATATCACTGCAATAAATCAGGGAAAAATCTTGCGGATCGAACTGCTTCCTCATTTTGCGAGCAATGCCCATGAAATTTGGCACACACATTGGTCTTGGGATGAAGATGTACAATACATATTTTTTTTAATGTATCGGAAACTGCGTTGCATGGTAACGGCATATTATGGCAATAAATCAAAGAGAAATATTGCGGATTGAACTACTTCCTCATGTTTCGAGCAATGCTCATGAAATTCGGCACACACATTGGTCTTGTGGTTAACATGTGCAAGACATATTTTTGCAATGTGTCGGAAACTGCGTTGCCATGGTAACGGCATATTATGGCAATAAATCGGAGAAATATTGCGGATCAAACTACTTCCTCATTTTTTGAGAAATGCTCATGAAATTTTGCACACACATTGGGGCGGGGGTATTAATCACCTTCTGTGATATTTCTAGTTCCATTGGCTGAAAGTGTTACATTCCTGTTTATAAAGGGCATACATGTTATTGCATACCTATTCTTCGGATGATTTTGGCTTTTTTGAATTGTAGGTGTTAGTAAGAAGACAAGGACGGAGATTGTAAGTAGCAGTTCACGCTGCACTTCGAATCATGTTAAAGGTTCCCTTCTATGAAATTCTAATTCTTGTTATTTTGTACATGATACTCATCTAAATTGAAAAATGACATCCGTTTGCAATGAATACGTATCTGAATATTTTTAAAATAATATTTTCCCCACGTATTCAGGCCTAAACGAGTCTGCTAAGCTCCGCCCCCTTTTAAACCCCGAATTCTCGTTCTTCGAGCATGATTGACGTGTGACGTCACAAACCGACATCGCCGGTGCTTGTTTACAATATCTTGCATATAATATACGCGTGCAAACTAACTTGCAGTTATATACCACCTCGAAAACCACCTCTAAATCGAAGTATGCCGCAACGCTGTGTCTTTGCAGGTTGCAGCAACATCACAAAGGAGGGTGTAAGTCTACATTTATTCCTCAAAGACCCAAATATTAGAAGAAAATGGACCTCAAAAGTGAAACTAACTCGCGTCAATTGGAAGGGGCCGAGTGACCGCAGTGTCCGTGTGTTCCGAGCACATTTGTGCGGAGGACTTCCTCGATAGTACGGGGCTGCATGCGGCGTTTGGCATCAAGAAGAGGCCGTCCCTGAAGCAAGATGCCATCCCCAAAATCAAACTTGAACTACGGTATCTATTGATCATATATCTATTGATCAACTATCACTGTACCTGCACTAACTTAGTCTACCGGTACTTATTATTAATAGCAGCACAATGAAAACATGCAAGGTAACAGGCTAGGAGAGCTAAGGGTTTTCTGGATATCAATCTTAGAATTTACTAGAAACAAAACGCTACCACCCCATACACCAGTAAAACCCTACCCAAGCCGCGCCCAGGCCAGGCAGGGTCAGCAGGCGAACGACCGAACGGCACGGCGTGTACACCTGCGCACGTCGAGCTCACTGCCTCGATCAGCTATCAGCTCAGCCTCATCAGGACTGGGGCATTTTGCAAGCGCAAACAAGATTCATAATTGGTGGATATGCGTAAATTAAAATTTAATCGGCAATCTAATTATCAAAAGGAATTACTAGTTATAATTCCCAAGTCTCCCGTCGATATCTTCTCCGTTATTGAAATCAGGGACGTCTCTGTCATATAATCAGAATCCGACATGTCTGGTTCAAACAAATACGGCCGTGCCCCTAATTCCTCTTTTATTTCTTCTGTCTGAAGAAGATGTTATCGTTCGTTGATATAGGATTAAAAAAAAACTAAAATGAAGGGCTGTAATGGCACGAAGTCGAAGCTAGGATCTACACGAAGTCGAAGCTAGGATCTACACGAAGTTCAATAGCCTACACACACACTTTCAGCTTGCGTGGAGTCAAGCATTCTGAGTGTGACGTCACATGACGTCATCGATCCCTGGACCGATTTTCCAAAATTTTTAGGGGCGTTCCCAATTAATTTTTTATTTTCAAGTTTACAGATTAATGAATGGAATTCAGGTAAAATGGTTGACAGATCTGGATTCATAGTAGAAAAGTCTACTAATTGAAGTTCCTTTGTAATTCCATAAAAGGGAACCTTTAAATTAATATTCTCTTTAATTCATTTGGGCCATTTCGGCATTCAATATACTAACTGTCTTTAAAGTTTGCATTATATGTAACTAATCCTTACATTCATAATTTCATTGTAATGCAATGCAACATGTGATGCCAAATTAGCTTATTTTGTTCAAGGAAATGTTGGAATAGTTTTCATACTAATGGTGTTCTTATCACATTAAGTTATATGAATGCATGAGTCTGGATGGATAAGCCACCGCCAAATTAAGAAAATTCTCTTGGGTTTCGTATTTATCAATCAAACTTAATTCATTGTTCATTACCCCCAGTAATGTCAACATACATGCATGTGTATTAGGGGCATTTCTTTTTATTTTATTTTTTAAATTTTGTATCTTTTTCGGGGGGGGGGGGGCAGGGGGTTCCAAATTAAAGAACACATTGTTAAAAAGAGGAAATATATATATGTTCAATATTCCTGTTTTAGTTGTCTTAGAGACGGTTTATAGCCACTTGGTCTAATACCAGTTGGTCTAATTCCCAGATTGTCTAACAACACTGGGGCTAAACCCATTTGGTCTACGATCAATTTTGTATGAATACCATATGGACCAATCATCACTTGGTCTAATACCCCATTGGGCTAATAGTCATTTCGTCTAATGATCAAATTGTCTAACATACCGTTTCTGTAATGTATTCAAATTTATACACATTTCTTCCTTGAGCTATTCCATTAACCTGCTTTTTATAAATGAGCCTCAATGCTTGGAATACAGTTTGCATACATTACTTACTTGCTATGTCAGGCAAGCTTTCAGATTATCAAGAACAACCTTTGTTTAAAAGGTATATATGAAATTTGCATACAATACCGAAGCGGTAATTGCCACTGCGTCTACTTAGTTTTTTCCCATTTCGTGTAATGACCATTTGTGCAAAATTATTCACAATCAACGAAAAATGCTACTTCTCTCTATTTTGCACCGATTTTGATTCTGTTTGTTTTATCCGATAGGGCATGGTGGGGCATAAAAAAAATGCTACACAGAATTTTGAAATTCACCAGTTTCGCTAATTTATTGCCAATTCATTCAAAATTAACGAAAAATGCTACTTCTCTGTTTTGCAACAGATTTTGATTCTGTTTGTTTCATCTTATTAGGTTTGGTGGGGGCACCAGCCAATGCCTGGGGATCACCTAAAAGAATTTTAAAATTCTGTCGAGAGGATCTCCACATTGGCTGGTGCACACATAAAACAAAATAATGAGGTAAGGTAAACATTATTGATTCCTATCAGCCTATAAAACGAAATTGAAGTGCTCAATGATACATTTTAATCTTTAAAAAGTGTTGCTTAAAACACTGTCACTGTCACTGTCTTATCGCCATGGGCGCAGATATTAAGGTTACCTTACTTTATATATTGAAATGACCAATAATAAAGTTAAGTGCATTTTTATTCTCTCGCTTCGCTCGCTCGCAAATCTTAGAAATGAGATAGTTTCAAGCAGCGAGGTCCATGAATATTTCCATAGGATGTTATGGCAATATTCAGGCATGTCGCTGCTCTATCGCCATGTGGCACCCGAATACTTGTTAGGTCCACCTTCTATATTTCTGTATACTTGGTCTAATAATCAGGTCGTCTGATGTTGAAAATGTGGTCCAATATCTATTTCGGCTAAAACCAGTTGGTCTAATAACGAAAATCTAATCATCTTTTCGTCTAATAGCCATTTTGTCTAAACCCAGTTGGTCTATCACCCACATCGTCTAATCATCACTTCGTCTAATTAGCATTACGTCTAATCATCGTTTGGTCCAATTTTCAGTTTGTCTAATAACCGTTTGGTCTAATGTTCACTTGGTCTAATACAACCGACAAATAGGTTAGCCTGTCATGCAGTTATACATGTATATACATTGTATGGGCCATGGAACCGGGCTGGGGGGGGGGGGGGGTGATGGTGCTGCAGCCCATTCACTTTTTTTTAGTAGACACGTTTCATATAATTTTGTTTAATGACTATGTACAGTAATATTTTTTCGAAGAGATCACATTTTAAAGATAATACATTGTAATAATGTTTGGGCCGCTCGCTTCGCTCGATCACAAATTGTTGAAAAGGGTAGTTGGTACCCGGGCAAGAGGCGTCAGTCCTCACTTCCAAGAACGTTCCATTTCCCTGCATTGTGGTACATATAGTAATAATGATGATAATAATGAATAGAAACAGAATGGCACAATGAGAGAGAGATGACGGAAGAATGAATGTAAAGAGTAATATAAGGAAAGACGGAAGTAAAGATTAATCGATGAATAACAATGGCTAAATCGCTATTAGACGAATTGATGATTAGACAATTTGGTTGTTCGACCAACTGGTTTTAGCCCAAGTGAACAATAGACATTGGAACTGATTATTGGACCAAGTGGTGTTTAGTCTAAAAGGTTTTAGACGAATTGGCTATAGACGAAGTGATTAAACTGATTATTAGACGAAATGTTAATTAGACGAATTGGTGATGGACGAATTGTTGTTAGACCGAATGATGTTAGACCATTTGTCTATTGGACCAATTAGCATTAGACCAAGTGGCAATTTACCATAATAACTTATCTTACATAGGTGCATTATACAAACAATGAGTTTTTACATTTGCGGTCGACATGTTATGACATTTGTGGTAAAAAATGGAAATTTTTACATTTGTAGGCGAAATGTTTTTACATTTGTGGGCAGTTTTTTTTTTTTTTTTTTTTTTTTTAACATTTGTGGTTATTTTTACATTTGCGGGTGCAATGTTTTTTACATTTGTGGTTACTTTTACATTTGTGGTTGATATTTACATTTTTGGGCTCTACAGGGGTACCCTCGGATGAGGTCACTCGGGGGTCAACAAAGGCAATCAATCGATCGAGAACCACTTATTCTCTTCCGTATAGAGATCAGTGTCGAAGACTTGTTGTGATTCGATTCCGCTCGTCTGATTTTGTGTAGGATCAAGGAGGTACGAGGATTAGATTATGGCACTTCGCTTGTTTTTAATGAGCGATGTGGTATTGATCTCGTGTTTATCTTGAATCGTTTATTTATTTTATGCTCTCTGTCTCTCTGTCTCTTTTTTTTTTTCTCTCTCTCTCTCTTTCTAACCTAGATCTCATATGCTCTCTCACTCTCCCTCTCTCTCTCTCTTTCTCTCGCTTTCTAACTTCTGTGTCATCCTCTCTTCTGCTTTATGTTTTTTCTACGCAGAAATATTCCAACTTAGCTGGATTAATAAAATTATGCTCTCAGTCAATTTTTGTCTAACTTGGCTCTGTTCTTTGACAACATCTCTCTCTCTCTCTCTTCTGTGCCATTCTCTCTTCCTCTTATGTTCCAGTTCATCTGTCTCTTATTTAATATTTATTCCTCACAGTCTTTCTGTCTTAAAACGCTCAAGAACCTTATTCCATAACAAATAATAATTCAGTATAACAAATAAAATGTATGCTCTCAGTCTCTCTTCGTCCAGTTTGGCTTTTCTTCTTTGACAGCATCTCTCTCTCTCTCTCTCTCTCTCTTCCCTCTTATGTTCCAGTTCCTCTTTCTGTGATTCAATATCTATTCCTCTGAGCCTCCCTGTCTTAAAATGCTCAAGAACCTAATTCCATAACAAATGACAAATTTGATTGGCATAATATAGATTTTCAAGCTCAGAGACATAACAAAATTATATTACAATGACGAATTTAACTGAGAAAATATGTTCCAAATGACAAGAGATTTTTTAATACTAAGCAACTGACATGCGCTATATAAAAACATGTCATAAAAAAGAACAAAACAAGAACATTAATTTAAACTCATCAAACTGATATGGCATGTCTATCTATAGCATAAAAGAGATGACGTTGTGTGTCCCCTCACTTACAAAAACATTTTTTTTTAATAAGCTGACGCATTATGCTGTAAAATTTGAGAAAAACTATGCATCAAGGCAAGGGCGGATCCAGGTTTTAAAAAAAAGGGGGGTCCAAAGGGTGAGAAGTTATCATTCTGGCAAACGCAAGCGCCGAAGGCGCTAAGCGCCTCTATAGGCATATATATATATATATATATATTGCCTGTTTGACTATTTTAATGTTGAAATATAGTTGGGCGCGCGGAGCGCGCCACAAAAATTTGATAATACGAGCCTGAAAATGTCTTAGTTTGTACTGAAATTACATTTAATCTATTAATATTACATGGATTATTGTTTATTTGAGATGGAAAATACATATATAATGATTGCAAATTACCATCTCTTTATCAAAAAGTGCGGGTATATTTGTACAGGCCACCCCCCCCCCCCCCGTACATCAGAACTGGGAGGGGGTTAATGCATACCCCCATCCCCTCCGGGATTTGCGCCATTGGACTGTATTAATATATATATGTATATATATATATTTTTTAAAAAGTTTTCCCAGATTTTCCAGTCTGCATTGCTGTGCAGGACCTCAGATGGCATGTGGCATCAACACAAACAGTCCAGTGAGACAAATAAGAATAAAATCTGGAGATTTATTACTCGAGATTGGTTCTTCAATGTTGAAGTACTATCTTGATAACCTAGGAATTGGGTGTGCGCATGCTGTACAAACACACTTAGTAAATTTTAGTGATACATGTACACATTTTACAGCAATGAAGAATTATTCACTAAATATCATCTATATTATCTCCTCCCATCCCTGAGATAACAATTCGCAAGTGTTTACATCATCACGAGTTATAAATCACAAATCACAAAAGAACACAAAAAAGGGAAAGTTCCTTAGATTCAGGAGTTCACAATCAAGGCCGATCAACAACAGAACCAATACCAGTTTTGCTGAAAATTCACAGGATTTAACAATCAACCACAGCATCTACTCATTAGGCAAAATAAATAAGTTTTGTATCACAAAACTAGTCATGGTGCAATGTATCAGATTCAAGCGTTCCCAATCAACAACAAGAAAAAATATATTAAAAGTCCTCGAGAAAACAAACCTCCTCCCCCCCCCCCCCCCCAAGCACCTGTCATTACCTTTGAATTTCGTGACTTTGACCTTTTTGTTGACTCTGACAGACCTTTGACCTTTTGTGTGACTTTAAGTCTTGACCTTCACAACTTTAACCTTTATATGGACACATGAAGTTCACTTCTTGCGATGTACAACCATAGGGTAGTTGTAGGGAATACCAGACCCTTAAGCACGTTTGCATAATTTGCATAAACATGAACACAGACACACACTAGTAAGGTTTACCAATGCTTTCAGCAACTCTTTTTATTTCTCAGGTACCGAAATAATGACAAAAATTTGTTTACCTAATGAAATAATCTCCTTAATGACGTCATAGGTAAATGGTCCATTATTCCCTACCCATGAAAGTAATACGAGACCGCTACATTTTCAACCGAAATCTCAAATATTTGTTGAGGAAAATGATATTTCGTTGGAAATGTAAATACCAATAAATAATTGTTTTTTGGAGAGTATGTTTTGGTTTCATCAAAATCTGTTGCAATTTTAACCAAAAATTTTATAGCATTTATCATCGGATAAATTTAATTACCATTTAAACGGCATTCAACATGTTCAATGTGCCGTTACTTCTGCCTCCGGCAACTTTACGTTTTGTTGTTGATGATTTTAAGTACATCAATACTGAACAATTGACAATGATAATTTTAAAGATTACAGAGAGTTGTAAAATGACATTGAAATACGTCTTAAAAAGAAAGATGTAAAATGACGTTAAAACAACTTAACACATCCAACAAACTCTAGTAATCTCGCGGCCGAACGGAGCAAACGGGTCCGCCCGGCCCGTGCCCCGGCCACGGCGGGGATGCATGTCCCCACTACCAGTGGCGGCACCAGGATTTTTAAAGTGGGGGGGGGGGGGGGCAAATGGGGGGCAAAAGAAAATGTTGGGGGGGGGGGGCAAGGGCGGACAAAAAAAAATTTGACACTTTTTGTAGTGAAAATGTACAGAATATTCGGCTATAAACCTACCCAGATATGAGGACATTTTGAGCATCTAGCTGAACTGCCCGATTATAAAGAGGTGTTAGTTATATACTGCGAGTGAGCGAAGCGAGCGAGCAAAAATTTTGACATTTTTCGTAGTAAAAATGTACAGAAATTACATATTCGGCTATAAAACTACCCCAATATGAGGAAATTTGATCATCTCACGGCCTGATTATGTGGTGGGAGTTATAGGCCTGTATTGCGAGCGAGCGAAGCGAGCGAGCAAAAATTTTGACACTATTATAGTGGAAATGTACAGAAATTATTCAGCTATAAAACTACCCAAATATGAGGATATTTACACGAGCTGAGCGAACAAATTTGCCACATGCCCCCCCCCCCCCACCTTGATGCCGCCACTGCTTTCCAAGTTTCCGTTTTCTTTCTTTTCCTTCTTTTCTCCATTCCTTTTTCACTTTTTCCTTTCCTTTTCTTTTCTTTTTCATTTTCCACCCTTTTATTTTTTTTTTTCACTCCGAAAATTATAGGGGCGGCAACTGGGGGGGGGGGGGGCAAATGCCCCCCATGCCCCCCCCCCCTTGGTGCCGCCACTGCCCACTACTTAATCAACTGCACTAGCGCCGAAAGTTTTTATCAATTAACCTGCAGCAGAGCTGCATTTATATATTTGGGCCAAGCAAAAATTATTTACCTATATGGATACTTGTGCTTTGGTATTGTCTAGAATGACGAGTTGCCTCGAATGAGTGACTTGAAGTTGAATGATGCCGCGTGCAGCCTGCCTCCTCGAGGGTTGCAAGCATAGTTGCAAGACAGCGTACGTACGATCAAAAGTCGCATGCATAAACCTATGCGTGGCGCGCCGCATATCTGATCTGGAATGGCAGTACAGGCCTACTTTGCGACGGAGAATGAAACAATGGGTAATGAATAGGGCCTACGCAGTATCTTGCATGATCAGGTCGGCAGAATTTCTTGGGGAAAAAAAAAAAAAAAAAAAACGCCAAGAAAGACGGCGCCAAGTAAAAAAAAAAAAAAAAAAAAAAAAAAAAAAAAAAAAAAAAAAAAAACGCGCCAAAAAGGGGGGTCCGGACCCCCGCGACCCCCCCCCCCTGGATCCGCCTATGCAAGGTATGAACAAAAATCACTTGTGTGAATCATACACACAAACACAGTTTAGTTGTGTTATATAACTACATGTATCTTCACAATCATCGTGAGATTTTTTTTCTCTGTATAAAAGACACCAAGATGTTCTTTAGCAGTTAGAAAACATGAAAAATAATTGAATTCACGGCTCATAAACTTGCTTAGACCAAGTAATAAAATGATATCATCATGCATGGATGGTTGTACACGTGTTGTAAACTGCTGCTTGAACACGCGTGTACAATACACGGTGCGCAATCTCAAAGGCGCGTTATAAATGACAGGTGTCTTAGAAACATATATATAGTATGTACATTGCGAAATACAAGTTGTTCAGGGCCCCGTTGCATAAAACTTACCATTAACGGTAACTTTGCCATCAATGGTAACTCCCATGAAAACCTTGATTTTGATTGGCTGTTGAGTGATGTTACCATGGTAGTTACCATTGATAGCAGAGTTACCATTAATGGTAAGTTTTATGCAACGGGGCCCTGATCTTTGATAAATACGGTAAATACCTGCTCTTTCAAATTCGCTTTTCCCAAAAATTTGTTTTCGGGTCTGAGCAATTAGTATATCTTACACTGTTATTTTGAATTATTTTATTGTTAAAGGGCAATACAACCTTTTACATTAAGTTGATGTGTGTGAAAGCAGAAGGTGAAATTTTGAAAGAAATCTGACAAAGAATAAGAATTTTAGTCATGTTGTGTGTTAGAGCAAATGGGAAACTCGTCCGCCGGTACATCACAGTATTAAAGTAGAATTTCATTGATTTTGAATATTGATTTAATTTTTATTATTGCATAGGTAAAGCTTAGATTGAACAAGGTTATCAATATTCAACGCTTGGAAACATTTGAAGTAATGATTATTATCAATTATAAAATGATATAACACAGCCCGCTATAGCACCTATAGAGCTCTTTGAACGCTGCTGAGATATGTGACGTCATACCGGGGAGCAATCCTTCCTATTAAGCAGACGATGCCCCATAACATCTTATACATTTTCAGTGCCTGTTTTGTCATCTCATCTTCACTTATTTCTCTTACTTCACTACACTAGCGTCAGTATTAATGCTTATTTTGTTGCTTCACTCTAAATTTCCTGCATGGTATTATTTTGATGAAAAATGCAGCGTTAAAAAATAAAGGAATCAATCGCTTGTAAACAAAAAAAGATGCCATTGTATTTTCAGCTGCATGCACCGCGGCATGTCCGCGTTTCAAGAGGGAACGAATACATCCACGCTATAATTCAGCGGGCTTTACAATTCGAAAGTGTGATTTCTTTGATTGATCATTGACCCTTATCATGACTTTTTACAAACAAAAGATTTTAGTTACTAGAAACGGTTTCGCGCTTCCCTTTTAGAATGTGAAATACGGTCATGGTGAAACAAACCAAACTCTTTATAATTTAAAAAATAATTGCATTGCAGTTACGTTCACTTGATATAGGACGTCGTCTGCTTAGGCAGGATTGGCACCTGATGTGACGTCACGAAAACATCGGTATATTTCTGGCGAATCGCTCGGATATCCCAGATGCTGAGAAGTGTTTTTATTTGTGTTATTTTTTAATCATCAAACACGCAGTTAACGTAAAACTTATACGATTACCATCTGCAAGCTTTCTAGTTTCTAGAGATACATTATTGAGCATATTTGTGATTTGCTTTGAATATCTACTTTTTAACAATACCTATTCGGCCTATTTGAAATTGGTATAGAGGTGTCGTAGGCGAGTGGTTTAAACACTTGACTGGAATGAAATGCGAAGATTGTGGGTTCCATCCCCGGCACGACACGGTGCTTGAGGAAGGTATGTTATCTACATTGCTCTTTTATCTTATACATTAAGGACATATTAATACAAACTTGTGTGTACAAAAAAAAAGGAAATTTCCATATGTGTAGTGATTTCAACTTTAAAAAGATCATAACATTCTCATTGTTTGTCCAAATCGTCTAAACTTTCACCACCAGTCTGCTTCTCTGATTTTTATACTTTCTTTCAGATCAACCTGCCGTTAATGTTGGATTTTCTTAAACTGTTTTCCCAAAAATTTGTTTTCGGGTCTGAGCAATTAGTATATCTTACACTGTTATTTTGAATTATTTTATTGTTAAAGGGCAATACAACCTTTTACATTAAGTTGATGTGTGTGAAAGCAGAAGGTGAAATTTTGAAAGAAATCTGACAAAGAATAAGAATTTTAGTCATGTTGTGTGTTAGAGCAAATGGGAAACTCGTCCGCCGGTACATCACAGTATTAAAGTAGAATTTCATTGATTTTGAATATTGATTTAATTTTTATTATTGCATAGGTAAAGCTTAGATTGAACAAGTTTATCAATATTCAACGCTTGGAAAATTTGAAGTAATGATTATTATCAATTATAAAATTATATTACACAGCCCCGCTATACAGCACCTATAGAGCTCTTTGAACGCTGCTGAGATATGTGACGTCATACCGGGGAGCAATCCTTCCTAAGCAGACGATGACCCATAACATCTTATACATTTTCAGTGCCTGTTTTGTCATCTCATCTTCACTTATTTCTCTTACTTCACTAGCGTCAGTATTAATGCTTATTTTGTTGCTCCGGGCAAGATCCATGTTGCTCCGGGCAAGATCCATCTTGCCCGGATTTCTGTACCAAGCAGATACAAAGTCAAATAAACATTGTACCAATGCGGAACATAACAATACGCTTTGACTTCATGCAATTTTGATATCTGTACAAAATTTTTAAATAAGCATTTGCCTTTTTATAACAATACACTCTACCGATACTATACACATGATACATGGAAGATCACTCACTTGGTTTCGACTTTGAAAGAGTTCATATTTGAACAATTAGTTGATCGCCTATTTATATTAATGTAAATCAATATGAAATTCCTATCTTTTAAATGTCAATGAATTATTATGGTTTATGTACAGGTAAGTAGGTATTTTCACATATAGTCAGGTTCACTATTTATTTTTGTTCAACTATTTGGAGATTAGCAAAACTATACATTGTAGAACATGGGGAATCCCAAATTCGATGTTGGCATTTGCACCAATATGAGGTTCTGTTTTAAAAAATATCTTCAAATTTGTTCAATATGAGTTACACATAGCGGCTATTTTGAAAATCCAAAATGACCGCTATTCCGGTGATTTTTGCAAATGCCAACATCAATTTTTGAATTTCCCATGTTCTAACGATTATAAAAATGTATAGTTTTGCTAATCTCCAAAAATTTTGAACGAAAGCCATTTTCTTACATAGTGAACAAGACTAATAAGAAGAAAACAAAAGAAGGAGAGGGAGATTGATGGTTGAATGATTGATTGATATTATTCGTCAAGTATAATAGAAAATGAAATTATGACATTGCAAGGAAATATATGTCATCTGCTAGCGTTGCCTCATATTAAGTCATGACTTAAAAGGAAATTCTCATATGTATCGTGATTACAAATTACTTTTAAAAAATAAGAGCAGATAAGATGATATTTATTCAGTCTTCTTCCAAAAAAAAAAACAAAAACAAAAACAAAACAAAAACAAACAAAAAGACTTCCATCCAGGTGAAGATCATACATATAAATACGCAGCTTAAGCCTCGGTAACATGTACCATTAAGAACTGCTACGAACGCTGTACGAACGATTTTTAGACCATTTTTCGTAAGATTTTCTCAAGAAGGCCGTACGAAACCAGTGTTCGTAGGCCGTTCGTAGACCGTTCGTACGTTCGGAGCCTGGTCGATGGTCATGTCCAAGATTTTTTTCAACGTCGTACGAAACCCCCTCTTCGTAAGGCGGCCGCACGAACCATGCAAGATTTTGTAGGGTCTAAAGACAGTTCTAGAAGCCTTAAATTCTTACAATGATCGTAAGAACGCCTTAGGTTGTTCATAGAGGGCTCTTGCGGCGTTTGTAAGAATGCCTTACGAACGGAGATTCGTACGGCGCTCTTACGAACGACTCTTTGCGTTTCTTAGGTGTTCGTAAGGTGCCCGTATGGGAGATCAAACTTTCAACAGTCACAGAATTTTCGACAGTACACGGCAGCGCCTTTTTGCAAGCCGACAAAAATATACACAAATTCATAAGATCTTCTTACGAATGACTTGAGAGTGCCGTGATTTGCACGTACGACCATCTTGTGACAACAAAAATCGCAAGATGGCCGTAAGTCTGACGAAAGAATAACTCAAGGCATTTCTATGAAAAACTTACGAACTCTAGGGCCATTGCATAACCGAAGATCACTTTGTTTCTAAAGAAGGTCTTAAGTTGTTCTTGCGAATTAAACGGCGTTCGTACAAACTTCGTAAGAGGCCGTAAGAATCTATGCCCCATCTACGAATCTCTACGAACTCCAGATTCGTATGTGAGATTTGTACGAACGTATCGTTCGTACGTACTTTTTGTGACCGTAGCTTTATACAAATAATACAAATACATTCATATCATACAATGAAAAACATAAATTAACATTAATTAACATAAATGATAAATACATATAATATTAATTAACCTTAAAGTGATTTGGTAACTTTGTACAGGCTTGATAAAATCTAACCTGCCTGGCCTTAGATGATATCAGTGTATGTAATATGGTGTAAAAGTGAAGCCCAGGGGGCAAAAAAGCACTTCAAAATCATCATGTGCTTCACAAAAGTAAACATATGAAAGTGACCGGATATGTCAGACTCATTTTCCCCCACAGACTCATTGTTAAACTAAAGCGTATGGCCATACGCTTTCGTAAATGGGAGTATTTAGTGATAGATATCTTAATAATAGCATTATATATTTGAAAACCTTTCTATGCCTGGCTATTTATTTTATCCTTCTGAACATCATTATACAAGACAGATATCAAAATTCAACAATTTATTAAATCAAGCCTCCACAAAGTTACCGATTCCTCTAGAGATAAAAAGAACATAGAAGAAGACTACGGGGGAGAGATAGAAAAGGGTAAGATTGAGAAAGATAATACAGTAAGAAGGGAACAATTAGGAGACTAGATAAAGAAAGGAATAAGAAAAGAAAAATGAAAAAAGAAGGAAAGAAAAAGAAAGAAATAAAAGAAGGAGAGAGGAAGGAAGAGAGAGAGACATTAAAGTGAAGAAAGGAAAGAGTCAGGAGAGAAGGATCAGATGAAGAAGTCAAGAGAAATCAAGAGAGAAGTTTGTTGGAGCCTTGGAGAGCAGCTGCACTGCTCGGTAGAATGAGTGTGTGTACATAAATGAAGAGCCCTAAACGCTCGGTGGGCGCGCGCCAGGTGGTGACCATGCCAACCATATATGGCTGGAGTCATAGACGTGCCCAAGTCTGCGTAGTGTCTTAATTCGTCTGCGCACACGCGCAACTGTGCGATTCGGATAAAACAAAACACCCAACGAGCACAAATATTGAAATGACACAGCCGCCGTTTTTTTTTTGCGTGAAAATGGCATTGTTCTTGCTCTAATTTTGATGAGATTTTTTGCAAACTTACTCTTAAGAATACCAGGAATGAAATAAAATTATGCATTACTGGAATATTAAAGAAATTCTTGTTCATTTTCAGGTCAAAATCTTAGGTACGCAGACATAGGGCTCCCAATCATACAACTAGCAAACATGGTCAACAACCCGGCACGCGCCCGGTGAGCATCTCGAGCACTGCCTGTATGTTCCCAAATATAAAAGCATAATATTTTTTTAAAATCGAAAAATACTACATCAATATTCTTTACTAAAGCCAAGGAACAGACTCCTTACAATGGCAGGACGGGGGAAAAGTTATGTATTGTCAAAGTGTAAAACCACTAAACATAGAATGAGCGATAGAGGATAGCAAAACCGAGGAGGGAAAATAGCAGCAACCCTTAATTATTTGGTTCAGCATCGTCGGGTGCTGTTAAATGAAATTGCACTTGGTGTCAATGTTTTTCGAAATCTACCCATTCCAACACAAAACTGACGTACCCTGCGAGATTCATTAAAAATCGCCACAGGGTTAAGGTTAAATCTTAACCAACTTCTGAAAACTGAGAAAAAATAACAGTTACATATACCCTCAGTTATTTGGTTCAGCGTCGTAATTGGGTGCTGTTAAATAAATGTATTGCACTTAGTATGAGGGTTTTCGAAATCTGTCCGTTCTTACACATATCTGACGCGCCCTTTATTTAAAAGATCACCATATGATTAAGTAGGTGTGAAGTATCTTTAAACCAACTTCTGAAACTGTGTCAAAATCCGCTTATCCACTACACTCTTAAAATGTTGGGTAAATTTAGTTGGGTAACTGCTGGTTGGTTAAAAATATTCCCAATTCTGGGCTATTATTAACCAACTGGACGCTCGAGTGGTGTTGGTCAATAATGTTTACCTAAATATTGGGCATATATTTCAGTCAGACCCAACTCCGTAAAACCGAGCACAGATATATACTCCGAAAACGGCGTACGGAGCAAGATGAATATAGAGCCCCCATCATTCAGTGCGAGACAGTGTGTACAAAAGGCATGTGGAAAATCGTACAATGTCGACCTGCTCTTGATAATATATTTTTCTAAAATAATGCTGTGGATATATTTATTTCAACGTTTTTCATTTAAAAGTCATTTCATATGACGAATTATTCAAAGATTTTGAAGATATTTGACAGGCAGCATTATTTTTACAGATATATATATATATATCGTTGGCAGGTTGACTTTGCAAGTTTTCCCCATGCCTTTTGCACACACTGCCTCACACTGAACGATGAGGGCTCTATACTATACGCCGTTTTCGGAGTATATACCTATATGCTTGGCAGTGCTGTAGGACTCGAGTCCGGACTCGGACTCGAGACCGGTCTCGAGTCCCTATTTCTTGGGACTCGGACTCGGACTCGGACTCGAGCCAAAAGGACTCGGTCTCGGACTCGGACTCGACCAGTGGTGACTCGTACTCGGGCGAAAATCGGGCCGAGACCGGCAACGAGACCGGCAATTTTGTCCGTTTTCCGCTTTTAATTTTAGCTCCAAAAATTACCCCCAGGGCATGCAAAAAAATATCCCCGCTATTTTCGCGGACCTTGCTCGATTAAGCTGTATTTTGAACATGACCTTAACATCGATCGCCGTACTAATGGTACGAGAATGTGCCCAAATAGACGTTAAGATTAGTCGTTTTATATGCTCGTATGCACTCGTTATACACGTATGTCACAGACAAGTATTGAAACTGATATTAACCATTTGGAGATGGATTAATCTGTAACACACGTTTCCCCATATGGACCCCAGCCTGGGATATCTTGGGTAGTCTCAAACAGATTACTATTCCACTTGCATTTCAAGAAAATATTATGAACTACAGTTTTGATCTTCTTTTTTATCTTTTTACTTGCAACCTATGTTCCTGTGGCAAAAATGTGGGGAAAAGTCGAGTCAGCAATCAATAATTTTTGGCATTGTGTCAAATGGTTTTATAACGGTTTAACAATTACTTCCGTTTTACTTGAGTCACTTAGTCGTGTAGTCAGTTTCCAAAATGAATGTTAATGTTGCTCTTGTATTGCATTGAGCCACTTTATGACTGAACTAACTCAGTGGCGGATCCAGACAGGGGCGCCCCGTTTAAATTTTTTATGTTTTGTGATTTCCACTGTGGGAGGGGGATACCCCCCTCTCACGCCCTCCGCTCCCTCGCCGCTGGCGCCCCCCCCCCCCATTTCAAACTCCTGGATCCGCCACTGGACTAGCTGATACATGTATAATGGTTTTGTTAGTAAGGGTTTGAACGATTCACTTTTGTATTACTTTAATTAGCTATTTGATAAGATTGAACTATTGGTGTTCTTGGTGAAATATTGTTTTTCTCTCTTTTGAAATTAAATTCTCTGCCAAATTGAAGTTTTCAATGAACCAGAAGCCATTTATGTTATAGAATTCACAGTAAGCTATTTATCATGATATAAATAATGTGACGTAAAAGAAAATGCAATTTAATATGTTCCCATTGGGACTCGGTCTCGGACTCGGACTCGGACTCGGACTCGGACTCGGACTCGGACTCGGACTCGGACTCGGACTCGGACTGCAGGGACTCGGACTCGGACTCGGACTCGGATGGGATGGACTCGACTACAGCACTGATGCTTGGTTTTCCGAAGTTGTACCATTGTACCAATGCGGAACATAACAATACGCTTTGACTTCATGCAATTTTGATATCTGTACAAAATTTTTAAATAAGCATTTGCCTTTTATAACAATACACTCTACCGATACTATACACATGATACATGGAAGATCACTCACTTGGTTTCGACTTTGAAAGAGTTCATATTTGAACAATTAGTTGATCGCCTATTTATATTAATGTAAATCAATATGAAATTCCTATCTTTTAAATGTCAATGAATTATTATGGTTTATGTACAGGTAAGTAGGTATTTTCACATATAGTCAGGTTCACTATTTATTTTTGTTCAACTATTTTGGAGATTAGCAAAACTATACATTGTAGAACATGGGGAATCCCAAATTCGATGTTGGCATTTGCACCAATATGAGGTTCTGTTTTAAAAAATATCTTCAAATTTGTTCAATATGAGTTACACATAGCGGCTATTTTGAAAATCCAAAATGACCGCTATTCCGGTGATTTTTGCAAATGCCAACATCAATTTTTGAATTTCCCATGTTCTAACGATTATAAAAATGTATAGTTTTGCTAATCTCCAAAAATTTTGAACGAAAGCCCATTTTCTTACATAGTGAACAAGACTAATAAGAAGAAAACAAAAGAAGGAGAGGGAGATTGATTGGTTGAATGATTGATTGATATTATTCGTCAAGTATAATAGAAAATGAAATTATGACATTGCAAGGAAATATATGTCATCTGCTAGCGTTGCCTCATATTAAGTCATGACTTAAAAGGAAATTCTCATATGTATCGTGATTACAAATTACTTTTAAAAAATAAGAGCAGATAAGATGATATTTATTCAGTCTTCTTCCAAAAAACAAAAACAAAAAACAAAAACAAAAGCAAAAACAAAAAAGACTTCCATCCAGGTGAAGATCATACATATAAATACGCAGCTTAAGCCTCGGTAACATGTACCATTAAGAACTGCTACGAACGCTGTACGAACGATTTTTAGACCATTTTTCGTAAGATTTTCTCAAGAAGGCCGTACGAAACCAGTGTTCGTAGGCCGTTCGTAGACCGTTCGTACGTTCGGAGCCTGGTCGATGGTCATGTCCAAGATTTTTTTCAACGTCGTACGAAACCCCCTCTTCGTAAGGCGGCCGCACGAACCATGCAAGATTTTGTAGGGTCTAAAGACAGTTCTAGAAGCCTTAAATTCTTACAATGATCGTAAGAACGCCTTAGGTTGTTCATAGAGGGCTCTTGCGGCGTTTGTAAGAATGCCTTACGAACGGAGATTCGTACGGCGCTCTTACGAACGACTCTTTGCGTTTCTTAGGTGTTCGTAAGGTGCCCGTATGGGAGATCAAACTTTCAACAGTCACAGAATTTTCGACAGTACACGGCAGCGCCTTTTTGCAAGCCGACAAAATATACACAAATTCATAAGATCTTCTTACGAATGACTTGAGAGTGCCGTGATTTGCACGTACGACCATCTTGTGACAACAAAAATCGCAAGATGGCCGTAAGTCTGACGAAAGAATAACTCAAGGCATTTCTATGAAAAAACTTACGAACTCTAGGGCCATTGCATAACCGAAGATCACTTTGTTTCTAAAGAAGGTCTTAAGTTGTTCTTGCGAATTAAACGGCGTTCGTACAAACTCGTAAGAAGGCCGTAAGAATCTATGCCCCATCTACGAATCTCTACGAACTCCAGAATTCGTATGTGAGATTTGTACGAACGTATCGTTCGTACGTACTTTTGTGACCGTAGCTTTATACAAATAATACAAATACATTCATATCAATGAAAAACATAAATTAACATTAATTAACATAAATGAAAATACATATAATATTAATTAACCTTAAAGTGATTTGGTAACTTTGTACAGGCTTGATAAAATCTAACCTGCCTGGCCTTAGATGATATCAGTGTATGTAATATGGTGTAAAAGTGAAGCCCAGGGGGCAAAAAAGCACTTCAAAATCATCATGTGCTTCACAAAAGTAAACATATGAAAGTGACCGGATATGTCAGACTCATTTTCCCCCACAGACTCATTGTTAAACTAAAGCGTATGGCCATACGCTTTCGTAAATGGGAGTATTTAGTGATAGATATCTTAATAATAGCATTATATATTTGAAAACCTTTCTATGCCTGGCTATTTATTTATCCTTCTGAACATCATTATACAAGACAGATATCAAAATTCAACAATTTATTAAATCAAGCCTCCACAAAGTTACCGATTCCCTCTAGAGATAAAAAGAACATAGAAGAAGACTACGGGGGAGAGATAGAAAAGGGTAAGATTGAGAAAGATAATACAGTAAGAAGGGAACAATTAGGAGACTAGATAAAGAAAGGAATAAGAAAAGAAAAATGAAAAAAGAAGGAAAGAAAAAGAAAGAAATAAAAGAAGGAGAGAGGAAGGAAGGAGAGAGAGACATTAAAGTGAAGAAAGGAAAGAGTCAGGAGAGAAGGATCAGATGAAGAAGTCAAGAGAAATCAAGAGAGAAGTTTGTTGGAGCCTTGGAGAGCAGCTGCACTGCTCGGTAGAATGAGTGTGTGTACATAAATGAAGAGCCCTAAACGCTCGGTGGGCGCGCGCCAGGTGGTGACCATGCCAACCATATATGGCTGGAGTCATAGACGTGCCCAAGTCTGCGTAGTGTCTTAATTCGTCTGCGCACACGCGCAACTGTGCGATTCGGATAAAACAAAACACCCAACGAGCACAAATATTGAAATGACACAGCCGCCGTTTTTTTTTGCGTGAAAATGGCATTGTTCTTGCTCTAATTTTGATGAGATTTTTTGCAAACTTACTCTTAAGAATACCAGGAATGAAATAAAATTATGCATTACTGGAATATTAAAGAAATTCTTGTTCATTTTCAGGTCAAAATCTTAGGTACGCAGACATAGGGCTCCCAATCATACAACTAGCAAACATGGTCAACAACCCGGCACGCGCCCGGTGAGCATCTCGAGCACTGCCTGTATGTTCCCAAATATAAAAGCATAATATTTTTTTAAAATCGAAAAATACTACATCAATATTCTTTACTAAAGCCAAGGAACAGACTCCTTACAATGGCAGGACGGGGGAAAAGTTATGTATTGTCAAAGTGTAAAACCACTAAACATAGAATGAGCGATAGAGGATAGCAAAACCGAGGAGGGAAAATAGCAGCAACCCTTAATTATTTGGTTCAGCATCGTCGGGTGCTGTTAAATGAAAATTGCACTTGGTGTCAATGTTTTTCGAAATCTACCCATTCCAACACAAAACTGACGTACCCTGCGAGATTCATTAAAAATCGCCACAGGGTTAAGGTTAAATCTTAACCAACTTCTGAAAACTGAGAAAAAATAACAGTTACATATACCCTCAGTTATTTGGTTCAGCGTCGTAATTGGGTGCTGTTAAATAAATGTATTGCACTTAGTATGAGGGTTTGTCGAAATCTGTCCGTTCTTACACATATCTGACGCGCCCTTTATTTAAAAGATCACCATATGATTAAGTAGGTGTGAAGTATCTTTAAACCAACTTCTGAAACTGTGTCAAAATCCGCTTATCCACTACACTCTTAAAATGTTGGGTAAATTTAGTTGGGTAACTGCTGGTTGGTTAAAAATATTCCCAATTCTGGGCTATTATTAACCAACTGGACGCTCGAGTGGTGTTGGTCAATAATGTTTACCTAAATATTGGGCATATATTTCAGTCAGACCCAACTCCGTAAAACCGAGCACAGATATATACTCCGAAAACGGCGTACGGAGCAAGATGAATATAGAGCCCCCATCATTCAGTGCGAGACAGTGTGTACAAAAGGCATGTGGAAAATCGTACAATGTCGACCTGCTCTTGATAATATATTTTTCTAAAATAATGCTGTGGATATATTTATTTCAAACGTTTTTCATTTAAAAGTCATTTCATATGACGAATTATTCAAAGATTTTGAAGATATTTGACAGGCAGCATTATTTTTACAGATATATATATATATATATCGTTGGCAGGTTGACTTTGCAAGTTTTCCCCATGCCTTTTGCACACACTGCCTCACACTGAACGATGAGGGCTCTATACTATACGCCGTTTTCGGAGTATATACCTATATGCTTGGCAGTGCTGTAGGACTCGAGTCCGGACTCGGACTCGAGACCGGTCTCGAGTCCCTATTTCTTGGGACTCGGACTCGGACTCGGACTCGAGCCAAAAGGACTCGGTCTCGGACTCGGACTC
The DNA here is from genome assembly GCA_025618425.1 of Heliocidaris tuberculata. NCBI lineage: Eukaryota > Metazoa > Echinodermata > Echinoidea > Camarodonta > Echinometridae > Heliocidaris > Heliocidaris tuberculata. Next base: position 24,829,994 of record CM046843.1, on the reverse strand, counting down.
GACCAGTGGTGACTCGTACTCGGGCGAAAATCGGGCCGAGACCGGCAACGAGACCGGCAATTTTGTCCGTTTTCCGCTTTTAATTTTAGCTCCAAAAATTACCCCCAGGGCATGCAAAAAAATATCCCCGCTATTTTCGCGGACCTTGCTCGATTAAGCTGTATTTTGAACATGACCTTAACATCGATCGCCGTACTAATGGTACGAGAATGTGCCCAAATAGACGTTAAGATTAGTCGTTTTATATGCTCGTATGCACTCGTTATACACGTATGTCACAGACAAGTATTGAAACTGATATTAACCATTTGGAGATGGATTAATCTGTAACACACGTTTCCCCATATGGACCCCAGCCTGGGATATCTTGGGTAGTCTCAAACAGATTACTATTCCACTTGCATTTCAAGAAAATATTATGAACTACAGTTTTGATCTTCTTTTTTATCTTTTTACTTGCAACCTATGTTCCTGTGGCAAAAATGTGGGGAAAAGTCGAGTCAGCAATCAATAATTTTTGGCATTGTGTCAAATGGTTTTATAACGGTTTTAACAATTACTTCCGTTTTACTTGAGTCACTTAGTCGTGTAGTCAGTTTCCAAAATGAATGTTAATGTTGCTCTTGTATTGCATTGAGCCACTTTATGACTGAACTAACTCAGTGGCGGATCCAGACAGGGGCGCCCCGTTTAAATTTTTATGTTTTGTGATTTCCACTGTGGGAGGGGGATACCCCCCTCTCACGCCCTCCGCTCCCTCGCCGCTGGCGCCCCCCCCCCCCATTTCAAACTCCTGGATCCGCCACTGGACTAGCTGATACATGTATAATGGTTTTTGTTAGTAAGGGTTTGACGATTCACTTTTGTATTACTTTAATTAGCTATTTGATAAGATTGAACTATTGGTGTTCTTGGTGAAATATTGTTTTTCTCTCTTTTGAAATTAAATTCTCTGCCAAATTGAAGTTTTCAATGAACCAGAAGCCATTTATGTTATAGAATTCACAGTAAGCTATTTATCATGATATAAATAATGTGACGTAAAAGAAAATGCAATTTAATATGTTCCCATTGGGACTCGGTCTCGGACTCGGACTCGGACTCGGACTCGGACTCGGACTCGGACTCGGACTCGGACTCGGACTCGGACTGCAGGGACTCGGACTCGGACTCGGACTCGGATGGGATGGACTCGACTACAGCACTGATGCTTGGTTTTCCGAAGTTGTACCATTGTACCAATGCGGAACATAACAATACGCTTTGACTTCATGCAATTTTGATATCTGTACAAAATTTTTAAATAAGCATTTGCCTTTTTATAACAATACACTCTACCGATACTATACACATGATACATGGAAGATCACTCACTTGGTTTCGACTTTGAAAGAGTTCATATTTGAACAATTAGTTGATCGCCTATTTATATTAATGTAAATCAATATGAAATTCCTATCTTTTAAATGTCAATGAATTATTATGGTTTATGTACAGGTAAGTAGGTATTTTCACATATAGTCAGGTTCACTATTTATTTTTGTTCAACTATTTTGGAGATTAGCAAAACTATACATTGTAGAACATGGGGAATCCCAAATTCGATGTTGGCATTTGCACCAATATGAGGTTCTGTTTTAAAAAATATCTTCAAATTTGTTCAATATGAGTTACACATAGCGGCTATTTTGAAAATCCAAAATGACCGCTATTCCGGTGATTTTTGCAAATGCCAACATCAATTTTTGAATTTCCCATGTTCTAACGATTATAAAAATGTATAGTTTTGCTAATCTCCAAAAATTTTGAACGAAAGCCCATTTTCTTACATAGTGAACAAGACTAATAAGAAGAAAACAAAAGAAGGAGAGGGAGATTGATTGGTTGAATGATTGATTGATATTATTCGTCAAGTATAATAGAAAATGAAATTATGACATTGCAAGGAAATATATGTCATCTGCTAGCGTTGCCTCATATTAAGTCATGACTTAAAAGGAAATTCTCATATGTATCGTGATTACAAATTACTTTTAAAAAATAAGAGCAGATAAGATGATATTTATTCAGTCTTCTTCCAAAAAACAAAAACAAAAAACAAAAACAAAAACAAAAACAAAAAAGACTTCCATCCAGGTGAAGATCATACATATAAATACGCAGCTTAAGCCTCGGTAACATGTACCATTAAGAACTGCTACGAACGCTGTACGAACGATTTTTAGACCATTTTTCGTAAGATTTTCTCAAGAAGGCCGTACGAAACCAGTGTTCGTAGGCCGTTCGTAGACCGTTCGTACGTTCGGAGCCTGGTCGATGGTCATGTCCAAGATTTTTTTCAACGTCGTACGAAACCCCCTCTTCGTAAGGCGGCCGCACGAACCATGCAAGATTTTGTAGGGTCTAAAGACAGTTCTAGAAGCCTTAAATTCTTACAATGATCGTAAGAACGCCTTAGGTTGTTCATAGAGGGCTCTTGCGGCGTTTGTAAGAATGCCTTACGAACGGAGATTCGTACGGCGCTCTTACGAACGACTCTTTGCGTTTCTTAGGTGTTCGTAAGGTGCCCGTATGGGAGATCAAACTTTCAACAGTCACAGAATTTTCGACAGTACACGGCAGCGCCTTTTTGCAAGCCGACAAAATATACACAAATTCATAAGATCTTCTTACGAATGACTTGAGAGTGCCGTGATTTGCACGTACGACCATCTTGTGACAACAAAAATCGCAAGATGGCCGTAAGTCTGACGAAAGAATAACTCAAGGCATTTCTATGAAAAACTTACGAACTCTAGGGCCATTGCATAACCGAAGATCACTTTGTTTCTAAAGAAGGTCTTAAGTTGTTCTTGCGAATTAAACGGCGTTCGTACAAACTTCGTAAGAAGGCCGTAAGAATCTATGCCCCATCTACGAATCTCTACGAACTCCAGAATTCGTATGTGAGATTTGTACGAACGTATCGTTCGTACGTACTTTTGTGACCGTAGCTTTATACAAATAATACAAATACATTCATATCAATGAAAAACATAAATTAACATTAATTAACATAAATGATAAATACATATAATATTAATTAACCTTAAAGTGATTTGGTAACTTTGTACAGGCTTGATAAAATCTAACCTGCCTGGCCTTAGATGATATCAGTGTATGTAATATGGTGTAAAAGTGAAGCCCAGGGGGCAAAAAAGCACTTCAAAATCATCATGTGCTTCACAAAAGTAAACATATGAAAGTGACCGGATATGTCAGACTCATTTTCCCCCACAGACTCATTGTTAAACTAAAGCGTATGGCCATACGCTTTCGTAAATGGGAGTATTTAGTGATAGATATCTTAATAATAGCATTATATATTTGAAAACCTTTCTATGCCTGGCTATTTATTTATCCTTCTGAACATCATTATACAAGACAGATATCAAAATTCAACAATTTATTAAATCAAGCCTCCACAAAGTTACCGATTCCCTCTAGAGATAAAAAGAACATAGAAGAAGACTACGGGGAGAGATAGAAAAGGGTAAGATTGAGAAAGATAATACAGTAAGAAGGGAACAATTAGGAGACTAGATAAAGAAAGGAATAAGAAAAGAAAAATGAAAAAAGAAGGAAAGAAAAAGAAAGAAATAAAAGAAGGAGAGAGGAAGGAAGGAGAGAGAGACATTAAAGTGAAGAAAGGAAAGAGTCAGGAGAGAAGGATCAGATGAAGAAGTCAAGAGAAATCAAGAGAGAAGTTTGTTGGAGCCTTGGAGAGCAGCTGCACTGCTCGGTAGAATGAGTGTGTGTACATAAATGAAGAGCCCTAAACGCTCGGTGGGCGCGCGCCAGGTGGTGACCATGCCAACCATATATGGCTGGAGTCATAGACGTGCCCAAGTCTGCGTAGTGTCTTAATTCGTCTGCGCACACGCGCAACTGTGCGATTCGGATAAAACAAAACACCCAACGAGCACAAATATTGAAATGACACAGCCGCCGTTTTTTTTTGCGTGAAAATGGCATTGTTCTTGCTCTAATTTTGATGAGATTTTTTGCAAACTTACTCTTAAGAATACCAGGAATGAAATAAAATTATGCATTACTGGAATATTAAAGAAATTCTTGTTCATTTTCAGGTCAAAATCTTAGGTACGCAGACATAGGGCTCCCAATCATACAACTAGCAAACATGGTCAACAACCCGGCACGCGCCCGGTGAGCATCTCGAGCACTGCCTGTATGTTCCCAAATATAAAAGCATAATATTTTTTTAAAATCGAAAAATACTACATCAATATTCTTTACTAAAGCCAAGGAACAGACTCCTTACAATGGCAGGACGGGGGAAAAGTTATGTATTGTCAAAGTGTAAAACCACTAAACATAGAATGAGCGATAGAGGATAGCAAAACCGAGGAGGGAAAATAGCAGCAACCCTTAATTATTTGGTTCAGCATCGTCGGGTGCTGTTAAATGAAAATTGCACTTGGTGTCAATGTTTTTCGAAATCTACCCATTCCAACACAAAACTGACGTACCCTGCGAGATTCATTAAAAATCGCCACAGGGTTAAGGTTAAATCTTAACCAACTTCTGAAAACTGAGAAAAAATAACAGTTACATATACCCTCAGTTATTTGGTTCAGCGTCGTAATTGGGTGCTGTTAAATAAATGTATTGCACTTAGTATGAGGGTTTGTCGAAATCTGTCCGTTCTTACACATATCTGACGCGCCCTTTATTTAAAAGATCACCATATGATTAAGTAGGTGTGAAGTATCTTTAAACCAACTTCTGAAACTGTGTCAAAATCCGCTTATCCACTACACTCTTAAAATGTTGGGTAAATTTAGTTGGGTAACTGCTGGTTGGTTAAAAATATTCCCAATTCTGGGCTATTATTAACCAACTGGACGCTCGAGTGGTGTTGGTCAATAATGTTTACCTAAATATTGGGCATATATTTCAGTCAGACCCAACTCCGTAAAACCGAGCACAGATATATACTCCGAAAACGGCGTACGGAGCAAGATGAATATAGAGCCCCCATCATTCAGTGCGAGACAGTGTGTACAAAAGGCATGTGGAAAATCGTACAATGTCGACCTGCTCTTGATAATATATTTTTCTAAAATAATGCTGTGGATATATTTATTTCAAACGTTTTTCATTTAAAAGTCATTTCATATGACGAATTATTCAAAGATTTTGAAGATATTTGACAGGCAGCATTATTTTTACAGATATATATATATATATATCGTTGGCAGGTTGACTTTGCAAGTTTTCCCCATGCCTTTTGCACACACTGCCTCACACTGAACGATGAGGGCTCTATACTATACGCCGTTTTCGGAGTATATACCTATATGCTTGGCAGTGCTGTAGGACTCGAGTCCGGACTCGGACTCGAGACCGGTCTCGAGTCCCTATTTCTTGGGACTCGGACTCGGACTCGGACTCGAGCCAAAAGGACTCGGTCTCGGACTCGGACTCGACCAGTGGTGACTCGTACTCGGGCGAAAATCGGGCCGAGACCGGCAACGAGACCGGCAATTTTGTCCGTTTTCCGCTTTTAATTTTAGCTCCAAAAATTACCCCCAGGGCATGCAAAAAAATATCCCCGCTATTTTCGCGGACCTTGCTCGATTAAGCTGTATTTTGAACATGACCTTAACATCGATCGCCGTACTAATGGTACGAGAATGTGCCCAAATAGACGTTAAGATTAGTCGTTTTATATGCTCGTATGCACTCGTTATACACGTATGTCACAGACAAGTATTGAAACTGATATTAACCATTTGGAGATGGATTAATCTGTAACACACGTTTCCCCATATGGACCCCAGCCTGGGATATCTTGGGTAGTCTCAAACAGATTACTATTCCACTTGCATTTCAAGAAAATATTATGAACTACAGTTTTGATCTTCTTTTTTATCTTTTTACTTGCAACCTATGTTCCTGTGGCAAAAATGTGGGGAAAAGTCGAGTCAGCAATCAATAATTTTTGGCATTGTGTCAAATGGTTTTATAACGGTTTAACAATTACTTCCGTTTTACTTGAGTCACTTAGTCGTGTAGTCAGTTTCCAAAATGAATGTTAATGTTGCTCTTGTATTGCATTGAGCCACTTTATGACTGAACTAACTCAGTGGCGGATCCAGACAGGGGCGCCCCGTTTAAATTTTTATGTTTTGTGATTTCCACTGTGGGAGGGGGATACCCCCCTCTCACGCCCTCCGCTCCCTCGCCGCTGGCGCCCCCCCCCCCCCCCATTTCAAACTCCTGGATCCGCCACTGGACTAGCTGATACATGTATAATGGTTTTGTTAGTAAGGGTTTGACGATTCACTTTTGTATTACTTTAATTAGCTATTTGATAAGATTGAACTATTGGTGTTCTTGGTGAAATATTGTTTTTCTCTCTTTTGAAATTAAATTCTCTGCCAAATTGAAGTTTTCAATGAACCAGAAGCCATTTATGTTATAGAATTCACAGTAAGCTATTTATCATGATATAAATAATGTGACGTAAAAGAAAATGCAATTTAATATGTTCCCATTGGGACTCGGTCTCGGACTCGGACTCGGACTCGGACTCGGACTCGGACTCGGACTCGGACTCGGACTCGGACTCGGACTGCAGGGACTCGGACTCGGACTCGGACTCGGATGGGATGGACTCGACTACAGCACTGATGCTTGGTTTTCCGAAGTTGTACCATTGTACCAATGCGGAACATAACAATACGCTTTGACTTCATGCAATTTTGATATCTGTACAAAATTTTTAAATAAGCATTTGCCTTTTTATAACAATACACTCTACCGATACTATACACATGATACATGGAAGATCACTCACTTGGTTTCGACTTTGAAAGAGTTCATATTTGAACAATTAGTTGATCGCCTATTTATATTAATGTAAATCAATATGAAATTCCTATCTTTTAAATGTCAATGAATTATTATGGTTTATGTACAGGTAAGTAGGTATTTTCACATATAGTCAGGTTCACTATTTATTTTTGTTCAACTATTTTGGAGATTAGCAAAACTATACATTGTAGAACATGGGGAATCCCAAATTCGATGTTGGCATTTGCACCAATATGAGGTTCTGTTTTAAAAAATATCTTCAAATTTGTTCAATATGAGTTACACATAGCGGCTATTTTGAAAATCCAAAATGACCGCTATTCCGGTGATTTTTGCAAATGCCAACATCAATTTTTGAATTTCCCATGTTCTAACGATTATAAAAATGTATAGTTTTGCTAATCTCCAAAAATTTTGAACGAAAGCCCATTTTCTTACATAGTGAACAAGACTAATAAGAAGAAAACAAAAGAAGGAGAGGGAGATTGATTGGTTGAATGATTGATTGATATTATTCGTCAAGTATAATAGAAAATGAAATTATGACATTGCAAGGAAATATATGTCATCTGCTAGCGTTGCCTCATATTAAGTCATGACTTAAAAGGAAATTCTCATATGTATCGTGATTACAAATTACTTTTAAAAAATAAGAGCAGATAAGATGATATTTATTCAGTCTTCTTCCAAAAAACAAAAACAAAAAACAAAAACAAAAACAAAAACAAAAAAGACTTCCATCCAGGTGAAGATCATACATATAAATACGCAGCTTAAGCCTCGGTAACATGTACCATTAAGAACTGCTACGAACGCTGTACGAACGATTTTTAGACCATTTTTCGTAAGATTTTCTCAAGAAGGCCGTACGAAACCAGTGTTCGTAGGCCGTTCGTAGACCGTTCGTACGTTCGGAGCCTGGTCGATGGTCATGTCCAAGATTTTTTTCAACGTCGTACGAAACCCCCTCTTCGTAAGGCGGCCGCACGAACCATGCAAGATTTTGTAGGGTCTAAAGACAGTTCTAGAAGCCTTAAATTCTTACAATGATCGTAAGAACGCCTTAGGTTGTTCATAGAGGGCTCTTGCGGCGTTTGTAAGAATGCCTTACGAACGGAGATTCGTACGGCGCTCTTACGAACGACTCTTTGCGTTTCTTAGGTGTTCGTAAGGTGCCCGTATGGGAGATCAAACTTTCAACAGTCACAGAATTTTCGACAGTACACGGCAGCGCCTTTTTGCAAGCCGACAAAATATACACAAATTCATAAGATCTTCTTACGAATGACTTGAGAGTGCCGTGATTTGCACGTACGACCATCTTGTGACAACAAAAATCGCAAGATGGCCGTAAGTCTGACGAAAGAATAACTCAAGGCATTTCTATGAAAAACTTACGAACTCTAGGGCCATTGCATAACCGAAGATCACTTTGTTTCTAAAGAAGGTCTTAAGTTGTTCTTGCGAATTAAACGGCGTTCGTACAAACTTCGTAAGAAGGCCGTAAGAATCTATGCCCCATCTACGAATCTCTACGAACTCCAGAATTCGTATGTGAGATTTGTACGAACGTATCGTTCGTACGTACTTTTGTGACCGTAGCTTTATACAAATAATACAAATACATTCATATCAATGAAAAACATAAATTAACATTAATTAACATAAATGATAAATACATATAATATTAATTAACCTTAAAGTGATTTGGTAACTTTGTACAGGCTTGATAAAATCTAACCTGCCTGGCCTTAGATGATATCAGTGTATGTAATATGGTGTAAAAGTGAAGCCCAGGGGGCAAAAAAGCACTTCAAAATCATCATGTGCTTCACAAAAGTAAACATATGAAAGTGACCGGATATGTCAGACTCATTTTCCCCCACAGACTCATTGTTAAACTAAAGCGTATGGCCATACGCTTTCGTAAATGGGAGTATTTAGTGATAGATATCTTAATAATAGCATTATATATTTGAAAACCTTTCTATGCCTGGCTATTTATTTATCCTTCTGAACATCATTATACAAGACAGATATCAAAATTCAACAATTTATTAAATCAAGCCTCCACAAAGTTACCGATTCCCTCTAGAGATAAAAAGAACATAGAAGAAGACTACGGGGGAGAGATAGAAAAGGGTAAGATTGAGAAAGATAATACAGTAAGAAGGGAACAATTAGGAGACTAGATAAAGAAAGGAATAAGAAAAGAAAAATGAAAAAAGAAGGAAAGAAAAAGAAAGAAATAAAAGAAGGAGAGAGGAAGGAAGGAGAGAGAGACATTAAAGTGAAGAAAGGAAAGAGTCAGGAGAGAAGGATCAGATGAAGAAGTCAAGAGAAATCAAGAGAGAAGTTTGTTGGAGCCTTGGAGAGCAGCTGCACTGCTCGGTAGAATGAGTGTGTGTACATAAATGAAGAGCCCTAAACGCTCGGTGGGCGCGCGCCAGGTGGTGACCATGCCAACCATATATGGCTGGAGTCATAGACGTGCCCAAGTCTGCGTAGTGTCTTAATTCGTCTGCGCACACGCGCAACTGTGCGATTCGGATAAAACAAAACACCCAACGAGCACAAATATTGAAATGACACAGCCGCCGTTTTTTTTTGCGTGAAAATGGCATTGTTCTTGCTCTAATTTTGATGAGATTTTTTGCAAACTTACTCTTAAGAATACCAGGAATGAAATAAAATTATGCATTACTGGAATATTAAAGAAATTCTTGTTCATTTTCAGGTCAAAATCTTAGGTACGCAGACATAGGGCTCCCAATCATACAACTAGCAAACATGGTCAACAACCGGCACGCGCCCGGTGAGCATCTCGAGCACTGCCTGTATGTTCCCAAATATAAAAGCATAATATTTTTTTAAAATCGAAAAATACTACATCAATATTCTTTACTAAAGCCAAGGAACAGACTCCTTACAATGGCAGGACGGGGGAAAAGTTATGTATTGTCAAAGTGTAAAACCACTAAACATAGAATGAGCGATAGAGGATAGCAAAACCGAGGAGGGAAAATAGCAGCAACCCTTAATTATTTGGTTCAGCATCGTCGGGTGCTGTTAAATGAAAATTGCACTTGGTGTCAATGTTTTTCGAAATCTACCCATTCCAACACAAAACTGACGTACCCTGCGAGATTCATTAAAAATCGCCACAGGGTTAAGGTTAAATCTTAACCAACTTCTGAAAACTGAGAAAAAATAACAGTTACATATACCCTCAGTTATTTGGTTCAGCGTCGTAATTGGGTGCTGTTAAATAAATGTATTGCACTTAGTATGAGGGTTTGTCGAAATCTGTCCGTTCTTACACATATCTGACGCGCCCTTTATTTAAAAGATCACCATATGATTAAGTAGGTGTGAAATATCTTTAAACCAACTTCTGAAACTGTGTCAAAATCCGCTTATCCACTACACTCTTAAAATGTTGGGTAAATTTAGTTGGGTAACTGCTGGTTGGTTAAAAATATTCCCAATTCTGGGCTATTATTAACCAACTGGACGCTCGAGTGGTGTTGGTCAATAATGTTTACCTAAATATTGGGCATATATTTCAGTCAGACCCAACTCCGTAAAACCGAGCACAGATATATACTCCGAAAACGGCGTACGGAGCAAGATGAATATAGAGCCCCCATCATTCAGTGCGAGACAGTGTGTACAAAAGGCATGTGGAAAATCGTACAATGTCGACCTGCTCTTGATAATATATTTTTCTAAAATAATGCTGTGGATATATTTATTTCAAACGTTTTTCATTTAAAAGTCATTTCATATGACGAATTATTCAAAGATTTTGAAGATATTTGACAGGCAGCATTATTTTTACAGATATATATATATATATATCGTTGGCAGGTTGACTTTGCAAGTTTTCCCCATGCCTTTTGCACACACTGCCTCACACTGAACGATGAGGGCTCTATACTATACGCCGTTTTCGGAGTATATACCTATATGCTTGGCAGTGCTGTAGGACTCGAGTCCGGACTCGGACTCGAGACCGGTCTCGAGTCCCTATTTCTTGGGACTCGGACTCGGACTCGGACTCGAGCCAAAAGGACTCGGTCTCGGACTCGGACTCGACCAGTGGTGACTCGTACTCGGGCGAAAATCGGGCCGAGACCGGCAACGAGACCGGCAATTTTGTCCGTTTTCCGCTTTTAATTTTAGCTCCAAAAATTACCCCCAGGGCATGCAAAAAAATATCCCCGCTATTTTCGCGGACCTTGCTCGATTAAGCTGTATTTTGAACATGACCTTAACATCGATCGCCGTACTAATGGTACGAGAATGTGCCCAAATAGACGTTAAGATTAGTCGTTTTATATGCTCGTATGCACTCGTTATACACGTATGTCACAGACAAGTATTGAAACTGATATTAACCATTTGGAGATGGATTAATCTGTAACACACGTTTCCCCATATGGACCCCAGCCTGGGATATCTTGGGTAGTCTCAAACAGATTACTATTCCACTTGCATTTCAAGAAAATATTATGAACTACAGTTTTGATCTTCTTTTTTATCTTTTTACTTGCAACCTATGTTCCTGTGGCAAAAATGTGGGAAAAGTCGAGTCAGCAATCAATAATTTTTGGCATTGTGTCAAATGGTTTTATAACGGTTTAACAATTACTTCCGTTTTACTTGAGTCACTTAGTCGTGTAGTCAGTTTCCAAAATGAATGTTAATGTTGCTCTTGTATTACATTGAGCCACTTTATGACTGAACTAACTCAGTGGCGGATCCAGACAGGGGCGCCCCGTTTAAATTTTTATGTTTTGTGATTTCCACTGTGGGAGGGGGATACCCCCCTCTCACGCCCTCCGCTCCCTCGCCGCTGGCGCCCCCCCCCCCCCCCCCCATTTCAAACTCCTGGATCCGCCACTGGACTAGCTGATACATGTATAATGGTTTTGTTAGTAAGGGTTTGACGATTCACTTTTGTATTACTTTAATTAGCTATTTGATAAGATTGAACTATTGGTGTTCTTGGTGAAATATTGTTTTTCTCTCTTTTGAAATTAAATTCTCTGCCAAATTGAAGTTTTCAATGAACCAGAAGCCATTTATGTTATAGAGTTCACAGTAAGCTATTTATCATGATATAAATAATGTGACGTAAAAGAAAATGCAATTTAATATGTTCCCATTGGGACTCGGTCTCGGACTCGGACTCGGACTCGGACTCGGACTCGGACTCGGACTCGGACTCGGACTCGGACTCGGACTGCAGGGACTCGGACTCGGACTCGGACTCGGATGGGATGGACTCGACTACAGCACTGATGCTTGGTTTTCCGAAGTTGGGTCTGACTGATTTACCAACGGTATTTGGTAAGAATGGGTTGGGTACTTGTTGCCCTGTAGTTGTGTAATTTTGTCACATTCCCTTAGCGTTGCTGGGTAAATTTTGTTGAGCAACTAATGCTTGTTTAGAAATTCGCTGAACAGTGTGTGTGTGGGCGTGTGTGTGTGTGCTTTGTAAATTGAAATTGGGTAAATGTTTGGCAAATTTTTCCAAACAGGTTCGAGACTGAGTCACGTCTTTCGGATCGTGACGTAAATAATCATATCTGATTGATACACGTCTGTAAAAACGCAATTGCACACAAACACACTAGATTGTACCAGCTGGATAGGATAGGATTAGGATAGGATAGGTCAAGATATAGGATAGGGTAGCTTGAAGTAGGATAGATAATAGGATTGATTAGGTTAAAGCTCATGTACAGTGTTGGTAGCAAAAAGGAAATTGAAAAGAAACATGTTAAATATAGTCTTATGTTGTTCTCCTTGTATCAAAAGATGTCTGTAAGGGACATTTGGTATTCCATCTATGATTTTAATACCAAACTTAATTTACCCAATATGTAACATCGTTGATAATGGTATCTAATGTTCGACTGACGATCAACAGACCGACTGATCTTTATCAATGTTTGGGTTTTTTCTTTACCCTACATCAGACGGTGTAAAATGTCTCCTTCATCGTTTGGTTGTTTATTAGATCAGCCATTTCTTGCCCAACAAACCTTACCCAACTTGATAAAAGAAGTTTAAAATTTGGACAACTTTTTCCCAACCCTAATTTATCAAGCACTTTTGATGAATATATGTCCAATTATTACGTCAGTATAATTGCCACAATTGTTCTATATTGCTTTAGCTGAACTGGTTAAAAATAGCTCAGAAATAGGTATTTGATAATTGGTATTTAATATAATTTTTGACTTAGTTGCCCAAATGTTTTAAGAGTGCCCTTTTAGAAGGGTTAGTTCTAATCATTTTGAAAAGTACAATTTAAACAGATATTTATATACATGGATTCATGTAATGTCACTGTGGTAACGGATAAAAGCCCCCCCCCCCCCCCCCCAGAAAAAAAAGATTATGAAAAAGAAAATGAAAAAGAATTATGCATTTAAAGAAAATCAGATAGATCTCAAATCCATTACACTTACAAAACATTTCTTGCATTTCCCAGATATGCACCCAAGAAAATGATAACTGCTGTTTGTATTGTCACCATGATCATTGCAAAGTAGTGCTTACCAAAAATTACATTTCTATTGAGTTTTACTGGTTCATCGACTCTCATATTTCTCCCTTGGTCATCCCCTCGATCTGTGTCGGCCATGCCTTCCCGTGTGGTTTTACAATGAGCAGGCCCAAGCATCATGCGATCTATGGAGTGGAAAATTGATGAACCTTGAAATTTCAAAATTAATTCCCAGAAGAAAACCTGAATATATATTTCTTATTCTTATTGAAAAGTACTTTTAACGAATAGGTAGGTTTCCCCATCAAATTCATCAAAACAGCAGTAAAATTGACGAATAGGCGCTCGATTTAATTTGCATTTGAATGCTGATCAAAATCAAAATCCAATAGACCGCTTTTGTAATGTATACAAATTTATGCACATATATTCTCTGAGCACCTAGTGACGAGCTATTCCTTTAACTTGCTTTTTATAAATGAGCCTCAATGCTTGGAATCCAGTTTGCATATATTATTTGTTGCTATGCCAGGCAAGCTTTCAGGTTGTCAAGAGCAAACTTTGTTTGAAAGGTATGTATAAAATTTGCATACATTACCGAAGCGGTCTATTGCCTGAAACGAGCATTCAATCTTATGTTTAGGGCGAGCGACTGCATACTGACTTCATGCATTTTGATAGAATGAACATTCAAAATGGAATTTTACCCAATGAGCATTCAAGTTCACGGGAGCTTTGGATCGCAAATATTTGGGAATTCGAATTCAAGACAAGCATGTTCGCGATTTAAGCAATGGATTTAACAATGCACAACTTCCCTTTGAAATTTTACATGACAAGGTTTATAAACTGTAAGTGAAGTCGTGTTCTGGCAATTTCATAGATCAGAAATAAATGATAATGATTAATAATGATTGTATTTTACAAAAACTAAAAACATGTAACAAATCAAACGCAAACATAAGCCTGGGAACGATTTTTTACTATTAGGTGGGGTTGCTTGAGCCCTGTTAGCACCCCTCCTATTTTGGGGGCCCTCTGATTATAAAAATAAAAAATAAAGATGGTGTGAAAGGCTACTTTGACACGATTCAGTTTATAAAAAGTAAAGGGTATAGTCCGATAATTTGTATTTACACCTATATAATTAAACGACTACATCATTTTGGAATAACAAATGACATTTGAAAACATTAACAATGCTTAAATTACGAACAAAATTGATGAAGTAACTATAATTTTGTTTTTTAAAGGCAAAGCTGTCGAGTTCATCCCCCAGATCCCCCAAAAGAAGCCCAAAGTCGGGTCGATTTCACCCCATATCCCCCATGCACCAAACTTTGTCAGTAGTAAGTAGTGTGACTGGACATTATAAAACACACAAAACTGACAAAAAATTTCGTCGGGATGGGTGTCAGACGGCCCCTGAAAATTGGGGTAATTTTTTCCCCTTGAAGCCCAGGGACCAAATTTTGTCAGAAGGAAGAGCTATGGATGTACAAAAAATATATACATAAGAACTGACAAAAATGTCCAATTGGAAGAGGGTGTCGAAGCCTCTGAAATGAAAACTCCAAAGTGCTCGTTGACAACGTTTTACCCCCCCCCCCCCCCCGATGCTCTGTATGTAAAGAAAAAAAAAATGTTCTTACTTTCTGACTATAATAACTGAAAAGTGTTTTAGTCCATTAGATTAAAACTTTCATTACATAATTTTGAGTATGATTATCTTCTTGAGGTGCAATTTGGTGTTAATTTGTCTTTTGATTAATAAATTATTGAATGGTGAAAAAAATAATTGCTTTCTCAAAAGTAGCAAAAGAATATTGTCAGGATTATGTAAACACACCCATTGCCGATCTGACAAGGCATAATAGAGGAGCTTGCTTGGTATCTGTGTAATTAACACATGAATAATATATTTCAGCCTGGCAGTCACATACCACAGATACCTGAAAAGCTGTTCTATTATGCCTTGCCAAACAGGTGAAGATGGACAGTGGGTGTGTTTACATAATCCTGACAATATTTTCAGCTACTTTTAAGAAAACAAGCAATACATTTTTTAAAAATTTAATAGCTTATTAATCAAAAGACCAATTAACACCAAATTACACTGCAAGAATATTATTTTACTCCAAATTATCATAGTCAGAATGTTAGAAAATATTTTTCTTTACATATAGAGCATTTTTTTTTTGGGGGGGGGTGGGGGAAAAGCGTTGTCAAAGGGCATTTTGGGGTTTTCATTTCAGGGGTTTGACACCCCCTTTCCAGAGGACAATTTTGTCAGTTTTTATATTTTTGGAATGTACATCCATAGCTCTTCCTTCTGAAAAAATATTTGGTCCCTGGGCTTCAAGGGTAAACATTTCCTCCATTTTTAGGGGCCGTCTGACACCCCATCCCGACTGATATGTTTGTCATTTTTTGTGTTTCGTAATGTTCAGTCATACTGCTTCATACTGACAAAGTTTGGTGCATGGAGGAGATGGGATGAAATTGACCCGACTTTGGGGTCTCTTTGGTGGGGGGGGGGGGGGGGGGGGGGGGGGGAGGGAGGGGCTCGGGGGGCTTGAAACCCGAGGGCTACGGTCAGGCTGACATTTCTGTCAATGACTTTAATGGTCTAAGTAACTTCAAGGGGTCAAAATTAAGGATAAAATGGGGTGACTATTTCGGAACAAGCTCCTGGCCTATTCCTTCTGGCACTTAGTAAATTTTAAAAAAAAACAAACAAACAAACAAACAAAGTGAGTCATTGAATACCTACCCCTTATTATTGCATACACAATGACGATTACATTGCAGACTTGGAATACTAGGGTCACCCATATCATCCACAGTCCCGAAAGTGAGTATGTCTTTCCTATGTTGGTGCCTGTATTGTTAAAATTAAAAAGAGAGAAAACATAATGTAATTTCAAATGCTGGAAACAGCAGGTCACTGCCAATATCGTATTCTAAAACAACTATTTTGATGATATGATGATATTGCTTTATATTCTATGTCCTCGGTTATTCATATATATATATATTTAGTTGAGCAGTGTATATAAAAGCTTATATTCACTCCAAGTAGGGATATGTATGTATGTATGTATAATAGTTTGATAGGATGAGAAAAGCAATACGATATCTTTGCATAACTACATCTTGTAAACACACAGGGGGGGGGGGGGGTCATAAAGCTGTTCGTAAAGTTACGAATGACTTTACGAATGACTTTAATATGACAAACCAAATGTTATGCTGAATCATTTTTAACGGCAGCAAGGAAAAAGTTGAACTGTGCAGATGTAGATAAATATTCTTATTATAGCATACATTTTTAATGCAAAGTATATTTTTTGCCATAATTTAATTGAGTTTATTGGAAATACAGTCACACCTTGTTAAAACATCAGGAAAAACTTTGGGCATCCTATCTGGCACTTCATATTCAAGTCGTTCTTAAAGTCATGCGTAACTTTACGAACAGCTTTATGAAACACTATACATGTATATCCCAAATTATCTGGAAAAGACATTTCCTACTCACATGACACGTTCTTTGGCATCTTATCCTCATCCTCAGGCTGGTCGATGTAAACTACACGTAAAGAAGACACACTTGTAAAGTTCAAATTAGAATACAGACACTCAGTTGTTGTATTCTCGTCGAGAGGAAACAGATGAGATACAGAAGTGTTGTAAGTCCCATCTGCGTTATATTCCGCCATTTCATCATGTCCATTGCCCTCGTAAGACGTCCATGTGGGGAAAGTCATTGGAAAAATATGACTAACAGAACACGTCACGTTGAGTCCATTCGTCTGGCGATTGTACCCCATAGAAGGAGAGCTGACTGGTTTCGCTTAAAGAGAATAAGAACGAAAACAACTTATTTCCTTCTAAATGAGCGGTCCCACATAGATGAGCTTTATTTGATTTTTGATTTGATTTTATTGACTGTTTTCAATCATTCATATTAACATAATACTGTAGTGCATAACATAAAATTAAGAATAAGCCACTCGTTTTATTCACATTCTGAGAGTGTTTCTTTCTTTCCCGCACTTGATGAAAATAAGAAATATCAACTGATCTTGCTTCGGTGGAAAAATCACAAGATATTTCGTTTCTTTTGTTAAATTGATATCTCCAACAGAATCATTGAATTACGTTTTAAGCTCCTCATGGAAGCCATGCATTATATGCAGGCTAAAAGTCGAAAAGAATATTGCATCTTTATTATTAATATTGTTTTTATTAATATTGATTTGTAATCTCTGTTTACTGATACAAATATTAATAGTAGTACGAATACGAATCATATTATTGACATGAATACTGACATTAATATCATTTTTTTGGCATCAACAGTATGCATGGTATAACTAATAAATGTTGGTTAGAACTAGTAGAGATATGCAAAATCTTGTCACCTTTTATTTTTTCAATACCCATGTGGAATGATTATTCAAATCAAAATATGATAAACATTTTCTATCGAGACATAATAGAGGAGTGGTTCTTAGCCTGGTGTTCGTCCAGGGTTCGTCCTCAATCCATTCCCCAAAAGTAATGGATTGGTTATTAATGAAAAAATTAAAACCCTACATAATAACCATAAAATAATTAGTACCATAAATATCAAGTTTAATGTCATAGGCAGACTCAGCACCACCATCGACTGAAGTAACGATACACCTGTAGAGGCCTTGATTGGTTAGGTTGACATGGTATATGGTCATCGAAAAGTCGTCGTTGATTCTAAATCCCGTTGAATTGCCTGTTTCTCCTTCATACCACCATGCGACGGCGTGTCCATCCTTCATGAAGATATCTGGACTACTGCTTCTGTACCACTGAACTGCAAAGATGTCTTTTGCACAGATATGGCAGCTGCATGCCAAGTCGACATGGGCATGAAGCTCCACCGGAAGAGTCACGATTTGTCCATAAGTTTCTGAAAGACCGAGACAGTTATTTTATGATTAATTTGCATTCTCGATGATGATTATAATGAAAGCAATAATGATGAGGATACGTATGAAACTAGTGCCACAACGATGATAATACCTGAAACATGACAATACAAAATAAATAATCATTATAACAAGGGTAAAGAAAACAATACTTGAAATGTCATAGAAATGATAGGCGGGTCATCCCTTTTGCCCCTGAATATATTTCAGCTTGGCTGTTGGATGTGCAACGTAATTAACACCCATATGGGATGAACACTGAACACTCTTCAAGAAGAAGGAAACTACACTCAGCAACAACAAAAAATAAGAGTGGACACTTTATTATTCCAAAATGTCATATCAACTGTAAATAAAATAAAATAAAATTTATTTCAAAGTAAATAGAAATTATTACTCTACCAACATCAATTAAGATCACGTTTTGAACCTTCAGATTAAACGTAAATGAAATATAATGAAATGTATATCAAATTATATAGAAATTATTACTCTACCAACATCAATTAAGATCACGTTTTGAACTTTCAGATTTGGATCGGCACATCCATTTAACCGTTAGAAGGTCTGATTAAGAAAATAGAAAAATAAAGCAAGTAGCCATTCAAATGTTGATGGGCATTTTTAACTTGTAGTGTCAAATTAGAACAATGAAAACAAAAATCAAGAGAAAAACTTAAATTAGTGGTTGTGCTTATCAAAACCATGCCGTCTTGAGACTACAGTTGACATCCACAGGACACAGTCCTCCTCATTGTTTCTCTTTTTTAAGAAGAAGAAGAATGTCTTACAGATGCACATGTGCATTAACGTTTGAATGGCTCCTTGATCCATGTTTTCACTTTCATAATCAGACCTTTTAACGGTTAAATGAACGTGCCCATCTAAGCGTGAAAGTTTAAAACAATAACAAGTGTACAATCTCGTATTATTATTGTTATTATTATTTTGCTGAGTGTGGTAGGTCCAATTGCTTCCTATGATTTGGCTATAAGTAAAAGGGTGACAGGTACAAGTCATTACCAGGGCTAATGCTATGCCAAAAATGCAGAATGGCAGCTGGACAGGTATACTTTGAAAGTCAACCATAGGCATTTAAATCATATCATGCTTACATCTCAAAGGAGTTTGTTTCATGTAGTGATTTGAACTTACTTTTTAAACGTTCCAAAAACACTTTTGTGGTTGATTGAATTCATATTCTTTAAATATGTTAACGTTACAACGGATTATATCCATGCAATTAAAATGTCCAAGGCTTCGTGTGAAAATCCTGAAATACAAGAAAAGGCTTCATGATTAAATTAGATTCTTAATTTTCAAATGAGCATTTACTGTAAATTATAAAACCTATGTTCATGAGAACTATCATAAGTAAAATAGTAAAGTAAAATAGGCTGCGGGAAGCTTGCTCACCAACTATTCACTAACGACATCCTAAATAGTTGAAATATTGATCGGACGTATATTGATTTCGTCCAAAATAATGAATGTGTAAATGTTATGTGGAAGTCAAACAAATACAAAGCAGACATGCACACACACACACACATCCAAACTCATACCGTGACGCCCAATCTGCGAAACAGATAATAGACGTGTATTTATAGCTATATCTGTCTCAATCTAGAGAAGAAAGACCATAAACCGATCGATATGAATGCCAAATACCTGTTGTTGCACTGGAAAATACCAGGAAACATGCAAGCACTACTGACAATTTCGTCATTTTTTAATGCAAAATAGGCTATTCAATGATGACACAATACGACCCTTTTTCCGGTTGTGTGATATTTTTGTATGTATGTCTTTAAAAATTACATTCTTAGTCATTGTTTCGTATGTTTCATATTTAACACATTCCTTTTGTATTTTTCATGTATTTACATCATTTGTAAATGATGCATGCTGACCAGAGTAAAAAAATAAAAAAATAAATAAAGATTGTGAAATTATATCACGAGCGAGCCTCACTATCAGTATTCATGAATGCACACTATGAATATGTATTTACGCATGCGCTGTTAAGCTTGCGCTTAACCTTTTTTAATATAAAGTATAGAACGTGGCACATCATTAACTGTAAGATTAAGGGTTCTATCCTCTGCATATATATATATATATATATATATATATATATATATATAATATTATATATATATATATATATATATATATAATTGGGGGGTGTGAGGAGCGGGGTAAAAGGGATATTCTCTTTTTTCCCCTAAGTAGGTTTTTCTTTCTTCTCATTAAAAAAAAAATTGTTTGTTGAAAGAGAAAGAGTATCGGATGTGATTCGAGTACAATAAATAATCATGTTTCTAAAGTGATTTCCTTTATTTTTATTATTTCGACCATTTTTACTCGCTTCATTAGTGCAAACATTACAATTAGAACTTCACTCTCCCATTGACTGATTTGCAATATAATGTGAAGTTTTATCATGCTTTGCAGTTGTGTGTATGAGGGGTGCCATCTTAGTTGGCCTCCTGTATTTTCCTATATTATAGCGCGTATAATAAATCATTTTATCTTCTATCATTTTGATCATTTTTAATCGTTTCATTAGACATGTTAGATTAAACATTCAAATAAGAACTTTAATTTGACATTGGCTGATTTGCAATGTAACATGAAGTTTTAACACGCTACAAAGTTTGATATAAAGGGATGTCATTTTGGTTGGCCTCCTGTATCATTTTGGATGGCCTCCTGTGTTTTCCTGCATTATAGAGTGTATAATAAATCCTTTCATGACCTATTATTTTCATCATTTTTACTCGTTTCATGAGTGGAAATATTCAATTTAGAACCTCAATCTCCCATTGACTGATTTGCAATGTAACGTGAGGTTTTAACATGCTCCGCAGTTGTGTTTAATAAGATGTCATTTTTGCTTGGCCTCCTGTGTTTTCCTACATTATAGTTCGTATAAAGAAGGCTTTTATGTTAATTATTTTCATATTTTTTACTCGTTTTATAAGTTGAAACATTCAAATCAGAACTTCAATCTCCCATGTACTGATTTGCAATGTAGCGTGAAGTTTTAAAATGCTTTGCAGTTGTGTATAAGGAGATGTCATTTTGGTTGGCCTCCTGTGTTTTCCTACATTATAGCGTGTATAATAAATCATTTTGTGTTCTATTATTGTGATTATTTTTAACCGTTTCATTGGATAAAATATTCAAATAAGAACTTTAATCTTCCATTGGCTGATTTGCAATGTAACATGAAGTTTTAACAAGCTACAAATTTGGGTATAAAGGGAGTCATTTTGCTTGGCCTCCTATGTTTTCCTACGTAATAATAAATCCTTTTATGTTCTATTATTTTCATCATTTTTAATCGTTTAAGTAGGACCTACATGGAACATTCAAATAAGACTTGTACACACATGTGCATGGAATAAATTTTCGGCATGAACACTTCAACTGTTTCTCGTCATAATTATTTCGAATATGAGGGCATTTGAAGAGCAATCCCTTTCAAGGGAAATTCCTACCATGATGTTATTCCCAACTGATATCAAAAGAATGAGAAAGCT
This sequence comes from Heliocidaris tuberculata, assembly GCA_025618425.1. Taxonomy (NCBI): domain Eukaryota; kingdom Metazoa; phylum Echinodermata; class Echinoidea; order Camarodonta; family Echinometridae; genus Heliocidaris; species Heliocidaris tuberculata. The sequence continues at coordinate 24,808,077 of CM046843.1, read as the reverse complement.
AAGAAATTATTTTTCACCTTTCCCAGAACTCAACCGTCTCTTTGATCAATAATGAATGAGATCTTAATAATAATTTTCTTAATCCCATAAACATTAGACTTAACACTATTCGTAAGATATATGCCCCCAGAATGGAGCTGCTATGATATTTTTCCAGGGCTATATAGGACTCGTGTATACAGTGGGGGTCAATAAAAAGAAATCTATGTTCTCGTTACAATATATCTTTAAAAAGAAGTGAAAATGCTGAAATAACGTACAGTGGTAAAATAGCTGATAATATCTCCTTTAATTTTATATGCTGCATGCTCACCCAAAATTGATCATGGATGGCTTAGCACTGCAGTCATGGGTGTCGATCCCGGGGGATGGGGGGATATATATCCCCTAAAAAAAGTGAGGTGGGGAATGGCCTGCATTATCATCCCCAATATTTTTGAATAAAATAAATAAGAATTATTATACATTCATTTAAAACTAATAATTATCCAAACTCATGATGTTTGATCTTGAAATACCATTACATTCTTTAATGATTAGAAGTAAGGAAATAAGATATGCCATAATTTCAATGTGAAAATATCGAAGAAAATTGGTTCGCTCGCATTGTTATTCTCAATTAAGCGGTTCCGTCCATTGGCGTAGATCCGTGCATTCCTTTTTTTCATTAAAAATCATGTAGGGATGCTCTAAATTGTTTTTAAGTTTTATAGACAGATTTTTGAAAAAGTCCCTCCCCTTTCGTCGCTTCGCAAAGTGGGGTGCCCAGGCGGCACTTGGAGGGGGCACAAAAAACGCAAAGTGCCATCATTTCTAAATTAAAAACGCTCATTAATCTGAGTTTGTGCATGGGGGGGGGGGGGGCGCAGATTTGATAGTTTGCCCCAGGCGCCACAATACCTAGATACGCCACTGCTTGTTCATTAACTTTGCAAGTCCAAAGCAGAACTATCATTTTACTATTAAGATATATATATATATATATATATATTAATATATATATATATTCTTTTTTATACATTTTTTTTTTGTGTACCAATCATTGTAGATGACATGTAAATATTTTGTTTTGTCTTTGATTTAATATAACATACAATTTTAAAAAATGCATGTATATTTCACTAAATCTATATGTACTAATTGCAACGATATGCAGGGTTTCATTTTTTATTGACTCCCTCCCCTTTCAATCCCCCCTCAAAAAAAAAAAAATTCATACAAACTTAGAGCTTCGAAAGGGGGTCACCACTATTCCCGCCCCTTGAATTTTCTGTGTCATTACAAATGCCATCACAAGCTTCATTTAAGACTAGTTATTTTTTTCTCAATAAAGAAAGAAAACAGGAGGCCATGCGACCAAAATGACGTCCCTTTTTACACAACCTTATGAGACACATATGAAACTGCACGGCGCTATATTGTAAATCATCCAGTGTTTCATCTAATGAAACGAATAACAATGATCAAAATAATGTAACATAAAGGATTTATTATATATACGAGCTATAATGTAGGAAAACATAAGAGGCAGCAAAATGGGACAGGAGGCCCAGCAAAATGGCATCAATTTCACAACTTTGTGACATGATAAAATTTCACGTCTTATTGCAAATCAGTCAATGGAAGATTAAAATACATATTTGAATGTTTCATCTCGTGAAACAAGTAATAATGACCAAAGTAATAAAACGTAAAGGGATTTTATACGAGCTATAATGTAGAAAAACACTGGAGGCCAACCAAAAGGACACTTCATACACAACTTTGTATAGCGTGTTAAAACTTCACTTTACATTACAAATCAGCCAGTGGAAGATTAAAGTTCTTAGTTGAATGTTTACTCAAATGAAACTGTAGCAATAATCAAAATAATAGAACATAAAAGGATTTATTATGAAAGTTATAATGTAGGAAAACACGGGAGGCCGAGCAAAACGGGGCAGGACGCCCAGCAAAATCCCTTTCACAACATTGTAGCGTGTTAAAACTTCAGATTCATTGCAAATCAGCCAATGGAAGATTAAAGTTCTTATTTGAATGTTTCGACTTATGAAACCAGTAACAATGAATAAAATACAATATAAAAAGATTTATTATACGAGCTATAATGTAGGAAAAGACAGGAGGCCAACCAAAATGACATCCCTTTATCATGTTTATATCCAACTTTGTTGCCTGTTAATACTTTATGTTACATTGCAAATCAGCCAATGGAAGATTAAAGTTTTTATTTGAATATTTCCACTCACGAAACGAGTAAAAATGATCAAAGAACATGAAAGGATTTATTATACCTGCTATAATGTAGGAAAGCACAACAGGAGGTCAACCAAAATGGCATCCCTTTATATCTAACTTTTTAGCATGTTAATACTTTATGTTACATTGCAAATCAGCCAGTGGAGGATTAGATAGTATATGAATGTTTCTTCTAATGAAACGATTAACAATGATCAAAACAATAAAAGAACATAAAAGGATTTATTATACGCGCTATAATATAGGAAAACACGCCAACCAAAATGACACAGCGGAGGCCAAGCAAAATGAAACCTCTTAATACGCAAGTTTGTAGCGTTTTAGAACTTCACATTACAATGCAGGCAGGCAATGGGAGATTTAAGTTTTAATTGTAATGTTTGCACTAATAAAACGTCGGAGTAAAAATGGTCAAAATAAAAGAAACAAAGGAAATCATTTTAGAAACATGATTATGTATTGTACTCAAATCACATCCGATACTCTTTCTCTTTCAACTAACATGTTTCTTTCTTTTTTTCATGAGAAAAGAGAGAGAAAAAAAATTTATGCCAAAGCACGAATCTATTTTTTTTTTTTTTGGGGGGGGAAGAGTAGTTACCTCTTACTACGCCCCCCCCCCCCACAAAAAAAAAACAAAAAACAAAAAACAAAAAACAAAGAGAGGAGATGTTCGGAGAATTGAACCATCGATCTTGAAGTTATTGTCGTGCTACGTCATAACCGAAGTATCTGCGCTGTGAACACGTAATACCGAGTGGAAACAAAGCTTATATCCAAAAAGTTTAAGTGCAAGTTTAACAGCGCATGTGCAAATGCATATGCATAGTGTATTTTTATGAATATTGATGAGATTCCACCATTATCATTTTGGTTGGCCCCTTTTAGTGTTTACCACAGAATAAAGTAGAGATCAGGGTTTCGTTTCATCAAATCAACTCCACGACATGATACTCATCGGCTAAAAAACATAGCCTATATCACAGTCCACTGGATTTATTGTCGATTTCGCAAACAGATTTCGAGGCTGAGTTTTTCCCAAACTGTTCCAAAATGTCAAAAGTGGCAGTGAAAAGTAATACTGATGATACAAACATCCCGTTTACATGAAAAGATATGTTACTTAAGGCATATTAGAACTTACAAAATTGAGAAAAACTCGAGGATGCTTTTGCGATGTACGAATCTAGATTTGTAAATAAGGATACCGTAAGTGACTATAATTAAGAAGACCCAAATCGTGTTCACTCTAGAGAAAATGATTAAATCAAGATATTTTATGATACAATCCTTAATATTAATTCCTAAAAATACATTTAATATTACTTATATCAAAGCACTGCGTAAAAAGGGAGAAATATAGGGAAAATACATGCATGATAAGTAAGCGTTTGTATTTGTCTGTATATACAGACTGTTCCGTTAGACGCTTCTTCTAAGTTCTATGGTAAACCGATGTGAGTATTTTAATATTAATTTCATTTATTTGTTGGGGGTCAAGAAGTCATTTAGGGCATATTGTCCGTCTGTACAATATAATAATAAAGACATTAGAAAAACTATTTGATAAAAGAATGATAAAGGAATGTGCTTGGAGATCGGGAAATAAATTTTCTCTTAATTTACATTTCTCTTTTTTTTTTCGCAGCCCATAGACAAAGTAAAAGCTCTCTTGTGATGGCGTTCTAAAAAGATATGACAGGTTTGGAGTATCGATAATTCACTAGTCAGGGAAGTTGTCGCTGGTCTTGGCAAAGACGGTTTTGTGAAACAATTAGCAGACAAGTTGAGCTACAGCGTTGAGATGTCTCTTGTCGTTATCAAGGTGAAATTAAATGTAATTTCTACTCTACACTTCTACAAAATTCACACCTGAAAGCTTCAAGGCACAATGAAAAAAGTGTTCAGTGTCTTAGTATAGCGTCTAGTTATCTTATTACTTGACTATGCATGTATCCTCAATCTGGGATTTCATGTGAATTCTTTTAACTCCATGAAGCTCCAACACGTAGTGATGGAGCTCCAGGTACAAATAACCGAAGTCTTCCTCGCCGCTTGTTTGGCTGGTGGCATCGATCACTTAATATCGGCAGGTAAGATGAAAATCTGTACTTACATTTCAAGAGAATTACTGTAACTTTCCAGCAGGCACTTTGATTTCACAATTTGACGATTATTTCGATGAAAAAAAAATGGAATTTCGTCGCCGAGCCGATCTTCCCCCGTACTGCATCGTCGATTCAAATGACTCTAACGCACGGCTGAAGTTAGTGAATTCTCAATATGCCAAACTCCCGCCCCCCCCCCCCACACACACACACACTCGGAGGTCGGAGGGACGGCATGCGTGTTCCCAAAATCTCCTGTGAAGGGGTACTTTTCGTACACAATCCGGCCGTGAATTGTAAAATAAGGGGGTGTATTTGACTTTTCACCATGAGATTTCTTTTAAAACTGGTGTTTCTCTCTCTCTCTCTCTCTCTCTCTCTCTCTTTGGACTCCTGAGAAATTTAAAAAGGGGGTTATATAATATCTCGAAAGTCATAGAAAAATTGATCAAATCCCGGGATCGTGGTGTGCGTCGTGAAACCTGCCAAAAATGGCAAAATTGCGACGACTTTGAGCAAGACCCAGAGTCTCATCGTTGTGGATATTGTGGCTGCCTACCTGAGGCTCACAGGGTCTCACATTCAGGTGAGCAGTTTGCCCGGTAGTTTTCTTGCGAAATTAACACTTTCTAACTCATTTTCCTACACTCATGAAAATGAATGTGTGGGACTGATATACAGTTTTGTATAATATGTACACCACGATCTACCGTACGTACCAGGCTAACTAGATCTATAGAAAGTCGCCGGGGATAATTTCTTAAATGGTATAGCTTACAAACTATCATTGAATGGGGGGGGGGGGGTGCGGAGGGTGCGAACGCACCCCCCTCCAGACAAAAACACAAAAAAAAGGATTTTTTTTTTTTTGGGGGGGGCGTCGCCGGGTGGGGAGTGTCTTTTGAAAAGGGCGACATGTTCTTATTGTGTAGTGTCGAACAGCTCATATCTGCGCCACCAGCACCACTGCCTGACATTGGAGTTGGTAAGTTTTGTCTTTTTTTTTTTCCAAAAGGCACCCCCCCCCCCTTGAAAAAAGCTGGTGACGGCACCACCAAAGCTTATATAATTATATTTTTAAATGACTGCATTGAGTTCTGACTGTGAGATCCTTTTTTTTTAACATTAAAAAAATCTCTCCTAATGCTAAGGCATTGTACTTGTAATTGTATTGACAGCTTACCTGAGCTGAGATGAGGGGGGGGGGGGGGGGGGCCCTGGGAAAATGAAATACAGCCCAAAATGCTGACCCCCCTTTTTTTTTCTTTTGCTTGTCAGAGAATTTTGGAGTGAAAAGGGACCCCCAAAATGCTGATGACCATTTCTTTTTTTTTTTTTTTTTTTTTTTGCTTGTCAGAATTTTGTTTTGTTTTGTTTTTTTTAGGTAAAAAAAGACACCCAAAATGCTGATGACTTTTTTTTTGTTGTTCATTTTGCTGGTCAGAAAATTTTGTTAATATTTGGCCCCCTCCATCATAAAATGGATCTGCCAAGGGGGGGGGGGGGGTTCTGTCCTGAAATATGGAGTTGGGTTGAGAGCTCACCTGAGATAGGGGGTACATTGAGCAGTGTTCCGTATTTAGGGGGGGGGGTCTCCAAGGTAGGAAAAGCCCCTCGAAATGCCCGCCAAAAGCCCGCGAAAGGGGGTTCAGAAATTTTGGTCGACCTGAGCTAGATAGGGGGTGCTTTCGAAGGGAGGGAACGAGCATACGCGTACCCTAAATATTACTTAGTGGGGGGCCGGGCCAAACTCAGCATGGGAATCTGTGTATTCCGCGTACGGTGACTTAATCTATATCAAATTCTTGCACAGCAGGCCTATAAGTCAAACTAAATCACTGGAAATACGTGGTGAAATTTAAACGTATTCAGAGTATAATACATTTGTATCTCAGGCATAATCGTTAAACGGGCCCCGCAACTTGTGTGGGGCTCCTTACCTTCTAACTTCAGGGAGCGCCGTCGCCGAAAACTCCAGATACAAATGTACTAAGTTAAAATCTTCTCCAGTTTGGCTCCTTTTTTTTTCAAAACGGAACAAGGAAGGATGGAAATTTGTATTAAGAAAAAAAAAATTGTAACTCACTAGTAAGAGTCCAATATATTCGATTTGATGGGGAAAATGCATTTTACTGGCATCGCCGATATTCTCTCCGTATTGTAGCTCCGATTCAAACTACTCAGAATTACAACCTAGTCTTCTACTTAAAATGACGAATACAGTCATTGTATCATTCCCCCTTTAAAAAAGGGACTAGCATAATCATTTTAAAATGTTTTTTATTTGTTGCCATCTAGCAGTAAATTTGGGCAAATTAGCTTGGCATGATGCGCACGCACATGCACGTACAATCTCAATCTGTAGGCGGGGCTATGTCAGACTGGCACAGTAAGCAGGGGCAGCCAAAGAATCCATGGGGAGCGGGGGGGGGGGGGAGGTTTAGGCTTAAAGGGGGTACCCAATGCTGAAACAATGTTAGTTCATTTAAAAGATCATAATTTTATTAGCAGAAAATCATCTGCCTTAAGTTTTTTTAAAATTCGTGTTGCCAGAAAAATCCCCGAAATATGGTAAGACTTCAGGATATTTTGGCCCCTCAGCTGTGTCCCAATTTCAGCTAGGTAACCACAATGACGTCAAAGTGGTTACCCAGGTTCGCGTATTGCAGATGTGTTGCGCGCTAGACTGTACAAAATGCATTACACCTTGCGCGCATTTTGCTATAATTGCGCGACAAGGTAACCACTTTGACGTCATTGTGGTTACCTAGCTGAAATTGGGACACAGCTGAGGGGCCAAAATATCCTGAAATCTTACCATATTTCGGGGATTTTCTGGCAACACGAATTTAAAAAAAAAATTTAAGGCAGATGATTTTCTTCTAATAAAATCATGATCTTTTAAATGAACTAACATTGTTTCAGCATTGGGTACCACCTTTAATAAAGATCGGGGGAGAAATGACAGAAATTAGTGGATTTGACTTTATCTCTTTTTAAAGTTTGATAACTATTAGCGAACTCTCTAGGTTAATAAATTTTTTAACATTAGAATCGGTATTTTCCTAATGACGATAAATGAACGCGGACAACAAGGACAATGATAATGTGTATAAGATCAACACCAATAATTATGTACTACTACGATTATCTTTTTGTAATTATTATTGTTATTATTGTTATTATTATTATTATCATTTTAAAATTATAATTATTGATATTATAATTATTCCAAAAAAATGTTTTCTTTAATATCATCATCATTATTATCAGTAGACTAAGTAGTAGTATAATTATTATTTTCATTATCATTATTATTATTATTATTGTTATTATTATTATTATTATTATTATTGTGATATAATTGATATAAAGCTTAAAAAGACACCGCGTCTTTCATAATTGAAAGAGTCAAAATTAACGTACTGTTACGCTCTAACTCATAGAGTTAGGCATTTCTGCCCTCCTAGTTCTACTTGGGCATACAAGTGTCCATTTCATGAATATACACAGCCTGACCAGTCTTAGTACAGAGTGAGTCATTATAGTGACATATGAACTTGGGTATGAACTATGGGTCAAGCCTATAAATGGGTTATCATAATGGAGTGTCATATACAGAGACCAGAATAAGCTGTCTTTATAAATATAAACAATATACATTATTTTCGGAGCAGTGATTCTATTTATAAGCACCTCTGGTTAGGATAGGAGTCAGTCAGTTAGTGTTATGAGTTAGCTTGAGAAGTATTCAGTTGTGAACCTCTGAATGTTCCAGTATTAATTGAAGTTGTAAGCAGCTACAATAAAGTCTTGACTAAGAAATATATGACATGACTTCAGAGTCCTCATTCCTTCGTCTTAAACCGGCTGATTACAAAGCCGTGACATTGGTGGCAGGCGGCGTGATTTGGACTTTAACACGTGGTTCGGTAATATGGCTATGATCAAAATGGAACGACGACGAAATCGAACTCGAATGAAAGGAAATTAATGTGTATCTACCATGTCCACTCACTGAAGTTTATCAACCTGGACCTTCCACCGGTACTTTGATAGCGTCGATGGATTACTCGACCTACTCAAGCAATGATGTTGGCTAGAATGGTGGTCGTCACGTTTTGTCTTCGTGATCTGTAGCTGGAATTCGATGTCGAGTTAGCTGTCGCATGTCCTGGTCGATGTTGCTGCGAGTGTCAACCTGCCCTGCGTCTTTGACAGAGACGCCGTCGCTGGATGTGATATCCGGGCCGTGGGGAGTCACTTTCAGGAAGTTTCGACGGGATTTAACATAGCTGATTTCGCCAAGATTCATCACCGATGTCGGGATCGTGTAGTGGAAGATGACGATACAACGAATCAAATGGAAATTGAGTGCCTTTTGAGAGTTTTCGCGGTTGCTGCATTGAGTGTCAGTCCTAGCATGTATACGGGAGCACGGCAATGGCAACGAAAGGATGCGGTCATGGGCCAGTTATTTTGTTTAGTAGTGTTAGGGCCACTTTATTTTTATTTGGTTTATTTTTCATGGGCATCAGTAAGGAAAGCGGAGTCAGAGCGTCATCGATATCCCGACATCGTGTTAGTAGATTTGTTGTGGGTGAATCTTCGGCAAGAAGTCGGAAAGAATGAGGAAACATATCAGCTTAGAGATCACGAATCAATCCGAATGATATCGTGGGAGCGACGTCAACCATTTATGAGCACGTTGTTGCGTGATGTAGAGGTTGAGGACCCTCCATAACTTTTTGTGATTTGTGTGACACCGTGAGACGACCTGATGATCAGACCGAAATCGAGAATCTGTAACTACAGGTAATACGCTCTGTATTTCTTGAACGGACATAATAGAACAATATTCTTAACTGAAGATTATTCATCTTTACTCATCTTGCTTCCCGATAAATGAACATGATTATGATGAAGATAACGCACTGGCTTGAACAATATTCAGATATTGGAACTCATGAAAGTAGTATTCAAATTATATCTGAGTAGTAGAATATTGTAATACGTTGTGCATGTAAACATTTTTACCCTTTGAAAATTGGAACGTGTTTTATGTAACATATTGTGGTGTTTTTTCTAAACTTTTTTGATATTTTGTGATTTTAGAATCGCCCAAAATACATTTGATATTGGAGACTTAGTTTACTGTTTGGACTCCACAAAACAAAAGGGATTAAGTCCTAAACTCAATCCTGTAAAGTGGAAAGGACCATATGTGGTAATAAGGAAATTGAATGATTTGTTATTTCAAATTCGTCAAAACAAATCTAAGCCCAAAATAATGCATCACAATAGGTTGAAAAGATACCTCAACATACATCTACATGTAAATCCAGACATGTGCAAACAGAAGACTGAGTCTTACAAATAGGCAGAAGTATGCCATATTTTGTTGTAATTGTATTAATGTATATGTATAATGAAGTGTTAAGAATTAATTTTACATGTTATTCATTGTTAAAAGGTTTAGCTGGTTATATTTCTAAGCAAATTAATTGTTTCTTCGTATTCCATGTCTATCCCAGGCCTTTTCGCTATTCTTCCACTTTCTTTACACCTTTTCCCTATCTTCACTTTCTTGATTTCTGTTTCATTTCTGTTTTCAACTGCTTCTCATTTGGTACTTTCTTATATGGGGACATTATATTTTGCTTGTTGAAACTTGTTTATGTTCAATGAAGTGTACCTGTGTTATGTACTTGTACTGTAGGTTTTTATTTAATTTGATTTTTGTTGCACTATTATATAGTAGACGTATTTGTGTTCTCTCATAGCTAATTTATTAGCATCATTTTGAAGTATTGGTGTAGTTATGTTTTAGTGAGTTATCTCATTACGTAAGAATTTTGAATGATTATTTTCCGGTCAGTAGTACCCTTTTTTTTTTTTTTCGTTTATGTACATGTTTGTATTTATTTAATGGGTAGTGTTACTGTCAAGCCGTAAAACTTTTTGTAATATTTGGAGCATTGTATTAGTGCATTCTGTTTCTGCCCTATCAATCCCCTCTCACTTTCTTGCCCCTTTGCCCTGTTCCTATCCTACGGGTTCTTTTCTCTGTATTATTTGCAGTTTGTTAGAAGATTTTATCTGCTCCTTTTCTAAGTATTATGCAGCAGTATTTTAAACTGTACTTTACAATACCAGTTGTGTATTTGTAATCACTTCAAACAAGTTCAAGATAACTCAGTTTTAAACCTAGATCGTACAAGGAAAATCAAATGGAGAATGATATCCACCAGTTCTCTGGAAGGCATTGTTTTTAAAATTCTCCCTAAGGTGACATCGGCCAAGCCATATAGTGACCAGTCTGTATAGGATGAAGTTTTTAGTTCTGTTTTAGAGTTTTGTTTACGATTTTTGTTGCATTCTTAAAGGCATTTTAATTATTGCATGTGACATCAAGGGTGATGTTAGAATACTGTAGGCTTTTGACTGTTATAAAGTTATGTTTTATATTGTTTTCTAGTTTAGTTTGTAGATTATTACATCCTATTGTCATGTTATGTAAGTACAGAGTTGATTAATCATTCTGTAGTTCTTTAATTGGTTGTGCTAAGTTTAGAGGTGTTTTTTCCGCCATCGTTCTTTTTCATTACTTTATCTTATACCTGTATTTCAACCATTACAATAGCATTTGTTTTCTTTTTATGGTGTCACTAAATCTTATGTTTGTATTGAGGGCAATACAATTTTTTTCAAGGGGGGGTGTTACGCTCTCACTCATAGAGTTAGGCATTTCTGCCCTCCTAGTTCTACTTGAGCACACAAGTGTCCATTTCATGAATATACACAGCCTGACAAGCAGCTGGCCAGTCTTAAGACAGAATTAGTACAGAGTGGGTCATTATAGTGACACATGACCTTTGGTATGAACTATGGGTCAAGCCTAATGGGTTATCATAATGGGGTGTCATATGCAGAGACCAGAATAAGCTGTCATTATAAATGTAAACAATATACATCATTTTAGGAGCAGTGAATCTATTTATAAGCACCTCTGGTTAGGATAGGAGTCAGTCAGTTAGTGATATGAGTTAGCTTGAGTAGTATTCAGTTGTGAACCTCTGAATGTTCCAGTATTATTTGAAGTTGTAAGCAGCTACAATAAAGTCTTGACTAAGAAATATATGACATGACTTCAGAGTCTTCATTCCCTTCGTCTTAAACAGGCTGCTTACAAAGCCGTGACAGTACGTAAGAGTGCATAGATTCTAAAGTGAATCGCATTTACAGATGCAATTTCTCTTCTCGAATTATGAGCTGATTTTGGGATTCGCCACGTGGTCCATCTCCCTCCCCCCCCCCCATCCCCCCCCCCCTCTCTCTCTATAGCTCTCTGTCTCTCTTTCTTCCTCCGTCTCTCTCTGTCTTTCTTTCAAATTTAATCTTATCATGGGAGATGGGTATTTTCTCCTTGATCTAATTTCCTATCAAAGTTATGTGTTGTAATGAAATGAAATCTGCAAATGAAACAACAAAAATACTCATATCACCAAAGTCATACATTACTATGTACTTTGAATAGAGCGGGATTTTAGGTATAGTCTTAATTTATTTCAATTACTTTCATTGTCATATGTTTATTCTCTTCACTTTTTTGTCATACCTCCTTAACTGTATTTCTGATGCCTGGTAACTCTCTTTCATAATGATAATAACAGCAATAACATCAATAATAATATAAGATATAATAATAATAAATATAAAAGTAAAACATTTAATTTTAATGATGGTAATAACATTTGTATCAATAATAATAATAATGATAACAATAATAATAATAATAATAATAATAATAATGATAATAATTAAAATAATGGTGATGATGTAAAAATAATAATAATAATAATAATAGCAATAATAGTAATGATTATAATAGTCTTCATGATCACTTTTATAATAATTAATAATACTGACATTAACAGTAGCAATGATATTGTTATTGCCATTAATAACAATTATGATAACAGTAATATTAGTAAAAAGATAATTATGATAATAATATTAATATAATAAAAATAATATTAATAATAATATCAATAACAATAATGATAATAATAATAATAACAATAATAATTAATAATAATAATAATAATAATAATGATAATAAATATTAATAATAGTGATAACAAATTAAAAATACAAGACAATAATGGTGCAATGACATATTATGTCTCTATGTTTTATATGCTATCTCCATATGTTTTTAAAATATTGTATACATGTGAATTTTTAATGTTTTAATGTTTTTCGAATCTTGTATAAATATCTATATGTGTTTTTATTGTACATCACACTCAATTCAGCCTTTGGGCTGCCATGTGCTGCTTTAAATAAACCATTATCAATCAATCAATCAATAATTAAAGACGAAAGTGTAGTGATAGCTAGTTAACAGAGTCTGCAAATACAGACTAGCATGTATAGCTAAATATAGAATGACCTGTAACCCATGACTCATGACCGGTCAGTAATGAAACAATGAGTACTTGTATGATACCTGCACATGGATACTTGACTACAAAGATGTCTGCCTGCACAGTACCTTAATAAAGCTATGCCATCTTATAAGTTCAATCAAGCTCTCTAACTGGTCTTCTATAAGAATATAATATGGTGTCAGGATTCAGCAGCAATGATTTTTGCTGAGCAACCCAGCTATATGGAGGATTCATTGAAATCAGGCCAGTTCAGTCCAATTCTTTTTTGTGATGTGAGAGATGATGAGAGGGCTTAGAGTCTAAGTGAATGTAGTTATGTCCATAATAGTTAGCTCTGTCGTTGTATGGATTGGAGTGCATAGCTCTTCTGTGCCGGGCCATTTCCAGTATAACGGGCAGTAAGCGTGACATATATGGGGCATGAACATATAGAAAACTCAGTGAAAGTTTAATAATTGAGCTTAAAGTATTTGTTGCAAAGATACAAAAAGAAAAGGCTAATTGTTACTCTGTTCATGTGAGTCAGTACACTAGGCTAAGAAACAAAAAGAAACAAAATGGCAAATCTCAGTCAACCTCCTCCACTCGACTTAAAGGGAAATATTTCTGAGAACTGGAAAAGGTTCAAACAAAAATTCACTCTATACAATGTTGCCTCAGGAATGTCTGAAAAAGACGAAAAGTCACAAACCTCAATGCTTCTACACGTCACTGGCGATGCTGCCTTGGAATTATATAATACGTTTCTGTTTGCTGAGGGTGAGAGCATGAAGCTTGATAAAGTGTTGGACAAAGAGTATTGCATGCCGAAACGTAATTTGACGTATGAGAGACATAGATTTTTCACAAGATCTCAGTTAGTGCACGAGAGTGTTGATCAGTACGCAACAGAATTGCGGAGTTGTACTCAGTCGTGTGAGTTTTCCATGTTGAAAGAGAGTCTTATCCGGGACAGAATTATCTGTGGTATTTTAGACGATGGTCTAAGAGAACGTTTGTTGAGGCAAGATGATCTCACATTGGATAGAACGTTGCAAGTATGTCGTGCGGCTGAACAAACTCGAACGCAGGCACAAGCGTTGAGTTCCGCAGGGGAAAACGCCTCAATTCCGGTAGATTCTTTCAGCAAGACTAAGAAGAAATCTTCTGGTTCAAAGTCAAAACGGTCGAAACCTCAAGGTCGTACTAACAGTGAAGCATGTAGTCGGTGCGGAAACCGACATAGCAAAGACAAATGTCCCGCACAAGGTAAAACATGCAAGAAGTGCGGTAAGCAAAACCATTTTGCTAAATGTTGTAGAACCCCAGTAGCCAAGGTCAATGAACTGCAGCACTTGGAGGTAGATTCAGAAGGTTTCACGATTTGTTCTGTCGAATCAAAAGAATCCTCGGAAGAATGGAAAGTCAATCTACTAGTCAATGACCAGTCAGTTGAATTCAAGATTGATACTGGTGCCCAGGCAAATCTTCTTCCTGAGACAGTCTTTCACAAATTGAAACCAAAACCAAAGCTGCAAAAAGCCAAAGTGATGTTGACAGGCTACTATGAAACAGCTATCCCAGTCAAAGGTCGTTGTTTTGTACAAGTTGAGTACAAAGGAATCAAACACAGTGTGCCGTGTCTAGTCATTCCTGGAAATCGTCAGCCTTTGTTAGGATTACGGACAAGTGAAGACTTGTGTCTGGTGAAACGAGTGTATCATGTTGAAAAACAAACTGAACAAGGAACAGGCAAAAGTGTAGTGCAAGACTATCAAGATGTGTTTGTAGGTCTAGGTTGTCTTCCTGGTAAACACCACATCACATTGAAAGAGAATGCACAACCTGTTCAACATGCATGTCGCAAAGTTCCATGTCCACTTCAAAGTAAACTCAAAGCCGAGTTAGATAAGATGGAACGAATGGATGTAATCACACCAGTTGATGAGCCATCTGATTGGGTTTCTTCTCTCGTGGTGGTGATGAAAAAGAATGGTCAACTCAGAGTCTGTCTAGATCCAAGAGACCTGAACCGAGCAGTCAAAAGAGAACACTATCAATTGCCATCTAGAGCTGAAATAACTGCACACTTTGCAGGAGCCAAGTATTTCAGCAAATTAGATGCATCTAGTGGTTTTTGGCAGATCCAACTAGATGACGAAAGCTCAAAACTTTGTACGTTTATCACTCCATACGGAAGGTACAAGTTCTTGAGACTACCTTTTGGTATTTGTAGTGCTCCGGAAGTCTATCACAAGATAGTGCACCAAATGTTTGCACACATTCCGGGAGTCAACACAATGATGGATGATGTGATTGTATGGGGAACTACCCAACAGGAGCATGATAACAGATTGAGAGAAGTTCTCAGCATTGCAAGAAAAATGAATCTGAAGTTGAACAAAGACAAATGCGAGTTCAGTGTCAAGAAACTCACATTCATTGGTGACTTGATCAGTGATGAAAGGAGTTCAACCTGATCCAAAGAAGGTGTCTGCTATCTTGAACATGGAGAGACCGAAATGTCGGCAAGATGTCCAAAGGTTCTTGGGTATGATCAATTACCAAGGGAAGTTTATCCCAGATCTGTCCAACAAGTCAGCACCTCTGAGAAGTCTACTAGACAAAAAGAATGTGTGGACATGGGATCATGCACAAGAAGATGCATGGAATCAGCTGAAACAAGCTCTGATCCAAGAGCCAGTCCTACATATCTATTACTGCAAGAAACCAACCAAGCTGTCAGCAGACGCATCAAAGAATGGCCTTGGTGCAGTGCTACTACAGCAACATGATCAAAATTGGGTTCCGCGGATCGCATATACATCTAGATCAATGACTGATGCAGAGACTAGATATGCACAGATCGAAAAGGAACTACTGGCAATCACTTATGCATGTCAAAGATTCCATCAATACATCTATGGACAACAAGTAGAAGTGGAGACTGATCACAAGCCACTTATTCCACTGTTTGTCAAGTCACTGGGTGACTGTCCCCTACGCATTCAAAGGTTACTCATCAGGGTACAGAGATATGATCTCAAAGTCTCGTACACACCTTTAAAGTACATGTATACTGCTGATACATTGTCCAGAGCAGTAGATCCAAATGCCGAGTTGAATGCTGAAACAGAGGAAGATATCGGAGTCTATGTAAATGCTATTGTCAAGAGCATGCCAGTTACATCAAACAAACGAAATCAGATTGTCGAAGAGACAAAGAAAGATGATCAACTGCAAGAGCTGCTAGGCATCATCAGAGATGGGTGGCCAGAAACGAAGCAGCAATGTCCAGTTAGAGTCAGAGAATACTGGAACATCAGATGTGAACTCTCTGAAGCAGATGGCATCATCTTCAAAGGCAGCAAAATAGTTGTTCCCACTACTATGAGACGGTTCATGCTAAACAAAATCCATGAAGGACACTTAGGCATCGAGAAGTGTAAGAAACGTGCTAGAGAAGTCAACCATTTGCCCCAGAATCAACACAGACATAGCTGAAATGGTCCAAAGTTGTACTTCATGCCTGATGTACAAACCAAAACAGCAGGCTGAAAAGTCTACATCCTCATGCCGTGCCGAACCGCCCATGGGAAAAAGTTGCCGTTGATTTTGTCCACACTGAAAAATAGAGAGTACATGGTCATCGTCGACTACTATTCCCAGTTCATTGAAGTATGTACTATGACTTCAACTAGTAGTAAGGCCGTGATTAACCACATGAAAGCAGTATTTGCTCGTCATGGAACACCATGTGAACTGATGTCGGATAATGGTCCTCAATTTGCAAGCCAAGAGTTCCAGAGCTTTGCAAAAGAATGGGATTTTCACCATGCGACGTCGAGTCCACATTATCCACAATCCAATGGCCTCGCAGAGAATGCTGTGAAGATTGTCAAAAATCTCATAAAGAAGTCACAGCACAGTGGACAAGATATCCACAGGGCTCTACAAGTCTATCGAAGTTCACCACTAGCATGCGGCAAATCTCCGGCAGAACTCCTCTACAATCGTCGACTTAGGTCAAATCTCCTCTTGCTTGATAATTTACTCGACAACCAACGGATCGATACTCGATCAGTGAAGGGAAGAAAGGAGGAGCATAAGGTGAAGCAAAAAGAGCAATTTGACAAACATGCTCGAGACTTGTCAAAGCTGAAGCCTGGAGATCATGTCATACTCCAAGACATGAAAACCAACACCTGGTCGAAACGTGGTATCATCAGGTCTGTCCAGAATCGAAACAGATCATACCAGGTCTAGGCAGAAACAGGCGAGATACGTCGCAGAAACAGACGTCACCTCAGGCCAGTCCCACGTCAACAACAAGCCAAGTCTATTCCACTACCAACGCAGGATGACTTCGAGCTAGATGACAGCGCAGAAGCTATACAGAGCAACCAGCATCAGATGAAAGCACAAGTACGTCATCAACTAGAACAACCAGAAGCGGACGAGTTGTTAAACCGCCAGATCGCTTGAACTTGTAAATAACTGAAAGCGAACAACAGAGAAAGACTTTCGCATTTTGTAAATAGTTAATAGTTTATAGAGTTAAACTTGGACTCTAAAACATAACTGCAGGATTGCTTGTGTATGATATATATTTGCATGTTATAATTTATCAGTATAACTGGATTTAATCAATCACTTTGATTTCAAGAATCAACAGATATCACTCAACTTCAATGCAGAATTCCAGTATCGCGAATCGCAACCTGAAACATATGGACTGTCGTATAGTAAGTTATATATTTGAAAGCGACAGTACTCCAGCTTTAAGGGGCAGAATAATCCCCTAGTACAGTCGCGAGTGTACAGGTAGTCCACCCTGTCACTCTGTAGAGTTTAAGAAGTTTTATATATATGTATATGTAAACCTGTATATGTATATGTAAGGGAGGTGTAGTGATAGCTAGTTAACAGAGTCTACAAATACAGACTAGCATGTATATAGCTAAATGACCTGTAACCCATGACTCATGACAGGTCAGTTATGAAACAATGAGTACTTGTATGATACCTGCACATGGATACTTGACTACAAAGATGTCTGCCTGCACAGTACCTTAATAAAGCTATGCCATCTTATAAGTTCAATCAAGCTCTCTAACTGGTCTTCTATAAGAATATAATAGACAGGGGGCTATTCATCTTAACTGTCTCTACACGGACAAACGAAGACTCACTGAAATGCATCATTGGACTCAGATTTGTGTGTGTGTGATGATGATATAAGCGGGACTAGAAAAAATACATTTCTATAACAGATAAATGTTTGGGACCCTCAGACTAGCTTGATCCTTGACCTTGCCATCTGTTTATAGAATTTCTCAGGTAATTTGGTGGAGAAACTGCACTGTGTATGCAGCCAATTCGCTGTACATAGCCAATGTTAGCAAAGAAATCATGCAGGATTCAATTTTTAAAGAGGTGGAGGGGATAGATGGTTCACATCGCTTTATTAGCACGTGTTATCGTCAGATATTACTATACATATGTATATACGGTGCGTCCCAGAAAAAATGAAACCGAGATTTATCGATGTTTCATCATATCTTAATCACAATTATGATTAATAAATGACACATATTTGTAAAGCTTGGATCCTCTTCTTTCATTTGACGCCACTCATATGAAACATACATCACGCATGAGTGAATAAAGGCATTATGAAGCAGGGCTACCAAAAAGTCGTTTGGCCAACGGTATCTGAATTTCAAAGAGATAATCACATTTCTAGAAAGTTCATTTTCTACCCTTTCACACAACATCTCAATCGGGAAAATGAGCCAGAGATTTTTTCTTTTTGCCTCCAAAGGAGGATTTATTATCATTCAATATATCAACTGTGACATCATGTTTACCTTTTCCATAGCAACTTGAAACATGTTACAGAAATTTCACAACATCTTCGGGTAATCCATATTTCTTTTGTCGAGTCTTACTTATATACATTCTTTTTTCAATTTCGCTTTTGAATACATGTCTTAGATTGAAATATCTTCTGTCTACTCCAGTTGTATTTCGTTCAATAATCATTTTATGTATACACCAAAAGGCTAACGTCAATATTAAATCATACTTCGCATTATTTGATTTTAACAAGTCTGTAGTACTTATGTCAATTTGAACAGAAAAGGTTTGAGAGAGGAGATTTTTGACATAATGTAAAAACGGATAATTTAAGTTACAAAACAAAAACGCATGCAAGACATCTTCCTCCGTATGACAGTATTTACAATTACTATCACTAGCTAATCCCCATCTATTTGAATTTTTTTGAACAGGCAACACGTTATAAAGCATTTTGAAATTAAATTCTCGTAATTTGTTTTCTTTAATTTTAACTAAATTTCTTAAAAACACATTTTTCCAGTCAATGTTTATGTCTAGCTTATCATTCCTATACGTACAACAGGCGTTTGAACATATCATATTTGACGGTATAAGTGTGTAAAAAAATTTACTACTTAAATCAATAACTGATTTTTTTTTCTTGTTTTCCGATTAGTAAAGTTGGTACCCCTTAACGTTCATGATCATTATTTGTCGATTCTACGTTTATTCCTGGACTTAAGCGTAATTTCGGAATTGCAAATATCAGTTTTTCATAGTCAAACAAAAATGTACATTTACTTTTCTTTATACCTGAAAGCTGTGATCTAATTTCTCTTTGTGTTCTAAATTTTCCAGCTTTTATAATATCTTTAAAATAAATAATGCCTGACTGATACCATTCATCATAATAAAAATATTCATTATTGGCCGTAATATATTGATTGTACCATAAAATCTGTTGGGATATTCTTTTTCCTTCAGAATCATTTTCTCTGAAAATGAAAGATCTTAGTGAATTCCATGCCACCAAGATTTCTTGATAAAACTTTGGTATTTGTTTACTACCCATTAGTTTTAGTATGTTTTCATTGTAATTACAATTTAATAACAAACTGATACCACCTAACTTATCAAACCAGTATAATGACTCATATTTTTCCACATTCCTGTATTTTGGTTTAAGAGATTACTTAACCATTTCAACCTGAAGCTAAATAATTGTTTCTGTATGTCAACCATTTTTATTCCTCCATTGCAATAATCTTCTACTAACGATAACCTTTTTACTCGTTCAACCTTTGAGTTCCAAATAAACTGATACATTATTCGGTTTAATCTCTTTAAGAAAATGTAAGGAATAGAATCAATCATAATTAGATGTACAATCTGACTTAAAGCTAAAGACTTTAGTATGACCACTCTTCCAAAGAGCGTTAGATTTCTTCTCTTCCAGCAATTTAAAATATTTTCCAGTTTCATCAGTTTGTTTGTCCATTCACTATGCTAATTCATTGTCTATCAGTGCTGTAGGACTCGAGTCCGGACTCGGACTCGAGACCGGTCTCGAGTCCCTATTTCTCGGGACTCGGACTCGGACTCGGACTCGAGCCACAAGGACTCGGTCTCGGACTCGGACTCGACCAATGGTGACTCGTGACTCGTGACTCGGGCGAAAATCGGGTCCGCTGTTAATTTTAGCTCCAAAAATTACCCCAGGGCACGCAAAAACCGCTATTTTCGCGCACTTGGCTCGATTGAGCGGCATTTTGAACATGAACTTTTCGCCGTAACGGTACGAGAATCATAATGTGCCTAAATAGTCGATAGACGCTAGAATAAGTCGTTTTATTCTCGTATACACTCGTTATACACGTGTGACACATACACGTAATGAAATTGATATTAACCATTTAGAGATGGATTAATCTATAACACACATTTCCATAGACCACAGCCTGGGATATTTTGGGCAGTCTCAAACAGATTACTATTCTACTTGTATTTCAAGCTAGTATTATAAACTAGACTACAGTGTTTATATTCTTTTTATCTTTTTACTTGCAACCTATGTTCCTGTGGCAAAAGTCAAAGTCAAATTTTAGGCATGTGTCAAACGGTTTTATTACGGTTTAACAATTTACATTCGTTTTACTTGAGTCACTTAGTCATAGTCATTTTTCAAAATGAATGCTAATGTTGCACTTGTATTACAAGCCTTTAAGCCAGTTTAATGAATTAGCTGATACATGTACAAGGGTTTTATTAGGGTTTGACGATTCACTTTTTTATTACTTTAATCAGCTATTTGATAAGATTGAACTATTGGTGTTCTTGGTGAAATATTATTTTTCCCTCTTTTTTTCAATTTCAGTTGGAAACTTTCTTTTCTATATTGGCTTTAATGGCATTCAAGTTATCTTTTTGTTCTGTTAACTTATAACTGATAAAAGATAAAATTATAGGCCGTTGAAATGAACAAATATTATTTTGTGTAACTTTTCTTCACTGAGGTATCACAGAAACAAAAGAGTCAACTCTCTATAATTACTGTGGATATAAGCAAAATACTTGGCCTGATAAGGCTTGTTCACATATGAGCCATTGTCAACGAGACTTGTACCTTGGCACAAAAGGAGTGCATATTCACCTATTTAGCATTTTGGTCAATAAAACTTCTGAAATGCCACCAGTACAACAAACCATCACCGAAAATCTAACCATAGACATATATCTCAACATTTCCAATTCAATTTTCTTCCATTCTGTCAGAATTTTTAGTGCTATAGCTGGAAATCTTACTGAACTTAATCTTCTTAAGCACCAAGCGACATGTCACGGTGACAAATCAGTCGTTTGTGAGCAAGCCTTTATATAGTTGACCGCATTCGTACTAAAAAAAAGTTACAATAAATTAAATTCTCTGACAAATGGAAGTTTTCAATGAATCAGAAACTATATATGTTATAGAGAGTTCACCGTGAGGCATTTATCAAAATAAAAACAATGTGACGTGAAAAAAAGTTGCAATTTAAGATGCTCCCATCGGGACTCGGACTCGGACTCGGACTCGGATGTCCAGGACTCGGGACTCGGATGCCAGGACTCGGACTTGGACTCGGACTCGGACTCGGACTCCAGGGACTCGGACTCGGACTCGGATGGGATGGACTCGACTACATCACTGTTGTCTATACTAATAAGAAGTCCTAAATATCTAACTGGTTTTTCGGTCCAAGTAAGTTCATGTTCTGATATGTCCCAACGTTTACTTGGTTCCCCGGTCCATATCATAACAGTCTTGTTTGTGTTGAGTTTTGGACCGGCGACTTTTCCAAATAATTCTAACTCACACAATATTTCTTTGAAAGATTGTCGATTTTTAACAAAAAACAAAGTGTCATCAGCATATTGCAAAAGTTTTAAATGAATACTTGATTTTGGTATTTCAAAAGCTATAATTTTATTGTTTTTTCTTACACTGTTTGCCATGAATTCGGCTGCTAATACAAACAGTAGCGACGACAGAGGGCAGCCTTGTCTAATTCCTCTTTCAACAAAAAATTGTCTAGAGGTCCAGCCATTAACTAAGACAGAACTTATAATGTTTGTATATAAAACTTTCACCCAGTTGATAAAAGACTCTCCAAAATTCATTTTTTTCTAAACAGAGAGAAAGGAAATTTGTATCAATTACATCAAAAGCTTTTGTGAAATCAACTAGCATTAATGCTGCATTGGCATTCTGTTTTACAAAATAGTGAAGGATATCTTTCGTAAGCCTTAAGGCCCCCTCACACCTAACCGAATTGCCTGAAATATGCCTTGCGATGGCTGGCGAAAGGAATTTTTTTTTAAATCGTTTTCAATGGTAACTGATAGTAAATCATATTTACCCTTCGTGTTTGGGTTCGTACACCTTCTGAGCTAACAGCTACGATTATTCAAATTCGCGCGGAAATTTTGAACATGTTTAAAATTTCCCGACGAATTGAAAAATCGTTGGTCATCTGTTTGAATTCGCATCTCTTGTTTAGTCTGCGGTAATCGTTCGTTTATCGTTCGTGTGTTATTGTCGCGCATAGTCCCTCATCGCGCTTTTGCCAAAGTGGACCGATCTCGAAAGAACCCTTAACGAAGCAACACGATGACAAAATATGAGTTGCGCATGGAAACGAAGATACTATGACAAAACGGATTTTCGCTTGCCATCTTCTATGCGAAGGGAAACCAATACTAACTTTTACTAAATTTTAATAGCGATACATACACGCAGATAAGGCTAAGAGATACTAAGACAAACTATGGATTGCGAATGCGAGCGAATGACCAGACGAATAATTTGGCGAGTTCTGATGCAGTCTTTCGTGCCTTCCCTCTGCCTTTGCCTCTTCCTTTCACTGTAGGCATGTTGCGTGGATGACTTCTCTGGCCGTAACGTACAAGAACGCCCGATCTATTCCCTCGTCTTCGTTTCTAATCGCACGCCATATCAAACCATTGCTCACTGTTCGTTCGTCTTATTGGGTTATATCAACCCTTCGCTCGCCTTCGCCTGCAATTTACTCAAAGAGGTGAACCGAAAAATCGATATCCTTCGCATGTCATATTTATCCTTCGCTTACCGTTCGTTGATAAAATTTGACAATAGTTACTGATTGCATGATTTGACGGAAATTTTATTTGAATTCGTTGAATTCGCGTGCATTTCGTGCATTTTTCCCATTCGTCACCCTTCCTCCGCGTACATTCGGTCAGGTGTGAGGGGGCTATAACATTACATGCCGTTCGTTCGTTACGGAACTTATTACTTTTTGTAAACGTGCTGCCAAAACGGCTGCTGTTATTTTATAATCACAATTCAAAAGTGTTATGGGTCGCCAGTTTTTCAAATGCTGAGTATCTCCTTTCTTAAATAAAAGAGTAATAAGCCCTTTCCGTTGTGTATCTGACAAAAAGCCATTCGCATAACATTTGTTGAGGGCTTGTACAAGAACGTCTTTTATCTGGTTCCAGAACATCTGGTAAAATTCAATCGTCATTCCGTCAGAGCCTGGCGATTTATTTTTTGCATACTAAATACAGCACGTTTACATTCTTCCACAGTCACAAGGCCATCGTAATTATTTCTTTCATCTTCACTGAGCTGACTAATGGACTGTGTGAAAACATAATCATTGGCTTTTTTAACATCATAATCTCCTTTTTTTTAAATACAAATTTGAATAATAATTTGCAGTTTATTTCAAAATATCTTCTTGTTTTTCAATAATTTGTTTACCATCTTCGGATTTCAATCGTACAATCTCTTTTTTCTTTGCATTATTCTTCTCCAACCCTAGGAAATATTTTGTACTTTTTTCTCCTTCTTCCATCCATTTAATTCTCGCTCTAATACCTGCACCCTTTGATTCCATTTTATATATCTTCTCTAACTTTTCTTTTGTACTAATATATTTTTTTTTTAGTTCTTCATCTTTTATATTCACATCAATTTGTTGTTCAAATTTAAAAAAAAAAAATTCTGAAAGCAACTTCTTATTTTTTCGTTTTGAAACACACATCTTACAATACTTCTGAGTATATTCACGAATTTTGATTTTCACTAGTTCCCATTTCTCTACAACATTTATATCTAGTTTTAATGTCATTTCAATGAGCTTACAAATTTCCATTTTATATGTTTCATCCTTCAAAACAGATGAATTCAATTTCCAGTATCCTGGTCCTCTTTTATTACTTTTGAGCTGAATTTTAAGTGATATTGCATTATGGTCTGCACGAATGGCTGGTCTTATATCTGCTGATACAATTTTTGAATACATTCTCTTATCTATTCACCAAAAGTCTAATCTCGATGCTTATTTAAACGTTAAGTTTCTCCATGTAAACTGTGCTATACCTGGATGGTTTTTTCCTCCAGATATCACACAACTTATATTTATTCATAATCCTCCTTAAGTTCGGAGATTTTACATAATTATTACTTTTGGAACCTTCTACGTCTTTAAAAGCATCTAGTACACAATTCCAGTCTCCAGCTAAAATTAAATCAAAATCATTGTCATTTTTAAATTCTTTTTTTAAAGCACACATTAAAGTCAAAAAGAAATTCTCTCTATACTTCTTTCGAGTTGGAGCATATACATTAACTAACATAATATCAGTGTTGTTTATTTTGAGATAAAGTATTATCATTCTTCCCTTTATTTCGTTTTTCAGTTCAACATGATCCACATCTAATTTAGGGTTAAACAAAACTGCTACTCCACTACCATGATGGGTACCATGAGAAAAATAGCACTTTCCATGCCATTCGTTTCTCACAATATTTTCCAGTTCGTGTGATTAAAATGTTTCTTGGAGAAAAATGATGTCACCTTTTTGGTACCTAAACCATTTAAATAACTGATTTCTTTTTCATTATTTCTTAAACCACGGACATTTAAACTTATAAAGTGACAAACTAACATTAAAGATGTTGTTGTTTTTGTTCGATATCACATTTGTTTGTATACAAATGCGACTTTGAATTTTCATCTCTTTTTGGCAGTTTCTGTGTAGTTTTTTTGTTTCCTTTTTTCTTGTTCACTTTCTCTTGTTGAACACGTTGTCGAATTTCGGGTGATTCCTATCATCTTCATTTACCTAATTGTACCTAGGAGGTAATATAGGTAAGCACTGGATGTGCTGTTCGTGCACATACAGTAGCGCTGCTTGTGGTATGGTCATGACTGTCGGTTGACGACTTAGGCTCTGTCAACAGAGCACTTCTAGGTTTTATCGCGAAAATGGCTTAACAGTTGTCAAAAAAAAAAAAAAAATGCGCAAGCGGGCCACAATTTCTTACCGTGAGAACATTTAATACTTTAATGAGATTTTTAAATTTTTTGTTGAAGATTGTAATAATTCCTGGCTGTATAAATATATAATGCCCTTCATAATGCCCTTGGCTGAGAGAATATCATGGAGGCCGGAGCTCGATCTGACGAAGGATATCTCTCAGCATCTCTTGTCATCCTTTATTAATTAATTATCACATTCTCTTATATATAATTAGGCAAAGAAAAACAAATAGAATTTTTTTCAATGATCTTTATTTTTATTCCACTCAATTATTATACATAAATCATAAATCTACATTTCAATGAAAGTATATTATGTCTATTATGTATATTATATATATCATGTAAAATCTTCTATAAATAGATAACTAAAATCATAAATTATAAAGAAAGCATTGAATGAAAGCTTTTCATAAAATAGCACCCCGTCCCTCTAAAACACCCCTGAAGTCCCCCCCCCCTCCCCCGAGCAGCGTACACATCCAAACCAGTGCACGCACACACACGCCCACCTGCATGTGTGTGTGTGTGTGTTTGCATGTGTATGATACTAGTATCGTAGTTGTTGTTTCTTTATTCGTTTGTTTATTTCGTTTTTTGAATGCATCATCGATTTATTAAGATATGTGTATGATATCAGTGGCGGATTTAGGGGGGCACTTCCGGCCCGTGCCCCCCCCCCCCCCCTTGAGAGAAAAGTGTACATTGTGCCCCCCTTTTAGAAAGGATGACCTTTTTTTTGTTTTATTTTGCTGTGTTTTGTATTGTATTGTGTTTTTTTTTTTTGTCAGAGAATTTCGAATGCAAAGAGACCTAAAAATATGTGATAACTTTTTTTTTGCTCGTCAGAGAATTTTGGAGGAAATCTGGACAAAAAAAAATCTGATGACTTTTTTTTTGCTTGTCAGAAAATCTTCCGAGATTTATGCACCCCTTCCCCTTAACAAATTAAATTTCTCGATCCATCCCTGTAATATCACGTGATTTTAATGACACTCGAAAATTTTACACTGTTTTTTACTTTTGTCATAGCTTAAGCCTTTAATATGTCAAATAAGAATCAATTAAATTGACAATAATAGTTCAAAGAAATTTATTTTTGAAATGCATGGTTTATGTGATTAGTGTTCAGGAAAATTTAGGTTTAATTATAACACGATAAAAACTACTTTCGAAAAATAAACTCAAGGGCAATTTCAAAGGTCTATTGTACTGCCCATAGAAATCAGGTTCGGATTACATAATACGCCATTGTAATGTTCGCACATTTCTAAAGGTGATAGACAGAGCTATTGAAATTGCCTTGAGTTGATTTTTCGAAAATAGTTTTTAACGTGTTTTATTGGTATTAAGCAATTTTTAAATGATTTCAGATGAATTGACTTCCCTGCTGGGGGTATTTGTAGAAGTGACATTTCACCTACTGATCAGCATGTCTGCAGGTAACATGCATGACCTTTTTTCCCCCTTTAATTGTTATCTTTTTTATTCGGTTTAATATTATATATCTGTCATCTGATAAAGTAGCCTATGTGACATTTTTATCCAAATCTAACCAACGCTTTTGGCCTCTGAAAATAATGTTATAGAATGTTACAGAAGTAGGATGCAAAATTTGAAGCAGCAGGCTAAAAAACTTGCCCAAGACATAGGACTCAACCCTTAGCAGAAATGCTGGAAGTATGCGGTGTAGTTCGCTAACAGGCCAGATTCTGAGACTGCATCGGCTTATCTTGAAAATGTCTAAAGAGAGACAAGGAAAAACCCCAAAGATAATTAAGTAGTCGCTTACATTAATCATTGATCAAATTTAGAGGGAAAAAGAAGAAACAAATCAAAACTATATTTGTAACTTCTCTAAATACAGTGCACCTTTTTGTGGTATTATTTTATAGACGAGTGCTGGTCTTTTGTTTTATTTCATACATAGTTGTGTAACTTTTGATGTGTATTATATAGAAAGGAATCACCAAAGAGAAAGTTGCTTAAATTGCAAACTGCAAACTAACGTCTTCTCAACTCAATTTGCTGACAAAAATCTCAGTTTGCAAAACACAGTCTTGACACTCTTTTCCTGAAAAGAAATGAAAACATCAAGTACTACAGGACACTCTGCATTGTCTTTGTTGAATTAAATTGATTTAGAGTGAAGTAGATATGGACTCTCGCCTCCTCATTGTTTCCATCTTTTCTTGATTTAATTATTGTCTGGTGTATTTCTGGACTGGCATATTTGATCTACACTCTAAAAAATCCAGGGTCAGAATTGACCTGGAAATCAGTCCGTTGGGGCCACACTCCGTTCCGGGAAATCAGTCCGTTGGGGCCACACTCCGTTCCGGGTCTAAAATGACCCGGAATGAGGTCTGATGTGACCATTTCTGGGTCAGATCTGGTCCTTTCTGCGTCACATCGGACCTTATTCCGGGTCATTTTTTACCCGGAACGGAGTGTGGCCCCAATGGACTGATTTCCGGGTCAATCTGACCCGGGATTTTTAAGAGTGTACTTGTTTGTTTTACACAACCTGTGTATATTTATATTTATTTGCTTTATACTCATACAGTGGCGGATCTACGGGGGGGGGGTAAGGGGGTTTAAACCCCCCCCCCCCCCCCCGTTGGGCTGCCAAGTAAACATTCAATGTCCATAGGAAAACGCCATCATAATACTCAGCCCCTCAAACCCCCCCCCCCCCCCCCTTGGAAAAAAGCTAGATCCGTCCCTGTCATACATACTAAATTAGAATGTCATTTTAGTTCAGTCTTTTCAGGTCATGTGTATTAGTGGACGGACGGATTGGTGGATGGATGACTTGCGCTGGCCAGTGCTAGGCAATCAGGTATATGTAGACAGTTATCTTTGTAATACGCCTTGTGTCTGTCATAACCTGTTTAGTACCTTGAAATACCTTGACGTAACTTAGTAACAAAAAAATATAAATTTATTGGCAGTACTTTCAGTTAGTAAGTACAATATCAGAGAAGGCCCATGCATGAATTGAGAAAATGACTGGAGAGCTGATGCAAGTTTTGGATTGAATATGCAGAATGTCATAATTTTTCAAAACCAGTCTAGGTGAAATTTTCATTGTAAAAAAATATGATTAGCTTTAGTAGAAGTACATGGAATCGCCGACTGTAGAAATGGCTTTCCAAGTTAATATGTTTGTACATCCAGACATTACCTGTAAATGTGCATGTTCAGAAGAGCTTTCAGATTTCAGTTTCCAATCATGTTATATTTTTTGAGTACATGTTCAGTAGAGACTAATGTGAATTGATAAACTGCATCCAAAGTTTAATTCCCCACTGGTATGTTTCCCCTAAGCATTGACATTACATTCAGTAGCTTCACTAAGTAACAAATGGAAATGTGATTTTGCTGATGTCTGTCTCGATATTAAAACAGTCTTCATACATCACGTAAAGTACAGTCATTTTTATTCCATATTTTATTGTTAATTTTTGATAGAGAGTTCCAGACAGCAAAACAAGTAGTAGGCATGAAGAATGAACTAGAGAAGGAAAAGCTGCAAGAAATACTTTTAAAATGCAATGTTCTGAGGAGAGCAGCAGCAGGGTTGACGGCGACATGTACCATTAAAGGACAATTCTCCCGATATCAGTCAGGTAGGCCTTTTGACGTTTTATACCCCATTCTGTTAGCTTCAGGTGTGTTTAGCAATAATTCAACAACAACAACAACAACAACAAAATCCATGAATTCATTGCTTTAGAATCAACAAAGAGTGTACAACAAGCTGAATCCGGTTGCAAAGTCAACCGGCCTGTTAAGAAGTATAAGCTATCTTGTCCACTGATTTTGACCAACTCTGGTCTGATTTGATTTTATTTGATTCGTCAGGTCTAATACATTAAAACATGAAATTTATTACTTTGAAAGGAAATATATACCTTGTCAGGAAAACCCATAAAATATGATAATACGTTTATTTCCAATGGGATCTTTGCTCTTCACAGAGATAAAAATGTTGTTATTCCTAGTTGCCTTGGAATGAAATTATTACCCTCCTTAAGGCTGTCTTATTTTTCACTCTCAACGAGATTGATTCGTATTACAATATTTCACAAAGGTTTTTTTTTTTTTTTTAACAGTCTGCCCTTTTAAAAAATGATATGCACAGTTTTAAATGATAAACCCACCTGCAAATCACCGGTTACACCAACACCATGGTTAGATGGTTAGTGGTGTACCTGTCATATTTCAATGTGGGATCTTGATGACATCAGTTGCTGTAACCCAAACCTGTAAATCCTCTATACGGGGCCAAATTACTTGATTGCTTCTATAGTATATAAATAAGCAGGGTATACAAATTTATTTCATTTCCATAGCCATTGCATTAGGAGTCCTTTAACCCTAAAAACGCATATTGATTTGGGAGGATTCTAATGTGTGCTTGTTTTTACTGCACAGTCTATTTTTTGTGAACAATTAAAACCTGAACAGAAGTTGAAAATAATTTTTTTAAGTGTAATAAATAACATAACAATAGAAAACATAAGGAATAAAACAAAATTAACATAAATAGAAATAAAGAAATACATAGGAAAAATTCTGATAAGTATAACGATTTTAATTATTTTACTAACTAATTATTGGTAATCAACCAGTTCTGATACAGATACATGCTAAACATCTTCCTCCTTTCACATATTTTACAAATGGGGATTCCACTGGAGGTCCATAATGTCAAAAACAGCAAAAAATATTACAAAAACAATAATCCGTAAAAGTTACTCTATTTGCATATTTAATGAGCATTGATTTAAAAATTTGATTTTGTTTAAATTAGAAATGAATTCTTGGAAAGCCGTTTGCTGTTTATTTTATTAATATAATGTTTTAAAAGGTCAGTGACTCAATGTATATTGATTTGTTTCATTTGTTGGCACATCCATTAGTTTACATGACCTTAGCAAATTCAATGAAACTACATATATATATATATATATATATATATATATATATATATATACACAGTATATACATTGTCTAGGGGCCACCTAACCTTCTCTAACATGGGATATAAAGAAGAAAATGGTGGATTTTGCCAGATTTGAAAACAGAAGATGATTTTCCTGTGTTTCTTTTAACTTTGAGGGTAAGGACAAGGCCCTTTTCATAAAATAACGAATGGTTGACTTTTTGCAGATGGTAAGGGTACAGAAAGGGGATATTTAATTCTAAAATGGTATCTGCAATCATTACAAACTTCAATTTTTGCATTGCTCAGAACTGCAACTTTTTTGAAGAACAAAGCGGACATGCAGCAAGAATATTTTCATAAAGATTTAACTAAGGAGCATTTTACATTGTCATCTAATGGAAAAGGTATGGTATGAAGGACAGATGAGGCAGAAAAAATATCAGATCGGACGAGAAATAAAAATATTATTGATGTTTGAAAAATTAGATCACTAAATCTATGCGAATTTCAAATTGGCAATTTTCGTGTGTCGATGGTGACTTATTGGCGGTCAATTCTCCTGTTTGTCGTACAATATCATTAACTTGAGGTTTTTCTCCTAAGCTCCTTTCCCTCGGGCTTGTACTCAAAATATATCGTAGATATCATATTGTGATAGGCCCTCATTTAAAAAAAGATCCTAGTAAGTATTACATTTTGAGAGAAAAAAAATGATATTCTAGTCATGTTGTCTGTTGGAGCTAATGGGGGGTTTGTCCGCCGCTACATCACAGTAACATTACCATGATTACCAATTCGGCCAATTTGAAATTCCAACATTATACATGTATATAATGATTACAACTTTACGAAATTCACAGCTGTCTTATTGCTTGTCCGTTTTTGTTCTAACTTTCACCAATCTGCTTCTCTGATATATCCTATATCTTTTAGAGCAACTTGCTATTAAGTTTTAATTTCCCTTTACTGTTTAAGTAGGCAGAAGTGTATTTTCTTGACAAAATGGCAGTGAAAGGGCTATAAATGGACACACCATGCAGGGACCAGGAAGCATAGTAAAGTGTTGTAAGTTTGGCTCACTTGCAAAACTTATGGACTAGAACGATAAGATTTCCTTTATTATTTTGCCGAATACGTATGATTTAAAGGTACACTAAATTTTAGGAAATAAATGTTGGATTTGTGATGTTATCTAAGATCATATGGGTGGTGGCAATGATATTAAATTGCTTTGAAATTGCTCCATAGGTTTGTTAAGAATGATTAAATTACTACTTACTGTAATGTACACATCAAATTATTGTCATTATTGCAATAACGTCATTTATATTCTTTGATCCAATTTGATTTTCTATTGAGATTTTCAAGTATGCTTTTCATATCTCCTCTCCATGCATCTACCAATATGACCATGTCAAAATACTATACAGTGACTCTCAGCGACCATTCTGTTTACTTTACAGTTTTTCTTTCTTTCTTTCTTTCTTTTTCATTTCGATCTTATTAATCATGCAGGTTATTGAGAGGTATGCTAAACCTATGGCAAGCAAGCAGGAACTGAAAGGAATCATGGCTGTAAGAAAGGAAAAGACATCAATATTAAGTATTTCCATAATGATATGTAGGAGCCACCTGCATTTTTTATGAAACTCAATTCCATTTATGATTGCTTTTGAAAATATAGAGTATGGTTAAAGAAAGGTTGATGCATTATCATGATTTTTTATAGACTTGTACTTTACTATAGTTTGTTGTGTTAACACTTTATTTCCTTTGCAGTGGTATGTATGACCTCAGCGTGCATGATCAATCTTTGGTTAGATATCATGGCATGAATTGCAGAGCTGGGGTTAGGAGATATACTTTAACATGAAAGGCGGGGAGGAGGTTTAAGGAGCTGCAACATGCCCCCTCCCCGAAATTTTGAAAATACCGATATTCAGATAACCGTAACCTTATTTACGGGCATAAAGGAGGTCTATATGTCATTTTCAAATTGTTGTTTTTCATTTCATTTTCTTCTTATTTTGATGACGGTATTACATTGTCATTATATAATTATATATTTTTTTATCGCTCCCTTCTCTTTCAAAATTTAGAAACTGAAAAATTGCCATTCTTACAAGAGATGCCATTCCCCTAGCGAATTGTGCCCTCACGTATATTGCATTTTTGTGGTATGTGGATTTGTATGCTTCATGTTAAAGGGAAATCCCATCTCAATGGAAAGTTTTTCTGAAAGAAAGAGGAAAATTTAGAGAAGTAAATTCGTGAAAGTTTAAACTAAATCACACAAGTAATAAGAAAATTATTTATTTTTGAAAGTTGTAATCACTAAATGGGAATTCCAAACTGGCAGAATCAGTAATGTCACTGTGATGTAGTGGCAGACAACACCCCCATTCGTTCCAAAATACAAAATGTTATTTTTCAAAATGTATTACTCAGTAGGATCTTTTCTTTCATGAAGACCTTTAACAATATGTTATCTACACTACATTTTCAGCACTAGCCCGAGGGAAAAGGTGCTTAGGAGAAAGCCGCAAATTAATTATTTTAGTGTTACAACAAACCTCTAATGTGTCACAATCGACTCACAAAATTGCCAATTTGAAATCGAGTAGGCTAACGCTTTATGAGACCGAAGGATCATGTGACTGAATGTCCACTTGACCGATATTGTGAACCTTCCTTACAGTTGTCAGAAAAATTTTCTAATTAACCATCGGTATTGTGAACCTTTGGTCAACTCGGATGTTCCGTGTACGTAATTGAACATAAGATTGTATGCAATGTTGGTCACAGTATAAGTTTTTGCAACAGCAAAAATATAGGCTAGATTAAAGGGGGAGGGTACTTTTAAGTTAATTTTGAAAATTCAATTTATCATTCAAGGTTTAAGGTTTAAGATTCGCATTATTTTCATATTTCACATTTCACATTTCATTTTTTTAAACACATTGTCAATTTTGTTTACAAGAAATAATAATGATTAGAATAATACAGGGTATCTTAAATAAAAATAAGTACACAGAAATATATTACATCACTTTGGTTTGCTTCTCGTTGTAAAATAATGACTAACAAAATTAGAAATGAGGATATAAAGGATCCGAAGGTAAAAGCAAAGCAAAGCTTGATCCTAACACAACCTTAACCCTAGCATTTGCTCTTATCATATCACAACCTAACCCTAACCCTAACGCTTACCCTAACAGTAACACAACCCTAACCCTAACCCTAACCCATACCCAACTCTAACCGTAACCCTAACTCTAACCCTCATCCTCACCAAATTCAAATTATTGTTAATCATCTAATCTCCTTTTCCTTTTTATTCTCAATTTATATCAAAGAAAAAAAAATCTTTCTTAAAGAGAGATTTTTTGGTTAACTTTCAGTTTGTCATACTTTTCCCTTCATTCTTTCCTTTACGATAAAACTAAGTCAGGCGACTCCTTCTTCCTTCTACTTCTTTTTCTTCTTCTTTTTCTTCTTTTTTTTTCTCTTCCTTCTTCTCATTTCCCTTTCTTCTTTTTCGATAACATATATATGGGATTAGGTGTTCTCTTAATATTTCTTATTTTTTCCATTTTTCCTCTCTCTCTCTCTCTCTCTCTCTCTCTCTCTCTCAGTGTTTATAATGATTTGATTTTGTTTTCTTCAGACGCACTTTCAAGTCGCATGTTCAAATTATTCAGTTGTTTCTGTTTCCAATTATTGTTTTGTTCAACGATTTCTGACAAAAGTCATAACATTTTCTTTCTTTATCACTGTAATTCATATTAAGTGTTCATTTTCTTTTCACTATTCATTTTCGATTTATCACATTTCTGCTTCCCCCCCCCCCCCCTTTTTTTTTTAAATATCTTTTAAACATGATCTCATCTGTGCTTAGCTAAACAAGATGTGCTACTGTGGGCTTTTGAGCTATTTTTGAATAATCTACAATTAATTTTAGAC
Source organism: Heliocidaris tuberculata (assembly GCA_025618425.1). Classification (NCBI taxonomy): domain Eukaryota; kingdom Metazoa; phylum Echinodermata; class Echinoidea; order Camarodonta; family Echinometridae; genus Heliocidaris; species Heliocidaris tuberculata. The sequence continues at coordinate 24,773,675 of CM046843.1, read as the reverse complement.
TTTTTTTCTTATATGTTATTATATATATCATTATATTTTCATTTTTTTATCATCTTCTTTGTGTTTTATTTATTTTTTGTTTGTATGTTTTGCTCATTCTCTATACTATAATACTTGGGTTTAGCCTTAGGTTATGAATGTTTCTCAACTTTCATTTCTTCCTTTCCAACCTATTGCGTATATAGATAATCATGAGGGTTCTACAAAGCGAAGGGTGTACGTATAGGGTTACTGACCCCTTTATCTTTTTTCTTCTATTTCCTTTCATCTCTTCTTCTGTCTATAAATATCTTCTTTTCTCCCCTTTCTTGTGTTTCTGTTGTAGAACTCTTACTTATTTTTCTTTACTTCGTTAGCTTTTGGGTGTACTAGCTCTAAATTACATACTACTACCGTTACTCCTTATTTCTTTATCACGTAATAAACAAATCTAATATACACATGTTACTAGATCAAGATTTCTTCTTCCGCTTTTACTACTGTAATTACCATGTCCTTCGAATTTGTTTCCAGTTCTTCCTCATTTATTTTATAGAATATGCATAAGTTGAAACCTTTCTTCTTATTATTTTTATGTTAAGCCTAGGTGATTCATAACTTCATTGCGCTTCTATACTGCTGTTCACAGTGCTGAGAGAATTTTTTTTTTTTTTATACTGTCACTTACGTAAGTCACTGCCTACTTTATTCTCATCTCACAAACTTCTGAATGGACAATGTAACATACGTTGCAAAATAACCATTATCGACTTTCCAGAATGTGCGAAAAGTTAACTTTAACGTAGAGGGAGCCTTTAAGGGAGGTGGGAAATGTACCATCAAGGCGGCTTTAGATCCTACATTCCGGTAGTTAAGGGAAACCTCCAAACATATTTCACCTTTTTAGTTAATGACATTTACTGCCAAATCCAGATGTCAACTGATGTTTAGATGTACACGCCCGATTCTCGCGATATTAGTTTTGGAAATAGCTATCTCATCAGAGTGTTGATGTGTGGGGCGTTATATGACCTTTTTATTCATTTTTAACGCTAACTGTAATTCCAGCGAATGATGAAGTAAAATGTGATATCATATGAAAGAAACTACACTGTAAAAATACATGAGAAGCCAACACTATAAGCAATCAAATCATTTTCTTTTTCAAGTTGGAATCTTATATGTCTTGAAGTCCAGTGCTGTAGGACTCGAGTCCGGACTCGGACTCGAGACCGGTCTCGAGTCCCTATTTCTCGGGACTCGGACTCGGACTCGGACTCGAGCCACAAGGACTCGGTCTCGGACTCGGACTCGACCAATGGTGACTCGTGACTCGGGCGAAAATCGGGCCGAGACCGGCAACGAGACCGGCAATTTTTCCATTTTCCGCTTTTAATTTTAGCTCCAATAATTACCCCAGGGCACGCCAAAACCCCCCCCCCCCTGCTATTTTCGCGCACCTTGCTCGATTGAGCGGTATTTTGAACATGAACTTTAAAACATCGATCGCCGTAACGGTACGAGAATGTGCCCAAATAGATGATAGACGTTAAGATTAGTCGTTTAATGCTCGTATACACTCGTTACACACGTATGACACAGACAAGTATTGAAATTGATATTAAGCATTTGGAGATGGATTAATCTATAACACACGTTTCTCCATAGACCCCAGCCTGGGATATCTTGGGCAGTCTCAAACAGAATACTTTTTCCATTTCAGTTGGGAACTTTCTTTTGTTATCTTTTTGTTCTGTTGACTTATAATTGATAAAAGATAAAATTATAGGCCTTTCAAATGAACAAATATTAATTTATGTATCTTTTCTTCATTGAGGTATCACAGAAACAATATAGAGTCAACTCTCCATAATTACTGTGGATACAAGCAAAATACTTGGCCTGATAAGGCTTGTTCACATATGAGCCATTTGTTCACACTTGTTTAGTATTTTGGTCATTAAAACTTCTGAATTTCCACCAATACACGAAAGCATCACCGAAAATCTAACCATAGACATTTATCTCAACATTTCCAATTCAATTTTCTTACCTTCTGTCAAAATTTTTAGTGTTAATAGCTGGAAATCTTACTAAACTTAATCTTCTTAAGCACCAAGCGACATGTCACGGCGACAAATCACTCTTTGTGAGCAAGCCTTTATAGTTGTCCGCATTCGTACTAAGAAAAGTTACAATAAATTAAATTCTCTGACAATGGAAGTTTTCAATGAACCAGAAACTATTTATGTTATTGAGAGTTCACAGTAAGGCATTTATCATAATGAAAATAATGTGACGTAAAAAAAATTTGCAATTTAAGATGTTCCCATCGGGACTCGGACTCGGACTCGGACTCGGACTCGGATGTCCAGGACTCGGGACTCGGATGCCAGGACTCGGACTTGGACTCGGACTCGGACTCGGACTCGGCCTCGGATGGGATGGACTCGACTACAGCACTGTTGAAGTCTATGAGATTCATATTTCTGTTTGAAAGTTATTTTTTAAAAACTTTGATTCTTTAATGAAAAAAATTACACTGTATAACGGCAAAATTATTAATGGGTTTTTTTTCTACTACATGTATTTCAAAACTTCACATTCATTGGAAAAGATGCAAACAATATGCCTATATGAATGATTACATCATTTTTGTTTTCAAGCACATCGTTATACTATTGACGTTTGAGATATCACTTTTTTGTCAATGAACATTTAAATACCCAATTTTTCAGGAAATAGAATTTCGAGCCATTTAGTACATGAATTATGAAAGGACGGGATGGGTCTTTTGAAGTTAGTTATTCCTAAGAAAACAATCTTTAATGACACATTGTATTAGGGAGGATTAAAGGGGCATGTCTATTTTGGAGGGACATGGATAGCTTGAAACAACTCACTCCTTTGAGGAATGTACCGAAAATAAACTTAACATCCAATCCAAGTGCCGTAGTGCGAGGATATCAGAGTGATATCCAAGGTAAAGTTAACTTTCAATTCCGCTGATCTGATTCTGCATATAATTGTTTTCAGTTTTAATCTCCCTTTTTTCCAGTTATTTCTAATGTTGTAAACTGGTTATTCTCCCCAAACACGATGAAAACTACTTTCGAAAAATCAACTGAAGGCAATTTCAATAGCCCTGTCTCTATCACCTTTAGAAATGTGCGAACATTACAATGGCGTATTACTTAATCCGAACCTGATTTCTATGGGCAGTACAATACGCCTTTGAAATTGCCCAGAGTTTATTTTTCGAAAGTAGTTTTCATCGTGTTCCCATTTCATTTGTGTATGTATAATGTAATCAAGTAATTGTAATGAACAGTGCGTCACAGAAACAAGTTAACAGTTGGAAAAATTTTCCCCAAATATATGCCTCAAAATATTGTGAGGAAATTTTAATACATGTGAATAGCTACAGGGTCTCTTCTATCAAATGACACCAAAATATCTCACAATATTTTACACTTGAGTGAGCAAAAGCCATTTTTGTGAAAGGGTGCAAAATCCAGACTTCACAAGAATAGATATTGGCTCTGGCTGGTATCAGCCTAGCTGAGAGTCATGAAGAGGCTTAGAAATGTCCATATTCTGATCAATAAAAGACAATTTATGAAATAACAGGCTTTGTTCCTTGTTTCCTTATACATCTCATCTAAATCTGATGCTTGAGGGAGCAATTAACTACTTTGTTGAATGTTTAAAAATGTTACCTTTTGTGAGTCTTTTGATTTCATCTGGCTTGCTCACTCACCCATAAAGTTATGATGGGATATATCAGGGGCCTGTAACATAAAGAGATACCATCAATCTTACGATCAATTGTAACTCTTCAGTACATGGTTTGCCATAGACTTACGATTGATATCAATCGTAAGATTGATTGTATCTCTTTATGTTACAGGTCCCAGGACACACATTGAAAAAAGTCAGTTCTTTCATAAATCGTCTTTTAATGATCAGAATATAAAATTGCTAAGTCTTTTCATGACCCTCAACCTGATTGATACCAGCCAGAACAAAAACACACTTTTGTCAAGAATGGATTTTGCACCCTTTCACAAAAGTGGCTTTTGTTCAGTCAAGCGTAAAAAATATCGCCAGATATTTAGGTGTCATTTAATAGTAGAGGCTCTAAGCTAGCCATAGGTATAAAATTTAATTTAATTTAATTGGGGAGGCTTTTTCAACTGTCATTTTTAAACGGTACTCAACTTTGTTGATACCAGCCAGAAAAAATACCAATTCTTGTCAAGTCTGAATTTTGTACCCTATCAAAAAAAGTGGTTTTATATCATTAAAGCGTAATAACTAGTCAGATTTTTGTGTGTGTTATTGCATAGGAGGGACCCTAAGCTTTCTACAAGAATTAAAATTTATTGAAAATATTCAGAAATATTTATTTGGGGAGACTATTTCCAACTGTTAGCTTTAGAGGGAGCACTATATATTCCCCTGTGTCACCTTAACCTAAAGTACAAGCACATCTTTAAAAAGAAGAGGGTAAAACAATGACGAATTACTTAATTGGAAAAAGACCATAATTGTACAGTACATGAATATGAAAAGAACAGTACATGTTGGTAAATATGTACAAATATTTAAACATGATATGAAAAAAATGTATTCAAGTATTTAAACTACCTGGGTACAGAGTCACTTCATCATAAGATAGACTGTAATACACACTGCTGCCGAGTAGTGCTTGTTAACTCAGCCAAGGACCAATTTTTACCCTTGCATGCATTGTCATTGAATCAGGGTTAAAACTACCAACGAAACCGGTTTCATACATGGCCTTAGCACACTAAGGTTTAATCCGTAACACTTAAAATTATAAACTTGATCATCTTTAAGCCTATACCTGCATCACCCATCTTTCATACAAACATATCACAAAAATAAGCCCAGGTAAATTGCAAGAAGATATTTACAGACAGAAGAAGAGATGAAAGGAAATAGAAGAGAAAGATGAAGGGTCAGTACCCTAGCACAATTCGAGCGATCGCCAATAGGGTAAAAATGCCCGGATGTACCGTTTTTGGCGAATTCTCATTCAACTTCCGGGACCTGTGTACTTCCGGTGTATACGGATGCTAAGTTACAGTAACCGCGGTACACACTTCAGGAATTTTTCTTTAAACTTATCTAATAAAAGTTAAGGTAATCGTAGAATTGTCATGGCGAGCGTTTCTCAAGACTTCAAGAATATGACCGTTCTGCAGCTGAAAGCTTTTCTGACAGAAAGAGGCATTCCATGCAACGGAAAACGCAAACTCGAATTGGAATTGCTAGTACGGAGAGCCGCTGAATGTTACAGCGTTATTGAGCCTTGCGACCGGGAGGCGTCCGGCAGAAAGCGACGACGGGTGCCCGCTCTGTTCGAGCAAGGAGTTATCACAGAACTGTGATAACTCCTTGGTTCGAGACTTAAATGACAAAGCCGTATCTTGGAAAGCTGATTTGAGAGGTTATGCACGGCCGCCGGGTCATTCACCGACCGGTCAGATTCCGGAAGTAACTAGGTCACAAAAGCTGTCCCACATTGCATAGCAAACGCACCCCGATACCTGCATCCGGGCATTTTTACCCTATTGGCGATCGCTCGAATTATGATTAAAATAAAAGACACATATAAAGCTTGGATCCTCTTCTTTCATTTGATGCCACTCATATGATACATACTATACGCATGAGTGAATAAAGACAATATGAAGTAGGGCTACCAAAAAGTCGTTTGGCGAACGATATCTGAATTTCAAATAGATAATCACATTTATAGAAAGTTCCATTTTCTACCCTTTCATATGACGGCAGCTTAATCGGGAAAAATGAGGCAGGGATGACAAAGCTCTGTTGGTGTAAATTGATGCTTACATGACATTTTTGTAATATTGCAAAGGACTGGTGAAATCAAGTATTACAAATTAACCAAAAAGAAAATTCAGAAAATCAAATAAATGCATAAGATATTAAGAAAAAAGGAAAAAAATTGTTCAATATTATTCAAATGCAAGCATTTTATTTAAACATTTCAAAAATACATATAAGCTGCTTTCAAAGTGATTCATCTCTCCTTCACTGCAATACAGGTAAAACATTTCAGTGATTGCTACATTCAGGTAAAAATTCGTCATGACCCGTTATAGCACGCTCAAATAAACTTAAGTTTGATTATGTTATGTTTAAACCATTGTAATGGCATTGTTCGTGGTCAGTAAGATATACATGCACAGATTGTAGATTATGATCAATTTTAGTAAAATTGTTAAACAAATGACGGTGGACTGGATTTTAGGCAATAAACCCGGCATATCCTTGTAATACCCTATGTCAATCACAGAAAATCGCCACATTTGGCAGGATATTGCATCGTACACAACGCTGGTGGTAAAAATGGGGGTACTTATCTGAAGTTAAATGGAAAAGTAGAGGCACTGTGCCCACATGCAACCCCCGGAGCGGTGCTTCTGACCGGGTCTACATGTTATGATTGTCATTTCATCATTCTTCTGTGTATAGTTAGGTGATGATGACACAGGTCATCATCATCCTCGATAAATATTGGGGGTGCTGTATTCCCTCTTTCCCTACCACATTCGATTCCTGCGACTATATTTTCTTTTCAATTTTGAAAATTATTAGTATTACCAATAACATGAGTGTGGCAAAATTGCATTATAAAGGAAAGTTACGACTGAATCCTCTAAATCGAGAATAATTACATTTACTTTTAATCTAAATTATTTTACTGCATTATAATGCATATATGGCTTTGAAAAAAAAATCACCTCAAAATATATCGGGGGATGGTAACACAGGCCACCCCCCCCCCCCCACTTCATTTTTTTTTTTAATTATGCCTCCATATCCCTCCCAGATTAACACACATGTTTGTATAATTTGACGTAGATGCATGTTTTTACTTTCTAGTAGTATAAAAATATATCGTGAAAATCAGAAGTAACGACAGAATTGTAGATAAATATTAAATATTAATAAATTCATATAAATCTACAATATTGTACATAAATAAAGGATATCTATATTGAAATAAAGAATATATAGATCTGAATAATATTAATAAATATAATATATCAAATTATATTTATCTACAAGACATAATAGAAATGTATATTTTCCACTATTTATTTTTTTATTTTTATTTTTTTTTATTTTATTTATTTATTTATTTTTTGTGGGGGGGGGGCTGTACACACCATCCCCCCACCTGAAAAGTTGGGGGATGCATACCCCCCCCCCCCCCCGCTGTCTGCATGCGTGATACATATTAAAGGTACGACATGAAATTTGTATAAAATTTAATGTTTTTTGTCTCATTTTTATTATGTTAGGAAGGCTTAAATACATATTTGCATGGTCATCTACCATAGCGGGTTTTATAATGACCTTTTCTCCCTGTCATGGAGAATGTCTCAGTTTTCAAGTTTGAGTCTTTCCAGATACATATCTCAGATAAATTTTTTTTTCAATATGTTATTTGACGGAAATACAGTTCATGCTAGGTGACGAGGGAGATTTTAACTGCAGAAGATGCTGCAAATGTTAAATTAGCTGTAAAATATAAATAAAACCAAACGTTAGCATCAATGCCCACCAACACTATAAAAGTAAATTAGTCATGAATATTTCATTGGCATTGTAATTACAAAGATACACGTAGCAACATACGAAAGTGTATACCTCTGGGCATGGAGGCATTGCACAGAAGTTATGATCGAGGAGGAATGTAAAATTAGCAACAGAAAAATAAAAAATTAAAATTAAAATACACTCAAAACGATAAAACAAAACCATTTTACACCTCCAATCCTGGTGAGTTACTTAATAGGGACATTGCTTGAAGTAAATTCTAAGTCTGGCTTCTTGTGTTGATTGTGAGGCATAATGTGTCAATTTCGTTAAAGATTAAACACTCTACATTGTCAAGTATTGATGTTTTAGATTACGTACGTGTGGTATGTAGTTTCATTAGGTGCTTTAGCGTAGGTATATAGCCTACTAAAACATTCATTGTCAACTAAAAATATTTGTTAAATAATTGATAGTTTACATCGTTATTTGCTTTGGGTCTCATCAACTTGTAAGAGAAAAACAAAACAAAACAAAATGTTTCAGAATACATTGAAAGAGAATATTTGTAATAAATTGCGCTAAATAATCAAACATTGTATTTTATTCACATAATTTAAGTATGCAAAATGCACAAACGATAGAGGAGCATCAGGGTGTAATTAAAATCTGATTTCTCAATTCATGTTATTTTGTTTCTGTTCAAGTGTGAGAAAAGTGTTTTTGGAAATGTTCTTATTTCTTTTATAAAACAAGATATTTTTCTTTTTAATGTTTCGGTCTCTGCAAAATGACAGATAAGTTCAGAATTGAGTCAAGAATCTTGACTTCAGTATACAGCTGTCTAATTAATGCAGCTTCCTACATGTCCTAGTGAATACTCAGTTGGAGCTTTAGAAACCATTTTCTCTTTCAATACACAGTAAAAAAAAATGGGAGTCATCACGATGATAATATACGAGGATGATGAGCAAGTGTAAAGTTAGCTACATCACACCAAATGCAGGGGTATGAATACCACGTTAAATCTATGCTACAGATAAATGGATTCAAGCATAAACATCAAGTCAGAAGAGTCCTTTGATCTTGCCTCAATAAACTTTTAAGAGTTTACTTATTTCAATGAATCGAAGGCGAAACACATACGTGTACTAGTTTAATTACATTATACTTGTTACAAGTATCTACATAAATGGGTATCATGCAGACAGCATTAGACTAGGAGTGAAACAGGGGCGTCGATCCTGGGGGGCAGTTGCCCCTCCCCCCGGAAAATATTGGCGCGCGAATTCTCTAATTTTCACTGCTTCATGCAGTCGTGGAGAAGCTGGTTTAAGAGGTACTAAAAAAAAATCATGTAGGGTGCTATATTTCACTAGATACTACCTTTCGGAGACACACGACAATTTTTTTTTTTTTTTAAATGCTTTTTTGCCTTTATTCAGATATTCAGACGAGAAAATTGTACAGAGATACATTATTTTTTCATACATTGTAAACACAATACATAATTCAATCCGAAACAAATAATACAATGCAAAATCTGCAATCTGAATAAAGATTTTAAAAGATAGATAAGAAAAAAGGTGAAGGTGCTGCTTTATAACCCATAGTATACATGATAAGTCAAACTGTCATCTTTACATATATAGGATAAACTACATGCAGTGCATTTTCAATTCTTCGATTTTATTTAACATTATTTATTATATAGTATTTCTTATATCAGTGGAGTTCTGTAACCATACTGTTGCAATAATAAAAACACAATACTAACAATTAAGTGGTTGGATCAATGAGAAAGTGAGGGAGTGAGGAGGAGAAGAAGACATAAATGAAGACATTTATCATTATTATTACTATTATTATTAATAATAATAACAAAAACAACAACAATAATAGTAATAATAATAATTCCAATAATTATTTTTTTTTAAATATAGAAATAATCATATAAGTAGATATATAGATATTAAATTAAATAAACATATACATACATATACACATATACACATACACATATATATATACATATATATATATATACATATACATATACATATACACATATACACATACATATACATACACACATACACAAACATGCATATGTCTGATATAATACGCCTCACTCCTTTTAAGGAGTGAAATTTTCCCATTTTTTAAAATGTAGTGTTAGTTTGTCCTTTATTCTTGCCTTTTCATATTCAATTTTTTCGGAGTTCTTTACAGCCTTACATATATCTTTACTAGTAGGAACCCTTCCATTTTTACGACTATTGTAAATCATATATTTGACCATAATCAGTACATGATTAAGTAATATATTGTCTTTCATATCAACTCTAAAGCCCAGTAACACATCAATCCATTGTAGATCAAGTAGCTGAAACATTTTTAATTCATTTCCGGTTTATTCCGTCATAATAGCGCCACCTACGTAAAGGAGACACGAGTACAAAGAAAAAATACAAAGAATGAATAATCATACCATTACACTCAACTGTAAAGTAGTTTTTATCTAGAACCATGTTAAGATAGAAACAATGGCGTGTCGAAAATGATCCTCATTTGTGTATTGATCAGAATTTACTGGTATACTAATGTCTCAAAGAGGTATTTTCCGCCTTGTTTCCACCCTTTGTAGGTGCCCCTTTTTGTTGGTCCCCCCCCCCCCCCACTTTGAAAGACGCTCCGCCACCTCTGATGATGATTGAATTGAGTGCGAAATGAACATCGTTTTTATAGGCTGTCTTGATCGACGCCCTTTGAGTGAAATAGACTTGCTTCATATGGTCTCATCTCTTTTTTAAATTTGAAAATGACTCTCAGTTTCCTCGAGTGACAGGTGACTTTTTTATTCCTTGTATCCTCGTTACCTATAGTAACGATACAAAAGAAATGACAAAACACTAATAAATCTGCAAATTAACTTTATAGCTGTTTTGAAATTTGAATAACAACTTTTAGAAAACACAGCTAACCAATGCTATGATTTTCTTTATACGAAGAATATGATACCAGTTTAAGAACAAAGAATAATTTAAGAACAAAGCGTGCGAAAAACTTAGCTAGTTCTAAACCTTTCTGGTCAATATATTAGGTTGGTTTACTGGCAATTAATTGTCATTATTTTTACTGTCGTTATTATTACCAATATTATTATTATCATGAACATTATTAATATCATTATTTACTGAAGAGCCCATTGCAAAAGTATTTCAAAGACTTCAAAGACGGCTAGACTAAAGAAACCGATACATAATATATTGAAAATCACCACTGTTAGAGTAGCTCATCGCGTTTTGATCTAAGTTTTTTGAAAACTATTCCACAGTAACATTTCTTGTAAAGAAAGTTCCATTTTTACAGTTTCCGTCATTAATACCAACCCCCCCCCCCCCCACCTTGTTTTTACAATGAATTAGCAACTCTACTAATATTATGGTACTTCTTCCACCACCTTTCCTTCAAGGACTTAGTTGTTTTATTTTACACACAGAGTGTGTATGATGGAACACCATTTTTTGCAATTTTCTTTCGCGTCGCGTTGACTGGAACGCCACCATTCATCCAAAGCCCCCCTCCCCCGGTTTTGCCGAAAGGGTGCGTATGGATTTTTTCTAATATAATATTACAGAGGTGTATCCGGGGGGTGGCCCAAATCGGTCGCCCCCCCCCCCTTTTCAGGCTGTCCAGAGGGGGCCCTATTCCCTTTCTTGAGGCTTAACAACAAAATCTCATAACGCAGTGGCGGATTTAGGGGGGCCGCCCCCTCCATTCAAAAGAAAAGTATACATTGTTTCCCCCCCCCCCCCCCTTTTAGAACTGATCACATTTTTATTTTTTTTTTCTTTATTTTTTTTTTTTTATTTATTTATTTTTTTTTTATTTTTTTATTTTTTTATTTTTTTTTGCTTGTCAGAGAGTTCTGGCGGAAAAGTGGGCCCACAAAAATCTGATAACCCTTTTTAAAATTTTATTTATTTATTTATTTTGTTTTTTGCTTGCTTGTCAGAAAATTTATTTATTCACTTTTATTCACTTTTATACAAAATACTGGATCCGCCCCTTGTATTAATGATAATAATAATAATAATAATAATGATAATAATAATAATAATAATAATAATAATAATAATGATAATAATAAAACAATATTTAGAAAAAGTCAACGCACCCTTTTGGCAAAACCAAAAAAGAAAAAAAAAAGAAAAAAAGCCCTCACTCATGCGTGGATGGTATAATTCTAATTGCATATCATCTGGGCCCTGTAACATAAAGAGTTACCATCGTTTGTATCTCCCTAGAATTGATCGTATCTCCTTGAATCAATTGTATCTTTACAACTGATTGTATTTCTGTAACATAAACAAGTTAAGACTGATATCAATTGTAACTTATGACGTCATTCCATTGTATCTTCCTCGAATCGATCGTATTCTTTACAATTGATCCGGATCAACTAGTAAGTCAAAATTAGCAAAGGCCTGATTTTAGAGAGAATATTTTGATAAAACTTTTTGCTTTTTAATAGTCTTAGAAACATAAAATTTTACGATTTAAACACACAGTCATAGAGATTATAACTCCATATTTTTAGAAAATCTATTGTTTTTGATATTTCATGGCTGTTGCAAGTAGGTGCTATTTTTCGACATATTCATTCATATTTTCTATAAATAATGTGTATAAAGGTAAGTTTCTCTACAGAAAACGTGATTACCATTTTTTAATTATATTTTGATGTAAGTAGGTCAAAGGTTAAAAGTTATAGAGGTCAATATCCATGAAATTTCACGTTTTTATCCTTGTTATCACAATATCTGAAAAGTTATTTGTATTATTGACTAAAAACCTATATAGTATGAGTATGAAGTACTACGGAGAGGAACTGAATAAATAAAATTGTCTTAGGTTAAAGGTCGGATGTCATGTAATGCAATTAACTAGAATTGTGGGGGTTTTTTCATCATCGCCATATCTGAAGAACCACTTGACCAATTAACATTCAACTCTTTACTAGTACCATATGGAGAGGAACATATTCGATATTTGGATAAGTAGGTCAAAGGTCAAAGTTTATAGAGGTCAATTTACATAAAATTACGTTTTTCTTTATCCTCGTCGTCCGATATCTCTAGAACCATTTGAACGATGAACTTCAAACTTGGTACCAGAATGGAAGTACCATATGGAGACCAACTTGTTAAATTTTGGGATAAGGTCAAAGGTCATAGTTCAAAGAGGTTGATTTTTATGAAATTATTGGTTTTATCTTCATGACTATATCTCAAGAAACAATGGTGCAAAGAACTTTAAACTTGATACGACATGTAATATAACAGTACCATATGGAGAGTAACCTATTTAATATTTGGAGAAGTAGATCGAAGGTCATAGAGGTCAAATTTTATGACATTGCAGGTATTTTGCATCGTTATCAAAATATTTCAATGATCATTTGACTTCAGCCATGGCAGGCAGTCTGCCCCTTGCCCCCACCCCCCTTGAATATGCTAGTGTACTGTCTACCATCCTCTTCTGATTTTGTCATCTTCCAGTTTCTTGGTAGACTTGGTAGACTCAGGCAAAAAAAAACATCTCCCTGCAACACAATAATTTAAGAATAAAAAAACATGAATACTAAAAACATAGTAAAAACAATTGTAAAATAATCAAACAAATAATAAACAAATGCAAAAATTGTTTAAATGAAAATGAATTACATACAAATAAAATTATCACTGCCTTTGTGTTGACCATTTCAATCCCCTGAACAAGGATCACCCTGGGTCGTTGCTACATGCAGCTTGCTAGATCTAGATGAAGTCTGACATTCAACCCCCCCCCCTCCCCCCCCCAAAAAAAATCAAAATCAAACTCAAACTAAAAATTTATGACAGAACATCTACAGTTGTGACTGTTGGATGTGTAAAGCTGTGGAGGGAAGTTGATAGGGGGGTAAGACTGTATGATATCCCCCTGTCAGCAAATTCAAGATTTTCAGGGGCTTCTCAGCAAATCACAAAAATAAATATGGACTTTATTGAGCTTGCAGAGTCTCTGTCATAACAATAAAAAAAATAATAAAAAAACAAATAAAGAAAATGACCAGACCTAATAGTAATTTTTACCTTTATCAACAAATGAATTAACAACATTAAAATTCAAACTGGTTTACAGCACAAAATATACCGGTCAATTTCTGTGTGAAATCTTGAGAAATGTCAGCTTCATCTTACATCTTCTATAGTAACTACAATGTTCATAAGATGTTCCATAAAGATTTCCTTTCAGGCCAACCTGAGGGGAAAAATTTAATACAGTCTATGAAAAATTGGAGAACAGTCACTTACATTCCTGTTTAGTTTTTGTTTTGTTTTGTTTTGTTTTGGTTTTTTTTCCTCCATTTCTGATTATATGTACCCTTCAACAAAATAAATGAGCTCTGCAAAAACAAAAACAAACAACAAAAAAAACCCTGCTCCTCCTCCCCCCCCCCCCCCCCCCCCTCCACAAAAAAGACAGAAAATGTAAGACTTTACTTATGTCGTTTGAATAAGTTACAATGGATATCAATTGTAACCTACAATCGATTCGCGGGAGTTTTATGTTACGGGAAAATACAATGGATTGTAAAAAGGTAAGATACAATTGATTGTAGAGAATCGGAGATACAATCGATTTTTTTTTCAATCAATTGTGAGTCGATTTTTATGTTACAGGGCCCTGAAAAAGGTTTAATGTATGTTTATTTTGACATATGAAAGATAATTTTCCATTAAACATTAGTTGTAAAATCTTAACTATAATTTTTTTGTTTTGTTTTGTTTTGTTTTGTTTTTGCTGACTATTTGCGATCATATAATCACCTGTGTTAGGGCCAACTTCCCCAATAACTGGGATCAGTGGGATGGTCAGCTTGCCATCGCTACCAGCAGGTACCCTGTACTTGATGACTAGCTGGGCTAGTTGGAAAGTGTGTTCGGTCTGTGAATGGTGTAACATCGTTTCCATGGGATTAATAGCGTTGGCTTCTTTGTAGCTGTGAGATTATTGATGATGTGGCAGTAAAAGAGGGAGTCTGTGGGGCGTTTACCATGGTCCTCGCGGTAGTAATGTTTACCTTCTGGGGGTCGTTTTGCATTCTTTCTGTGTGCAGTATTGAACGAAAATGAATATTGACGATTAAACAATGCTAAACCACCAAGTGCAGACGTTACTAGTTAACATTCTGGGGTTCAGACACAATATCATCCAAAGTACTTTTGGATAAGTAACTGAGAAAAACTAACTCAAAGAGAGACATTTATTTCACAAAAAAAAAAAACATATTTGAATTGAAGGGGATAATTTTTCTATTTTCATAGGTGCATCTATAGACTGCAAAGAGAAAGAAAAAAAACTAATACAAAAAGCAAGAGTCTAGTTAATTACTAGTCAATGCAATTGCATTCTGTCTAGAAATTGTTTGAAGATATAAATTAAGTAGTACGTAATAATAGTTGCGTATAGTTGTGTGTGGTTTTGGAATCATGAAAATAGTGTTGCATCGAGTCAATCTTTTTGAAAACCGTGTGCAGTAAAGAGCAATGTACAAAAATAAGGGTATATGGGACAGTACACTCATGTGGCATCAAAATGTGGTTTTTACACTATTTCGTGTTGAAATGGATTTTTAGAACATTTTAAGAGCTTAACTTTTCATGTGATTCTAATAATTATGCTTTTCATCCAAATAGGAATAAAAAGATGGAGAAAAAGCTCACAAAATAGTGTTCACCTTTACTATAACTCTACCTTCTGATTAACATACAAAATAGTATTTTGCTTTATTGTCCCATGCATTTTTTAGCAGCTATTGTAACAGAATTACAAGATCGTGATAATATACGGTCCTTTTGGTATATGATGGTGAAATGAATACTTCTTGTAAAAAGGAAAAACAAATTAAGCATTTGTAGTTAAGGGAATATTTCTTATGAACAAGTAGCAAAACCTGTAATGGCGATCTGGATTGGAGACTTGCTGTATATCCATCATCAAGATCATATATTTATTTTTTTTCGTATGGAGTCTAAACAGATCTTATAATCTTTGGCTGTCTCCAGGTTGGTAGGTGGTCTCATCGATTGAAAGGTCAATGTTCTTCAAGCTTATCCATTGTCCACAACCCTGACTTGCTGCCAGCGGAAGTTGGTAGTAGTAGACAACTCCATCCTTTCTGAAGCTTCAGGAGGTGTAGATGCAGGTGATAATAAGTTAGGGGGAGTATAACATTGACCAAAAGTCAACACATTTGTCTGTCTACATCACCCCCCCCCCCTCCCCAGGACTAATCGAAACCACCTGTTTTATATTCTTTATAATGTACTTTAAGATATATAAGATGTTAACAAGGAAAAAAAAGTGGCCCCTCATTGTGAAAATCGAGATGGCGTCAAAGGTGATGAAAATAGGTTTTTATTCAATTTTTTAGGGGTCCCATTGTACCCTTTTGACATCTTCCCCTGTAACCTTTTGTATGATCATTAGATTTCATTGAAACGTGGTCGTATTTAGAATTATATTCTGCACATTTTGAGACCAACCAAACGTATGTACATTACTAACCGTTGCCATGGCAGGCCAGTGGCGTATCCAGGATTTTGTGAGGGAGGGGGCCCAATATTCACAAAATTTTCTGACAAGTAGGGGGGGGGGAAGCAGCATTTTGGGGGTCCCTTTTTAACTCAAAAAATCTCCAGGAAAGGGGGTGAAAATTGATTCGGTTTTTAAACTTCAGTTTAAATATGGATTTCTTACAGTATTTAGACAGAAGAAATATATCGTACATATCTATTGTGTATACAAACACCATTTTGATATGGTCACCTTAATTGCTTATCAGTAGAGTACCCTGCAAAGCATTATATAAACCTTCATTTTGGGAAGATTTGAGATTTTTCGACATCTGTCAATACATAGAATACATAAACAGTTTCCTTATAAAAAAATAACCTTTTATCTCATAATCCTAATTCAACGAAACTTAGTATTCAGAATGATATTCTCCATGATTTAATCCAACAAAAATATACTTGTATCAATTGGAAGGTTTATATCCCTATGTATTTACATTGTCAAATCATTGACTTTGAAAGCACCATTACTTGATACTTGATCCTTGATGGGGAGCTCACACAGGAAGCTATACTTGGATGGTAGGTGAAGCGAGCAGTCGCAGAAAGTGTCGTGAAGTGCAGAAGTGGTGGTGAGTATAGACATAGCACTTATCAATATACAGTAAAATATGCTATGTCAAGTGCAAGTAAAAAAAAAACCTTCCAGTGTACTTAAACTATGTGAGAGCCTACAGGCGGCTGCATCACTCTGATGGCAGGGAGGGCAGCCTCCTTGAAACTTTGCATTCCTTTAGCGTTAACTGCTGAGCTAGGTAGATTGTTCCAGATCTTGATCGTTCTCGGGTAGAAGTAAAACTTGAAGGAGTCGATGGTTTCTTCAGGGATGACATACTTCCAGTTGTGTTCATGTCCGTGAAGTATGTTGCTGGGGGTGACAATAGGTGGATATGGTATGAAGACAAGCTGTTGATGGATTTTGTAGAAGAGGGAACATTGGGCAAGAATTCGGCGTGTGTGAAATGAGTCCCATCCCAGTGCTGATATAAGAACAGAGGGTGATGTGGAGTTCCTGTAGTCACAGTATTCAAAGCGAGCCGCTGATCTTTGTACTTGTTCAAGCATATTTGTGACTGCGATGGTGTGAGGGTTCCATGCCTCGGAGCCATACTCCAGTTGGGGGCATACTAAGATTGTGTAAGCCTTTGACTTCACATCTCTTGTGCAAGAGGAAAGAGTCCTGCGAAGGAGACCAAGAGTACGGCTCGCTT
The DNA here is from genome assembly GCA_025618425.1 of Heliocidaris tuberculata. Classification (NCBI taxonomy): domain Eukaryota; kingdom Metazoa; phylum Echinodermata; class Echinoidea; order Camarodonta; family Echinometridae; genus Heliocidaris; species Heliocidaris tuberculata. The sequence goes on along the minus strand of CM046843.1, from coordinate 24,756,202 downwards.
TCTGCCGGATGGATTGGCAGTTCTTATTCCAACGAAGATCGGCAGAAACAGTAACCCCTAGGTACTTGTAGTGTTCGACTCTGGGGATCAGTCCATTTGACAGACGATATTGTTGGATGCTGGGAGTACGCTTGCGTGTGATTGTTAGCGCTGCACACTTTTTGAGGCTAAAGTCCATCATCCATTCTGTAGACCAAGTGGACAGCTGTTGGAGATCATTCTGGAGGGTTTGGTGGTCATCAGAATGCTGGATCTCACGATAAATGAAACTGTCATCTGCGAAGAGTCAATATACAATAAGAACAGGGTTGGCCCGATGACGGATCCTTGTGGCACGCCTGATGTTACATCCCTCCAAGTTGATTTTCATCCCTAAAATTTGAGTTTAGAAGAGAGAAGATAGTGTGGCACCCGATCAAAAGCCTTCTGAAAGTCTAGAAAGACGATGTCAACCTGACTACGACGTTGAAAAATAGTGGACCAGTCATGTACGCCTGATGTTAATTGGGTTGTAGTTGAGAGGCCCTGTCGAAAGCCATGTTGAGCACCAGTAATGATGTGGTTCACTGCTATATGCTTAGATATATGGCTCAGGATGACGTGCTCCATAACTTTGCAACAAATGCAAGTGAGTGAGATTGGTCTATAGTTTGAGGGGTCACACTTTTCACCAGACTTGTGTATGGGAGTAACCAAAGCCTGCTTCCATTGAACTGGAACAACGCCACTGTTGTAGCTTTGCTGAAACAGGAACGATAGAGGAGAAGCAATCTCATGAGCTACCAGCTTCAGAAGTTTCGGCCACTTGCCTTCGAAAGGTTGAACTGTTGAAGGCGCTTCTCGTCCCCAGTCCTGTAGATGTGTAGGTGACTAATAGCTGGATAAGGAGATGGTCCTTTCTGTACATGAGAATAAGGCTGGCTAGGAGTGAAGACAGTCTGGAAGAAGTCGTTGAGTGCCTCTGCGTTATCTACTGCTGTGGTGCATAGTTTAGTCGGAGTACAGAGAATGTGTCTGTCCTGCCTGGACTGTCTGACCACAACACTTTCATCATGTTCTGAAAACTATGGAATGCCACTGTTTTCAGCACGGCATGTCTTGATGTACGACCAAAAGGACTTTTCGGATTTTCTTGAAGGCTTTCCCCAATAACGTTGTTGATGAAGTCACAACGTGCCCTGTGCACATTTTTGGCAAATTGGTTCCTATGTTGTCTGTAGGCTTTCCATGCTCCTGGACAGGACTGCTTCTGTGCCTTCTTGAATAGCCTGTCTCTCTTCCTCATCTGGCGTTTGAGAGAAGTATTAACCCAAGGAAGATGCCTCCTGCCTTTGCTAATTTTGGAAGGAACAAGCTCTGACATGCACCCATTCAAAAAGGTGGTGATGATCGTCCAGTTTGCATCTACTGATCTCCTTTCTGGATTTGATTGGAGTCAGCAGCTGAATTCCTCAGTTGCTGTGGGTCAGCTCGGTGAAACTGACAGATCTTTCTCAGTGGTTTTACAGAGATCTTAGGATTTGCAGCAAGAGTAAATATGACAGTGTTGTGGTCAGATAGTCCAGGCAGGACAGACACATTCTCTGTCAGGGCAGGATTTGAAGTTACAACTAGGTCAAGGATGTTGTTACATACAGGTCGAGTAACTTCCCTCACTACCTGGAACAAGGAATTGTGAAATAAAATGTCCAGAAGCTTCTGGTGACAAGTAGTAGTGGCTGAGTTTGTAGTTGACTGGTTATTCCAGTTGATATCAGGATGATTGAAATCACCGCGCAGAAGGATGTTGGGGTGAGTGCGTCGGTGCCTTGTCATGATCTTGCTCAGTGACTGATGCAAGCTTTCAAGACCTTGTTGCCTTTTGTTGGGAGGGCAGTAGTAGCTATCGATGTATAGTGGTTTGGTGTTAGCAAGTTGTACATTACACCATTGTATCTCACAATCAGAGTCAAATTCTGGACATTCAGTGACAGTTAATGTATTGATGACAGCTATAAAAACCCCACCTCCATGGAGATTTCTGTCCTTACGATAAATGGAGTAATTACTCGAGAAGATTGAGTAAGAAGATATACTGCCATCCAGTTTGATTCACATCCAAGGATAAAGTCAGGAGTGTGATGTGCAATAGCAGAGTGGAAACTAGATTGCTTGGCACTCCCCTTTAGTCCATTTGCAGTTGACAACCATTACTTTAAACTTCTTTTTGCGATTCCTAGTTGGAGGTTGAAATCGTGGTCGACAACTTCACATAGGACTTGAAGTAGGAGTAGATGTCAAAGGATTGGTGGGAGGAAGGGTTTCATCATCATCATCACTGGAGTCCTGGTATAAGGGTGAGAAAAGATTAGATTGTGAGAGATTCAGCCCGTGCAGCGAGTTGCTGGACCCAATGTTGGTAGAGGTACACTTACAGCACACCCAAGCAAAGCCTCTGGACTTGTTTGTCAAAATATCATTGGAATCTGGGGAGATGTCTACACTTTATTTAAAGATTTTTAAAGGCTTGGCAAGATATAAAAAAACAGGAATTTTCTTGTAGGAAAATCTTATCCAATCTTTTTCAATAATAAACATTACATTTCTAAAGGTAAAATCTTTTTATGAAGACTTATTTAATAAAGAAATTTATCTTAGGTTTAAATCGTGAAAATATTACGTAAATTTTGAAGATAAGTGATGCAATTTTGAAAAGCGGAAAATATGAAAAGAACTTATACGATTTTTAATCCGTTGGTGCACACAATTACAATATTTTGTTGAAGATTTATGGAATATATTTCTATTGAAGGTTGTACCATCCAGAAAGGTTTTCGGGATTTTTGTAACAAATCTAATACAGAAAGAAATAAAGAACCACCTTCCCGTGTCCTTTGACTTGTGTATATATATTTAATTTAGAGAGCGCCATCTTTGAAATAAGTTTGAAATAAGATATGAATTCAGTTTGTCGTTAGATATGACTGTTTACTCTTTAGATGTCATTGTGTCTTGTAGATGTGTAGACTTTTCGCTTACCTGATTCAAATTAAATTTATTTTGTGAATCGTTATCGAAAAGCAGAATTATGTGGCAGTTATTTTTCATTCTTTTTGGATTGGTGTTTTGTTCTGATTGTAAGTATTGGTATAGGCTTGTCTGCATATTCTCCGTATACACATATTAAGTATATTTTTTAATCTTTCAAGTTTTATACAAATATCATGAATATAATTTCTTTTCGTGGTTCTGTTCTTTATTGGGGGAGGGTAGAGGTCTCAAGGGAATGCGCCCACAGAGTGAACAGGGTTGTTAGATCTCAAATGCTTCATGTCTTACGACAGTATGGTACATATGTCGTCCTAATAGTAACTTTGACGACTAAATATTCGTCAATCTTCTAGAACGAAAGGCGAGATGATCAATGGAAGGGTGTATGAATATCATTCTTCTTCTTTCCTCTAAGCACAGATGTCATGAAAAACGACTTCACTATTAAATATATGAGTATTCCTTGATAAAGAAATATTTGTGCCGTTTTCTTTCATGAAAAAAATGAAATAAATCAAACTCTCTGCTTTATTCATTGCGATAGGAAATTTACTACCTTTGCGAAATCTATTTAGCACAGGAGAAACCTAAATCTAGTTTATTAAATAACAAATATTTCAAAGGAGCCAGAAAGTAGCCTGGTGTAACATTTAAGATGTACGTGTCATTATGTTAACACTTGAAGAAAAGTGAGGGGAAAAATAAAGGCTGCAAATAGTATTTACAATTTTATTGTTAGGCTCGTAGCATGTGATCTGTTTGTATCTAAATTACAGATGAAACCGATGTGGAAACACTTGCCGAGGAGGACGTGAACTTCGAATGCCTCGGAACCAGTACAGCTGACCCAAAAGTGTCGATAACGTGGAAGAAAAGTGATGGCACACCATTCTTCCACTGCACATCATCTACTCCTTGTGATAAAAATACTACAATCCACTCACTTGGAGGAAATGATACATTTATAAGTAGTGTGACAATCCGGAATGTTTCATTGATTCACGAGGATGAATATTATTTTACCATGATTGCTCCAAACGATAGACAGACTTGTAAAATCAACCTGACAGTAATTGGTACATTTTTCCTCAATCTTTTATTAACAAATACAGCAAGCTGATCATTTTCGCTTTACTATAGTTCACCATGTGATATTCCAAATAAGTTTAAGTGTTGATATTAATGAAAAAAAATTTAAGAAATGTCCAGGTATACAGATTTTTAAAAAGTCCTTTAGTCATGTTGTTACTGAAATATTACAGCGAATTTAACCCCGAAACTTCAAATGAATTACATATAGCGAACATGAAACCAAAAGTGGGCTTCTAAAATGGTGTGGGTCCCATATAAAATCATGTAATATTGCATCATCATCGATATCCATAAACACGATAAATGGATTTGTTGCGAAAGCAGTCGAAATTCGGCTCCAAAAATTATGTGTCATTCATATTAAAAAAAGAATTACAGGTTGAAAAGGTATAAACCTTAGTTTTCGGTTATCAAGTACTGTACACCTGGGAGTATTTATTAGTTTCTCACCTTTAACAGCAAACATTAACCAAGTAAAAGTATGTTCTGAAAATTAAGTTCATTACCGGTTTCCAGCAATTATACCGAATTGAATATACAATGTGAGTCGCCAGAAAAGGAAACCCAGATTCAACTCTAAATATGTCGTTGCAGTCAGTGCATATTAGTCAAATATATTCACATTATAGTCTATGATGGCTTCTTTAATTCCACACCTTGATAAATAAAATGTGACCATGGGTAGCTCAACAGTAGCACATTTCCTCATTTACGTCGAAATTTGCCTCTGCACAATCTTTGAATGAAACGGATAGTCGGCCAAGGCTTCGTTGCATTGTCTAAATTCTTATCCCATGCACTCGCGCATAACGGATGTAACTCCTGAACACCATTCATGTAAAATTATAGAAAAACGTGATTCTGACAAGCTTGTTAAAATTGGCAAGTACTCAGTCAGTTATGATCGCATTTTGGAGAGCAGCCTATCAAAATAAAAAATACGCTATATGAAGTAACATAATCATTACAATATATTTCAAAAATCTAACTCTAATTTTAAGATATCAAAGCTTGATTATGGGTTTCCCTTTCATTGACTCACATTGTTTGCTATAATCAATGATAATTATTCGCAATTTTAATAGATTTAGTCGACCTACTTTATATCAATTTCAAGTTCCACCGATCGGTTTGATCTTGGTGGACAAAGCCGATGATACCACTCTACAGAATAAAGGATCGCTCATCATTACAGAGGGAGAAAACAAGACAATCGTTTGTCAGACCAATACATCAGTTAAACCAGCCGTAAATTTGGACTGGGTAACACACGGGGGAATCAACATTAGCCAAGATTCTTATGATGAGGTTCAGGATGAACGAGATGGACGTCTTTATGTGTCAACACGGACATTAAGCTTTAGGCCAACGTACATGTCTGGTAAAGATGTATTGCTTGTCTGCAAAGTGGCTGCCAACTCATCTTTTGATCACATTCAGACATCAGTTTATATCACAGATAAAGGTAAGGATCTTATTTTGACGTAACAATTAAACATTTTATTACCTGCATTTCGTAACGAAATGTCTTCTAAATGAATTCAGGCACTGCTGGATTATGACATCATTGTTCTCGATTATGTTTAGCTGTGAATATGAGCATGTGCGCTTAATCTCGTTTAGGCATACTTTCCAGAAATATTATTTAAAAGCTAATTGGAAACAATGAGTAACAGAATGGTAAATTGCCTCTTTTGTCGCTGACAACATTCTAATAATGGTGATGTGGGCGTTCCAACAGTACTCATCTGTCCATTATATAGATAAGTACTGTGCTTCCAACTTTTTGCTATTTTTAGGTCACGCTATTGAAATCAAATTCCTTCCATTTCAAAACAAATGCACCGTTTCCTCCCATTAATACGTGTTCTTCAGTAATACTAAATTTTGGATTTGGGGCTTGAGAGAACCTTAGTAAATAATTAGAATATATATATATAAATTTTCGGGGGGGGGCTCTGTGGAGCCTGGGCACTAGCGTATTTGGAAGGGAGGCAAAGGGGTGGGCACTTTGACCCCACTGACGATTTTCAAACTAAGAAATAAATACAACCAAATTCTCATATAGATCGACATGAAATAATTTGGAACTCAGTATCAGACCCATTCAATTCCAGCTTTCTTCTTTTCCTCCGAAACTAAGCCATTTTGGCCATAGACCATCAATCCAACTTGTCCAACTCAAAAACCAGGGCCAGCAAAAAAATGGTTTATTTCCTGAAATATATTGACAGCTCAAATCTTACGTGCTTTGCCCCTTTGAGACCAAGGTTTATATGCATCACTAATCCTCTGGGGAAAATAGAAGTAAAAACTCGTCAAATTTTTCGAGTGCCTTTTCACTAAAATAATAGATATCAATAATAATAAAACCCCAAAAATATATATATCTCAATATAAATACACACACAGCCATATATATATATATATATATATATATATATATTAAACTGGGGGAGGGCTGAGGTGGGGGAGGTGGAACCCCTGAACCACTATTTTGTACGGCCCTGCAGTGAATGTGTAGTAATGTGTGCTAACAATCATTTTAATGCATTGCATTTTTGCCAGCAGAAATACTTTTCTGAGTGTGTCACATATTATTTACTGATATTTTTTACACAAAATTTGTACATGTTGTAGGGGAAAGCACTACCAGGAGCGAAAATCTATCGCCGTGCTTTAAGGAAATACCAACGTTAACAACAAGTAATGGAGATTTAAAAGGTTAATAACCCTTTTCGTTTCTTTTTGTTGTAATTATTACTTTATAATTGTTGTGATAGCATGCATTTAGGGACATGATGTAGAATATCAAAACTGACTATTTTTATAATGGCATTATAAAGTATTGAGAAATGATTTGACGATCTTAGTATTGCATGAATATGACATGCCGTAAGGACTACACTGAGGAGCTGTGGTAGCATCTAGTGATATTTAGGCCTAATGTCGAAGTGTTTTTGTTAATTTCCATATACCTGTTACGTAATGTAATCATGAGCACATGATGAGCTACATTGTTATTATGATTATTACGATGATTATTACTAACACGATAAAAACTAATTTCGAAAAATAAACTCAAGACAATTTCAGTAGCCCTGTCTATCACCTTTATAAATGTGCGAACATTACAATGGCGTATTACGTTATCCGAACAAGATTTCTGTGGGCAGTACAATAGGCCTTTGAAATTGCCCTTGAGTTTATTTTTCGAAAGTAGTTTTTATCGTGCTTACTACTACTATTATTGTTATTATCAATATCATTGTTATTATTATTATCATTATTGTTACTATTATTATTATTATTATTATTATTATTATTATTATTATTATTATTATTGTCTTTATTAATAATACCCATCTCCCAGGACATTCATATAAACAAAGAGCATATTTGTGTATTTCAAACAAAATCATGCCTATAATTATATGTTGGTGTCAATATCCATGTATTATTTTGTCTTATTTCTTCTTATTTTCCTTTTCGGTTGCATTCTATTACCACCTATTACCACCTTCTCTTTCTCTCCTACACAATCCATCTCTCGCATATATCGATTTCACCCTTCTTCCTCTTTATTTTCCTTTTCTCCCCGAAGAGTCGTACTCTGTTTCTAAAATCGACGTCATTAGAAATAAAAACAGATCGATGAATGTTTTTACGATGTATTTTTTTAAAGAGTAGTTTTAAAACCGTGTCAATCAGTCTGTTATATGCAATTATCTGTTTCCTTTTCAAATGTTGTAGGTCATTATAAATATTGTTTTTTAATGAAACAGAACCCAGGGTAACAACAGTCTGTTGGGTAATGCACCCCTGTTTTTAATATAAAAAAACCCCAGATGATATAACATATATAAATATATTAAACTAAATCCATATTTACATGTATTCAATAATAATATCTGACAGCCACTGAATCCCATTACACAACACACTTGACCAGTTCATCTACAGGTAAAAATATCAATAGATTTCTTTTTTTTAAATACCTAGATAAGAAAACAATGCACATAAAAGATAATTGAAAAATGGCACCGATAGGTACCAATGATTTTTCAAGGGATGTATTGCTTACAAATATAATTTGAATTTGATGAAATTTTACTCTCTTTTGTGTGTGTGTGTGTTTGTGCTTGTGTGGGTGTGTTTGTTCAGTCCCTTATTATCGTTGAAGGCATGTTAGCATCATGAATATGATTTTCGTTTGATAATACATTTTGTTAAAGATTTGTACTACGCACTGATTATTAGTGATGGAAATATTTTTCTACGTCATTATGAATAAAAGTATAATGCAATGAATTTAAGAACTATTTGCAACAGAGTGAATCAAACTATAAAAAATGACCATTTACTGTTTTGGTCTGGTGCATTATTCTTATTACTTGTTTTTTGTTTTGTTTTGTTTTGTTTTTGTTTTGTTTTTTTGTTTTTTTTTGCGGGGGGGGGGGGTTGGTACTTTTGATACATAACAATTTTATCACTGCCCACCGCTTGAACATTGAAATTATACCATGGCCAGAATTGACAATTTCTGAATCTTTTATTTTTTTTCATAAGGGAGGGGGCATTATTCGATATTTTTTCTGAGATGGTAAAGGCACATTATCTATCGTTTCCCTTTGAAGAATCGAACCGCCCAAAATTGCTTATCATAACTTCGGGTTCAGGCGTGATGATCTTCTTATTAGCACTGGTATTTGTTGGTGGTGTGATTCGCTCTAAAAAGACTGCTGGTAAGTTTTTAATTGTTTTTGTATATATTTTGTATGTGTCAATGAACTGGGTGTCACTGTAGTTTTTACATGAAAGTAAATATAAATCCAACGCATAATCTGTAATGGATGTCCGAGGAGGGGAGGGCGGTGGGTTGATGCCGTATCTCCTCTTCGGTCTAAAAAAAGTTCTTCCCATCTGACGATATTTGCCTTCTCTAAATTCGGGATTTCATTTTGTATGAAAAAAGGTGTTACGGCTGACACGAACCCTAAAACGTATGCGTTAAAGGACCCAATACAGTGGGAAAGTAAGGGAGAAGCCCGGGGGGCACTCAATTTTTTTCAGACGGGGGTGTGCCGCAGCCGCCCTCGAAACGGGGGTCTAGCTAAGGAACAGACTAGAAGCGAAAAACATTGGGTGTTTGGAACGGTGGATTGTACCCAGCCGAGCGGCGCGAGCTGAAAAATACAGGGTCTACGGAACTACGCACTACAACACTGCACGACTTTGTGTGGGTATTCTACAGTGCATACATACATGTATATGCAATTGCGCAGGCAAGTGAATAGACATACGTAAGCGAGAGCTAGGGAACGGGGCGCGTCGGGGAGACCAGCGCTTATATATTGTTCGGGCCGGGTATCTCGAGAACGCGTGAGAAGGGTGAAAACGGCAGTTTATGGAAATTCGGGTATTCAGAGAACGGCGATTGGCCGCTGAAAAAGGGGGTCGTCAAAGCGGCACATACCCGTCTGTCCAATATGTTGAGTGCCCCCCCCGGGGGGGGGGGGGAGGCAGAAGGCTAGTAACGGACATCCGAAAGAAACACATATCAGTTTTCAAATATTACTTCAACTGTCAAAACATTTTTTTTAAATCTGCAGTGGGACGTTCTAGTAAAGCCGAGTCGCCATCAGGTGCTACCGAAACCAGACCGTCGCAGAGACGAGGTGCATTGCCTCCAACCCCATCTGACCTGTCTCCTTTAGCCGCAAATCACCTACCCGACAGGCCGTCATCAAGTGCACGATTATTCAGGCCAGTGCCTTCTTTCCCGTCCGATATCCCTATGCGACCACTGGTACCTGTGTCAGATGACACCGTTGGAAGTCCGTCGGAGGGAGCAAACAGCCGAATGAGAGCAGCAAATTCTTTGACAGCTAGCTCTAGCACTTCTGTCACACAATCTCAAAAAGTATTAAAGCAAAAAAGGAAAAGTATACATTAACTTTATTTAAAGTCCTATGTTGAATGTAACGTGACAGTTTTTCTCTTCATTTCAACTAAGGATACAAACATTGCATTATGAGGTGGATTTCTTTAGATACCTAAACGTAAATATTTATTTCAGCATTGTTTCAGTGGTGTTTGTGAGGTATGCTCCTGTATGGGGGGGGGGGGGGCGTATGTGTGGGTGTGTGCGTGCGGGAGGCTAGGGGTCTCGGATTATATCACCATTGTAAATCGAATGCATTTCGTAATTTTGGCAGCTGTTTTGAAGCACTGTACACGTAATGTGCAGGTTCTCTCACAATTTGTATGAAGGGTAGATTGACTTAAACTCTTACACACTAGGGAGGGGCAGGGGGGAAGGCTGGCCCCCTGAAACTTTTGACAAAAAAGGAGTTATCAGGAGGTGGCGGGGTGGTGGGGGGCAAACCCGGCGGGAAAAAACCTTTGTTTTGTTTTATTTTGTTCGTTTGTTGTTTTTTTTTGCTTGTCACAGAATTATAGGAAAACATCTGATAACCCCCTAATAATCGAGTTTTGGAGGGCTGGCGAGAAGAAAAAAATACGGGTCTCCCTCCAAGCAGAATTTGACACTTGACAAAATTTACCCCCCTTATAAAAAATCCTCGCTACGCCACTGCTCTCACATTTATTAAAGGTTATATGCTATATTCTGCTTTCCCCCTGAACATTCAGATTTATTTCGTCAAATTACTATTTTCTCTACCAAGTGCCTTTACTTTTGATGTAGCAAATAGATACTGGGATGGAGTGTGCTGTGGTAAATGAGCCAAACTGCAAAGAACATGGAGCTTTACCACATGTATACAGAGAGACATCCAACGGTTTGGTAAATATGACTATAGATTTTACAAAGTCATACTACAGGGCGAAGTGTTTAGAAACTTCGTTATGTGAAATTCTTAACGTAAGAAAATATATTGTAAATCTTTAAAAGTATGATTACTTTAATGTGGTAGGGCTGCGTTGAGTAGCTACTTCATATTAAGTATAGCGTATCTTCATTATGAATATATTCTCTATTTTCTTTTCAGGCTGAATATGCTCTTGTCAGCAGACCAAAAGTGGACAAAAAGAAACTTAAGCTGCAAGCTCGTCATACAAAGGTAAATTTGTCTGGGTCCTTTTTGATAGAATGAATTTGTGGTCTCAAATAATATTAAACTATCTGTTACAAAATATGCATCTGTTTCAAAGAAGCGTATTTAACTCTTCGCTGGAATATTCATTTCAACATATAGGGAAATATTTGGAAAGGCACGATAATTTATAAATTTGCTTAAGGGGATGTGGGTCACCGTCAGCTTGCATATTGATCTCAGCACTGTAAACTAATTTTTTTTTTCCTTTCTAATTTTAGGGTAATAAAGTGATATGTAGACAACTTGAAAGAGATGAATTTTGGATTTTAGAATAAAATTTAATTAAACCTGTTTACTATTAAAATATTTTTTTTTATTCATTATATTTGAGATAATGTATGGAAACTATTTCGCAAAGCAAAGTTGTTTTGTATTTTCTTTACAAACGTTTCTTTCCCGTGTAGGAAATAGATGATGAGAAGTATTTCGCGATCAATAGATCGTTTCCAACAGAACAGGGACCATTACCACACGTATTCACATATACAAGAAGTGAATTGGTAAATAAGAACTTTTTTTCGTATCTTGTAGAAAGTCAGGTTGGAAGTCTATTTCACATTGTCTCCATCTTATATTGGGAAGTTATTTAAATAAAATTGATTTTATTACAGATACCAAAATAGAGAGTTCGATCAACTGCATCCCGTATTCCACAATAGAGAGTTTGATCAATAGCCCCATTTGAAATTATGCTTCTACAAAAATTAAACGAGATACTGTCTTGTGTTATGGGTATACATGATAAGATGATAGATACTTTTATAAAGCTGCGGTTTTGTTTTGTCGAGTACATGCACTCAGTGGCATCACAAATATTTTTTAATGGTTATGCGTGGGTGTCTGCGTGCGTGCGTGTGGGTGTGTTTGTGTGTGTTTGTGTGTGTGTTTGTGTGTAAGGAGGAGGGGTCAAGCTAAAGGGAAACAGAGGGCAAGGAAATGAGTAGGGAAGAGTAGGGAAGGAGTAATGTAGGAATAACATAGTTCAAGAGACAATTCAACCCTCAACATGCTCAATATACTTGTTGTACATAACCTGACTGGGGAGGCTCCTCAAAAAAAAAATGCCCAACCCCCCCCCCCCCCCACCCTCCTCCTCCACACACACACGCGCTTGTTCCATCACCCACTCTGCTCTAGTAATTTGGTTGGTAAAATAAAACTTCCTTATGTTTTGAATATACACTTTCACAATCATCTCTTCTCTTCGGATGTGCATTAACGTTAACCTCTGACTGAAAACATATTTCAAGTTTACCTGAAAATAATATGTCATTATATTGGTCTTAAACCTTCCTTCATGATTCATCGGACCTATTGTTTTCTTACTGGTTTCTTTTCTTTCCGTTTACTTGTGCATCAATATTCTAGTTTTAACCATATCTTACGTGTTATTTTATTTTTTGTCTCTTCTACCCGCCTCATTGCATTCAGGCCCCTAATAATTTGGAAGAAGAGTATGCAGTGGTTGACAAATCGAAGAAAAACTAGGCTTATATAGGATATGTCATGTTGATTTAAGAATCATTAGCTTATTTGGCAAGCCACGTCGCATTTGTTCGGGGGTTTTTTTTCTACTTAAACTTGCGAAACATCGAAGTTTTAAACGACTCCCTAAAAACACGACGAGGATTCACTCAGGACCGACACATCGACCTCTCAAAGTTATGAAACTACAAGCCAAGCGAGCAGTCGTGATGATCATGGAGGCAAATCTTAAACTACGAGCAGGACAAAACCTTAAAAGTTTTATCGTCCTCAAAGCATATTACTTCGAGTTAGGACACCCTCGCACTTACCATGGTTTATTCCTTCGTGTATATTCGAAATAACGACTTTGGGGTCCTCACGGTCCGTAATGACTGTAAAACTTCGAAGTTTAAAACCACGTGCGAAACTTAATGTCTTGTTACTCTCGTGTTAACCTACGACTGGGCGATGTTTTTTAACTGATGAATCGAATTTACTACTTGATTATTGACATTTTCAATAGTTTACCTTAGTGGGCAAAGGTGGAACTCCTTGGGAAAATTCCTGTGGTAAGCTGGTAAGAGGCATCAGTTAAACAAGGTAATGTCGCCCTTATATGGCCCAATTTTTCATAATAGAAACACAATACTAGTATTTGAAAGCCTTTATGGAAAACCAATTATGAGATCCATCGTCGCGATATTTCGAAATTCCAAAATCACACTTAATTTAATTTCAGATTAATTAATATCACAGAATAAAGTTACATGAAAAAAAAAAAAAATAAATAAAAAAATATGTATATATATATATATATATATATATATATATATATATTTAAGTTAGACTAGTATATAGGCAAGATTATATCATTAGTGATATTAGAGGAATAAGCCCAAGTCCGTTTTCGAACTAGTAACGGCAAAGGGGTAGTCAAAACTTACCTCCCCACTCACAATGGCAAATTGACATACATTTGACTAAATATGTATCCACACAATCTGCTGTCTCAAAAGTTAAAGTAAAAATCAAATACCATGAACATCATACTGTACAGAAGCATGCAAATACAATACCGTGCATACAAGTAGGACAAAGAAATAACAAATTAAGTTAATCGGGCGTATCAATCACATCACAGTTTCGATAACTACTTTATTCACCTAACTGTTCCAAGATTTATTTTCGGTTTCACTAATTGGCAGACTGGTTACTCATCTTAATTAAGTATTAAAGGAAGTGTGCTAATAGCAATGCAATTAGGACCGTAGTGCAGACCCCCCCCCCCTCAAAAAAAAATGAATAAATAAATAAATAAATAAATAAAATAGAATAAATAAATAGATAAATAAATAAATAAAAAAATAATAAAAAGTAAAAAAATAAAAATAAAATAAAATAAAATAAATAAATAAATAGATAAATAAATATAATAGAAACAAAAAATAAACAAATGAAAAATAAAATGAAATAAATGAAAAAAAATAGAAAAAATGAAAAATCATGATTATGTTATATTTCAACCCATCAGGTACTGTCACAATTAACACAGGTCTAACTACTCGCCAGTCCATTAAACATCTTTACGATGGATCGGTGTAAATAGAATATGGCAAAGTATATTTAAAGGTTCCCTTTTATGGAATTACAAAGGAACTTCAATTAGTAGACTTTTCTACTGTGAATCCAGATCTGTCAACCATTTTACCTGAATTCCATTCATTAATCTGTAAACTTGAAAATAAAAAATTAATTGGGAACGCCCCTAAAATTTTTGGAAAATCGGTCCAGCGATCGATGACGTCATGTGACGTCACACTCAGAATGCTTGACTCCACGCAAGCTGAAAGTGTGTGTGTAGGCTATTGAACTTCCTGTAGATCCTAGCTTCGATTTCGTGCCATTACAACCCTTCATTTTAGTTTTTTTTTAATCCTATATCAACGATGACATCTTTTTCAGACAGCGAAGACACCTATTCGGGATCAGATATATCTGATTTGGAGAACCAAGAAGAAATAAAAGAGGAATTAGGGGCACGGCCGTATATGTTTGAACCAGACATGTCGGATTCTGGCCAAGATTATGATTATATGACAGAGACGTCCCTGATTTCAATAACGGAGAAGATATCGACGGGAGACTTGGGAATTATAACTAGTAATTCCCTTTGGATAATTAGATTGCCGAATAAATTTTAATTTACGCATATCCACGAATTATGAATTTTGCTTGCGCTTGCAAAATGCCCCAGTCCTGATGAGGCTGAGCTGATAGCTGATCGAGGCAGTGAGCTCGACGTGCGCAGGTGTACACGCCGCACCGTTCGGTCGTTTGCCTGCTGACCCTGCCTAGGCTTGGGCAGGGTTTAGGTGCATTGGGGTGGTAGCGTTTTGTTTCTAGTAAATTCTAACATTGATATCCAGAAAACTCTTAGCTCTCCTGTTATCTTGCTTGTTTTCATTGTGGTGCTATGAATAACAAGTACCGGTAGACTAAGTTAGTGTAGGTACAGTGATAGTTGGTCAATAGATATAATTTAGATACCGTAGACCAAGTTTGATTTTGGGGATGGCATCTTGCTTCAGGGACGGCCTCTTCTTGATGCCAAACGCCGCATGCAACCCCGTACTATCGAGGAAGTCCTCCGCACAAAAGTGCTCGGAACACACGACACTGCGGTCACTCGGCCCCTTCCAATGGACGCGAGTTAGTTTCACTTTTGAGGTCCATTTTCTTCTAATATTTGGGTCTTTGGGGAATAAATGTAGACTTACACCCTCCTTTGTGATGTTGCTGCAACCTGCAACGACACAGAGTTGCGGCATACTTCGCTTTAGAGGTGGTTTTCGAGGTGGTATACAAATTAGTTTGCACGCGTGATATATGCAAGATATTGTAAACAAGCACCGGCAATGTCGGTTTGTGACGTCACACGCAATCATGCTCGAAGAACGAGAATTCGGGGTTTAAAAGGGGGCGGAGCTTAGCAGACTCTTTTAGGCCTGAATACCTGGGGAAAATATTATTTTAAAAATATTCAGATACGTATTCATTGCAAACGGATGTCATTTTTCAATTTAGATGAGTATCATGTACAAAATACCAAGAATTAGAATTTCATAGAAGGGAACCTTTAAGGTAAAACAGTTCCTGTCCTTATATGCATTTAATGTGATAAAACTAAGATACAAACCGAACTCATTATATAAATACATGTGTACAGCTTTGTGCAACTTTTGAAATTGATTTTATGCATTCTGTTTAAAAATGTCACCATTGCCATGATGGAGAATATGAGTATTCTTAAAAGCTGTATATTAAGTGAAGATTACAAGTACTATAGACCTAGAGTAGTTTTACTTCAGATATTCGACACGTTCTATCATACATGCACCTGTAAAATTATGTAATAAGTTATAAAGCTCAAGCTTAAATTGCAATGTACCTATATTTATCGGCCCCATTGGGTGTGAAAGCATGTGGTCTGATTTTTTTATCTACATACTTTAAATTAAATGTTAAACGATTTTAATTTGAGAGAAATGTATGCTGAAATTTTGATGTTTTTGTCTTTAACAATCCACAAGGCCTTCTAATTTCTTATGTAATCAGATACTTATGGTCAAATTATTAAGATATACTTATCTGAACATATTTATTAGAAATTAGGGCTACACCTTATTCCTCCACTTTATAAAAAAGTAGCATGAAATGCAATTTGTTTATTTTTTTCGTATGCTACAGATATTCCTACATCAATAATTTCAAATTATGCGGCAACTTTCTGGATTACTTTCACAAATAAGACATTAAAGATACATTCAATAATCATCATTTCACAACTTGCAAGATATCAGCGAAATATAAGCATACAAACTTTTTGAGTTTCCGACGTGGATATCACCGGCGATCATGCTCCAAGTGGTATAACTCTTGTCTATCATGTTTATTGATTGAAATCCTCCCTATTTGCACCTTAACCCTAATCATGCCGGGATATTTTTGCTATGCCACAGCCGGGGGGGGGGGGTTCTGCCCCCCCCCCCCCCCCCCCGAGATCTCGACCGTCGGCCGCGCGATCGCGCCGAAAATCGGCGTGCACGTCGTCCACAACGTAATCTACAAAACTGTATAGTTAAATGCTCCGAAATAATTTCACATTACTTGATTATGGTAATTTATGCGTGAAATCAGAATTTTGCTCTAAATTATTAAATAAAGCTCAAAAATGCTAGTTTTTTTGTTTAGACACTCTTTCCAGTATTTTGAGCAAATATACTTGAACAAAAAATCTGTATCAAAATTGATTTCTCATGTATTTCATTGTATTTTAAATTTCTTATGTGTTTCTTTGTTTTTTTATATTTTGTTTTTTATTGGGTTTTTTTTTAATGAAATTTGTCGGGGACACCTTTGCAATCATAAACAGCATAAAATAAATTGATTTTATTCAGTAAAAATAAAAATATTCATAAATTTATGAATTTTGGCTGAAAAAACAGTTTGTATTGAAATTATACATAAAATCAGGTTTTTGAGCAATTTTTTGGTCTGACATGCAAGTACGAAATGTTGCGCAACTTCGGAACCGCATTCCCGGACGTCGCAAATTTGGTCTCAAATGATGCGTGAGGTTCGAAAGAAAAAAGTCATGAAAGCTGGCAGCGCCAAAAAAAAAAAATTATCCTCGAAAATATCGCGGCAAACGACAAAATCAAAGAAAATTATACAAATACTAGACATAAATGCCAATACCCAATTAAACAAAAAAGTTATTTAAATAAACGAGCTTGCACAAAATGATATGACTGTCTAATGTGCTATTCTGTTGCTTTGTATCATTTACTTAGAATAATCATTACCCACTAAGAAAAGGACAGTGGCAAACTGAACTGACCATTCAGAAACTAATTATGTACTAATCTACAATATTTACATGTACTCGTAAACATAAATCACGTGATCGGTAAAACGCACTCACGTGTAATTGAGGTCAAGTTTTTTTCCACTTCTGGACTCTTTTCATGAAGTTCCTTGTTTTGAGAAATACCGGTAATCATAGTATGCTATCTATTAAATTGTGATTATACAGTGCGTCCCAGAAAAAACGAAACCCTAAAACAAAGGGTTATTGGGACCACACTATGTGCTCTATGACAATAATTATCTATTTTCCAAAAACTAGAAGTCTTATGCTTTTAAATGATACCTTGATGACATCCATCTGTACTAGCTTTACCGAGCAGCAGCATTTTGAAAATGACATGTAAAAACTCAGTTGTGCCAGATTTGGGTAAAACCGTGAAAACGTTAGGATCACATGCGAAAATGACACAAAAGAAATACCAGCTTTATGAGATGTGATACGTGAAATTCTTTCATGTGATGACATGCATTCAATCAGAAATTCATAAAAACACGGGTCAATACCAATTTCCAGTGGTGACAGGGGTGTATGCCCCCCAAATTTCCTAAATAGTAAATATCCCTCAAAAGATGAAAAAGTGTCCCTCCTGTGATAGAAAAGGTGCCCCTCCTGAGGTGGGAAATTGCCATAATCTTGATATTTTTTCTACCTTATGTGCCCTTTCAACCTTGTATTTCCTTTTGACATGTTTGATGACAATGAAAAGTGCCACTAACTTTACTTTTATGAAAAATATCACCCAAAGTTCTGTCCGCTTTGTTCTTAAAAGAAATTGCAGTTCTTCAAAATTCAAAAAATTACTTTTCATTTCGATTTTAGGTACCATTTCAATACAAAACATGCCCTTTCTTTACCCCCAACATCAACAAAACATTGACCATCCTTTATTTCATGATGAGGACATTATCCTTAGCATCTTATTGAAAGAAACACATGAAAACAGTCTTCTCGCAGGGTTTTAAATTAACATTTGGGTTATGTTTGCATGTGATCTTAACGTTTTCACGGTTTTACCCAAATCTGGCACAACTTAGTTTTTACATGTCATTTTCAAAATGCCGCTGCTCGGTAAAGAATGTACGGATGGATGCCATCAAGGTATCATTTAAAAGCATAATACTTTAAGTTTATGGAAAATGAATAATCACTGTCATACAGCACATAGTGTGGTCATAATAAACCTTTGTTTTAGGGTTTCGTTTTTTCTGGGACGCACTGTACATGAGTGATATAGTTTAAAGATATTCTAATGGAAAAATTCTAGGAACTTAAACTTTATTTTGCTGATTTTGGAAAATGTGAAAATGATGGGATGTAAAAACAATACATAGGTTAAACCAGTGGATGGTCCCGGAGTGGTTATATCTAATAAAAGAATATGGTACGCAGGATCGGGATGAGAATGACGGCCGTCTTTTCTTGTCGTCCGGGACTATTTCTTTCAAACCAAAGGTGAAGGTGCTTAGGTGCGTCATATACAACCAGTTTGCGGAGCTCTCCAGCCTTTATATTCTGATGATATTCAGGCCACCATCTATATCGATTATGAAGGCAGGTAATTTCAGTTTTGTATTTCTAAGAATTTTCATCATTAGGTATATCAACTTGAAGGTAATTTGCAACACTCATCAATCAAGAAAGTAGGAATAGAAGCTTTTCTTTTTTATGAGAAGTAGCCTTGAATTGTAAATTTCATGGTGGATAAAATATTTAAGTGTGAGTAAAAACAAAAAGAGAGAAACAAAATGGCCATTGATAGTATTACAATAAATGTTAATTTGTTTTGGACCTTAACGCTTTGTTGATCTATAGCATTCACCTGATATTTTTCTAAGGTGAAGGGCTGAATAGTTATAAAAATAATTGAAAAACACATTATTGCTCATCAGTTTAGAAATAGACATGGATTATCTATTTATTTATGTCTGGTCACGTGTGTGACATGCCATCAGATGTGAACGTGACAGATATTTTACTATTGAAAATAAATAGTATTTTTAATGATTTTTTGCAAAAGGTCTATATGAATTATCATTGATAAGGTAGAAAGTGATTCTCACATCTTCTCTTTATGAAAAATACATAGGGAACACACAATTCATCTTGTTCATTTTCATATATACATTTCTTGATACCATTTATTAATACATTTATTGATATATATTGTAGAGGTGTTTTGGTTTAGTGGATAAGTGACCAGACTGTAGATCACAAGGTATCGGGAGTTCAATTCCCTGCCACAGCACTAACGTCCTTATAGGAAAGACATTTATCTACATTTGCCACACGCGACCCACGTGTAGTAGGTGGGTACCTGGTAAGATTTGTACATTTAATGCACTGAGCGCTATACGGTCGTCATGCTATAAAAGCCGGGGTTATAGTAGTAGTAGTAGTAGTAGTAGTATTTACTATAAGTAGTAGTAGAAGTATTGAAATTATTATTTATCATGATCTATTATTATTATTATTATTATTGATATTATTTGTCACGATGTGGGGTGACCACATAATCTCTTCCACACCGCAACAACATAAAAACACAAATGCCACTCAAAACGGGGTAAATTAAATCATAAATCGCATGGAATTTACCATCGTATCTATGCCTTCATTCTCCCCTTCGGCAAACCACACCGTGCATGCCTCAAACATTAACATATATACATGAATATACATAACATCAAGGTTCGTAACTTATAGTTACATATATTATTATTGTTATTTATCATAATTATTATTCTTACTATTACCATTGTTAACATTCTCGTTATTATTTTAATTGTTGATGTTATTATCGTTATTTTTATTATTATCATTATTATTTTTATTATTATCATTATTATTATTATCATTATTATTATCATTATCGTTATCGTTATTAGTGTATAGATCAAAGAATCAAAATAAATAACCGTTCCAAGGACTATTCATGGTGTTATACAACTATATTCATCTTCAGCTTGCTTTATAAATTATATTCTTTGCAAGCACTTTTCCATTGGCCAGTTATATTATAAATATGCAAGAGCAAATTATGATTCAGTCATATTCTATAGGGTTACATTATCAATGCAGAGGATTAAGCAAGATAATTACAAGAAAAGAAGAGTGAAAGAATTATTAGGTCAATAAAGTCAATATTTGGACAAAACAAAAATGTCTTCATGAATTGCCCAGTTATTATTATAATGATTGATTTTCGTATAAATATTGTGCAAATCGTAACAGGGATTTGTTTTGAATTTCTAGTTGATTGCCTTTAGGCTTTAGATACCAAGGGTTTCTAAAGCCTTTTGATTTGGACAAACTATTTATTACGGTGATGTGTGTTGAGGTACCTTGTTCTTTTTAGTATTAAAAAAAAATCGTTAAGTTTCCATTTTTCACTTTAAATCTTCATTAGCAGAGTCCAATATATGGCTGCTCTCTTTAATGAACCAAATCAACTAAGATCTAGTCATGAAAATAAAAACGAAATTTAACATGTTAATTTGAACGCGATTTGATTTGTTTCATGCACTTCAATCATCACATCATCAGAGCATCTTTCTGAGGATGTCCCAACAAGAACACAAGAGCCAAATGCTTCGGCCACTGCAACGCTTTACGGTGGTAAGGAATACATGTAAATGCTGGATAATATATGGTTAGAAATGTACAAGTAATATCGATTGAACATATTTGATTTTTCAATGAATGATTTTGACTCGGTTATGACTTTTCTCAGTTGATGATTAAGATATGAATGATTAAAGGAGAAAAAAGAAAGGAAAGTCAGTCATCGTTTGCGGAAGTGCTCTGCCCTTCGAATAGGAATGGTAACATTTGTAAAAATCAAAAGAAAGCTTATTCAAAGTTTATTGATTTTCCCATGTGTCTTTTACAATTTTTTTTCAACAGTACATATAAAAAATAAGAGCAAGAACAAACAATTATATAGACAGAGAGGTAACAGATCATAACTCAATAGACTTTGGCATGGTATACATTGATAAAGCATTTGGTATGATGTAAACATTGTAAAGGAAAACATAAGTGCATGGGTCTGTTAAGAAAGCAAGGCTTAATTGTATTTCATAGACCCCTAATTTAACACCATTTTCGGTTTCTACAAACGTGTATTAACCTGTTGACTACTGAACTCTCCCATTCCCATAGGCTCAATACACAAATTAAAACAACTATAATTTAAAAAGATCAATTTAATTTGATGGGCCAAAAATTTGGAATTCTATTTCCATTATTATTAGAAATTGTCGAAGTCTTCACACTTTTAAGAAAAAGTATGAAATGTGTTTAATTGAGTTTTGCAACGTGCAATAACTCACCAGGCTCTCTACCCCCCCCCCCCCCTCCCCCCAACAAAACAAAACAAAAAAGAAAGATGCTTCCAACAGGACAACAGTTCATGTCTATATTCTTTAATACACATCAGGGATTGGCTCTCGTATAAGGACTTTATTCCTTTTTATCTCTTCCCTTCGCTCTCATATTTTGTTCTGATGTATGTTCTTTTGTATCTCTATTATTGTATTTGTAAATGTAATTATAGTAACTATTAAGTATATTTCAATGATAAGTGTAAATGAATGAACTTAGAACAGGAGCCATTCGGTTCCCGTATTCAATGGGTTAATGTAATTATTGATTGCTTAGCCGATTTTTCTTGGAGTTGCGATTTGCGTATATGTAGAGGCAACTTAACTACATATCACATTCGGAGTATTTGTTTTAAAGGATCCCAATATACTGACGCCGGAGACCAGTAGCCTGTCACTTCCAACGACCTAAAAACTGACCAAAACATAACTAGAGAACTATTAAGATTTAGGTTCAGAATATGTAGCTTATTAATCACTTCTAGTTGATACCATTATTCAAAAACCACTTACTAAGAGACATGAATTATGAACATGATGAATGGGGTTATAGATTGTAATAAATTGTATCATATCTACTTTTCCTTTCGTATAGCAAATGAAGGTTTGCATAATCATTTTCCATATACTGCTGGGAGTGCATTAACGGCATGCATCATAGGCCTACTGATTCTAGCAGTGAGATTTGCTTTGTTATACAACAAAAGAAAGAGTGGTAAGACATTTCTTGTCTAGTATCATTACTGAAAGATACAGGATGCGTTATCTACCAAGTTTCCATCAACATGATCAAGATTTGTTTATGATATCAACACTGATAACAACACATGGAATAGATAAATGGAATGAAAGTTCAATAAATATTGTACCTTGAAGTGATTTGTCAAAGGTTTTAACTCGCAGTCCCTTGCGAAACCTACAAAAAAAGAATTTATTTAAAAAACATGATTTCTTTTTTTTGGGGGGGGGGGGTGGCGGTTAATGTTATGTTTTGTTTTTCCCCTATCGATGAAGACATTCGAGTGTACTTAAAAGTAGGAAGTGCTATATGATGCACATTTTCTTTTACTGTTTGTGTGCCCGATAATGATTTCCATACATTGGACACACCTTAAAGCAACACCTTCATCCAAGTTCGATATTGTACATTAACATAAAGTGCGTCTGAATCTTCAGATTTGTGGATAAGAACGCTACCTAGAACCGCCTCGCTTCGACCAGTATCCAGCCAAGAGGCCCCACAAGGCAACATTGAAATGGTAAATACCTTGCAAAGTACCATTCCATGTGATCTTGTATTGGACATAATAGTGGAGACCTTTAAAATCAAGCTTAGTCAATTTCAAGAGCCCCTTTTGAAGGTTATTGAAAGCTACTGAAAACCCTTTAAAATGAGGGACCAATCATAATGGCATTTAACATAATCCTGACATGATTTTTTTTTTCAGGTGATATTTTGCAATATATATATAGAAGGCATAAGTTATGTTACATTTGCTTATATAAGTGTGTTACTTCTAATGCCTCACCATTTGGTTCTCTCATTTCTATTCTACCAGTCTCAGGATGAGGATACAGAGGTTTTCGGGGAAAATGAAACAGTCGAAACCAGTGCTTCATTTTACATGGAGATGAAGCCTATAGATCGACCCAAACTCGTATTTAGCAGCCCCAACATTTCTGATCTCATGGCTTCCACTGATGTTCAAAGTAACTATATAAGCCCTGTATCCACAAAGAAGTTTGCCGAAACAGACCAAGGTCTTCGGAAGGAGCATACCTATGTTAACACCGGAAGTGCGACTCGTGAGATGGTATTAGCTCGTTCTGAAAGTCTGGATGACGTATACACAACGTATTTATAAAGGACATTGCCATGCATGGCTAAGCGACCCTAGTGGCAATGCCATCAGTTAAACTACAATGTTTTGAATGAACTTATTAACAAATAGCCTTCATCGTATTAGTTCACTGCATTTCCCATAATTGAAGTTTTGGGGGAAAATATGATTGCTGACATAATTGATATGAGGGTTAACCATGTTCAAATGTGAAGTCAGAAGTAAAATTTGAAAAATGAGCAGGATTTATACTATTTCATTCTAAATTTGAATGATAAATTTATGTAACAAAATCATTATGCCCATGTGGTAAGGTCTATCTCATAAGATATGGTAATCACAGTTGAATATCATATAGATGAACTACAATTTACAAATAATTATTATCTTCACCTGTCTAAGATAACATAAACATGCTTGATTAATTCAATCACTGCGATTATTATTGTATCAGTTATATTCCATAAAATTGCCTAATAGCACAGCATATCAATATTTGATGAAGATGGAAGAAAATGAGTAACTATAGTGAAATATTTCTTTTGCATTCCTTGCTATAGGACTGTTCCGTTTGCATTTTCTTCTTCTTCGAAACTGGATAGCACGGACGGAATCTTGGTATTAAATGTGGTATCTAAGCTAAATTTTTGTTAGTATAGTATTTGAAGAGTATTGGCTAAGTATTTGAAACAGTGCACTTGCAAATTAGGAATTGTCAGCAGAGTTTTTCAATATTTATTTACATATTTAAGTTATCAAAAATACAAGTGAAAAAACAATGTCTAATATGAACAAATATGTTTTTATATAAGTAGAGGTGTCGTAGTCGAGTGGTTTAAACACTTGACTGAAGATGGAAAGGTCGTGGGTTCGAACCCCGGCGCGGCACTACTGTCCTTTGGCAAGACATTAATCTACATTTGCCACTCTCCACCCAGGTGTTAAATGGGTACCGGTAGGAATGAATTCCTTGTATGCTGTGAGCGCCGAAATCGGTAGCCCAGCTAGAGCCGGGGTAATATTGGAGCGCCTTGAGCACCATTCATGGTGGATATGAGCGCTATATAAATATCCAATATTATTATTTTTTTTTATATATCAAGACAAAATTTCTTACAGCTGCAATACATTTTACCTAAAAAAATATTTACATTTAATGCATTCATTCGTTTTAGAATTCGAGATTGATTTTACTCGCATCACAATGTGTACAAAGAAGGCTCATATAAATATTATTGATGTAATTGCTAAAATTTTCTTATAAATTTAATTTAAAATTTGACAGCTGATAATGCAATGTTTATACTAAAATGAACCACGCGAAGCGAAAAAACTAAATATAACATGATGAATGACACCTAATTTGATTCAACTATGTCTTACATATTTTCCTGCATATTAAATACCGTTTTTGTGCCAGTTCTCAAGAAGTTGAACGAGGCTCTTGTGGAGTATGTTGAGTGCATATAAGCAACGCTGATATCAGGTAGTGCTTATAGCGTTTTGTTGCTTGACAAGAATAATATTTCTAACTTGTTTTAGTTTACCATTAGTAAGCAACATTTCATGATGGTTCATGTATTTATATCCTCACATGGCAATACAAAAGAATATGAGAGCAACGTATGAATTCAACTAATTAGAAATCAGTGCTACTTGTATCTTTTCAGTTGTTATTTTTTGGTTGTTATGGTTGTATGCAAAATTGATTGCCATAATGTTCGTTCCCCAAACTAAACTTGTGTATGGAGGGGCTATAAAGCTCTTTAAATGCAGCATTGAACGAGAACAGGGATAACGGTAAAAAACATGATTCCACTATAACTGAAGTGCCCGTTGATCTATTTGCTGTGTTTTATATGCTTTACTCAAGAAAGAATAGGTCTAGCTAGTGAGCACAAGGGGGCCATGGTCCCTCTGTTCAGCCCTGAAAAAAAAAGGATATCCACTCCGTATCCACTGTCATAGTGATGAATTGTGTATCCCCCCCCCCCCCCCCCCCCCCCGGTCTGTGTCCTCCCCCTATTCAACGAGTCTGGCTACGCCAATGTCAAGAAGAACGTCATTTTTCAAAACATCTGTGTACAAAAAATGCCAGTCACATAATATATGACATCAGGAGGAGTAAATTCTATACGAAGTCTGCTTAAAGATAATGTTAAGTTCTGGTCAGGAGATTGAATTGCGAAAGAAACTGTCTCAAAGTAATTGATTGGGAAAGGTTGATTATATAGCACATAAGAATTGGTGTATGTGTAAGGTTTTGGAATCACCAAAATGATAAGAAATTTACTCAGTCCTGATGAGAGTCACATGCACTGCACACAGAAATGTGTATATGGGACTACACACAAATGTTCGACCCGCACATTTCAGCTGTTTCTTGTCATATTTGAATGTGAGGGCATTTGAAGAGCAATCCTTTTGCAGGGGACATTTCTAATATAATCTTCCAAACTAACATATGACAAAGCTCACAAATTTACCTTTCCCAGAACTCAAGCTTCCCTTTAACTTGTGAACGGTTCTTTTTCATGATGTGACAGGTTTCACTCTCTGACGGATAAATAGTGCCTGATGGGGGACTTAGTGCGTCGGTGAAGAGGCTTCTAATCGACATTTGAGGGTCATAACACTTCAAAGAACGATCAAATGGATATCATTTATTATTCCCATTTAAGGAGAGTGAGCTCCCAAAAAAAAATTACTTCTGGTTGAAGAAGAGTGAAAGAATTGTTAAAGTAGTCTGGTAGATACAAACGAAACTTCCAAGAACGTTAAGAACAAGATAAGTGTCTTAAGGAGTATGCAGTGAGGGATACCCGCATAAATTAGGCAGGAAGTTTGGGCCTCAATGTAAAGGGCATACGACATAGAGACAAAAACAAGAGAGTAGAACAAAGAAATGAATTAATGAAAACATATTTTAATGAAGCAATTCCTACCAAGTATTTAAATTCATATGAGGTCCTATATACATTTTTACTTTCTTTCTCCACATCTACCTGAAAGGGTCCACAATTGCACCGTATCGGCTGATCCAAGACTGACGAGATACTTTAACAACGTTTGTCCAGATGGCTTCTGCTTGCAAACTGATTTTATTCAAGCAGAAGATATACGCCTATTAAATGGGTACTGGTATTATTATGTGTGATTCAAAAGTCCTCCATTTTTTGTTTAGGTATGAGTGTTCTGAAACATGTAAAAAACTACAGTGTAACGAGCTATATGATTTGACACTGGTTTAGGTCATTGTGACAAGTATAAAATAGAACCTTCCGGCAGGCGAAATAAACAAAACTAAAATTGGGAGAAAGAAAACATGTATGATTTCCAGGACGAGGATGGTAATAATAACTCTTCTAAAAGTATGGCCAACTCTTTGCCAATACTTTTCCCCAATTATCCAGGAATAAAGGCTGCGCAAACAAAATTATATTACTTTGTGCAGAGGGCTACACGGGTAGGTATTCTACTTAATTGCCCAGTCAGTTACTTCACATCTGGAAATATTTTATAGATATTGTTACAGTATATATACAGAAGGTTAGGGGAAAAGAACACACGCACCAGTGAGGAAAGGGACAAGTCTTTTCAAGTCTTTCCTAGCAAACAGTCGTTGGGAAAAACAAAAATTCCAAAGGATAAAAATCAGGGGGGTTCTTGAAAATGAAAGGGAAACAAATAAGAAAAGGTACTTATAAATACTGTTGATGACCTGAAAAGATACGTGAAAGTAAAATAAACAACAGGATATCATTAATCAGGTGGGTGTGATAAGGGTTTGCTTTGATAGTGCTAACGATGTAACGTCCGATGTGTAATAAAACTAACAATGTTAAATTACTATATATATATATAGAGAGAGAGAGAGAGAGAGAGAGAGAGAGAGAGAGAGATGCATACAGTGTGTTTCTTTAAAATAACACAAACGCCAAGCGTTGTCTCGCCTGCATCTCGCTATGCGAATGAGAATGTGAACTTTGGTCTGCCAACTTTATTATACTAAGCAATAATGATGCTGTTACAATCATTTTATCCCTGGAAAATAATACAATGCTGTGTGTGCATGCTGTTAATACTTTAGCTTTAAGTTTATTGACCTTTTGACATTTGAGGTAGGTCAAATTTAACCTATTTTTCGAACGTGACGTGTGCATTCAAGGGTATGAATCTGGTGTTCATACCTCAAAGGTACAACAAATTATTACATATACATGTAAAGTGATTTTCACTGAAAATTCATTGACCCATCTACAAACATGGCATGCACCTTTGAGAGATATACATGTACGTGTGATTTGAATTTAGTGATCATACCTCAAAGGTACAAAAGGTTATTACATGTGAGGTGATTTTCACTGAAAGTTCATTAACCTTTTGACCTTTGACCTTGGTCAGATTCGACTCATTTTCAAATTTGACCTGCACCATTAAGAGATGTACCTGTGGTATGAATTTAATGGTTCTACCTCAAATCCATAGAAAGTTATTGCGATTACAGTGCTTTTTTACAGCAAGTTCATTGACCTTTTGCCCTTTGACCTTCGTCAGATTCGATTCATTTTCGAAGTTGACCTGCACCTTTAAGAGATATACCTGTGGTATGAATCTAGTGATTTTATCTCAAATCCATAGAAACTTATTGCGATTACTGTGCTTTTTGCAGAAAATTCATTGACCTTTTGACTTTTGACCTTGGAGCAGATGTGACACATTTTGGAACTTGACCTTGGAGCAGATAAATGATGTACCTGTGGTAAGAATTTGGTGAGTGAACCTCAAATCCATAGAAAGTTATTGCGATTACAGTGTTTTTAGCAGAAAGTTCATTGACCTTTTAACCTTGGTCAGATTCGACTCATTTTCGAACTTGACCTGCGCCTTTAAAAGATGTACCAGTCGTATAAAATTGTGATTCTACCTCAAATCCATAGAAAGTTATTGAGATTACAGTGCTTTTTGCAGAAAGTTCATTGACCTTTTGACCTTTTACCTTGGTCGGATTAGACTGATTTTCAAACTTGACCTGCGCCTTTATAAAGTGATGTACCTGTGGTATATATTTGGTGATTTTATCTCAAATCCCATTAAAGTTAGTGTGATTAAAGTGCTTTTTTGAGAATTCATGGCCCATTTGCCATTTGACCTTTGTCAGATTCGACTCATTTTCAAACGTGACCTTGGATCAGATAGTGATGTACCTGTGGTATAAATTTCGTGATTCTACCTCAAATCCATAGAAAGTTATTTTGATTACAGTGTTGTTGTGGTTTTTTTGTAGAAAATTCATTGACCTCTTGACCTTTGATGTTGGTTGGGTTCGACTCATTTTCGAATGTGACCTGTGCCTTTAAAAAGATTTATCTGTGGTATGAATTTCGTGATTCTACCCCAAACCCTTGGAAAGTATTTGTGATTACAGAGCTTTTTGCAGAAATTTCATTGACCTTTTGACCTTTTACCTTGGTCGGATTCGACTCATTTTCCAACTTGACCTTCGCCTTTAAATGATGTACCTGTGATATATACTTGGTGATTCTATCTCAAATCCCATTAAAGTTAGTGTGATTAAAGTGCTTTTTTTTTAAATTCATTGCCCATTTGACATTTGACCTTGTCAGATTCGACTCATTTTCGAACTTGCTTGACCTGTGCCTTTAAGAGATCTATCTGTGGTATGAATTTCGTAAATCTACCCCAAACCCATAGAAAGTAATTGCGATTACAGTGCTTTTTGAAGAAATTTCATTGACCTTTTGACTTTTGAACTTCATAAGATTCGACTCATTTTCGAACTTGACCTGCGCCTTTAAAGGGCAATCCAACCTTGATAATAAGATGATTTGTGTGAAAGCAGAAAAATAAGAAAAAAAGGATGGCGAAAGTTTGAAAGAAATCGGACAAGGACTAAGAAAGTTATGGATGTTTGAAAAATGAGATCACTACATCTATGCGAATCTCAAATTGGCAATTTGGTGAGTCAATTGTGACATTTTTGTGGACAACTCTCCCATTTGTCGTACACAAAAATATCAATAATTTGCAGTTTTCTTCGAGGCACCTTTACCCTCGGGGCAGTACTCAAAATATATTGGAGATAGCATATTGTTATAGGTCCTCATGAACGAAAAGATCCTACTGAGTAATGCATTTTGAAAAAAAAAGTGACATTTTAGTCATTTTGTGTGTTAGAGCGAATGGGGGAGCTGTCCACAGCTACATCACAGTGACATTACCTATTCGGCCAATTTGAAATTCCCATATGCATAGTGATTACAACTTTCAAAAATTCATAACTTTCTTATTGCTTGTCCGATTTCGTTCAAACTTTCACCAAACTGCTTCTCTGATTTTTCCTCTTTCTTTTAAAGCAACTTGCTATAAAGGTTGAATTTCCTTTTAAGAGATTTGCCTGTCGTATGAATTTGGTGATTCTACTTGGAATCCCTAGAAAGTTATTGCGATTTAAGTGCTTTTTGCAGAAATTTCATTGACCTTTTGACCGTTAACCCATACCATGCCACAACCATGTGTACTGATCTGCGTAGCGGTGCCACGTACATGTGCACTAGTCTGTGCTCGCTGCCACAACCTTGTATAGTAGTCTCCGTAGTGATGCCACGTGCACGTTTAGTCACCTTGTTTGTTCACGCTTAAGCACCCCAAGACTGAACCCAGCATAGGGGAGGAGGGATTAGTGCTGTGTCACTGGAGTTGGTACATAGAAAGTTATTGTGATTAAAGTGCTTTTTGTAAAAAAAAAATCATTGATATTATGACCTTTGATCTTAGTGGGATTCGACTCATTTCCAAACCTGACCTGCGCCTTTAAGAGATGTACCTGTGGTATGAATTTGGTGATTCTACCTCAAATCCATAGAAAGTTAGTGTGATTAAAGTGCTTTTTTGTAGAAAATTCATTTACCTTTTGACTTTTGACCTTCTGATTTAGATATTCAGATTTAGATATTATTTCATCACATTTTCATTTTTCAATGTATATAGCAATGAATATCGTTCAATTAACAACATAAAAAAACAATCGTCAACAAACTTAGTGCAGAAACATTTTTGATTATTACAAGGAAAATAAGGAGCATTAACATTTGAGTTGTAAGAAAAAAAATAATAGCAGTGAAGACTACATTAGATTTATTTTATGAAAATGAGAATGAAAACAGAGACCCGCATAGAAGCAGAAATTGTAGAACCCTGGTCCCTGGCAAAAGGTAAATCTTAAATACCATACTTAAAAAAACAGACCTGGCAATCATACATAAAATGCCAAATAAAAGGGGAAAAAGAAGAAGACAGATATATGGCCTTGGAAAGCAAATCAAACAAATCATGAAAATAACACACTTTCTATCGAAGAGAAAGTATTGAAAAATACTGTAAAAACAAAAAGCTGGAAACAGTAACGATTTAAAGGAGTAAACTTTACAAAAGACGGAGCAAGAAGGACAATGTGACAGGTGGGGGTTAGGAAGGGAGGGAGGGAAAGGGGCAGGATCTGGAAGGTTTTAATTAGTCTAGAGATTTTAGTACACAGGTAAACAAAATTCATCAATTAGGGATCAATGTCCATAAAAAGCAATTAGCGATTTTTTTAATTTTTTTTTCAATTTACGTTTGAGTGTACTCAAACTTATACTGTCTCGTATATTTAAAATGAGGGAATTACAAAATTTAGGAGCAGTAAATGAAAATGTATTCTGGGTTGATGCGGTACGAGTTCTTGGCAAGTGATACAGATTGATTTGGCTAGTGGGATAATGATGGACTTCATTATTTACTGTAAATATATTATTGAAGACAGCGGGCAACTCATGATTATGATACTGAAACAGTACAGCAAGATTGAGGCGGTAAATATAATAAATTTTCAGTACATTATTCGAGTAAAACAGACCATCAGTGTGGTGGCGATTATTAACATTACTTATTATTCGCATTGCCTTTTCTGTAATAAAAAAAAAACTCTGACAGACATGCTGCACTGTTTCCCCCAGCTAATATTCCATAATTTAGATATGGTAAAACTAGTGTGGAGTATCGTTGTAAAAGAATGTTTGGCGGAAAAGACCATTTGAGTTTATTAATCATACCAAAGTTTCTGGATATCAATTTACATACATTATCAATATGATGCTTCCATGAAAGTTTATTATTTAGCATAGTGCCTAGAAATTTTGTTTAAATCACGTTATGTATTTGTATATTATCTATTAAAATCGGAGGAGGTAGTTCGTTAAAAGTATTACTAAATAACATGTGATTTTTCTTTTCTAGATTTAGTGATAATTTGTTAGCCTTAATCCATATTGCAACTGAATCCAGTTCAGAATTGATCACATGATATAAAGTTTCCAGGATTTCATGAGAAAAAAATTAGATTAGTGTCGTCTGCATACACAATAAAAGTTTTCAAAAATTATGATCTATGAAAGTCATTTATGAACAAAATAAAAAGTAAGGTCATTTATATACAAAATAAAGCAAACTTGACCTGCGCCTTTAAGAGATGTACCTGCGGTATGAATTTGGTGATTCTACCTCAAATCAATAGAAAGTTATTGTGATTACAGTGCTTTTGTAGAAAATTCATTGACCTTTTGAGCTTTGACCTTAGCCAGGTTCATCTCATTTGTGAACTTGACCTGCGCGTTTAAATGATGTACCTGTGGTATACATTTAGTGATTCTATGTCAAATCCCAATAAAGTGAGAGTGATTACAGTGCTTTTTTGAGAATTCACTGCCCGTTTGACCTTTGACCTTGTTCAGATTCGACTCATTTTCAAATTTGACCTTTGCCTTTAAATGATGTACCTGTGGTATAAATTCTTGATTCTACCTCAAATCCATAGATTCATTGACAGCCAATGCTCTGGGTGCAGAAATATCCTTCGTCTGTGTGATAAAGTCAGTTTCAGTTCCAGGTATAGGGCTGTCAAGTTCAATCGACACGAATGTTATTTCATTTAAATTGAAATATGCGATGTAGTGAGTCCTCGATGAGTCAGCAAAGGCAATCCCGTGAGGTGCCACGATTTTTAAAGAACAATACATTTATTAATAACGTAAGTAAGTTTTTTAAAATGTATTTAAAAAACTTCTAGAGCTGAACGTGACATGATCGGCCATTTGAGATGTAGAGGAATTAAGCATTAAGGGCGAATAAGATGGAAGTCATGTTGTGCGCTCTAAAAAATCGAATCCATAAAACTTTTGGGGTCATTACAGAAAACAATCGATCTATCATGGATTTTTTTTTAATTGAAGACTATGTGACTAATCAAGGGGCTAAAATCAGCTACCCCTAGATCGTAGCACGAAACCTGATCATTTAACGAAGATTTTACATAAATCACATTCGATTATTCCTTCTGTTTTCTTAAAATCTTTGCTGTAATGTTTGGGCTGAATGAATAATGACTAATCGCGGAAAGGCTGATTCTCCGTCTCTGACTGGTTGAAACGGTCTTCGACCCCCCCCCCCCCCCCACCCCAGTAAGATTGATTTTTTTTTTTCTGTAGAATAATAATTTTGTTTAAATTTCTTTATAGATTAATTATAATATATCTCTTTGGGGGGGTTTCGATATTTCTAGCTTTAAATGTTCTTGAAATTTGAAGAGAATAAGGTCGATGTAGAAAGATAGAGTGAGGGAAGGTGGGTTAGGTTAATGAAATCATGATAATACCACGAGATGACTGTAATCTAAAAAAACTGAAATGAATAGATATGAATGCATATGCCTACACCAGATTACACACCAAAGGAGGCTTATTGATCTGTTTATGCATAATCGGCAACTGGATATGAAATGATGATAATAGATTATTGTAATAGCCTCTATACAGTTTTATCTTCCAAAGATAGGAGGAAGCTTGAAACTGTCTAGAATCGAGCCGCCAGACTTTCTTTTTTTTTTTGCCTAGGATCTAGGACACGTACTTCACCTTTGGTTAGGGAACTCCACTAGTTACCTCTACACCAACGCATTCTTTTTAAAGTCCGTTTGTACGTCTTCAAAATTCTAAATCATTTGGCACCTGAATAAAATAACACACTCAAAGTATGTACACCATCTCGCAATCTTCGCTCAATAACTGATAAATGTAAGAGTATTATTCCCAAAGCCAGACTCTCATCAACTGAAAAACGTTTCTCAGTGGCCGCATCAAAAACGTGGAACAACTTTCCACTTTGCATCAGACAGAAATAACATGTCTTGCCACTTGCAAAAGATCCCTCAAAACACATTTCTTTTCCAAGTAATATAATATTCTAATGCGATCTCTTACTTTTTGAGTCTGTCTTTTTCCTGTTGCTGTTGTCTTTTCTCTTCAAATCTGTAATTTTGTAAGCGCTATGGTACTTTCTATTTTAAGCGGTCCTAAATATTCAGTAGAAAATCTTGGTGGAAAGACCTAATATAAAGATACTGCACACAGACACAAAATTAAGGTCACAAATACTTAAGGTATAGATTTCTACAGTCATGTTGTTTACTTCAGTGAAAAGACAGCATTTAAAATTTATAAGCTGTATAACATAAGGTCGATGGTAAGGGGAATGGATGAAGTTGGAAGAGGAGGGTTTTTCTCTTGATCAGTGATCGCAGTTGGGGAAATAAGACAAAAACTCTTCTGGAAAAAACTTGCAGTCTTTAAAAACAGTGTTTAACAGGACGAAGTACTGAATGCTTCAAAATTCTAGATACCGCCCACACAGACTAAACCACAACTGAGCCGCCAGGTGTATACTTCATTATCAAACAAAACAGTAAATTCAGGTAACAATGTCTATTCCGATCAGGTCCTGAACTATAGTTCCTTCCTTCATCACCTTGTCATAATTTTTGACACAACATAATTATGAGGGAGCACTGTTGTATACTGGTGAAGGCTCTTGACTCTCAGACGAGAGGTCCTGCAGTGGGTTTGATCCTTGTTCGGTGTTTAAACCTCTGGACAAGATGAGTTACCCACATTTGCCCGTCTCTGGCCAGATGCATTAAATAGGTACCTCGCAATGCTTGGGATAATTATAATAGCAGGGCCAGGAGGAAGAACAATTATGGTACTGATGAGGCTACCCTGGGTGAATAAGACCATTATTTTCATATCAATAATTATTCTTGATGATTTGACAAGATTTTCTTTTTACCTGCTAGCCTCATACAGAGGTAAAAATATGTTGCAATTCAGGCTTAGGACAGCGTTTTCTATAACTCCGAAACATGACTTGTATACGTTCGTTTATATGTTATTTTGCGCTTGTTTGTTTTGTTTTGTTGTTTTTTGTTGTTTTTGTTTTGTTTGTTTTGGGGGTTTTTGGTGTTTTTGTTGTTGTTGTTGCTTGTTTTTTCACTTTGAAACTGATATCGTTTCGTTCATTTGGAGACGACAGTGTTCACTGTGGGGTCAGCCAACGAGCCAACGAGACCGCTAGCCCACAAGACCGACATTTACAAAAGGTTCAATAGACCGACGGCCCACTAGACCGACAAAGAAATACCTAATAATAATAATAATAATAATGCAATACATTTATTCAGTTATTCGGCGCTTAATACGGATGTTTCTAAGCGCACGGTTTACCGGAAAATTAAGATTAAATCCAAAATAATACAAAAATACAAAAATCATTAAAAACCTTATGTAATTCAAACAATAGATACAGTGTATAAATACGGTAAATGAATACTGAAAATCAAAGTCGGTGTGCACCTCCATCGACCGACCCACAACTGGGTCATTCCAGAGGACTATCGGCTAAAAAGGTAAGTTTTCAGCAGGGACTTAAACTGATTAACGGAAGTGGCTAGATGTATATAGGCAGGCAGAGAATTCCAGAGAGAAGGGGCAATTGTAGAAAAAGCACGATCACCATATTTTGTGGAAGTGCGAGGTCCAGGAGTTAACTGCATTGTAGAGGATGAACGGAGGGATCTTGAGGAAGTAGTGGAACATAAGTAAATAAGATCTGTGAGATACTTGGGGGCTTGCCCATTCAGTATTTTGTACGTAAGCAGAAGAACTTTAAAAGATATACGGTGATGTATAGGAAGCCAGTGGAGAGAACCTAAGGGGAAATAATGTCGGTCTCGTGAGCTGTCGGTCTATTAGGCCTCGGTGTAGTGAACCCTCAAAAAGTTTTAAGAAGGCCCACAAGACAGAGATTGTCGGTCTCGTGGGCTGTAAAGCCATTCTCTGCACTTCTTACCGAAATCGCTCATTGTAATGACAGCCTCTCTGTTTGAACCGTCTATTTCTGAACGATGAATAAGTCGGTCGACGTGGTCGATGAAGTCAGACCAGTAGACCCTCCTTCCCACAGAGTCATATTTTACACCGTAAGGGAAACCGGTTCAGGAGATGGAGGTGAAAACCAATTCATGTCGTAGGTCTGAAACGAAGATATCCTTCGCGCTGCTATCTGTCACGAAGATCTTATAGCCGATGATTCTAAATTGAAAAGGTAAACAATTACTGGCAAACTTCAATAAACTGAAACATCTGTCACTTCTTAACATAATATGGTGTTACATGTATTACATATCCTAGCCTCCGGGCTTAATTTCACCTGGGCACTGACCAGTAGTGTATAGCGCCTGTTCATTCCTTGAGGGGCGCTCGATTTATAGGGGAACGGCGTCCGAAAATATTGGGTGGAATAAAATTCGCGAAAATAAGATCATAGTGTGAGGGTGTGAGAGGGGGGGGGGGGTCCCCTCTCCATCATCTTTCCAGTTTCGAAATTTTGACAACCTATCATAGTGATTTACTCTGTTTTAGAACCTTTTGATGGTATTGCCATTGTTTCGGATGTTCTTCTCCAAGGTTAAAGTATGTCACTAGAAGGAAGCGCAGGAAGCGATGGAGAGAGAAAAAAGAGAGGGGTTTTAATTATTATTTCGTTATTAAAGCCACAGCACTTCATACGATTTGATTACAGTATGATTTTCGAAAAAAATCGCACTTACAGCACTTCATACGATTTGATTACAGTATGATTTTCGAAAAAAATCGCACTTACATTAGATATGGAGATTTAAACAAAATGACATCATCTTCCTGATTGAGGTTTTGAATAACGATTTGATACGAACGATAAAATATCAGGGCATTGTTAGCCTTCTCGGAGCAGTAAAGCCAAATCAGCTTCCAATCGTAGACAATCGTACTACTTTACTACGATCCGGGGCAAATGGGTTTTACATACTTCAAGAAAGGTTGCCATCCCCCGAAAATTCGATTTAGATATTCATATGACTAATCAGAACCTCGATAATTAAGATATTTTTGCACGTTTGAATGGTCTTATCAAATGCTTTAACATATCCTTCGAAAATTGAATAGGACGGAGAGTCAATCAACCGTGACGGTCATCGAACACAAGCTCCCCCGACTCATAATAGTCCTTTGTTATTCTTATCCTTCTATCATGATCTTCTCTAATTCAGTTCTCATTATATTCCAGTGTTTTCTCCTCTTTTTCTTTTCTCTTTCATCATTCCAACGATAAATTTCATTAATTTGCCCCTTTTATTCTCTGTTCTTATTGTTCTCTGTCATGTCTGTGTTAATATTTTCTTCTCTTATTTTCATTCTTATATCTCGTTTTCATTTAGTCGTTTTAGATTCCTTTGTTTTTTCCTTGCTTTTACTCTTACTATCTTTTTTCATGTTATCATCTCCATGCAAGAAAAGCAATTTTCCAGATCTTCATTCCAAATGTCGCGAAATCCACAGAATTTGATTTTAATAACGCTTAAAAAAAACGAAACTGATACGTAATTTTTTTAATACTCGGTAATCCAAGGCAACAAAAGCTAAGCTACATACATTATAAAATTAAGCTACCAAAGAGGTAAATTCAAAATCATTGGTTTACTCCAAATCACTAAATTTAAAAAAAAGAAGTTGATCTGATGCCTTTAGGAATTAACCTCTTCATATATTTATAATTTGTTTACCCTTTGTAATAATGTATTTGAATATCCTATAATTTTGTATGATGTAAATTTTTTTCAATCTGTTTGATATGAAATGACAATATGTTTTGAAACTATCTTTAGACTAATTGAAATTGTAACACGATAAAAACTACTTTCGAAAAATAAACTCAAGGGCAATTTCAAAGGCCTATTGTACTGCCCATAGAAATCAGGTCCGGATTACGTAATACGCCATTGTAATGTTCGCACATTTCTAAAGGTGACAGACAGGGCTATTGAAATTGCCTTGAGTTGATTTTTCGAAAATAGTTTTTATCGTGTTTTGTAGGAATGTGTGTAATGGTGGGCGTGTTGGCTTTTATGTGTGTACGTGTATGCGGCTGTGTGCATGTGTGTGCGGGGGGGGGGGGTCTCTTTCTGTCATTTTCCATTTTACTGGAGAATCAGATCTTGTATCGTATTAGTGGGTTGTTTTGTTTTGTTTTTGTTTTTTTTTTTGGGGGGGGTTGCACTTATTTTGATTTTATTATAGAAATATAAATGGTAGGTGTGAGTGTGCGTCTGTGAATCTGTGAATCTGTGTGTATGTGTATATTCTCATTCCCTCCTTTCCTTTTGCTCATCTACTACCAATTTCCACGAAATATTTTTCTTTCCTTCTTTCATCTTCGATTTATTGGGGTAACCTCCCTAGTCATAAGCACCGCTATTCATAAGGACCACTTATTCATAAGGACCGCTATCCATAACGCGTGACTAAATGAATAGCGGTTTTGTACGAATAGCGATCCTTCTGAATAGCGAGCAAACCATCGACAAATTACCTCGCTATTAATAAGGACATCCATTCATAAGGACCATTTTTCATAAATACTCATAAGGACCGCTATTCATAGCTCGTGCTAAATGAATAGCGGTTTTTTTTTATGAATAGCGGTTCTTACGAATAGCGAGTGTACCCGGATTTATTTTCTGTCAGTCCGTGCTGTCCGTCTCTCTCTCTCTCTCTATCTCTTCTTTTCTCTTCATCCATCTCCCCCCCCCCCCCTCTCTCTCTCTCTCTTCCTCTATATAAATCCCTCAAAAAATGTTTGGAAACTCAAGAATATTCGATTATATCTCTCCTATCATGGCACAATCATCGCTATGTCTAGTATCATTAGAAAGTATGTTTATTCC
The DNA here is from genome assembly GCA_025618425.1 of Heliocidaris tuberculata. NCBI lineage: Eukaryota > Metazoa > Echinodermata > Echinoidea > Camarodonta > Echinometridae > Heliocidaris > Heliocidaris tuberculata. The sequence goes on along the minus strand of CM046843.1, from coordinate 24,717,185 downwards.
TCTCTAAAATGATACCGCTTTTTTATGATTTTGCCGTCATGGAATGTGCAGTATATCAAAATAACGGACAAGATTAAAAGTGTCTTTGACACCACCAGGTTCTCGGATGTTTGTTTTCCACTCGGATATGGTTCTGAGACTTACTCCAAACTGCGCTGCAACATCTGTTTTGGAGAACCCCAGCTTCGAATTGCCCTATTGCCCGGGCCTTTTTCAACATTTGTTAACCTTAGTAGGCATGATGCTTTGGAAGTTTGATGACCAAACAGTAGTGAATCTTGCCTGATATGTCAATAGTGCATGAATTTCATTTTCAGAATTATTTAGAATTTTAGTGTTGGGAACAATAGTCCCAAATTCATTTTTAAAAAATCATGGTCTCTTATGTCATGAAAGAAGAGTGCTCTGCATAACATTACCCGTGCTTACCCAATGGCGGATTTAGGGGGGGGGGGCAATCCCGGCCCGTGCCCCCCCCCCCCTTTTGAGGGAAAACAATGCATTGTGCCCCTCCTATTTGCGATTGTGCCCCCCCCCCTTTTCGACCAGAAAACCTTTTTTTTTTTTTTTTGCTTGTCAGAGAACTATGGAGGGGAACTGGACCCAAAGTTGACAATCCTGCATTTGTGTGCCCCTCCCCCCTTATACGAAATCCTGGATCTTTTTCACTTTTGACCCTGCCCTTTATTCTGATGTAGGCCTACTGCTCATTCTATGACTGAAAAATCATAACAGATATGGTATCATTTTAAAGAGGGAAAAACACACTTTCTACTGGTACTAAACAAAGCGATGATTATGCCATGACAAGAGTGATATAAGCGATCAATTCTGAGTTTCCAAAAAAAATTTGAGGGGTTTATACTTATATTTTTTTTCTTTAAACAAGTACAATATACGTCACCTATACAACTATATCCTCATGCCCTCTTTTCACATGCTCCTACATGCCATCGGAAATACCACTGATAATATTTTTTTTTAAACGCAGAGATACATCAAAATTTCAACCTCCATGTTATTGCTTTATTCTCCTGTAAAATATCCAACCATTGGATCAGCTTTAATCTACATGTAGCCCTTCGGGTAGGACTTAAACTGTTGGTTTAATTACAACACCCCCCCCCCCTCCTCCCCTCGCCCCTAGTTCGAATTTGCTGTCTTAACGCACATTTTAAGTAATTTACAATTTAATAACTAGTGTTTGTGTCTTAGGTATTGGGAAAAAAAGAAAATAATAATAATATTGATAACTTAAGATTATATTTGTTTGTTGTTCTCCTTTTGTTCTTCATGTTCTTCTTGTTAAAAAGAACAACAACAACAACAACAAAACAAAGCCAACCCCCCCCCCAAAAAAAAAACCCCCAAAACTAATGTTAGTTGTAATGATATTCATTAACGTGGTTCAGCCAATTGTGCAGGCACAAGCCATTGTCAATGGTAACACAGGTCTGAACTGTGTGTCGAAGGGCCGGGGGGATGTCGCCCACTTACCCTCGAAGGAATGACTAAAAATTAAAGACTGAGAAGGGAAAAGAGAGGAAGAGAGAGAAGGACAAGGAGAGAAATACATAGATAGAGATAGAAGGAATTGAAGAAAACCAAACACTTCCGGTTCAGTAAACTTTTTAGTCCTGCTCGAAGACCTAATGGATGATGCAAGCGGACTCACCCGCTCCATGACTAGATTTTTAAAATGCTTTTCTGATGACACTAGTTCTGTATTGCCCATGAAAGGCGAATTATTTTTTTTTCACAAACACCAATCTTACTCCTATTACAACAGATATAACTGTAGAAAGAATACAAAATAAATGGTCTATCGATTAATTATGTACATTCTTATCGGCTATAGAAAAAACATTAAAGATAAAATTCCTGCCATGCATGCAGTCCGCTTCAGAAGGAAAACGTTTTCCTGTTCTTGTTCACGCGGTTCGCCCGATTTTCCTCTTGAAACTCATAGATCTTCTACCAGCTGACGAGCATAGAGAGGATAGATGGCACAAGGAGAAGGAGGAACGTAGCCATGGATACCGTTGTCATAGCGACGCCATTTCCCACGTTACAATTGTCGGTTTCGCAGCAAGCGAAGCACGGGGGCTGTACATTTGGTCCACATTGGCGTTCCATACGCTGGCTAGAGCGAGCTGTGCAGTCGGAACGGTTTGTACATCCACGGTTGAGTGCTAAAAGATTTATAATGATAATAATAATAATAATGGTGATAAATACATTCAAGAATAAATTATATATATATATATATATATATATATATATATATATATATATATATAAAATAGTATAACAATATCATTTATCATAATGATAATGATGAGAATAGTATAATAGTAATAATGACATAAATATTGTAAACAAAAGTACATGATCGACAATAATAATAATGGTAATAATATGACAATACATTATTATTGATTATGATAATAGGAGTGATAGTAATAATAGTGATAACGATAACAATGACGGATGTCGTCATAGGAAAAACAAAATAATAGTCACTATAATGATAATAATGATATTAATAATAAACAATGAAGATAACAGGAATAATATTGATGACGAATATAATTATGTTGTCAATATATAGTTATAATGAGAACAATAATAATGATAATAATAATGATAATATGAATAATATAAATGTTGATGATTGATATTCATGAAAACTACTCAACTGTTGCCATCATCTTATAAATACTTTAAGAGGTTAAAAAATAAAATGATTTTATTTGCACTGGTATCCCTTTCCATCCTATTGTACACACGCACAAAGACGCGCACACGCACACAGTAAGTGTTGGCAATGTGCCTCAGTCCCTAGAAATATACCTGAGCGTTGGCATTCGTGCATGTACGTGTGTGCAGATGTGGGAGTGTATGCGTGTGTGTGCGGAAGTGGGGTGTGCCCTATTGGGTAGGGGTCAAGGGACGACGCCCATGAAAGTCTGAGCGTGAGGGTGATAGGCATATCATCGCCACATGGGCTAGAAAATTCACAAACGGGGACCAAGCACCTAATTTATGGACTGTATTCGAGTCGAGGGAGGGGTAACTTTCAGTCTCAATAAGGGTGTGGCAAAATGACACCCAAAAAGATGTAAAAACACATTAAACACGATAAAAACTACTTTCGAAAAATAAACTCAGGGCAATTTCAAAGGCCTATTGTACTGCCCATAGAAATCAGGTTCAGATTACGTAATACGCCACTGTAATGGTCGCAAATTTCTAAAGGTGATAGACAGGGCTATTGAAATTGCCTTCAGTTGATTTTTCGAAAATAGTTTTTATCGTGTTATTATTAGATCCATGAGCCCTTAACATTTTCTGTCTGTGACAATGATATATTTTTGCACACAAATCCCATAAAAAACAGTGTTTGTCTGTCACACACATAGTTAGACCTAAGTCACATCAACGAGACCGACTCCAGACCAATAACAGACCGATGAAAAAATTACATTACATAGAATGGCAAAAATTCGGTCAGTTTGGAATCGGTTTAGAGTTGCATTGGAGTTGTGACTGAGGTCACGTGACTTACTGCCCATGCTGGTGAGTTCGTAGTAGCACTGAGGGATAGCCATGCCCATCACACCGGCGGGACATACACGGCTGGTCTGCTGAATGTTGTTCCCTGATTTGGCGCAGTTGGTACACGTGTAACAATTTAACGCCGTTACTGTATGGAGATAATTATGATTATGATCTTAAGAAATATGTTCAGCTATAAAATTATATAAATGAAAAGAGGAATAACGTCAATATTGAGAATAATGATAATAATAATAATAATAATAATAACAATAATAATAATAATAATAATAATAATAATAATAATAATAATAATAATAATACCTATAATAATAATTACAATAATAATCATAATAATGATAATAATAACTACAGTAATAATAATAATAATAATAATAATAATAATAATAATAATAATAATGATAATAATAACTACAATGATAATAATAATAATAATAATAATAATAATAATGATAACAACAACAATATTGATAATGATCCGTTCTTATTATAACGGGAATTATAACGGGAATGAACAAAACATCTTGATTTTGAATATCGTGTTTGTCCTTTACAGGAAATAGATTCACGACTAATTTTAAGAACATAAAAGGAATCAATAATTAACGGTCTTTTAAAGGACCAAACATGTGTTAACATATTCATATTCAAACAATTGTTAATCCTGACGAGCTGTAGCATGGGCAATTTGTTTGAAAACAGAAGATCTTTCTCTAAAAGCTTGACGATAGAGAGAGCTGTGGCTTAGATGACACTTGTCATACTCTCTAATGATGAAACCTGGTTTAAGGGCATACACCTCGGGCACAGATCAAACCCTCAACTGTATGATTTAGAGTCAAGTTGAATGAACCTCAATATGCTAAATTGTGACAACTTGCCCCGATAAACAAAAATATTTACTTGCGTAACCACTTACCCCATTAAAGAATATCTATCTGAGTGTTCTTATTTGTTTTTGTTTCAATCATCAACTCAAATTGAAGACGCCCGAGAGTATAAAACTAAGTAAAGTAGTACTACCATTTAAAATAAAACAAATTATAGTAACTGCTGGAATCTTGCCATAATTTTCATAATACAATCAATCATCCATATGTATCTTTTAAAAAAATCATCATCAAATTAAACGCAGCTTATTGGGTCTTAAATATTATTTTCTGTTGCATTCGGTATATCCGTTGGGTATCACAGACCGCTTTCAGTGCATCGCCTCGAAATGACTCATCCTAAGACAGGATCTGTCCCTATAAATTGCCAGACAAAATGGATGCTCCGACATAATGCTCAGCTGACAGTTGAGCCAGGCCTTGTTTCGTCAAAGATGTAGGGTTAGATGTTATAGGATTGCAATCAGTCAGTTTTAGGTTAGGGTTAGGGTTAGGACCCGGGTTGGAATTGGGAATTGGTTAGTGTAGGGTATTAATTAATTGATTATTCGCGAAGCAATTGTCGCGGGAGTCTGTTTCCTGCACCCATCAGAGCGCATCAGAAAACAGAACGCTTTCAGCTGGACAAAACAGACTGCTGTAAATCTTTCCAGATTTTTCATTGATATGAGAATTCTCTCACAAAAAATAATCAAACTCATTCTTGCATTCTGTTATACTATTTTCGACTCATTATGTTTAGTTGCTTTAAAAAAAAATTTTTTATCAACAATATTGTTTGTCTCCAATTCTGATTTTACCTGCAAGCAATGACATCTTTAAAAATGAACCATTAAACAAAGCGATTTATTAAAATCGTATTATTACTTTCAAATTCTATAAGATACCTGTATACTTACTTTCGTGTTTTGTTTTGTTTTTTTTCTTTTCTCTCTCTCTCTCTCTCTTTCTCTCTGTCTCTTTTCTTTGTTAATGTATTGTACATGTACCTTGAAACTTAGAGCCATTCAACATGCCATCATAAGATGAATTATTTGAATAATGCAACGTCCTTGTATAAACAATGCAATATACCTATGAACAGTGCAACATACCTTGAATAATATAACATACCTTGGGAAAATGTAAAAAAAAAAAAAAAAAAAAAAAAAAAAAAAACTTTTTAATAATGTAACAGAACTCTTCAAAATGTATACATTTTAAAAATGTAACATGCCTTTAAACAGTGTAACATACTGTAAACAATGTAACTTACCTGTAACAAGAAGACCAGCGGCCAAGATCGTTATAAAACCAAAAGTGGAAGCCATTTTCGAACTTAATGCGTTAACGTCGAATAAAAAAAATCAGATGGGGAGAGGGGGGAAAACACGTCCACAAACGGCAAGCTGCTTTTACTGAAATATGGGCAGGGTGGGTAGGGGGACCTGGAACCAACATCTTGTATCGCTTCATCTCATAATTATTGACGGCCAAAATGATTTATGATTTTGTTTCTCGTGCCTCTATTCGTTGAAAACCTAAGTTCCCCCAAACTTTTGATGATTGCCTTGTGAAGCACAGGATTGGTAATGCACAATTTTGCTAAACTCGAAATGCCAACAAGAGAGTTTCCTAATTATATTTTTTCGATACACCTATATGGTAGGAGTATGAAGCCTCTAAAAGTTTGTTCTGGAAGACTGGAATGCCTGCACTTTCGGGAAATACCCTGTTTAGGATGGTTTTTAGGATAAAGCATATATCATTTATGATTGTCAAACAGGTGTAACTGTTTTCGAGCTTTCTCTGATAAGGTCCTATTTATTTTTGTTTAATATCAAGGAATATACATAGGAAAAAACAGGTGGGAATACTAGCAAAATGACCACGAGGCTATGTGAACAGAAGATGAAGGTTCAAAGGATGCATGTGAATAATTACGGTGATAAAACGTCGTGCAAAGAAACTTACCATGGAAGATTTATTCGTTCAACTTGCATGTTCATTCTTATGTGAACATTTAGCCAATAATCATGATAACACTGACACATTATTGACCCAGGGGCGGTTCCAGGATTTTGTAAAGGGGGGGGGGGGGGCAACAAATCTCAGAAAATTTTCAAAGAAGCAAAAAAAAAGGGGGGGTCATCAGTTTTTTTTGGTCTAGTTCTAATTTTCCTCCAAATTCTCTGACAAGCAACAAAAAATAAAGGTTATCACACATCATTGGCTATCTTTATGGTTCCAAATTCTCTGACAAGGTTATCAATTCTAAAAGTGGCACAATTTACAAAAGTTGGGCATATTTTACACCAGTGTACATTTTTCTTTCAAAAGGAGCGTTACGGGCCGGAAGTGTTCCCCCCCCCCCCCCCCCCCCCCTCTCTCTCTCTCTCTCTCTAAACCCGCCACTGAATTGACCTTCGATAAAATTAAACTATATTTAATTGGGACAAATTTGTACATCGACGTTAGAGGACATAAAATCACCCCAAAATATATGAGCCATTAACTTTTAAGGATTAAGGAACATAAGGCATGTAAAAGGAGAAAAGGATTTCACATCAATGCCCAGACAGATATTATCTCAGATGACGCGTAGATGGGCGTACGGGTCAGTTGGCTGATCAAACTCACAAGTACATCTTAACTGACCTTTGTAATATTTCTATGTAGAAGAAATACTGGAAGCTGATATTTCAAATATAGTATAATGTCTGTCAGCATAAAACATCATCATGAAGAGAGACGCAGAACAATATATCTCTTAGTGATTTGAGAATAGAACGGGAAACTAAAAGTTCGTTTTGACGATCCCAGGGCTGGGTACCTCTGACGAAGAATATCCGTCTTTTCCGTTTGAAAAGCAGCGAACTCTGAGAACTTCGGGGTGACGAAATGCTAAGCATTTAGCAATTCTCGTTCTCCCTTCCTCTCCCTCAGCGCTGATTACCTGAAAAATATTGAATTTCGATAATGCAGCTCAGCATACGGATACGGGGTGTAAATTGATGGGGGATTATAGTTGATCTGTGACTCAACGCAAAATATAACACATCTTCATATGTTACAAATCTGAACCGGTATCCAAGGGACGAAAAGCGTGAAAACTGACTGTAGGGCCTAGTTCAGGGTGTTTTGAGAGAATACGATTAGAAAAAGTGGAATTTACAGTCGACTTTCTTTAGTGATAAAGAATCGTGTTGCAGATCGGGTTTTAAATCGCTGAATTTAAGCCTACTGGGAAGTTCATTATGTTTCAATTTTCTCCGAAAAATGAATACTAGTACACTCCATGTGCCCTAGATAAAGATATAATATTGGGCACATGATTTAACACCTTCCCTTCATGAATAAAATATCTATTCTTTCATCCACCACCAATTATGGAAGTTTATTTAATTTCTAGTGTACAACAAACGGGGGGAGGGTTGCTCACAATATATTTGCTCACAATATATATAACAGAGTTGCTTGTTTGTGTTTTATAGAGTACCATATAAAACAGTTTAAAGAAAAACTTTCTTATTCTCGATCAGATTTTCCTCAGTTATTCACTTTTTCTGTTTTTGTTGTTGTTGTTTTTTTTTGTGTTGTTGTTGTTTTGTTTTGTTTGTTTGTTTTGTTTGTTGTTTATATATATATATATATATATATACTTAATCAGGATAACAAGAATGAGACATACATACAAGATCTGTTTTACATCTTGGTCCTGAACAGACAAAAAGGTAATACATAAAGATAGACCCAATGAAATTCAATCATGCAAACAATCAAATAAAATCAAATATAAATCTGCAGTAAAACTAATTGTTAGAATAGAAAGCATTGCAAATAGCATTCTTAAAACATTCGAGAGTAAGCTTTGGTAAAACCACATTCAACTTATTGCAAGCCTTGTATTAAAACCAAGTCTGTCAAAAACCATTTCCACCTCATTGCACATTCATATTGGGGAATTCCCATGAATACAGAAAATAATACATGCCAAAAAGTGGTCACGTCTGTTATCAGTGGATTGCCATTTCAGTGATTCGATTGTATTCAAGCTATTCATTACCGTCAAAATTACCTTCAACAATAATCGTGCAGCTCTCTTCTGCAGTCTTAAAAGAATGTGTCTGTTTTGTAAAGACAACTCCCCTATATACGGGGCAAGAATAATCAAAGATTGGCTATAATTATACCGATGGAACTTGTATATTTTATTCAAGATAGTAGAGCTTATAAGCTTACAAAGATTTCGTAAAGTAAAAATCTTTTAAGTTAATGATATGCTTAGATTTAATGAGTGTTCCATAATAATCTCTCATCAATTTCGATTCCTAGATATATATATAGTTGTTGTTACTTGTTTAATTTCTTCATTATCGATATGCACCTTAAGCTAATTACATCCTCATGTGTTATTACTACTAGTATTAATTCGTAATCTATTATTATGATGCCATTCATTTATATCATAAAAATCAACATGGACCTTCATGTATATCATCAGCTCAAATATTACATGCTTATGACCGTTAACTCTCGAAGATATCATTTATAAAAATGAGAAAGAGGGAGGGGCCTAAAATACGTCCCTGAGGGTATGCCTATGTTTCAAAGATTTTAACACGACAGTGAACTGTTTCCTTTCTGAAAAAAAAAGAAGCTAGAAAACCATTAAAGTTCGGTATTCAAAACGCGTTACTACAATAGATATATATATATATATTACAATCAAATACTTAGAAATATCAAGAAAACACGCACCAATCTTTTTCTTTTCATTGAAAGATTCATACCAATTATCGATAACAGAATGTTGTGATGCTTTTAATAGCTCGCTTTGCGCATTGAGGAATCGATATAAGATTGATTGAATTGTGATTTTGTTTTGGATTTTTTAAATTAAATCAGTCATTACAGTTCATCATGAAGACTGCACTATAGCCTGGCCAGTTATCATCTAACTCTATTTGCTGTGAACTTGAAACCTAAAGCTGGACTATAATATTGTTTTATGGAGGATTATACACTTGTACGTGTGGCTAAAGTCGGACTCGTTTGTCCACTGTTTGCTCCATCTGTCGAACTAAGCTGGTTAAGGGTTATTGAGTGATTGGAGAGCTGGTGGAAACCAGGGGACCGGCGGCTTTAAATCATCTCCGAGGGACTTGGTAATGAGGATTAATGCCTTACCAAAGGGCACTAGCGCATCCACTTGCTTTCGAACCCGGGTCATCCAGTTACGAGACTATTGCTCTGCACTGAGCCATCGCGCCTCCTCAGGATGTAAGCCTCCCATCCTGCTCTCTCCCTTCCCCTCCTCTCTCTCTCTCTCTCTCTCTCTCTCTCTCTCTCTCTCTCTCTCTTTCCCTCTCTCTTTCTCTCTCTCTGTCTTATTCTCTCTCTCTCTTTTCTCTCACTCTCTCTCTTTGTTTCTCTTGAAGGAAATTTTCGTATAACCTCCATTCTGTAAATGTATGATTGAACATTTAAATTGAAAGCGCAGATTCATTAACATTAACTATAATAAGGCCTATCAAAAAAAAAAACAATATAGGCCTACCATTTTGAGGAATTGATGAATGCGGTTAGTCCCAGTTCATAATATAGAGATAGATATCAAACTGTTTATATTCTGAAAACTGAAGTGTTGTAGGAAATCACTGACCAGGAAATTTTGATCACGACAAAAGTAGTGGCACTGAGTAGTTAATGACTTTGACCGCGTATTGCGCAAGGATGTGATTATTTTCTATATAGCTACTCTTATATGTACAGATGTATCAATGGTATTGCCCCATTCCGACTATGCAATGAAACTTAGATGTACTTTGATCGTCATGATTTTGATACAAGGAATGCTGATTCACTGAATGTAAAATTTTACCTAAACCCAAGTTGGAATCATTTAAACAAACAATTATGCTGGTGCAAATATTTGGAATAAACTCCCCAGTGGTCTTCAAAAAGCAACGTCACTCAATCGTTTTAAATGTAATTACAAGACATTATACCTAAAATCATAAATATTATCTTTAGTTTTTAGACTATTATTTTGATGACGCAAATGCTTTTGTTTTTTTTTACTCATACAGTCATATGCAATTGACTATTTTGAGCCACTAACATTACCTTGCCTAAAATAAGGAATATAACCCATGACTATAGCAACAGTTTTTAATTTTAATTGGATTTTTACCTTGCTCTTTTGATTTGTTGTAATTGATATAAATGCATTTTTTCTAATTTCACATTTTTTACATTATGGGTCATATATGCTTTGAAATGAATGACTTTTTAGTGCTTCATTTTTTTCACATATTATTGCCTTGTTTTTTCTTGTTATTATTCTTGTTTATATATATATATATATATATATATATATATATATATATATATTACTTTTCTCTGCTTGTCTATGAAGCTCATGGTTTTAATTCCAGGGCTGAGATGAAAAACAATCTCAGTACTTATCTTGTCATCCTGGTGAAATATATTTGAATAATTAGATAAACAAATAAATAAATAAAATCATTAAATCAACATTTTAATTGTCGAGGAGTGACAACGTTATCAAAATGGTACATTCGACATTTAAAGGTTCGATGCAACCTGTATAATGCTGGATCCAGCAACACAAATTGTGAGATTTAACATTTTTGAACCCTCGGCCCTTTTATTTGTTAGGGAGTGCAGAATGACATAGTAAAAAAAAAACAAAAAAAAAACCCTGCTTGAAAAGAAAGTTTATGGGCTGGTTTGATTTCCGATGCAGCTTCCGTAGGGAAGAACGGAAATGCGGATATAGGTCGATGTGTTGGCTGCCTATAGGACATTATTACCTTGTTCGTGGAATTATCTATATATCATGATATCACTTCTGATATTACTCTCATATTTGGGTATCCATGCAATGTGGTCATAACATTTTCTGGAAGCAAATGATTGTTAACTCAGGAAATATAGAGGCTTCAGTACTTGTGACTATAAAAAGTATAAAAACAATGAGTGTTCTCTAGTGTTGGTGGGACGGTTTCTGAGTGTAGCGATGAAAATACTTTCTGAGCGACATCATTGTTTGGAAAGGATCTTGTTTGTGTTTTGAATTTTTGTCAATGTGAAAAGAAACCATGTCTAGAGCGAGAAGGAATTCGTTCACGTCAAGTTTTGACGTGAACTCTGTGAATTCCACCGATGTCTACAGTTTGGTGAAGACCGGGAGAGAGGTTGCCCGAGGCCGATGGGTCACTGTCGAACCTCTATTGATTCTTTCGAACATGGCTAGCGCTGGACTCCTGGTGACGAGGTTGCAGTATCTCCGCGTCCGCATCGCGCATGACAAATTCAACCAATCCTCAGACTTTGGCGCCAACGAGTCGTCGGAATGCGACGCGGCCATTCAGAACAGCAGTAGTATTCAACTACAGCAGGCGATTCAGGTCGAATTATCTCTTTATTCGCTGATCTTGAACGCACTCAGTACTTTTCCCGCCATTTTCACGACGATACTGTTAGGTTCACTCAGCGATCGCGTAGGAAGGAGAATTGGTCTTGTCGTACCGATCATTGGCGTGGTTGTGCAATGCGCGCTTTACGTTGCTATCTTCTACGCGCATCTGCCTCTCTGGGTGTGCTTCGTTGCTGATACGTTACAGGGAATTTCAGGTAGATTATGTTATGATTTCGTCAATCATGTCTAATAGATGTAACCATAGTAACAATTAATAAAACTTTTAATGATCATAAATTCATTCCCAGGATGTTTTCTAAAGCCCGCCCCCACGCTAGTCGTCATCAGTTTACATGAATGTTATGAAATCATGAATTCTTACAATATTCCCATCAAAGTCAGAATCAATAGGCTAAAATGCGTTAACAAGAGGTAAAGACATAATTTCTGCAGAAAGTCAGAATCAATAGGCTAAAATGCGTTAACAAGAGGTAAAGACATAATTTCTGCGCTCAGTAGTTCCCCAAGAATCTGTCCTAGGGCCAATGTTATTTTGTTATTAAACTTCAATCAAGAAATTACTACTACTTACTGGTAATACAATTATTTGAAACAAAATGAAATGGGCATTAATCAACAAACTGCACTGATCTATCTGTACAGTGCGTCCCAGAAAAAAGTTAACAGTTGGAAAAGGTCTCCCCAAATAAATTTTTCAAAATATTTAAAGGAAATTTTCGTACCTGTGGATAGCTTAGGGTCTCTTCTATTGCATGACACCAAAATATCTCACCATATTTTGCGCTTGAGTGAGCAAAAGCCAATTTTGTGAAAGGGTGCAAAATCCAGACAGAAGAGAAAGGGGGGCCTGAAAATCATGCTATGGGAAAAACTGTACGGGAAGGTCCTAGAAAAATGCCCAACAAGTGAGCCTCATCTGTTGGAAACTATTCAGAAGCCATGGAAAGACATTTCCAGTGACTTTCTCCACAACTACTTCCATACTTTGACCAGCTGGATGCCCAGGATGTTCTGTGCTGTGGTCATTACCAGGAGTGGCCTCTCTGATGACAAGTCTTCATTATTCGAAACGTGATTAAATAAAACTTATAAAAAGAATAAAGAAATATGCATCTCATGACAAACTATTATTCATTTAGGCATTATTTTCCTTGAAGAAGATACACAAATGCAAAGAATAAAGAATAAAGAATAAAATATGATTTCCCTTGACGAAAAAAGAAAACAAAAAGCATATTGATGTGTTTCTTATATGAAAATATTAGTTTTCTGCATGAGTAAAGGACTGATTAATGTATATTAGTTAATAAAGATGTAATATTCAACAGTACAATACTACAAGCAAGGGTCAGATTTTGTAGAATGCAGAAAAGGCAACAATGCTTCAACAACATTGCTGACCAAACCAATGAACTCATATTTTTCACTAGATTTTTTTTTTTTTTTTTTTGCTGTTGTCGTTTGTGTGTGTGTGTTGTTGTTGTTGTTGTTGTGTTTTTGTTTTGTTTTGTTTTGTTTTGTTTTGTTTGTTTGTTTTGGTTTTTGGGGGTTTTTTTTGGGGGGGGGGGGGGGTTGGTTTCCTTTTTAACACATGACTGCCTCCTGAAACACCTTTTGTATGTTATACTGGTGTCAGCTTGGAGGCTGATATCTACCCTTCAGTTTGATACCAGATCAATACAGTGCCACAAAACTGATGATAAATTAAATGTGGGTGATTGTGAATCAGTTCTGAATACAGGTGTACCCAAACTTTTGGAGGGCGGTGTATATCGAAAAAAAAAATTGTAGGCCCAATTTTCTTGATGAAAGCATGGTTACCCAAGTAGATATACAATCATACTACGTAAGGTCATTTAAAAAAAAAATTTGTACAGAACATTGATAACTCCGGTCCATTCCTATACGGAAAGGATCAAAAACTAAAATATATAATATAATCATAACACATGTATACAATAATATTTTCCTATAATTATTCGGGGTTTTTATTTTTCAACATGTATTTTCAAAAGCGAAACAGTACCTTTAAAGAAACTGCCTCCCCCCCCCCCCCTGTCTCTTAGAGAGGTGAAGAGAGAGAGGGGACAGAGGGAGGGATAGAGGGTATGTGTCTGTGTGCGTGGGTGTGGGTTTGTGCGTGTGTGCGTGTGTGTGTGTAAGAGAGAGAGTGTGTGAGAGAGAGAGAGAGAGAGAGTGGGGGACAGAAAGACCTCCAGACAGACAGACAGATGTAATGAAATAGTATTTTATTTGTTAGTTAAAAGACAATGACTGCGCTGTCTCAGAATTACTGGAAATTGTTCAACGGCATTTTGCATTGATCGCCTCACCGAGAGCGGATATTCTTTGTCAATGTTAAGTCCGGGTTTCGCAATCTAAAAAAATCATGAACTTCCTCTCAAAATGTTAGACTTCCGGTGAAAGGAAGACTGACATTTCACGAGCCAATTTTTTCCTTCTTATTTTGCATGTTTTTCTTTACAGTACTGTTCTGCGTCAGCTCTTCCGTTGAGGGTTTGATGTGTGAGAACACTGCATGGCAGCCCTTTCCGAATGCGTTGAAGGGGATTCGACATTACTTTTCTTTATGTTGGTCTTTATTAAAAGCAGAAAAATAAGAGAAGGGGTGGTGAAAGTTTGAGAAACTTGGATAAAAACTGTTACATTCGTGAAGTTTTACACTGATAATTCATTACATTTCCATTTTTATGTATGTTGATGAAGAAACAGCCCTGTCGGAAAGAGCACAGTGTCCCACGGTGTGAAACACAGTGTGAAGTCATTTTCACACTGTTAAATTCGAGCGTTTTAACATTGTGAATCCCATCTTCACAGAGTCGACTATGTGAAAATACTGTGAACACACTGTGAACACACTGTGGGATACTGTGTTCTTTCCGGCATGGAGAGTGAAAAATGAAATAATGAATTATGAAATGATTAGTACTTGACTTATGTCCTTCGCGGGGTTTTAACACTGCATATGCATGAACTTTTTTCCGATGATAATCTGAAAATTTTGACTGACATTGAGTAACATAACCCAGTCCTTTGTCATTTCGCTGACCTCGTTGTTCAGGCGGTTATGGACTCATACTCAGCACAGCATCAGCATACATCGCTGACGTCACAACTGTGGAGCAGCGAACGTGGCGTCTCGTCATCGCGGAGGCGGCGCTTGTTCTTGGGTCTGGATTGATCCAGCCAATCAACGGCACCATTATACAATACTTCGGGATGGGCGTTGCCTTCTGGACATCACTGGGTGTGGCGTTGCCAGGGTTATTCTACGCTGCGTGTCCCATAACCACGCCCGAAACGATAGAGGAAGATGCCAAGGAGACTCTTCCTGAATACATAAAAGGTGAAATATTTTTTGTTCCCCATTGCAAGCTTTCTTTATTTCAAATAGGAAAGGTAGAATGTCGTTAAGTGTTCTGTTTGAGTGATCCGAAATTGTGGATTTAATTTCAGTAGCATTATATCATTACCATATACGGAAGCCAGTAATACACTCTTTATGATAGTCATTAGTAGTGGAGTATTGCTACGGGGGACATGGGGGCAAAAGCCCCCTTTTTATCACGACCAAAACTTCAAACGGAGTACCATAGACATTAACCAAAAAAAATAATGATCTCCCTGACACGCCAGTCACATCATTGAGACCAACATCAGAACGATAACAGACCAAAGAAAAAATTACCCCAAATGGCGGAGACATCGTCCATTTCGGAGTCGGCTAATTGGGATCGGTTTCACAGTGTGACTTGGGTACAAAATAGCAAATCGGAGGTTTTTAACGGAGACTAAATTAATTTATCGGCTCATTTCTTTTATGCAGATATATTTCGAGGGATTTATCGCCTGCTATCGATCAACGTGAACGGCAGACGATGGAAGATCGTTCTTCTGTACATCGCTGAGCTTTTCTTAAATACTGTAATCAACGGGCTGCAGATCGTTCCGACCTACGGCCTGGGTCCGCCGTTCTGCTGGGGACCTAACATCGTGGGCTACTACAGCGCTGCTGTGGCAATTTTACCTGTCATCGGTAGGACAATCAGTTCTCTGACCTTTTTTCTTTGGGGTGGGGTTAAAATAAAAAATGTTGATTGTTCCTCTACCCCTAATGACAATGAATTTATTTCCCACATCCGATATGAATAGCTTCTTCTTTTCGCTGTTTTTTTTTTAATACTTTTTTAAATAGACAATCATCTGTATTTTGTCCAGTTTGTAATTTTCTCTCTGTTTATCGTTTTTATTTCATAAGCCATTGAGAAGACTTTTAAGAAAACTATGCAAAACAGGACAACCTAACGAAACAGAAATTCTCTTAAACAGTCTGCATTATGACGTTGATTAAGTTATGTAGATGTTAATCACCCTTTTTATCATCCCATCACCCAGGTGTTACGTTGGCAGTGAAACTGTTAGGGTATTGTATGACAGATTTGTGGATGATCCACTGCGGCACGTTGGCCATGGTAGCATCCTGCGTCGTGACAGGTGTGGCGCCCTCTACGCCATATATATTCATTGGTAAGATTTTCAAGGATGATTTCAATGACTAATCGCTATCAACTCCAGGATTATGCACTGGCGGTTAAAGAGAAGGAGGACAACTGACCCGTTCCTAGAGGCGTACAAAATGTACAAGCGATAGAGCGAAGCGAGCAATCACTAGATCTTTTGCGTTTTTAACCCTGCATTTTATCGACAGGAAAATTCGCAAGGAAGTACTGCATCGAGCAATACAATTTCGAATTTTGAACAATGATGAATGCTTTTCTGTAAATTCACTTCTTCCTCAAACCAGGCGCTAAATTAACGAAAACCAAGGTGATAATACATGTTGGCGAGGAATTTACCAAGGAAACCGAAAGTTAAGATTTCTTCCAACTGTTGAACCTTTGTACTACTTCATATACTGTATCCTATATTTGGGGCGGATAAAACTTATACATATAGGAGAAAAGCAATGAGAACTAGAGGCACCTGAAGAAAAAAATTGCAGGTCACAAATTTATTTCCTAAATTGTGCCCCCTCTTTTACAAAATCCTGGATCTCCGTCTAGTTTATGAGTTGATATGTTGTTGTTAACTTACATTTTCTCGAGTTTCTAAACATTTTTCTTATTCTGTTGTTTCTATATAGCACTGGTCCCGTATAGCATGGGATGTCTCATCTCCCCGGTTCTTAAAGGAGTCCTTTCTAAACTGGTCGATGAACACGAACAGGGTAGGCCGACCTAATGGAAAGATGGATTCATTAGTTTGAGTCTTGAGAGAGGAATTCATCCGATGAAAGTGGCGCAAATCCATTTTGATTTTTTTTTTTTTTTTTTTTTTGGGGGGGGGGGGCATTCGCCTATCTTCAAAAAGGTGGTGACATGTCCCCCTGTCCCCTCCCCCCTGGATTTACGCCCATGCCCGATGATGATGATAGTGGCTATGCTGAGGCTGGTAGTGTGATGATTCCTAATGATAATGATGATGATGATGATGGTGATGTTATTGATGAAGTTGATGAAAATAATGATGATAACAATAATGATGATGATGATGACAATGATGATGACGTTATAGAATGATTATGAATTGAAAAGTGAGGATTATTATTATCATATTATTGACAATGATGATGACGATAATAACATTATTGATGATTATTAAGTTCGTTATTAATGATAAAAGTGATGGTGACCATTGTGATTACTTCAATGATAAAGACGACCATAACGAAGAAGTTGTTGGGAATATAAATTGAATAGCGTTGATGATCATGATGTTGTTGTTGTTGATGATGATGACTGTAACAGTTACGATCAATATTTATGATCATATAACTTTACCTTCTTTAAAATCTTTATTCACAGGATCTGTCTTTGCTCTTGCCGGTTGTATGGTGAACATATCCCAATTTGTTGGTCCTGTTCTAGCAAACGCCCTCTACGCTTCCACCGTGTCATTCTTTTCTCCTCTCGTATTTTACGTTTTCGCGGGATTATTGACTGCACCAACAATTCTAAATGGGTAAAGGATGTTACTGTTGTAGTCAGGGGCAGCGCCAGGGTATTTAAATAGGGGGGGGGGGGGGGAATGACGCGTATAGCAACGTCGCACGTCGAGGGTCTTGAAATAACAAATAGGACTATAACAGTTATGTCATAATTGCATGGCCTAGCCTTCTCTTCTCCATTTCCCTTTCTCTTTCTCCTTCCCCCCCCCCTTCTTCCTCTTTTTTTTTTTTTTTTTTTGCTCGCTTTAAAAATGATAGGGGGCGGCCGCCCCCCTGCCCCCCCCCCCCTGTAGCGCCGCCCCTGGTTGTAGTTATTATTCTGCAGTTTCATAATGGGTAGCGGATCGATTTAATGGAAAATAAACGAATTCTGAAATTAGACTTTTAAAGATCTAAATCACTTTTGACCTCCTATATACCACTCTCCTTCTCGATTTAAAAAAAAAATCCTTATTATTTCCCCTGTGCATTCCCGACCCCAAACCATCTTTCAAGCAAGGGGAAATCAACATATGCGTGAGTGAACTTTAATGGGTGCTGGAGCTAGTGTAACTGCATTTTTCACCAAAACCGCTGTATAAAAAGTAGACCTACCAACTTTAAGTTTTGTAGTTTTCAAATATTTAAGATGCAGCAGTCTATCTGTAGTTTGCCCTTTAGTAACCTGTAACAGGCTAATAACAATATTTTGCTTTTGCTTGTAACCTCTTCGTAAAGTCCAGTCACGCTCCATAAACAATATAATTGCGAGATGATTCTTCAAATATACATTTAAAACTTCACTTACATGTACTTCATTGTACTTTAATGCAGGATTGTTCAAAGATACGGTACGGAAACTCGCGTAGGCTACGCACGAATACCAGGTGATGACGACTGACGAAAACAAATGCTCTGAGATGCAGGTGTCTTCTACTGGTTTCCATGGTGATCATCATCATCAACAGCAGCAGCAGCGGCGGCATGATTTTTTTTATTTTTTCTTT
The DNA here is from genome assembly GCA_025618425.1 of Heliocidaris tuberculata. NCBI lineage: Eukaryota > Metazoa > Echinodermata > Echinoidea > Camarodonta > Echinometridae > Heliocidaris > Heliocidaris tuberculata. The sequence goes on along the minus strand of CM046843.1, from coordinate 24,698,255 downwards.
GTTATGTTTCGTTTTTTTTGGTGTTTTTTTTGGTCAAACCTATTTAGTACCCCAGTCACACCAACAAGACCGACACCAGGGCCCGGTTTCACAAAACTTGTTATCAATAACAAGTTACAATAGTTGTTATAAGCTACTGAAATGCTTGCATCTGACTGGCTGTGAGCAACTTTGTCATAGAAATGTGGCAGTTGTTACTGATAACAAGTTTAATGAAACAGGGCCCAAAACGACACCAGGGCCCCTTTTCATAAAACTTATTATCAATTACTAGTACAAGTTACAATAGTTGTTATAAGCTACTGAAATGCTTGCATCTGATTGGCTGAGAGCAAATTTGTCATAGTAATATGACAGTTGTTACTGATAACAAGTTTAATAAAACAGGGCCCAGAACGACACCAGGGTCACCTTTCATAAAACTTGTTTTCAATAACAATTTATAGTATAGTTGTTATAAGCTACTGAAATACTTGCATCTGATTGGCTGAGAGCAAATTTGTCATAGAAATGTGGCAGATGTTACTGATAACAAGTTTTATGAAACGGGACCCAGACCGACAACAGACCGAACCAAAAAAAAAAAAAAAAAAAAATTACATTAACCCAAGGGCCAAGCATCCGGCGGTTTGAAGTCGGTGGGGAGTCGATTTGGCGGTGTGACTCGCAACTGGCTTACAAACGGGCATACCTCATACATGTAGTTTGGGTTGTCATTTTTTTAATATTCATTTTGAGCTCCACAAAAGTGTTGATTTTTTTTGTTTTTTTGTTTTTTTTTGTTGGTAGTAATAGATTCTCATATTATCTCTGGAGAGACGTTATTGGATTCCTCTTCACGGGATGAAAACAAATAAACACGATAAAAACTACTTTCGAAAAATAAACTAAAGGGCAATTTCAAAGGCATATTGTACTGCCCATAGAAATCAGGTTCGGATTACGTAATACGCCATTGTAATGTTCGCACATTCTAAAGGTGATAGACAGGGCTATTGAAATTGCCTTCAGTTGATTTTTCGAAAGTAGTTTTTATCGTGTTAATATTATTTTTGGACGTCTTATTTTCTTTTCCAACTTATCTAGTTGCAGAGTTATGGAAAATGGCAGCCATTTTGGAAGTCATTTTTGACGCCATCTTGGTCTGCTCTATACAGGGACATTTTGAAAGCTTTCAGTAATGATTCCCTGTGGCAGTGGCGCAAATCCATTTTGAAATTCGGGGGGGGGGGGGGGGGTCACCACATGATTTCACTTTTGTACCTGTCCAAAATGTCTGGAAATTTTTTTCTAACAACCCCCCCCCCCCCCCAAACGACAACAACAACAACAACAACAAAACAAAAAAACAAAACAAAACAAAACAAAACAAAGCAAAAAAAAGGTTATCACATTTTTGGGGTCTAGTTTTCCTCCAAAATTCTTTGACAAGCAAAAAAAAAAGGTATTCAAAAAGGTGGGGGGGGGGGGGACATGTCCCCCTGTCCCCCCTGGATTTGCGCCTAATTATGTTGAGACTCTTACTTCGTCTTTCTATTGTCTAGTCGCAGAATAATTGATAAAACTTGCATTTCGGAAAACGCACAAGTATAGGATTTTAAAAAAAAAAATATTATGCTATTCTACATATATTCCTCCTCCTATAAGCTTGTTATGAGCTACGATAGGTTCTGGCTTTATACCGAATGTACATGCAAATTACATATAGGGCCCAGTATAGTAGAAGCTATAACTTCTGTCTACTGAGATTTTGGTGTCCCTTTTCTTTCTAATTATTTTGTAATTTGCTGATTATACGGACATTAATTTGCAGGGGAAAATCGTGCTTCTCTAATCCGCTATCTCTTTCTCTCTCTCTCTCTCTCTCTCTCTGTATCTCTCTCTCTCTTTCCATCACTTTCAAAACTCTCTTCCTTGACCTTAAAAAATATATCTTCCGTCTTACTCTTCTGTCAATTGTATAATCTCTCAGTCTACTCTTATTTAAAACATACCTAATAATTTATCCTGTTTTATCCAATCTGAACTCACGCATCTGTTTAAAGTAGAAGTGTACTCTACCTCAATAATTTCAGGAGACTCTTTCGAACCCTAAGTAACATAATTGTCCTAATTTTCTTGAAGTGCTGCTTACTTCATTAAATTAAGGCCATTTTATACAATTACATAAAATTGTTGAATTCGGAACAGTGTAACAAAAATATATAGTAGGCCTACTGATTTTGGGATAGTAAAAAAAACAATTTGTTGATAGAGAAGCATCTTCATACCGGAATTATTTTCCTCAATTTCAGCAGATTTCAAGGATACCTGAATGTTTGCCTGCAACAATTTTTGTTTTTTCTGTGAATGTGTCAATATTGCATTTACAGTGAGAACGGATGGTGTTAAGAAACACTGCTAAAGTTACCCAACATTTAACAACTGCAATTATAGTCCCTTCAGTATGGGTAATGATTTTCAAGACTGACTGCATGTGCAGTCAGTGACACAGACGCGTGGGAGGGCAATGGATATCCGTTGGAAAGACAAGTTCCGATCAGTGAACACAGCACGTCACCAACGACTTGAGCCACGCTACTTGCTTTGACACTGTATAAAAAGTGTACAGCAGTGACTTGCACAATTTCACTTATATGTCTTTCTCATATCATAGGCCTACCAAGACATATAAACCCTGATTTTTTAAATTTATTTTATTTCATTTATTTTTTGTTTTGTCTACTCAAACTACAGATATTGCAAATTACCACCAAAAATTTCAAGGTATACATACCATGGCCATTTATAATCTACATTATTCAAGAAATGTAAGTCCATTCTATCAAGAGTTTTCATTTCTAGTATTCCATGCAGTCGCATAGCAAGCACCGTGGCTCAAAGTTCAGGTATGATCACCGATGCATAACTTTTCCTTTCAATGGAGGACATCCATTGTCCTCCAAAAACGGCTGTGTCCCTGACTGGTCAAACTGATACGTTTCTCAATGATACATAATGATAGAGAAAGAAATGAAGACAAATTCTATTCATTTATCTGCAAACTACACTCTTTATTCAGTACTGCTATATAACATGAACATAATGAAGTGTAGAGACATATTGGAGTTCCTGAAGCAGAAAATTAAAGGCCTATCTAAAAGCAAGCATGAGATCAAAATAAGTGACTGTGCACAAACTGAAAGAAATATTATTTTTGCGCTAAATGCTCATGCACTGGTAAAACCATATAACCGAAAATTGTTATTGATCATATTACAGTAAAAATCTACTACTTTAACTCAATTTCTATTATAACTTAAAGGGAATATTTTACAGATTAAGAATGATAGTGTAATTCACATTACACTGTGTAAATACATGTAAAAATTTACAAAATGGATTTCTGAATACAATGACCATGCTAAAATCTGTACTTATTATTCTCACTGTGTAATCGCATGAACATTTCTACCTTGTTTTTTTTAACATATTTAAACATTTTTAAAACTGTAAATCATTTTTTTCATTTCCAAATAAACCTTTTATATATGAAGCAAAGACCAGAACTTGTTTTTGCACAATTTGCTTTCATTTTTTTCTTAGTGTCACTTCTTTTATCCTTCCTGAATATAAGTACACTTCAGCCTCTAATAGATGAGAATAGTCGTAAATTTCTATATTGATAAATTTACACTTAAAAATAACCTTTTTATATAAATACAAATAACATGCAAATTACAGGCACTGATTAAAACAGACTGAGGTTTTTGTATTGCTAAGTATGTAAAAAAAAATGCACTAAAAGAATAAGATGGAAATAGAAGAAAGTAAAACCCTGAAAATAAGTACGATATCAGCCAAAATTAGAGACGGTATTAAAATAAAAAGAGATACGTTAGTGTTCCCTTATCTCACCTTCAATAAATAACAACATAAAACATAGTCTGTTGAGAGCAAGAAGGGCGTTAACTCTGTGTGAAGATTCTGTTGAAGAGTATGAATTAATGTCCTTCTTGCTGTCAGCAGATGATGTATCAGCCTAATATTCAGCCTCAGACTTTGGAAACAGAAAGACATTCCAGCAACTCTTGAGAGTATGAATAGGGCAATAAGTCCAAACACTGAATTCACCGATTACAGCATACAAGTATCATTTGCACTCGTGGAAAAAGAAAGAGAAAGTCAGCCTTATTTTATATCAAACGTCAAATTGACGTTTCAAGAAGAGATTAGCGGTTTCAAGGGGATAGCTCAACTTCGAATTGGCCCTAAATTGCCCCTATGTTTTATCTTCATATACAAAGTTTAGAATTTATATAAAATGTGCAAACAGCAGATATTTTGTTTCAGCTGCATTGAGATGGGTTAAATATGTCAAAGAAAAAGCCATTTCAGTGGACAGAACTAAGAATGGACAGAAACGGGAAGAACTCAATAACTACAATGGCAAGTCTTCCTACGTGTATTTACAAAAGAAAATGGGATAGGGAACTTGACCTACCATTCTGGAAGTTTTTGATGCTATGACAAATGATTAATCATAAAACAAGGATATAAAACAAAAAAGAATATCAATTTTGTCCTTTACTCTAAAAAGGAGGAAGCTTGGACCTAAAGAAATCAAATTTGGAATATATTTTTTGTCCTTGTGGAAAATGTTGGAGCAGTGCATTAAGGCCTGGCAAGTATTAATTGATAAAATGGAGGGCATGATTGTATCATAAAACTATTTAAATTTAAACTTGGTGATTACCTCAAAAACAATGCTACAGCATCTTCAAATGATACCCATTGTGCTCAATCTTTGCATTTTCCAATCATTTGTTGCTGTAACCTAAATTTGCTGGGATTTTACTGCTGAAAATTCGTTTCCACTGTTATTTTCAAAAGAATTTTCAAAAAGTGAATACCAATTGACTACATGTACAAACAAAACCTGGGGAGCGTTTCATGAAAGGAAGTTGTCGGATATTTCATCCAACAACTGTTATAAGCTACTGAAATCCTTGCATCTGATTGGCTGAGAGCAAATTTGTCGGATAAAATATCTGACAAGTCCTTTCATGAAATGCCCCCCTGATCTTTGCCAGTTTGCCTACTATATGTCAGCTAATATTACATGTTTACTGACAAAAGAGAACAATTCTTCCTCTTTATGTGAGAAATAAGACGTCATGTAGCGATTAGCTAGTAAAGGAAATATCACCATCTTCTTACATTAGAGTACAGTCCCACGTTGTAATCTTTCCTGACTATGCAAGAAAATTACATAGATTTGAAACTATCATAGTTAAATTAAAAGGCTGTCATCATGTGTCATATGTTTTGTTAAGATATACAACAATAACTCCATTTCTTAATTACACCAATGCACTGTTAGAATTATCTTCTCAGTTGGCACGTCTAACCCTTTGCCTATGGGAACCAGGCGGTCCCTGTATTAAGGTAATAGGAATCAAAGAATTCAGTAGTCAACAAGTTAACAGGGAATTAAAACCTTCACACAAAGATGGCCTGGGTGGAAGCAGAAACGTCAGAGAAATAAACTGGTGGAAATTTGAAGAGGCAGACAAAGGATACGAAAGTTAATTTTTTTAAAGTTGATCACTAGAGGTATAGAGAACCTCAAATTGGCAATTAGGTTTTGATGTATGATGTCATACATGGACCAATTCCCCATTCCCTGTGCACCCAAAATTACTACAACATTTCATATTTCTCAATTCTTATAATGGAATATATTTATGAGACAAACATTTTGCAGATCATACCGTAAAAAATATTTCAGCTTCCTCTTTGGCCAACTTTATATGAGCAGTTAATTCCTTTTAACTTCTGCATTCCACGGGGCAGAAACCAATACATTTTCTTGTTTGCCAACATCATGGAAGATAATATCACCTGTTGAGAACCAGAAGGGCGTTAGCTTTGTGTTAAAGTATAGAGTTAATGCCCTTCTGGCTCCAAACAGACGATATATTAAGGGAAGAGAGTAAGGGAGAGATCCTGCAACATACAGGCTCCAGCAACAAATACTCCTATGTCAATTTCTAACACCAGATAACATTCTAACTTCCACCGTGCACCCAAACATATACTTAACTCTAAACCTAACGTACAGTCCAATCATAACCAAAGCCTTAACTCTGTATTTTTTAACGAAGAACAGCCCGGAGCAAATGTTACTGGTTCACGAATGTTGGATCACCAATACCAACCAAATGTAGATTTTATCTGTGGTACATGTCGCACATAATTGGTACAAAATTCTCACTGTATTCACATAACTTGGTATTGAAAGCAAATTGTCGTTTGAGAAAATTTCAATATACACAGTGTTATGTAGTGTTTATAACATGGCACTTTGCGGGCATGTCGGAGAAGTGATTGAGTGTTACTGAATCCAATTTAACGATCTTTAAAAGATGAGTTACTTGTTTGGAACTATTTATCATCAGGCAATATAAACTGCCTTCATACAAAGGTTTAACTCTAGATAGACATTATGGGGAACACGTTTCCACAGAACTTCCCCACATGTGAGAAAGACCTAGATTATTGTAGAATGACCTCTAGAGGGCGGTGTGTCCTTACAGACGCTTGCAGAGACACAGTGCACAGACCAGTCCCATCAACTGCAGTGAGAGAGAGGGAGCAAGAGAGGGAGAAAGAGGAAAGAAAGAAGTGAGAGGAAAGGAGAGACAGAGAAGTAAGAGAAAAACCAAGGGAAAGAGAAAGAGAGAAAGAGCAGAAGAAATCGATAAGAGAAGAAAAGAGATGGAAGAGAGTGTGACAGGGGGGGGGGGGGGTACATAAAGAGGATGAGAGGTAAAGAAGTGAGACATATTACTTAATTATTATAAAAAAATTGTAGTTTATATTAAAATCTATTAAATATAATCCACAGCAGAAACAATGATAATATTAATGAAAGAACAACAATAACTAAATTTTCAAGGTTACTGCGTGCCTGTAAGAGCGGCTTCATTTAGCAAGGAACTCCAAATTTTCAAGTGCTTTCAAGAGAATTCTGTTGCTAAAGCGTTTCTACCGGGAATAAAAACACAAATCTGCGCAAGCTAGAAGCCACATCCATTCAGTTCACTGACCCTATTCTATGCCGATAGAAAGAATTTTTCAGGTCATTCCTATAATTCCAGCTGACTACATGCAACAGCCCGTTATTACAAAAGCTGCTGGCAATAAGCCTAGCTTTCAGTTATCTCAGGCAGCCAATTAGAACCCATTATTTTTAAGCACCCTTTGTTCTTTTTGTTTCCATTTTCGTTGGCTTTCTGTTAATTCTTTTGGTTTACTCTGATAAGTGCAAGAGGAAAAGCTTCAGAGTATCTCTCTTTGAACAATACTATTCTTCGATTCTGTGGTACCAATCATTTTCTTTAAAACCAAATCTGCTAACTCAAATTACATGCACTTACTTGAATGACAGCGACAATGATTCCCACGACGCCGAGAGCAGTTCCGTATTGAGCGACCTTGTTCTTCACACCTTCAGAACAACCCTGAGACATAAGAAAAGAAATGATTTCAAAATGAAAAGATTGAGAATTTTTATAATGATAGCATAAAATGCACAATAATACTATTAATGAAGAGGGTGATGATGAAAAAATAACTACTCGTACCCATTTATACACCTGGGTGGAGAGAAGCAATACAGATTGAATGCCTTGCTTACAGTAATAAGTTTCATGCCCGGGCTCGCACATCTTCCCACTTCCAGTCAAAAGCCCAGTCAAGTCAAAACGACTTGACCTCTACGCAATTTTTACAGGATTCATCTCAGGTTGTCTTGGGCTTGCTGTTCAATGGGATTATAATCTAAATATGCACACCAAGAATCATCAAAAATCTTTATTCATTTGCTTGCACTGTTTATATTTCCACTGTTATACACACCCATTAGTTGGAGGCAAAGAACAAAAAACCCTTTATAAAATAATAATACTGTTCTACTTTCTAAAAAAATATCAGCACAGTACCTGGTTATAGATGTATGTGTCATAGCCGCTAGTGGCGCTTTGACATTGCTGAATCATGGTCTTGTCCATGCAACAACTTTCGGGCACAATTTTTTGGGGTGCTGTCTGATTGGTATACCACATTGTCGTCTTGTAAAGATCCACAGCTACACTGGCGTTGCCCATCACTCCACAGCAGTCAAACTGTCATATTAAAAAAAAGGGTATTAATACAGGTTTGGGGGGGGTAGCATCCAAGATTTTATAAAAGGGGTGGAGACCCTATTCCAAAAAAATATCTGACATTCTCAAGCAAAAAAAAAAAAAAAAAAAAGATTATCAGAAAACAAGGGGGGGGGGGGGTCCACTTCCTAAAAAAATGGGGTGGATCCAGATTTTTATAAAAGGTTATAGGGCACAATTCAAAAAGAAATCTCTCGAAAGCAAAAAGATAAGATTCACAAACTTTTCAGGTGAAAAGGGGGTACAAGCACTCAATTGTGGGAGGTGCACATTTTTTCCATAATTAATTAGGGTATATGCCTCAGTGGGTTTTGAAAGGGCTGTATATCCAACACTAATTGAAACAATCTCATATCAAATCCAATGCTCTTCAAAAACTCTCATAATTCAAACAGATATGACTAAATATAGTTTTAAGAACTTTGGACATAAAAAAAAACAATACAATATATAAAAAGAACATGAAAAGAATGTATATAACATTAACATAATATAAGAATGAAATAAAACTGAATAGATGTAAATTATTCATTATTGATTTAACATAATAGAATACATATACTTACATGAGTTGTGTACATTAGTTGTTAATTCGAGCGATCGCCAATAGGGTAAAAATGCCCGGATGTACCGTTTTTGGCGAATTCTCATTCAACTTCCGGGACCTGTGTACTTCCGGTGTATACGGATGCTAAGTTACAGTAACCGCGGTACACACTTCAGGAATTTTTCTTCAAACTTATCTAATAAAAGTTAAGGTAATCGTAGAATTGTCATGGCGAGCGTTTCTCAAGACTTCAAGAATATGACCGTTCTGCAGCTGAAAGCTTTTCTGACAGAAAGAGGCATTCCATGCAACGGAAAACGCAAACTCGAATTGGAATTGCTAGTACGGAGAGCCGCTGAATGTTACAGCGTTATTGAGCCTTGCGACCGGGAGGCGTCCGGCAGAAAGCGACGACGGGTGCCCGCTGCGGACGGCTCTGTTCGAGACTTAAATGACAAAGCCGTATCTTGGAAAGCTGATTTGAGAGGTTATGCACGGCCGCCGGGTCATTCACCGACCGGTCAGATTCCGGAAGTAACTAGGTCACAAAAGCTGTCCCACATTGCATAGCAAACGCACCCCGATACCTGCATCCGGGCATTTTTACCCTATTGGCGATCGCTCGAATTAAAAAGAAATTAGACTTCACTTCTTTCTTTGTTTCACAAGAAAACAAAGAAACAATTATACTTTTGCTTCATTGCTTACTTATTTCTTTGCCCTTTTCTTTACTTTTATTTCCCTTTTTTGATAAATAGATGGAAGAAATAAACACTTACTGAGGACTGGATGAAATCCCAAGAATCTGTGACGGCTTGGTCCCCAGCGTTGTCACCTCCATATTTCTCCTTCAGCGTCTTGGTCAGGTCATCCACCACATCAGTCTACAGAGGGCAGCAAACATATTTTAGATGACAGAGAGGAAGAGAATGTTTTTTTCAATTATTGAGATGAATTTGATTTGATTTGGTGACATTTAATCAGAATTGAACTTTGCAGCTGAAAGTTGATATTTTTTCAGGTCATCCACCACATCTGCCTACAGAGGGCAGCAAACATATTTAGGATGATTGAGGGGAAGCATATCAAAACATGTACATGCTAAACAGGTATGTGTTTTGCAGCCCATGAATACACCATATGTGCAGATGTGACAGGCTAATGTGTTGGATGTTACACACACAGCTCTGTGTCATGTTGATCATGTGTGTGTATACACAAACACACAAGGAAGTGTCAAGGGCTGGTAACATTTGTCCCATAGCAATAACGATAATGAGATTTTTCATTAAAGATACACCCCAGAGCTTGCCTACTATTAATAGACATGAGAATACTCACATGTAGTGTGAACCTTTGAAAATCTTGTTATCGTTATCAAACAAATGTGACCAGCCCGTAATCCTTTCAGGACAGGAATTATTTAAGGGCTAAATTGATCACATTTTGTTATTCAAATTGGCAACAATAATATTTTTATTTTAGTGCTCCATGGTTATCTTTGAAAACAATATACATGGTTAGGAATTGGTCGAAAAGTTGAAAAAATTGCCAATTTTGATGAAAGACAATGATTTTGAACCTCTCGATGTGTTGCCAATTTAAGGATATCAAAGCTTATTCTTGGTTTTAAAATTCCTGGCATCAAACGCAATACAGTCATGCAACAAAAATGGACAGAGTGTGTGCAGAAATTTTTGCTTTTTCTACTCACGCATCTGGAATATTTTTTAAAGTGATTTGGTAACTTTGTAGAGGCTTGATAAAATCTGAGCTGCCTGGCCTTACATGCTATCAGTGTATGTAATATGGTGTAAAAATGAAGCCCAGGAAAAAAAAAAAAGCACTTCAAAATCATCATGTGCTTCACAGAAGTATAACATAAGCTAGTGACCTGAAATGCCAGACTCATTTTCCCCCATAGACTTCGTGTTAGACTAAAGCATATGGCCATACACTTTCGTAAATGGGAGTATTCAGTCATAGATATCTTAATAATAGCATTATATATTTGAAACCCTTTCTATGCCTGGCTATTTATTTATCCTTCTGAAATCATTATACAAGACAGATATCAAAATTCCACAATTTATGAAATCAAGCCTCCACAAAGTTACCGAATACCTTTAAGGCTCTGAATCAAAAGTAATTGAGCCAAACCACAAAATGTGGTCAATTGTCTCAAAAGGGTTAATCCTTTCAAGACATCTTTTCAATATTGTAAGTTTAGGTATAATTATGCTGATATCATTCCATTAATAACGATATATCTGCGTTTCCTATGGCTATATGTTATTGTAAATTTGCTACTGTTTATTATCTATTTGTGTATATATTATAAATTGTATATGTGCTTCATGTAATGCCGACAAAATGAATTTCCTATTGGACCAATAAACTTAATCTGAACCTGAATCTGATCTGAATCTGAAATCTGACCACATTTTGTGGTTTGGCTTAATAACTTTTGATTCAGAGCCTTAAAAAATATACCAGATGGATGTGTAGAAAGAGCAAACATTTCTGCATACACTAGCTCTGACCATTTTAGTTGCATGACCATGTTGCGTTTGATGCCAGGAATTTCAAAAATGAGAATAAGCTTTAAAATCCTTAAACTGGCAACACATTGAGAGGTTCAAAATCGAGGAAGTAGTCCGATCCACAAGATTTCTACCTGATTTATTGCCATAATATGCCGTTACCATGGCAACACATTCAAAAACTATGTCTTGCACATCTCCATCCCACAACCAATATGTGTGCCAAATTTCATGAGCATTGCTCGAAAAATGAGGAAGTAGTTCGATGCACAAGATTTTCAACGGACCAACGGACCGACCGACCACCCGCCCAACCACACGCTGATTCCTATATACCCCTTCAAACTTCGTTTGGCGGGGGTATAAACATGAATTGTTATAATTAACAAATGAAAGAAAGCTTTATATCAGCTTAAAGCTAGAAATATTTTGGAAAATGACTCCAGCAAAAAATGGCTCCAAAATCTCTCTTCTTTTCACTTTTCTGCGGTCGTACGAAAGCTGACTTTTTCACAAAATTTGTTTTTTCCTGAAGAGTATGCTCTCATCCTCCTATAACCAGCCAAATTAGCTTTTTACTTCAACCGGTTCTATTTTACCAATGATAATGTAAAATAATTAGTATGTTTTGACTTTTTTCCCCATTGAAAAATGGAGGGCGAGCACGCACGAATTGGAAATGTACACGTTGGTTTTGATGTAAATGAAAATATGAGTAACAAGATTTGATTATTGAGAGTACCCAAGTGTGGCATCATACTGGCGAAGGTGTCAAGGGTGCTGGTTGCTACCAGCGCTAAACACTCAAGTGTGCTCGTTGCTCATGCCCTTTGTTTGATTGATTTTAACCTTATGCGCAAGTTATGTTGTTTGGAATCAGTCAACCTGGATGATGAGCGAAAATATGACGTTAGCGTTTTGGTACTCTATTGGATCTGATTTGACTTGATAATGTTTTAATTAGAATTCAACTTAGCAGCTAATGTTTGATATACATGTATTTTGAAGTTACAGATAAAATACAATACGTAATATATACAAAATAATACAAATGTAATCAGTAAAGTTGGTTAAATATCTCAGCAGAGAAATTTTGTAAGTGGTTTGACAAAAAAATGTACAAATGTATCACTGACCTGAACATAGAAGTAGAGGGCGGTGCAGCCAGCAGCCAGCTCAATAATGAAAATCACAACCAGGAAGAAGACATACTGCAGATTGATATAATAACAACAAAAAAATTTTAATAATAAAAGCAATAATAATAAATATAACATTATTAATAACAATAATAAAAATAAATATGACGATGATGATGATGAAGATGATAATGATAACAATGTCGACCCCCTAAATCTGCCATCAAGACTACCCGCTGATTCCCAGACAGCACTTGTTTTCCATCTGCCCTCTAAACCCCTCCTCTCCAACCCCCTAAATCGGCCACTGAGACTACATGTAACTACCATTCCCAAACAGCACTTATTTTCCATCTGCCCTCTAAACCCCTCCTTACCCCCTAAATCTGCCACTGAGACTACCTACCATTCCAAGACGGCACTTGTTTTCCATCTGCCCCCCTCCCTAAATCTGCTACTGAAACTACCCACCATTCCCAGACAGCTCTTGTTTTCCATTTGCCCTCATACCCTCCCCCCCCCCCCCTTCGGCCCCCTAAATCTGCCACTGAGACTACCTACCATTCCCAGACAGCACTTGTTCTCCATCTTGGCTCCACAGAATCCGAAGACGGAGACGATCATGACGATGACTCCCGCAATCAGAAGGATGTAGGCCGCGGTGTGATGGAGATTGTCGGTCAAGATGGCTGTCAGGTGCTTGGAGTCTGCGTCGACCAGGACCCAGATACCGAGAGCCATCAGGATGATGCCTCCAATCTGAATGAAAAATTGTCAGGACATTAATCTACATTTGCCACTTTACACCCACGTGAAGTAAATGGGTACCTAGTGGGAAGAAATTACTTTCACGCTTGAACTTCGTAATTATCATGTCAGCTGGGCAAAAGCTAGGGAAATAATGGAACTCGGTATTGTTATTATCCTTATATAAATACAAGTCACAGAGAATAATATTTGCGCATGCATGCTTAATAATGTTCTGTTTTTCATACTTGGATGTCATGTAAGCCATGGTGCAGTGGAGGTATCTGTCAGGTGTGCTTGGAGTCAGCTTCAATCAGGGGAGTGTTTCATCAAGTGTTTTGTCAGATTTTTAGAGACAAATTTGCTCTCAGCCAATCAGATGCAAGGATTTCAGTAGCTTATAACAGTTGTCGGTAAAAATCACTGATAAAACACTTGATGAAACGCTCCCCAGGACCCATATACCAAGAACCAAGAGGATGATGCCTCCAATCATGACTTGCCACACTCCAACCACGTACAGTAAATGGGTACTTGGTTGGAAAAACTTACTTGAATACTTACTTGAGCATTTTCTCATGGTAGCCAGGGTTAGGCCGGGGTAATAATATGATTGTAGGGCCCTCAGGAAGAAGATTATTAATACATTTTTTTTTCAAACTCTCACCATTCTGTTTCTCTAATATTTCTGCTTCTATTAAGACTAACAAAATATCATGGTGGACTTTCCCTTTGAAGTCCATCCTGATTATAGGTTGGTTTTAAAAGAAGCAGAAAAATTAAAGAAACAGATAAGTGAAGTTTTGAGCAAAATACAATAAGAAATAAGTTCCACTGAATTTTTAAAGTTGTAATCAATCAAACTTAAATTGGCGACTCTGTGATGTATCTTTCGAGCTCCTCTCCCATTTGCCCTGTACCCCCAAAATCATTAATTTCCATTTTCTCTTAGGAAAATATTCAATCATACATGCACCCTAAAAATATAATCATTGCTCATATGTTACTACACAAAACCTGTATGAAACAAATTTATTCCTTCATCAAAAACTAAGAAAATGAAAATATCTGAAATTTTCTGTACCAAGCAAATGGGAGAGGAGCTTGCAAGATACTCATGGAGTTGCCAATTATTGTTTCATTGATTACAACTTCAAAAATTCAGAACTTTCTTATTTCTTGTCGGATTTTGCTCAAACAGTCACTAATCTGTTTCTTTCACTTTTGTTCCTTTATTCAAATCAACTTATAAATACATGTAGCAGGGTGGTCTTTCCCTTTAACTTACCAAGAAGAGAAAGTTGAAACAGCAGAGGATTCCTCGACAGAAGTTCCCTCCCCATGAAAGCTTTTTCTTCAGGTCACTGCCCATGATGCTGACTATTCTTCTCTTTCTTAAAAAGTTTTATGAAAACTGTGAAGGAAAAAAAAACAGAAGAGAGAAAATTACATAATTAGATTACATTGAACAAAACATTGTGCATCATCATCATCATCATCATCATAATCTAATGTAAAGATTGCATAAATGTAAACCTTCACTCCTGGTTTTTCTTTTACTTTTTTGAAATGTAAATGTTAAACAATCTGGAAAGGAAGAATGCTATCAGAGAATAACATAAAATATCATAGATGACTAACATTTAAATTAATGAATCAGACAGAGAATATAAACACTGTGTAATTAAAGGCTTTCCAATCATGAGATTCATTATCGGAAAATTATTAAATTAAGATTCCTTGGAGCTTTTTTTCATTAACATGTACGTCCCCCCCCCCCCCCCCCCCCCCCCCCCATTCCTCAGCTCTCCGAGTAATTTTTTTTTTCTGCAGGCTATAAAGCTACATGTACACCACTGTAACAGTATACAAAATTTGATTAATGTCAACATTATGTAAAGCAGTAGCATAGTCACATTGATCTACAAGAATGTCTGTAAACTAGACTACACATGACAAAATAAATATATACGTCTTGTCATTGTCCAAGGCCATTGATACATTCAGTTTAATTAATGGCTTCTATGGTATGCTACTGGCATCACACAGTGCAGTGCCATTGATATCTGTATTTGATATTGGTATCATTCAAAACCAAGTATTGTTCACAGCATGTCTATGAAAATTAATATGTTGTGAAGAAGGTCTGCACATGATACATGTATAGACCTACATGTATGATATCTCTCCTTTAAATCTCTTTCTTACTTTTTTTCTCTTTCTCCCCCCCCCCCCCCCTTTCTGAATCTCTCCTATCCTCTATCTCTCTCTCTCACCTCCCCCTCCTTATCTCACCCTTCCATCTTCTATCTCTAATATCTCTATCTCTTTTTGATTCTTTTGCTTTGCACTTTATTTTGGGCCACATTTTCTGTCTAGTCTAGCCTGCCTACCACTTTTTTCTTTTCTTCTGTTTACCTCTCTACATGCACATCACTCTCTCTATCTTGTAAGCTCTCTCCCTTTCCAGCTACACTGTATCTCCCTGCCTCTTCAATACCCTCTCTCTCTCTCTCTATCTCTATCTCTCTCTCTCTCACCCTGCCTCTAAGACTCTGTATCTCACCCTCTCTCTCTCATTCTACTGCTCTGCACTCTTATGATCTATCTCTACCTCTCTCTTCTCTCTCTCTCTCTCTCTCTCTCTCTCTCTCTCTCTCTCTAATTATTTCACAGTAATTGGCCATATGTGCACCACTTGAGTTTTGGTGTTAAAATCAATTTTAAAATTTGTTGATCCACTGCAATACGACTAAGTACAATATGCATCATATTGCACACATGCAGAAACAACAATAAAGGTAGGGCTTACCATGCCTACCAAGCATACATCGAGAAAATTGAGGTAAAAACAGGAACATGACGTGTACTTGAATAAAGTGTGAATACAGTGCACAGTGATATATCCTTGAAATATCGAACAATATTCTTCAGCACTCAGAGTATATTTTTTCAACTCATCTATTTTCAATGGGTGACACTACCTCAACACATTGTTATGTTTACTGACAAACATGTAGCCTACAAGGTACATTTGCCACCCTTCATAATATTTTTCGGGGGGGGGGGGGGTCCTCTGCAAATTTTCAGCAAAGAAATTTCTCCTAAAGAAGGAAAATACAAGACCATCTCCATGTTTTTTTCCGGTAGTTCCAGGGGAAAATTAATCCAGATTTCATTTTGTTTCATGTAAAAAATTTTAATACCAGTCGCAGTGTTATAATATAAACCATGCAAATGAGCAATAACATAAGATCAAAACATTGTTACATAGTGCATGTATATACCAAAAGAAATGTGCCTCTTTTTTTAGTGCACTGGTTTCATAGTGTATTTCATATCTCACTTGAGCACAAAATGCCAAAATCACCTTAAACATTGTATCTCTGAATTTTTGTTTGTTTGTTTGGTTTTATTTATTTATTATTCTTTATTTTTTATTTTATTTCATTTTATTTTTTTATTTTTTATTATCATTATAATTTTTTTTTTTTTTTTTTTTTGGGGGGGGGGGGGGTTGGGGGTGTCATTTTGATTTCCTATAGATAGATATTTTGTGATAGCCCCTAAAATGTAAAATAGGGAAACAGTACATAAAAGTTAATTCAATGATGGAAGGAAAGGAAAAGGAAGGGAAATTAAGTTCTTTTCTGTGACATATCCATTATGTATGTGCTGGCAAGTTGAAAGAGTAACCTGTTCACACAAGCTATTTTTTTTGTTCCATAACTTACAACATCTGGGGCCTGAAACATAAAGAGATACAATAAATTTTACAATCAATTGTAACTCTTCAGTACACGGTTTGCCATAGACTTACGATTGATATCAATCGTAAGATTGATTTATCTCTTTATGTTACAGGCCCCTGGTAACTAATATGTTAGAAGCCCTACTAGAGTTTAGATCAGACTAAATATGAAGTGAAATGGCACATTTTATATCAGTTTATTTTCGGAAGTCCATAATACTTTGTTTGGGAAATCAAGTGACTAAATGCCTTGGAATTACCCCTAAACAAATTAGAATTTCAACAGCTGTGTGATGTAGTAAATAATGATCTGAGCTGGTATTCAGTTTAAAACATCACTAAGCATTTGGCTCGGCTAAGTAAACTGTCTAAACTCATATTTACATATAGATCAGTACTTCAGCAAGCCAACTTTAAGGCAAAATACTTAATGATAGCCATTCTGAAATCACACAGCCAGTCCAAAATAATGCGCAGTAAATGCGTAGCATCAAATGCGCTCTTATTTCATTTGCTTGAGCACAGCTTATGCAGTTCTAGCTCTGCGTATGTATGAAAGCCAGTGAGCTTTCTTAGACTTAGGGTAAAATACTTAGCCAAAAAAATATTCAAATGAACATCAAAGTTGCTTAAGTACCTTATCTAGGCCGAAAAGTAAGTAAAATACTCATATTTCGTACTTAAGTACTTAAGTACTGAATTGAATACGGACTGAATGTGTTCGTGCATGCACATTTAGGCCTACATCGATCATTTCATGTTCTATAAGGAGGTGAGTTATAATTGGCTCAGTCGGTAAAGCGTCTGCCTGTCAAACCATAGATCGTGGGTTCGAATCCACCCTGGATGGACGACTGAATTGTGTGTTACGTGCCACTCCCGTTTCATAGGCACAGGCTATGTTACAGTGGAAAACACTCTGTCCCTCAGATAGGATGTTAAATGGAGGCCCCGTGTAAAGGAGAGTCACCACCTTTGCATGTTGCACTATTTGATGAAGAGTAGGGGGAAATCCCAGTGTAGTGGTACACCTGTACATCCCAATCAGAACTTTATATATCGGGAGGAGAGACCCGTTGTAGTGATTCAGTTCACTTTTCCCCTCCCATATGCAGGCACAGGTGTGCCAAATACTTAATAATAATAAGAAGAAGAAATATCTAACAATCTAATGATATTCTGGGACCGATGCCATGAATGTTCACTGAGAAAAACATCACCTTGGCCAACACTTTGCATTAAAGGGGTATCAACTTTTCATAGAAAATTGGCTTGGATAACAGGAGAAAAAATTGAGAAACACACATGTAGATGGTGTAAGATAAACCAGACAAAGAATAAGGAAGCTATATGAGTTTTTGAAATTTGAAATCACTAACTTTCTTATAAATTGTTTGTCAAATATTTCTTAAACTTTCATTATTTTGCTTCTCTAATTGTTCTGCTTCTACTCAATCTAAATTTCCAGGAAGGGTTAATTCCCCTTTAACTTTAAACTTCCTCTCTGTTCGAAATGAGCAAAATGCAATGTTAATACACTTATGCAGTCATGTCAACAAATTCAAACATTCCTACAATATTTTTCCAATAATACATTCACTTCACCCCTTTTGAGCAAATGTTAGAAATGAACTTCCCAGAGACATGAACACGAATTGGTAATTTTGATTATTTGTTTAATTGCTAACTTTGGCAAACAATATATTTTATGGGCATAACCTCCATAACACATTTACATATAACTGTTTGACTGTTTCTGTTCAAATAACAATTAATAACTATAGCCCATTTTTACTCAAAACACATTCTACAAAATTAAAACTCGTGATTCGGCAGCGGTGTGGCGCAATGGGTTGGTTGTCAGGCTCTGCATATGACTTTCGTCATAAGAGTGTGTGGATTCGAGCCCCGACCCTGACAAAAATGATTGTCGCTGCGTTGTGTGTAAGCATGCCCTTCCCCTCTGTTCTGTATGCAGGCTCAGGTTCTCGGGAAAACACTCCGTTCCTCGGACAGAACGAGAATGAGAACGAGAGTCACACCCTATGAACGTTGATACGCTACACTTCTCGCAAATAGTAGGGTGTAAACTGTAAACCCAGTGTTTAGTGTTCCTGCATACAGTATTCTGTCTTCGTACAGATCGTATAGCCCTTTGACGATTACAAGAAGATCAGAATTTGGAGAGATTTGTTTGCCACTGCACAATATGTACAAGTGTCATGAACCTACCTGCACAAATAAATCCAAAGTACCTGCACTATTTGTAATGCTGTCTCATAAATAAACTGAACAGGTGTTGATTATTAGGAGTCTGTAAAGCCCGACAGATATGATGAGGCCATCAGCAGGTTTAAAAGCCATTACATTACAGATACATGTACATGTACATGGTTCTATTCACATCATAAAAGGGGATTAATAATGTTCTGGGTGTTTGGACTTCCATGCTGGTATTCTACAGACCTACTTGTATATTCACAATGTGATACCGAAATTTGCACTATAATATAATCATGAGCGCATGTTAAAATGATGAAATCTATATGAACTATGATGACAATAAACATGCATCTACATGTATATGCAATAAGGTCTACCAGAACAAAGGCTTAATTGTCGATAAAATTAGTACATTTTCATCTCCTAAGGCGTCTACCATCGTGACCATGAAGTGTATTGGAAGTTCTCCTCAAAAACACAAACAACAAATATGATAGATGGAAATATGAATAAGACTCATGAGCACCAATTTATCCATTTAGGAAACACATTTTACTTCAAGCATTACTGGGGCAACCATCCCCCTTGCCCCCAAGGTCGACGCCCTGTAAACACTGGCTACTGTACATGTCACAAAATAATAGCACTAGAGTAACATGCATACAAGTATTCTTCAATATATTCTTCAATATAATCCACTGAAACTTTCTCTTGTCTTGACTTGACATTAAAGCGATTCCTCTCTGCTATTGAAATTAAAACAATCATTTCTAATAGTATACACAAGCATATATAGTACTCACTATTGATCACTACTCCCAAGCTACAATGTACTACAATCCAAGAGCAAGATCCTCTAAACACCCTTACCGTATGACAATCAGTGCACATCTGCGTGCTGTTCAATGATCACTAGAGCAACACAGACTCAGGCTGTTTGGAATTTTATCAAAGCCCATCCCACTTAAAGGGATACGGTACTGCGATTATATCCTTTCATTACTGCTGACCCCACGGTATACAGCACAGCTCATTATGATAGCTCCCACGCAAATAGGCATTAGCTGGAAGTAGTGGGGGTGGCGGGTGCCTAGTCTTTTTTCATGTACCACTTTCTTGCATGAGATTATAATCTTCACTTCTGGTTATTTATTTTATTTTATTTATTTATTTACAGTTTTATTTAAGCAGGGTAGCCTCTTCAGTTAAAAAACTGCTTTCACTGAGGGCCTGGATAATAAAAAAACAATACATGATTGTGACATATACAACAAGGTATTAAAATAGACTTACACATAAACAAAAATATAGATTTACAAAAATAGAACATTAACAATCTAATTAAAAACGCAGAGCTGAAAAATACAGGAGGAAATTATTATGAAATATAATTATGTCATGGAGCAAAGGTATATGAAATAATAATGCAAAATATATAATTTCATGAAAAGTATGAGAATCATAATGTGTATGCGAATAAGATCGAACTGCTCATACTGATAATTATTATCTAATCTCGATTTAACAATATTTAACAAAGAAAAAAAAAATGTTGATTTATTAAAGAATTTTGCGAAACATAATTATGTAATGGAGCAAAGGTATATGAAACAATAATGCAAGAGATATAATTTCATGAAAGTCTAGGAGTCATAATGTGAATACAAATAGGATCGAACTGATCACACAGGTAATTATTATTAAATATTAAATTAACAATATTAAACAAATGTTGATTTAAAGGATTTGAGGGATGGCGCCAGTCTCTGATCAGCATTTAGGCGATTCCACTGCTTTGACCCTAAGTACTGAAAAGTTCATTTACCACTTTCGGTGGTAATAGCACCCCTTTCTTGCAAGGATGCAGTGGCTTTTGATCTTGTTTCAAAAGAGTATTGGGGCTTAATAAATCGTTGGCATAGGTATTGGAGGGCTATTCCATTTACACATTTGTACACTTCGCTTAACCTGTTAAGATGCAATCTGAAGTGAAGATCTTTCCATTTTAAAGCCTCAAATAAATCTTGTATATGCGTCCTGGGATGAGCTCCCAAAATCATCCTTGCTAGTCTGTTATGAAGTTTAACCAGTCTGTCAAGAAGACCTTCAGAACAGTTTGACCACACAACATTACAATAGTCAAATAATGGCATTACGAGAGATGTAGATAATAACTTAAACATATCATTTGGTATACACGGCTTTGCAGACCTTCGGAGAAAACCAATTCTCTTTGATATTTTCATTGCCATGAAATCGACATGATACCTGTATGATAAATTTTCATCAAGAAAAACACCTAGGTATTTAAATTCTTTGACCCTTTCAATTTCTTGGTCATGTATCATTATTTGCATGTCTGTGTAGGCACTAAGACGTTGATAAGTACCAAATATCATAAATTTTGTTTTCTTTATATTGAGTGTAAGCTTAAAGTCTTGCAACCAAGCATCAAGGTCATTTATGCCATATTGCATATTTCTTAACAAATCATTCTTAGATGTTCCTTCAAATAGAATAATTGCATCATCAGCGTACATATTTATTTTCCGCGTGGGCTGAGTGACTGATAATGGTAACGTATTGATATACATGATAAACATCAGGGGGCCAATTATTGAGCCTTGTGGCACCCCGTACTCAATGGTCATCGGTCTTGAGTTTTCACCGTTAACTTTAGTAACCTGTTTTCTTTCAAAAAAGTATGAAGTAAACCAGTCATGCTCTAAGCCACATACTCCTGCGTCTTGTAATATTCCTAACATTATACTGTGGTCCACCGTGTCAAATGCTTTTTTCAAATCCAGATATATTGTTTATGGTTATCATTCAAAGTGTACATGTACACTGGATTTTCAGACTACACATTTAAATTATTTCTACCGAATGATTTTGGTAGAGAAAGTATCAAAGCTAAAGAACAAGGAAAGATGGATTTGAGCAACTATTCCCACCATTGAAAACAAGATGCAGTCTACATGTACATGTATATCATGTATGTTCCCAGTTTGAGTTGTGATGATGATTTCTAGCAGTTTTTTTGTTTTGTTTTGTTTTGTTTTTGTTTTCTTGAAGGCTGACTACTCCAAATAATCTCTACTCTACAACGAACGATTCTGAATAACTTTAGGCCAGTTCAACTAAAAAAAAAAATCATTGCAAAACCAGAAATCAAGATGAGATTTAACAGCCATGGAATATTGCGGGCGCTTTGTGGCTTGCAGATTTGAAAGAGCGGTGGAACCATTTCTATAATTGTGGTATTTCTTTTCCAAGCCCTCAATTTTTATGGTTACAGAAATTTATTTTCAATCTAATCTTCCCTTATATTGAAAGTTTCATTTTAACCCTTTCAGGACAGGAATTATTTAAGGACTAAATTGATCACATTTTGTTCCTCAAATTGGCAACAATAATATTTTTCTTTTAGTGCTACATGGTTCTAATAAGGTGTAATGTCTTTGAAAAAATATACTTGGCCAGGAATTTTGTTGAAAAGTCGAAATAATTGCTAATTTTGATGAAATACCATGATTTTGAACCTCTCCATGTGTTGCCAATTTAAGGATTTTAAAGCTTATTCTCATTTTTAAAATTCCTGGCATCAAACGCAATATAGTCATGGGATGAAAATGGACATAGAGTGTGCAGAAATTTTTGTTCTTTCTGTTCATGCATCTGGTATATTTTTTAGAGCTCTGAATCAAAAGTTATTGAGCCAAACCACAAAATGTGGTCAAATGTCTTGAAAGGGTTAATACTGCTTAGATTGACAATGTATATATTCACACATATACCGGTACGTAGGTGATCAATGAAATACTTTATAATGCCAGCAGTTTCAAGAGGAAAAGCTACATTTGGCTGGCTCTTATGTTAAAATTCTAAAAAGTACCTTTATTAGCCCCCTGCAACCCCCCTCCCTCCCCCCCCAAACCCCCCCCCCCCCCCCCAGCAGTAAAGATATGCAGGACATGATCAATGAACCAGAACTGCATGCTTTAGCAGGCTTCCGTTAGGCGTTACCAAAGCCAGACACGCAGAGTCATTCTGCCCTTTCAAAAGACGTTGAGTTTGGTTTACACTAAATACAATGTTGAAATTCAATTTGAATTTTAAATGTTCATTTCCAGCTCCAGGGGGCCGGGGGCACGTGTCCTAGCCCCCCCCCCCCCCCCCCCCAAAAAAAAATGGTATACTTCTCTCTCTCTCTCTCTCTCCTTCATTCTCTTTCCCCTACTTCTCTCTCTCTCTCTCTCTCTCTTCTCTATTTCTCTCTCTCTCTCTCTCTCTTCTCTATTTCTCTCTCCCTCTATCTCTCTTCCTCTCTCTCTCTTCCTCTCTCTCTCCCTCTCTCTCTCTCATTCTCTTTATCTCTAACTCTCTCTACGAGCCCTATAACCATTCAACCATAGAAATTTCAGAGAATATTAATTACAAATTAATTCACAGATTTAGTATACAACAATGAGTCATATCCTACCGCGTATTCTACACAAGTAATATTATTTTTGAACACAACTGTTTATTGAGCATTTATCATGATTTTTTAAAAATAAATGGCATTGTCTGCATAATAAGCTAAAGGATATTTCTAATCAAAGACATTTTCTGAATACTTGTCCTTTAAAAGAGCAATGGAGCATTTAGTTTGGATATTAGTACTATGGAGTGAGTGGGAGAAGTGCTAGTCTCTGTAATTTCAGACTCATTATAACGCATTTTAATGAGAGAGAAAAACCACACATTTACAGATTCAGCCTATGATTTTAGCTTAACTTTTCTGAGGGTTCACGGACCGACATCATTCTCGTAGGCTGTTGGTCGACAGGAATTTTCACCGAAAAATATCAATGTAGATTTATCCTGTAAAGAGAATTGCACACTTCTCTCTCAACAGGGTTCATTTACATGTATGAATCTCATGTGCATGCCCCTTTCCTATATAGTTATAAAACATGACATTTCTTAAAGGAGAATAAAATCCTTGGGAAAATTCCATTTTAATGAAAAGCGAGGATAGAGAGAAGCAATTTAAAAAAAAGTTCCATCGAAATCGTTACGAAATAAAAAAATTATGAAAGTTTGAAAAGTATCAATTTACTTTCTATGGCGATCCTCAAATTGGCAATGTTGCTTCTAAAGGCAGGTGTAGTAGTACAACTCTCAATATGTTTTGTACACAAAATTTCATATTTTCTCAATTATCTCTAAAGATGCTGCTTGTCTTTTTGTGAACTCAACATATGTTGTGTCAAATGCATTTTCCCATGATATATCTTGAGCTAAGAAGGAGACAAGCTGCACCTTGAGAGATAATGGGGAAAATATGAAATTGTTTGTACAAAACATATTGAGAGTTCTACTACTAAACCTGTCACTTTGAAGCAACATTGCCAATTTGAGAATCACCACAGAAAGTAAATTGAGACTTTTCAAACTTTCATAACTTTCTCATTTTGTAACGGATTTTGATGGAACTTTTAAAAAATTGCTTCTCTCTATCCTATCTTTTCATTAAAATTGATTTTTCCCCAGGGTTTCATTCTCCTTCGAATAATTCCCATTGTGAGCAAAAGTCTAAGTCTTCAAAGCTGCTGGAATGGCCATATACGCCTACATGTATGTACTTAGAGATGAGGACTTTCACCTGCAGAGTGGAGATTACATTTGCCCTTGTCTACATGCAGCTCTAAAAGGTTGCCAAACTGAACAGATAGATAGATATAATATATACTGTATATATATATAAATCCTACTTAAAGGGAAATCCTACCTTAATTTTTTTTCTATTGATATTATATGAAGCAAAACTTGCTGATTAATTTGATACCAAATTTATCAGAATTGGACAGCTATGAAGAAAGTTACAGAATGTTTTAGATCCCACCTAACACGTCTTTCGCCCCGTCGTCTGCTGCACTTGGGGCCGACATTTTCCACGAATGACGTACATGTATCTGTGGACAACTGGCTAGTCTAAATTGTGTCCTTTTTTATTTTATTTTTTTAAAATTTGGTTTTATCCCCCTACGCTGCTCTTTCTCTATACTACACAGGGCGCAACTCTCCACTAAGCGCGCGATCCCCAAAATTTTGGCCGGAAGGTGGAATTGCAAATGACTCTTAATTGTTTGGATCCCGTGATACGGAGACCATAAAACAAAATATTAGGGGTAAGTTTTATTACGCTTCTCTGAATACTTTTCTTTAAGCATTTCTCTGAATATTTAATTAGATTTTTCGCTTCTTGAAAAAAGCAAGGCCACCAATCAGTAATTAATTCAGAGCACGACAATTGCCATAGTGTATTGCAATTGAAATTCCAGAACACCTTTTTAACCCAGAGTCATGAATCATTAATGACACTGGACCGCAAAAGGTCGGGGGAAACGACAGCTGCAACACACAATGGCCATTGTTGTGTTCTGAATTATTTACTGATACACACAGATTTTCTTGACTTGATTTTTCAAAAAGTGAAAAATCTAATTAAATATTCAGAGCAATATTATAAGAAAAGTATTTAGAGAAATGTGATGAAACTCGCTCCCAAACGATTTTACATCCTTCAACTTTACAGTATAAAAACCTCGGTCTGATACAATGTATAATTTTTGAGTTATTAACAATCAAAAGTGTCCAAAGTTTTTCTTTGTTTTTGTTTTTGTTTTTTACCTATAGTAGTAGTGAAGAGTCGCGCTCTGCATGGGATATGCGTGTAGAGAAAGAGCAGCATAGGGGAATAATAATAATAATTTTAAAAAAAGGATAGAATCTAGACTAGGAATTGTCCACAGATACGTCATTCTTTGACTAAGTCCACTGGAAACATGGAAAATGGCGGCCCCCATGCATGTGCAGCAGACGACGGGCGAAAGACGTGGTTGGGGGTTCATCATTCTACAACTTTCTTCATAGCTGTGCAATTCTGGTAAATTTGGTATCAAATTAATCAGCAAGTTACGCTTCATATGATATTAGTAGAAAAAAATTAAGGCTGGGTTTCCCTTTAAGGCGAAGTCCTGTGCAAAAATAATCGACTGATGGGAGAATTTGGTGTAAAGGGGAATTTTTTGATTCGCCATAACATTTTTGGCACTGTTTTTTCCCATTTCTGTAGGGGTAGGAGGCATTCTATCGATATACTGTAAACGTAGAGGGTGCCAAATTACTTATATTACTACAAAGTTTTGTTCGGTAGGGAGAACTCATTTCCGTATAATATATAATATGAAAAATCTATATATGTTTAACTCTTGGGGATCTAATGTCCTGAGGTTGGACTTAGGGCGATGTCTGTTTTTCTTGATTATATCAATAGTTTGGGGATTTACTAAAAATACCTTATCACACACAAAAGGTAGTAATTATACGATTCTTTTTGCCATAATTGCAAATTGAATCAAATTAATTTTAAACATATACTAACATTTTGAATTTCATTTCGAACGTCATTTCGCGCTGATGTACATATATATATACAATAAAAAATAAAAAAAATTGCCCCTTCGTTGAATCTAGGTATATATATAAATATATACAGGTAACTCTGCCTAAGTCAAATCTCTTGGGACCACAGAAATCTGTTCGACTTAGGCGAAATTTGACTTAGAAGAGGTAAAAAAAACACGTTTTGCTCATTCTGTTCTGAAAAATTGCTTCGACTAAGGCGATTATTCGACTTATGGAAGGTCGACTTATGCAGAGTTAACTGTATATATATATATATATATATATGTATGTGTGTGTGTGTGTGTTTCTTTTTAGTTTATACATTGATCCCCCTCCTCTCAAGAGTTTAAAGTCTGTTTAGCTGACATAGAGCAGAGAAATCTAAGTTACATTTCCCTGCATATAGAGTAAAGCTTATTTGCAATACAGGCATACAGTATATCTTAAATATTAAAGTGATTTGGTAACTTTGTAGAGGCTTGATAAAATCTGAGCTGCCTGGCCTTACATGCTATCAGTGTATGTAATATCGTGTAAAAATGAAGCCCAGGAAAAAAAAAAGTACTTCAAAATCATCATGTGCTTCACAAAAGTAAACATATGCAAGTGACCGGAAATTCCAGACTCATTTCCCCCAAAGACTCAGTGTTAGACTAAAGTGTATGGCCATATGCTTTCGTAAATGAGAGTATTCAGTTACAGATATCTTTATACATGTAATAGCATTATATATTTGAAAACCTTTCTATGCCTGGCTATTTATTTATCCTTCTGAACATCATTATACACGGCAGATATCAAAATTCAACAATTTATTAAATCAAGCCTCCAAAAAGTTACCAAATCCCTTTAAGTTTCTTCAGCCTATACTGAGAGTAAAGACGTTTACCTTTATCTAACTTCAAAAGCTTGCCAAACTGGTGAGTAAACAAAGACTACAAAGAAATGAAACATCTATTGTGGCAAAAGTTTACGTTTTATTTGACAAAGGGGTTAGGAAGGACACATCATGGGCTTGTGTGTGAACTCTCCTTTTCAAATCGAAGCCTCGCACATGATAGGGAAATAGTTAAAAGGAGGGCACAAAAGACGAGTTCAGAACAGAAATAATCAAAATCAATATTGATAACTAGTGAAAAAAATGGTAACAATATCAGAGTAGCTTACATGCATTTATAGGAAAGCTCTAATAGAGCTAGCTAGAAATCAAATGAGCAAACCAAAGAAAGCGTTCACAAAAAAAAAAGCAATCAAAATCTATTCAGATAACCAGTAGGAAAAAAAGCAGGAATGATAATAAGCAAATTATATTTGAAAAGGTCGATAAAAGCTTTATAAAGCGGTATAAATAGGATCTCTATAGTGTTCCAAAAATAAGCTCTGATAAAAAGTAAAGAAATATAAATCCATTTGACAGAATTTCAATTTGCTACATTGAACAGATACATCTCATGAATAAACGGCTATTTTCCACTGCTGGTACATGTAACTTCATTAAGTTCATTTTATGATGAAAATACTGGTACTTAGTCTAATTGATAAAAAGTGTGCATGAAGGCCTTCCAGCAAATATCTACATGATTGAAATGAACATCTCATTTTATATTTGCCTCTATTTATTGGTGTTGCATTACTGGGATAAATTGAGGCAAAGCTTGGTTAAGGCCTGCTCACATATCACCAATAATGGTGACGAAGGAATCAGTCTAAATAACAAAAAGGCATTTATTGGGATTGCTCACCAATTTCATGCTGCATCTTTACTCGATCTAATATCTTTTCTGTGTAATACAAACTGACTTTATCATCATAAATGGTGATTTATGAAAAAACTCTTTAGTTGAAATGCTGGGTAACACATAGCAATTCAGAGTTTTCTTATGGCCTAAACTAATCAGTTTTCCCTCCTCAAATTGGCAAGAATTATTCTTATTATCCACTCCTATATAGTTCGAAAAAAATAAAAAATGTGTCAACTTGCACACAAAAATAGTAATTACATATTTCACACCCCACTGCAAATTTAAAGAATTTAATGATCAGTTGCAATTAAACTGCTCTTAATTTGTGAACTGCACAGCACACTGCATGACAAATGGACTCAAAATGTTTTGAAATTTTTGCTCTTTCTGCTCATGTATAATGTGTAATTCCTAACATTTTGGATCAAAAGACAGATGCAAAAACCTCACTAAAAAGAGACACTGTACTGCTTATGGGTTAACAAGCCCGTTCATAAAGTTTAGAGTTTGCGCAAATGCAGATATTGGTCATTTGCTTACAAAGAGTAGAATTTATCTTTGTACGCTTTCATAGTGTGCGCACCATGCATGCACCAGTATGATTTTAGTTGATTAGCAAGTAGCGCTTTCACCAAAACAGATGCATGTTCGTATACTAATAGGAGTCATTTCAGGGCCATTTATACCATGCATTAATTACGAAACTGGCTTATTGAACGTGATTTATTGTAAAGTATGATAAATTAATTTCTGTCAAATTACAAGAAGGCGGTTGAATGTGCCCCATATATGTTTTCAAAAGTGTAGGTCTTAATTGCTTTTGACACAAAAGTTCTACAGGAAAGGAAACCAATAATGAAACCAGATCCTAGAGACTCTGATATGCCTACTAGCAAAATTACTCATCCCTGACAACATAAACATTGATCTACTGAATTTCCAAACCTACATTTGACATCATAAATATAGACAGAGGAGAGAGCAAGAGAGATAGAGGGGAGAGAGGGGGAGAGAGAGGGGAGAGAGAGGGGGAGAGAGAGGGGAGAGAGAGGGGGAGAGAGAGAGAGGGAGAGAAGGAGATACATGTAGAAAGAGAGTGGGGAAACAGGAGAGAAAATGATCTGATAGAGAGCTAGTGAAAGAGACTGAGATGTACAGTAGAGAAATAGAGGAAGAGAGAGAGAGGTAGAAAGAAAGATATACAGAGACAGAGAGAGGGGAGGGAGGGAGAAAGACTGAGAGGAAAAAAAATATCACCATGGAAATGATCAACAAATTGAAAAGGGCATGACGTTTACGAAACTCAAATGACGTAATAGATTTTCCATACCCATGTATGGGTGTAAAATGCTCAATGATTTTGTGGCATGGAATTAAAGGAAGTGCCACTGATTAGATTTTTTTTTAGTTTTGTCTCAAGTTGAAGTGAGAAATGGCATGTCATAGCATCTGCATTTACTCTATACCCATATATATGTAGGCCTGCGACATAGATGAAAAGCATCTTTCAAAGATTTTGAACAAATCAGACATGCCTCCTCCAATTTGCATCAAATATATTTTCTTTAATCTCAGAATTTTAAGACAGAACATAATATATAGCAAATTACATACACCTCATGGAATAAATATTACATCCATCAACAGGGCATCTAGAAATGGAGATGAATTATAAAGTCTTTTCTTGACAAATAATGACGATTTCGGGTTCTTGATAATTTCCACTCAGTTTCCAAATAAACAAGTCAAGTGTGCTATTTATCATTTCACCACTGAAGGGAGACATTTCTTTTGGTGCTCAACAAGAAAAAAGCTCTTTTTTCCAAATGAATTCATTATAATCCTTATATTAAATGCATGAAACACGTATTATTAAGGGAAAATAATTCCCATTTATTGTACATTCAAAGTGCTGCATTACTCAGGAATAATTTATTTTTTCATGATGAAAATCTAAAAAAATTTTGATCTGCTTAAGCAAAACAAATTTAGCAGAGCCTTTCAGGTGTAAAGAATTATGAATTCATTGAGCATACTCACTACACTATATTTACACATTTATGATGAATAGGGAACTGTTTCTATACAATGTACACATGTACATGTAATATCAGTGAAAAGAAGAAAAAAACGGAAGAGTGGAAAACAATTTAGTTTTGAAAAGCCCAAAGGAAGTTCTGGAAAAAAATGCAATGACAAATGTAGTGCCCCTACGGATATTATGTTCATAAGAGAAAATGAGAAATACATCATACTTTCAAAATATTGAATATATATTACTTTTTCATGAATGTTCAAGTCATTAAAGGGGAAAATCATCAAGAATTGTTTTGCTCTGTATGATTGGAATTCCATGCTCTTGATAACTCCAATATTAGCTAGATATGGCACCCTTTAACTAACAGAATTGCACCAAAAGTAATGGAAATTTCTAGCAACTTGACTCGTTGATGCACAGTTGAGTTGCACATGCATAAAATTCAGCTGGCATGTAATTTAGGCTATATGTAACCCTGAATTAACTCCTGCAAAACCAAATTCATTAAAAAAGAATATCAAAATTACATTCAGTATGTTTGTTTTAACTGTTATTCATGTTCAATGTCTCATCGAGAATTTGTATTGGAACTTTCAGGGATGTGCATATTTCAAGTACTTTTCTGACCACGTCAAATGTCAAATACAACTTGCAGAACCTTTAAAGATGGGAAATACAATTAATCATGGGATGCCAAGGTCTAAATACTAGACTATGATAGAGGGTGTCAAAGAAGAGGAAAGGAAATTCAACTTCCTGTACTACCCACTCAGAATAAACAAACACTCAAAGACCGAGACTGAAGAAGGAAGGGGCAAGTTTTGATCTGAATAAAAGTGCCAGGTTCTAATTTCCTAAATCCTCTTTGACTTGATGTAGAAAACTGGACACTTTACCTTGATCTACATATTCATCCTCCCACCTCTTCCCCTTCATATGATGCAAGACCCAGCAAAAAAAAAAAAAAAAGGAGAAAAGACAGAAGCTGTTTTTATGAAGACATCTTTATGATCTTTAGAAATGCAAGAAGATCAATATGAAGTGGCTGGGATTCTCCTAATCTCTTGTTGCTGATGAATTATGTCTTGAATTGAAAGATGATACTTCAGTCTTTCCAAAGATGAAGCCATGGAATTTACATTAAGTAAATTATTTACAGAGAGCAATTAACAATATTGGCACCCTTTTCTCCCATACATGCTCCATTGTTAGAAATGAAACCTTTTGAGCTGTATGGTCACAAAATATTTTCTAATTTGATCTTAATAGATCTATCTAAAAGGACTTAAATGACATCGTATCCGGAAAACTACCACCTAGACAATTACTCCCCAGGACGATTACTCCCCAGGACAATTACCCCCCAGGACAAATACCCCTCCAGGACAACTAACCCCCGGATTCTGGGGTAGTTGTCCTGGGGGAAAGGGGGCTAAAATTTTGTTCCGGGGGGGGGGGGGGGGGGGGGGGGGGGGGGGGGGGGGGTATCCGGGTAACAATCATTTTATGGGGGTGTTTATCCTGGGGGTAGTTGTCCTGGGGATAGTTGTCCTGGGGGGTAATTGTCCGGGGAGGGGGGTAGTTGCCCAAGGGGTAGTTGTCCTAGAATCGAATGACATACGAGATGAAATGGAATGAAAAGAAAGATTTTGAAAGAAATTGGTCTGTGTCTATAATATTGTACAGAAATATTCATTATATTTCATAAATTTTATAGGAATATCATGAAGTCACATAAACAACTCAACAACTCTCATACACTGAAAGGGGTTCATAGAGTTACTTAACTGCGATTAGGTTTATATTTTTGCAAATGAAGTTTACCATTAAGTTTGAATATAAATAATAAAGGAAAGGTATCGTGTAATGTATGCAATTTTAGCAAGGAGTTACCACTTTTTGACTAGCTTCATGTATATAACATTATTGTCTGTGATTTGAATATAAAATGAAACAAAAAATGTTTTCTATTAGATCATCCTTAGGTCCTACAGACATACTTAAATTATAATAATTAATTTAAAAATATATCTGATAACTATAATCATAATTTTGTACATTATACTCATATTTCCTGAAATATGACAAGGATTTTATCTTAACTGAATGAAATAGAAATATATTTTTTTTATCAAATGCATTCTCAGGAGGTGATTTTCAGGAATCGCTGCACAATAGCACTTGACTTTAACAATCTGTTTATTTTCATACAGTTTGCTCTTCACCATAAAACAATAATTCCATCCGTGACCCTCTTAGTTGTACTGTTAAGTATACAAATGTTCATTTCCATTTCCTTGTATTCTTTATTTCTTTTGATTTTTTTTACAAACATGTGCATCTCTCTTTGAAATCATGTTTTCATGGTCAATGTGTCTGAAATGCTGTATCCCCTTTCAGATGTAGATCGTGTTACAACCAGTAATGTCACAATGACACACAATGTGGTTTAATATGCCACAACAACACATAAATAATGGAGTACTATTTACGCTGAATAAATGAGCTTCTGGCACGAAAATTAACAGGATGGGTAAATTTAAAGTAAAATTATATAGCTACAAAGATGTTTTTATTCAAAAACATCTCAAAAACATGTACATGTTAGCTTTGTGCCCTGATATACTCCGCTGACAAGTGTGCCGGGGGTGCTAACGTGTATTATGCAATGCCAGCATGTGTATATAACATGTTTTTAAACTTAAACTTTATCCTGAATTAGGTGCTGATCTCAATTTCCTTAAGTTATCAATCCCATTAATGTCAGTACCAGAAAGTTTATTCAGCCGAAAATAGTACTCTATTATGTGTCATTGTGACATTATGCATCATCGTGACATTACAGGTTGTACCAGCTAGGCCCTCATGTACTAAATATAATTATGATCATTCAGCTACAAAATTAAGTTACTCTATTGATATACTGACTTCATACCAGAGACTAACAGGTCTCAACAACAACATTATTGGCCTACGATCTCAAGTGGCATTTCTTGTTGATCCTGTTGCCCCCCCCCAAAAAAAAAAAAAAATAGAAAGAATATCAGTATATATCTACTTGCGATTACTTGTGATATACAATATAAAGCCAACATTCTAAATTTTAATAATTCACAGCAGCACTTTGGGGGGAGCTTGTCAGAGAATTGCTCTCTCCTCCAATTTTTGCATGCATGGATACATGAAAGTGACATATCAAGTCATGACATCCTAGAGTGGATAAAAGCTGTTCTCAACATTTTGACTAGAACGGCTAAGCAATATGGCTCAACCAGGCTTCTCCATTACAATACTTTATCTATAACATCATTAGGATCTAGGTTGACAGAGATGAGAGTTAGATTTCCTTGAGGTCTCTATTACATCTAGTAGTACTGAGACAGACAATGATGCTACTCTATGATGGGGTCTGTGCTACATAAATATTATCACAAGTAATGTCATCATGCAATAGGCATATTTTCATATCGATGCCAAAGGAAATCCTGCTTTTTTTGTTTACAGTTGTCTCCCTGCATAGCTTGATTAACGTGCTTTAAAACAACAGAGGGAGACCTGTAACCAGTTATAGACAGCAATTTTCAGCAGTATAAGAATACCGTTTATCGTCTGTTTGGAGCTAGAAGAGTATAGAGTTCCATCATTTGCCCTTCTGTCTCCAAACAATGAGACATACCCCCCCCCCCTCCCCCCCGGGAGAATACCTAAATTCTGAAATAAAATATGAAATAAACATATTTTAACTGGACTTCGAGATTGAGACTGGCATTATCATGAAATCTGTCACCGGTCCATTCACTGCCGTTTATTTCGTCAGTGCTGGTGACAGCGACAGCATTCTACTCCCATAGACTTTGTACACAATGCGAGCGCACACGCGGGAAGAGAGGAGACAGATTTCACAATTAGGCCTTGAGACTTATGAGAGATTTGTACGAGTTGCTTCACAGCGACTACGGTGACAGTGTCTGGCTCTTCCATTGCCTCTTATATAGTCAAGGATTGTAACTCCGAACAGATTGTATTACCGTACGTGTAAAGTTAAGCGCCTAAATTTGGGTTTTCATACGCGTAGGATTACGCGTATGAAAACCACACTATTGGTGTCTTTTTCCCATAGGTTTCACACGTTCGGAAATACAGTAACTTTTTCAAGGGACCCAAACGCCGCGTCATTGGGAAGGGGTTCACTCGGAAGGGAATATCGTATTAAATCTACGTTGTCTTTTTCAAATTCCATCAACTTCTTTTTCTGTAGGACTTTGAGCATTCATTATGTAAGATTTGACAGATATTCGTTTGATATTTTATTTGCTATCGTTGATTTTCTGAAAAGTGTTCGGACACTGGATCAACCACCATACATGTATAAGTTTGTTTGTTTTTTTGTTTTTTTTAAAGAATAATAGAATATCCTACATATACCAGACGGTTATTTCTTTATCTGTCTCCTGCACATCCCCAGTCATAACTGCAGTCATAACAAAGCAAACAACCCTCGCTCCCGCTCGCTCCCCCCTCAAATGGCGTACCTGATCAACGCACAGCATATTCCACTCTGCCCCCCTTTCCCCGCACTGTATTACGAGACTTGACAACAGAGACCAGCGAACGTTTGGATTTAATTTGAATCATAACAAAAAAACTTATAGCACTTTCTCCATCACAGATCATATGTAATATAGTTCTAGCTTACATACATCACATTTCATATGTAAATGATAAGGATAAACATAAAACCGTGAAGAGTGTTTAAAAGTGAAAATTCATACCTCGGCCTCGGGCTCGTTGATCGACGAGATGGTCCTTCCAGTTATACCAGCATGTTGTTGTTGTTGTTGTTGGTTGGTTTGATGGCGATTTCCATCGGTGATCGTGATTGGATGATTTTCGCCAGGCAGTATGAGAGGGCGTTGTTTTCAGACCTCTCCTCGATGTCACAGATCGTGCCGTATTTTTGCTTTGTGGGATCGACAATGGCCTTATAGGTGGCGTTGTGCACTGAAGATTAGTATTAGGTTGAGTGCAGTTACTTTATTATTTTTGTTATTGAGCATGTTATTATAAAGAAAAATATAGGAATGGATGAAGAAGAAGTGTATTAGATAGGTTCAATTTGTTATGTTTAAAGGTTAGTTTGAAGCCCCTTTTCGTCATTACATCAATAGGAAAGATCGGCGATTTATTGCCAATAATGTATAAATCCGCATCAGCAGCAGCATCAGAAACACCATGTTCTTACCTCTTTTATAATCTTTGTAACTATATAATGAAAATTTCCTTAATATCGTAAACTCTAATGTTGTGTACACGTAACTATAAATATCACTACCTAACTATAATGTTGATAATGCAAAAGTAACTGTAATGCTTCTTTGAGCATTACAATTCGTTGTACCTTCCACTTCCTTTTATAAAAGCTACAACCCTTCCTATATATTCCTCGTTTCCGATGCGATGCGCTTATAATACACTGTATCTGTTCCGCACCTGACGTGTTGTAAAGCAGACGGTTTCGGTATTGGCGTTATTCTTTTTTTGGGCGTGGTTAAAAACTTGAAACCGTCACTCTTTTTCTAGTGCATTAAAATCCCCGATGGAAGTTTATGTTTAATTAACAATCGATAAAATGCTCTTCACGTTGGTCTAAATTTATGAAGATGGAAAGAAGCTTAACATGATAACACGTTTGTAGGAAAAAAAAAACTCATTATTTTATTCCAACGCCCTTGAAATGCTTTATGCAGATAAGAATTAATCCCGTATGATTAAAGTTAGTTAGCGGTGAGTATATTTTCATTTATCCAACAAAGGGATTAATTGCCATATCGAGCGGATTTATAATTTCCAACAATTTTAACCAAAATGCATCTAGTAACGTGAATCCATTTATTTTATGTAATTTGTTTCTTTTAATTCTGATCGATATGCCTGTTACATGACTTGTGCTTTGTGTTGTTTTTTTACACATAAATACAAAATCTACAACTGGTTGTAATTTAAGTCTGAAAATGTTTTCCCCTTTTTTTAATAAATCATTTGTCCTATAAAATTTCCCTTCCATCTCCATTCCTCCAATCTCTTTCTCGATCTTTCTCTTCCTATATCTCTCTTCTCTCTCTCTCTCTCTCTTCCTATATCCCTCCTATCTCTCTTCTCTCTCTCTCTCTCTCTCTCTCTCTCTCTCCCTTTACTCATTTATATCATCTATTTTCATACATGCTATCTAATTTTCAGTAACTCTAGCTCCCTATTTATTAGATTTTCTCTCTATTGGTACCTGGAAAATGCCCATCTATAAAGTAAACCCCATCAACTCCATTTTAATAAAGGAACAGTGCAAGAGCAAATGATATATTATTGCAAATAAAACACCATATATGGCCATTTTAATATCTGTCAATCTCAATACAAACACAGACTGATGTGAAGGTCATTTTCATATTTACGCAGCCTTCAACAACATATCATTTTATCCATTTTTCTTTTTTTCAATAGTACATAATACATTCAAGGCACAAAATCATACATGAGCGAAGTAGCTTCAAATGCTCATAATTCAAAATTCTACATAACTGCAGCTTGGTAGACTAGCCAAAAGACAGAAAAAAAATATGAATAGGACAAGTGAAAGGGCATCAATATTAGCTACAGTATTTCCCCCTTCCTTTTCCATGAAAATGTGTTGGGTCGAGTCTGGAGTAAGGAGAACTGCAGACTACCCCCACCCCTACCATTTCTCATGGTGGGGACATAGACCTCTACCTCACGATCGATTGGTTTGGGACTGCCCCCTGCCTATAGTGGCCATCTATATTGTATCCCTCCAAGAAGAAATGTGTATGGTAGAACCTGTCTAGAAAGGCCATCTGTCAACAGTAGCCACTTTTTCCATTCCCTTAGGTAGCCTGTACAGACAGGTCTGACTGTACTTTTAAATACAGTGGAAACTTACTATAACAAGGACCTTGGGACCATGAAAAATTACCTTGTTATATCAGGAATCTCCTTATATCAGGGTAAAAAACAAAAGAACATAAAGACCCGTGACCAGCAAAATTGCCTTGTTATATCAGGAATCTCATTATATCGGAGCTCTTTATCACGAGTTTCCACTGTAACACAAATAAGCAGGCCAGCAAAATTACAGGCATAAATTAGTAATCAAATTAGTGAACTAACAATCGTCCTAGCACTGATCAAAACTTATTTACTGTTTTATGAAAAATCATTAATCATCTTCTCTTTACTTTGTTTCTCACTCGTATAATTTTCCTTAATTTTCTCATTTTATCTCTCTGTCTTCCAAATATGCCTGCCTTTACCTTTTCATTCCTTCCTCATGAATATAGTTTTTTTTCTACGAATCCACTACAGTATACTTTTCTCCTCCTTGTTCATAATACTATTGTTTTTTTACCCTGTTCTATTACTTTAAAAAGCCAAAATGAAAAAAAAGAGGAAGATAATATCCAAATTGTTTCCTATTAAATACATGTATTCCAAAACATTTATCTTTTAATCCCCTAATTAAAGCCAAAAACATTCCAAATACTAGATTATTTTTTTATTCCTCTATTCCCCCCCCCCCTTCGGCATTTCCCCCCTTTTCCTTTATATAAGCACTGTGCCTGTGTAATACTTTTCATGTACAATTTATATGCTACAGTACACATGATCAATTAAATCACAAATCTATTGTGACAATGCATAATACATGTATAGAATTACAATGAAGTCACATGACCATGAATGCAAAGATATTAACATAATGACAGAACATTAAGTCATGCATTTAAATTCACAAGCATCACCATACATGTAGCATATAAACCCTTTAATACCACAAGTCAAACAAATGATTACCGGTATCATCACTGCATACCGGTACATGATAAGCCTATGGTACTGGAAGTGTTGAGTCCTTAACGCAAGGTCAGGGGGGCATTTCATCAAGTGTCGTGTCAGTGATTTTTACTGACAAATTTGCTCTCAGCCAATCAGATGCAAGGATTTCAGTAGCTTATAACAGTTATTGTATATTGTCAGTGAAAGCAAGTTTCATGAAATGGGGCCCAGGTAAAGGCGAAAATAAGTTGTGAGTTCTCTCTCATTTTTTTTGTTTTTTGTTTGGAAGAATATCATAGAAGAAAATTCCCATGAAAAATATATTTCTTTTCGAATGCCCTCATATTCAAAATGGGACAAGAAATAGCTGAAGTGCATGGACCAAACATAAAAGAGAAGGTTGAGTTCTGGGAAAGGTAACAAATAACTTGCAAGCTTTCCCTTTCCTTTTATGTCAATTTGGAAGAACATCAACATCCCCTATTAAAAAAGGATTGCCCTTCAAATGCCCTCATGTTTGAAATGCTATCTAATTTTCAGTAACTCTAGCTCCCTATTTATTAGATTTTCTCTCTATTGGTACCTGGAAAATGCCCATCTATAAAGTAAACCCCATCAACTCCATTTTAATAAAGGAACAGTGCAAGAGCAAATGATATATTATTGCAAATAAAACACCATATATGGCCATTTTAATATCTGTCAATCTCAATACAAACACAGACTGATGTGAAGGTCATTTTCATATTTACGCAGCCTTCAACAACATATCATTTTATCCATTTTTCTTTTTTTCAATAGTACATAATACATTCAAGGCACAAAATCATACATGAGCGAAGTAGCTTCAAATGCTCATAATTCAAAATTCTACATAACTGCAGCTTGGTAGACTAGCCAAAAGACAGAAAAAAAATATGAATAGGACAAGTGAAAGGGCATCAATATTAGCTACAGTATTTCCCCCTTCCTTTTCCATGAAAATGTGTTGGGTCGAGTCTGGAGTAAGGAGAACTGCAGACTACCCCCACCCCTACCATTTCTCATGTTGGGGAGATAGATCTCTACCTCACGATCGATTGGTTTGGGACTGCATAACTAATTCAGAGCCTGATCCGTTTATAGTCATGAGTAGACAATTTCACAAATTTTGAAAGTTTGAAGGCCTGTAGAAAATAAGTGTTTGATTGAAGAGAGCTATTTTACGTGTCACTGTGAAGGGCATCACTGAAGGAGGTGAAATTTGATAAAATTTGGTTGCTATAGTTGCCTATTAAAGTTATAATCCATAGAATATTCAATGCCATGGAGGAACAAAATGTATACTCTTAACCGATCAGGCTCTCCAAAGGATTCTCACGGAAAGCATGGAAATTCATGTCTTATCTGCAAAACCAGTTTGACATCTAGTCTCAGCGACTACCTCCTCTTCAAAGGCCCCCTGCCTATAGTGGCCATCTATATTGTATCCCTCCAAGAAGAAATGTGTATGGTAGAACCTGTCTAGAAAGGCCATCTGTCAACAGTAGCCACTTTTTCCATTCCCTTAGGTAGCCTGTACAGACAGGTCTGACTGTACTTTTAAGTATAGTGGAAACTTACTATAACAAAGACCTTGGGACCATGAAAAATTACCTTGTTATATCAGGAATCTCCTTATATCAGGGCAAAAAACAAAAGAACATAAAGACCCGTGACCAGCAAAATTGCCTTGTTATATCAGGAATCTCATTATATCGGAGCTCTTTATCACGAGTTTCCACTGTAACACAAATAAGCAGGCCAGCAAAATTACAGGCATAAATTAGTAATCAAATTAGTGAACTAACAATCGTCCTAGCACTGATCAAAACTTATTTACTGTTTTATGAAAAATCATTAATCATCTTCTCTTTACTTTGTTTCTCACTCATATAATTTTCCTTAATCTTCTCATTTTATCTCTCTGTCTTCCAAATATGCCTGCCTTTACCTTTTCATTCCTTCCTCATGAATATAGTTTTTTTCTACAAATCCACTACAGTATACTTTTCTCCTCCTTGTTCATAATACTATTGTTTTTTTACCCTGTTCTATTACTTTAAAAAGCCAAAATGAAAAAAAAGAGGAAGATAATATCCAAATTGTTTCCTATTAAATACATGTATTCCAAAACATTTTTTATCTTTTAATCCCCTAATTAAAGCCAAAAACATTCCAAATACTAGATTATTTTTTTACTTCCTCTATTCCCCCCCCCCCCCCCCCCTTCGGCATTTCCCCCCTTTTCCTTTATATAAGCACTGTGCCTGTGTAATACTTTTCATGTACAATTTATATGCTACAATACACATGATCAATTAAATCACAAATCTATTGTGACAATGCATAATACATGTATAGAATTACAATGAAGTCACATGACCATGAATGCAAAGATATTAACATAATGACAGAACATTAAGTCATGCATTTAAATTCACAAGCATCACCATACATGTAGCATATAAACCCTTTAATACCACAAGTCAAACAAATGATTACCGGTATCATCACTGCATACCGGTACATGATATGCCTATGGTACTGGAAGTGTTGAATCCTTAACGCAAAGGTCAGGGGGGCATTTCATCAAGTGTCTTGTCAGTGATTTTTACCAACAAATTTGCTCTCAGCCAATCAGATGCAAGGATTTCAGTAGCTTATAACAGTTATTGTATATTGTCAGTGAAAGCAAGTTTCATGAAATGGGGCCCAGGTAAAGGTGAAAATAAGTTATGAGTTCTCTCTCATATTTTTTATGTTTGTTTGGAAGAATATCATAGAAGAAAATTCCCATAAATAATATATTTCTTTTCAAATGCCCTTATATTCAAAATGGGACAAGAAATAGCTGAAGTGTATGGACCAAATATTTAAAAAAGAAGATTGAGTTCTGGGAAAGGTGACAAATAACTTGTGATCTTTCTCGTTCCTTTTATGTCAATTTGGAAGAACATCATAGGAGAAATGTCCCCTATTAAAAAAGGATTGCCCTTCAAATGCCCCCGTGTTCGAAATATGGCAAGAAATAGCTGAAGTGTTCGGGCCGAACATTCATGCCACATGTGTGTACAGTCCCATACATCCATTTCAGTGTGTAGTCCATGTGCTTTTCAGCGAGATTTGGCCAATTTCTTATCATTTTGACGATTCAAAAACTTCACAGTACACCAGTTCTGTAGACATGATTAACCTTTGCCAATTGCTGTGAGAGAGAGAGTTTCTTTCACAATGTAATCACATGAACAGAACTCAACTTTATCTTGAAAGGGTACCAATCCCCAACAAATATTTTGCTCTGTATGTTAGGGGTTCCATGTTGCCGTAAGATATTCTAAGTATGAGCTTTAAATATCAAGTCTATAAAGAGATATTGCAAGTTTAAATACTCCATAAATAAACATTATAGCGACTTGCCAGTGGACTAACCAACAGACCTGTATGTATTCGCTCAAAATAAGGCCTGCGCTGAACCAATTTTGGTTCCGCGCGAGGGTGTTTTATGTTATTTATTTTCTTCATACTCCTTAAACGTTTACCCATAGAAGGTCAGGTAAAGTTTTTATAGGTTAACTTCATACGTTCTAGCTGTACACAAATCATTGGTATACTTTAATGCCACATATGTGTGTAGTCCCATATACCCATTTCTGTGTGCAGTACATGTGACTTTCAGCAAAACTGACTCAATTTCTTATCACTTTGATGATTCTAAAACCTCACAGTAGACACCAATTCCTATGTACTACATAATGAACCTTCCCCGATTGCTTCCAGATTTAGCATGCCCAAAACTCAAGTTTATCTTCAAGTCATATATAAATGCAGTCTTTCTGTCTATGAAACTGGTATGGTAAAAAGGTGATGCACAGCATTAATAAAAGTTGAAGGGGGTCAAAACCGTCAGATCATTAAATGTTGTTTCCTCAAGTTAAACTAGCAATACTGGCCGTGTGTACGCATTTCTCTAACAAATAAATACATCAAATAAATGATATAACAGGCACTGAAACTAGGCAGTCAAACAGACAGATTTCTAGACTATGAAAAATCTCGACAGACCTTATTTTCTTATAGAGAAATACAAAGTTTGAGCCAAAACTAATGATGTCCATAAGTTTCCTAACAAATAATTCACCATGATAAGTGCATCAAAAACTAACAATCCAAGTGTCCATATGAGCAGACAAATTCATACAAAATGCAACATTACAAAATCTGTGCATACTTCTTAAAACTTTGGTGTGAAGTACATAGCCATTTCTGATATACATGTACTGGTACCCTCTTACATATATACATGCATGCATGTGTTGTATCATATCAATAGAAGAAGACCAATATTAATATATTATACAAGTCAAGACAACACATCTAAGGACAAAAAGGCACTTATGCCTTCGAAACTTGATTGTCTTTTACTAATTAAACTGCCCTATTGAGGTCAAGCAAGAAAATTTTGAATGAAACATGATGCATTTGAATTTCTTAGGATTCACATGTGAAAAGAATAAATAGACGACAGTTGATATTTTGATTTCCTCATCAAATTCCCAACTAACCAATTTTCAACACACTTGATTTTGGCAGTTGCTTATTTTTCTACTTTTATTTTGGAACATTTTCATTGTTGGGAGTAGTCATAACATGTAGTTTAAGCTTCTACCAATCTGAAAATTTAGCAGGGCCCCATCTTACAAAAAGTTGTGATTGATCACAAGTTTCAAACAACGATTCTGATTGGTTGATAGTGGCTATGTTGAACAATATGTGCATGCTACGATGATCTTGATTGGCTATTGCCATTTTGAGATTGATTGCAATTCTTTGTAAGATGGGGCTCAGGCAAGCTTTCATCTACTCTTGTGCATAAAACTGAAGTTTAAATATTCATGAAAAATCAAAGTGGCCTAACACTGAAGATTTTTTGTTGTAGTTTATTCCAAGTCTACTGCTTTCAATAGGATTTGGTTCATAACACTTTATCGAATCCCTCTGCCCCTCTACCTGCAAATATTCACAATTCACATTTGTACGCAAGATCTATGACATTTCACTTTTTCCAGCTCAGTCCCACATATTGCAAAAACATGTTATAGATTTGTGCTTATACGTATACACTTTACACTCATAATCCACATTTTTACCATTTCTGGTGAAAGTAGTTCAATCATTTCTCCTGATGGGGTAAGTAACTCCATTTCCTAAGCTCGATTCGTGTGAATATTTCAAATACTCGGATTTTATTATTTTGAGAATCAAATTGAATTGCTGATACTTGTCTACCAGCACACCCTAACGATGTACGGTTCCAGATACATGACCCAATCGAAACTCAACAGAAAAGGTGAGAAACTGAGTTTATCAATGAAATCTCTCGTGTAATCTATTACTATCTTTTTAATTTGTATTTTTTGTTACTATTTGTTGACAATGTTTATTCATATTTTCAATGATGCCACAATACCTAAGTTTGATGGAAGATATTACGATGTAGTTCATCTCTTTGCAGTTTTTGTATTTTCTACGCAAATCATATCCGTCTTGAAAATTTTGGCATGCTTTTTTTTTTTTTTTCAGTACAAATTTATGCA
The DNA here is from genome assembly GCA_025618425.1 of Heliocidaris tuberculata. Classification (NCBI taxonomy): domain Eukaryota; kingdom Metazoa; phylum Echinodermata; class Echinoidea; order Camarodonta; family Echinometridae; genus Heliocidaris; species Heliocidaris tuberculata. The sequence goes on along the minus strand of CM046843.1, from coordinate 24,654,400 downwards.
AATATGATTGCAAGATGTATTTAACAGGATCATCTGGATTGCAGAGTTAATTAGAAGATATTGGGTGATTTCAAGTTCGGTGTTGGTGTTGGTGTTGAGAGTGTGAATTGGGCTGCTGATTCTAGCCCCGACACCGCATTCGGGTTTATAAAAATAATACCAATCACATTATTGATAGCTCAACACCTAGTGAAGTAAATCCCAGCACCAGCTTCATTTCAGGTTCGGTGTTGTGGCTGGTGCTAGTTTTGCCCCAACACCAACACTAGCTTTCAACATCGAACTTAAATTCACCAATTGTCTGTTACACAATAGGATCTAAATAACTTTTTAGAACATTTACCTACAAACTACAGCAGGCCTCGTCAGACAAGTGGTGGTGAAGACTGTCTGATGACATCAAACTAAAGCTTGAGCATGTATTGTTACTCTCCAACAGCCATGGAATAAAACCCTGGACTTCCATATTATATATGATACATATACACTGTACGTGTGCCAAAAGTCAACTGTGGCCATCCACATTAGTCGACCATAGCCTTTGAAGAGTTAATAACCTGCCATCAAAATCAACAACACGCAACTCGAAAGAGAGAAAAACTAATCCACGCAGTAGCTTTACAATAAACTTTTCTACATAATCTCTGTTGAGAACGAGAAGGGCTTTAAATCATATCATCTAACATAGATTTAATGTCCTTTTAGCTCCATCTGATGACAATATACTCTACATGATATAATCTACATACTATATTTCTACCTGCTATAATCTACAAACTACAATCTACGCGAGCCTTTCTTGATCGGCACCTCTCCGGCAGTGTTGAGTCGCGGCCTCGGGAGATCACCAAACATTTCCGTCCCATCGTTCACGCTGAATGAAAGCGCCCTCATGCTGGCAACCATGCGATCTGGCTCTGGCATCGGGACCTAATAAAAGATGACCAACAGACAATAACAGAAGATTAAGCACTGTATGAGTAGATGCAAGTAACATCTTATACTACGATCCCCTGCAAGTAGTCAAAAAGTTTTGCTGGAGAAATATATACTAAACAATTTGAGTGATGGGTGAACTAGAAGTACATGTAGAACTGGAATCACACTGGTGTGTAACAAGTAAAGGTAGACCTTAAAATGCTAGAAATACATGTACATAACCCAGAGCTTGCTCACAAATGTACACTGCAAACTTCAAATTTTTATATGACATTTTTTCACACAAAAATTTTCTTATTTTAATATTCAAAACACTATACAGATATCCTCATATAACTGCACTGTTTAAGATACACAAATGAATGAAATATTCTATACATTTCATCATCAATCATTACCTTATCTTTTTCTCTTCTCTTTTTTCTTCTCTTCTCTTTTCTTCCCTTCTCTTCTCTACTCTTTTCTTCTCTTCTCTTTTCTCTCTTCCTCTCTCTCCCTCTCCCTCCCTATCTCTCTCTCTCTCTATCTATACAACAGAATACTGAGTATTTCTGTGTGATGCTTTCATTAATTTCTTTTTACACTGAACTTTATACCTTCTCCTTTTTGTCTCCCATTTTATTTCCCATTCCTATTTTCTCTTCTCCATAACTTTACAACTGAGAATTGGATATATGTTGTTGTTGTTTTTTTTTATATACCTTCTCTTCTGCTTCCTCTTCAAAGGACTGCTTCTCTTTCTTCCACATCGGCATGGAGATAGGAACAGAGGTTGCATACTCGTGATGCACTCTCGTGACGGGCGGGGCAAGGTTCTCATCATTCAGCGAGTTATCTGACGGGAGAAGAAAATTGCGACAACAGTTATTTTCCATCAACGTACAAATTCCGTCTTGGAAATATGGGCTTTGAGCTATGAAAATGATGCCTTTTTCAGAACAGGCGTGCAACTGACCAATCAGCATTTGTCTTCTTTTAATCTGGAAATTTTTCTCACCACAGAAATCATGCACCAGTGTCCATATTACTATTTCTGTTGCATGCCTGCCCAGGATAGCGACAAGATAGGCGAAAGATAACAGCTCACTGGCAAGATGTGGCGTTTTGTCAAAAGCCGCAATTTTGCAAGCCATAACATTTTGCTCAGCTGCCCTAGTTCTTTGGTTTCGAGTGCCAACCATTCTTATCATACAAATTAATATAAATCTGCATCAAAATGAAGGAACACGGATCAAAGCATGAAATCAATATCTCATTTTCAATTCATGAGAGACTCTTTTACAGGGCTTGCCCTTTACTTTTTTTTAAAGGTGGCCAGCAGGGCCACTTGAGCATGAGATCCAGGTGGCCAAATGGATTCTCAGATGGCCCGGATGCTACATTCTATTTATTTGTATCTTGAGCCTGATCGGTTAATAGTAGGCATTTTGTCCGTCTGTGACAGTGAATATGTTATGGATTATAATTTTATTAGGCGGCCATGGCAACCAAATTTTATCAAATTTCAACTCCTTCAGTGATGCCCTTCACAATGAAACATAAAATAGCTCTCTGCAACCAACTAATTATTTTCTACAGGCCTTCAAACTTTCAAAATTTGTCAAATGTCTGTCCATGACTAACCAATCAGGCTCTCTTGCACTATATTTTTTCAGTGGCCCGACGCCGTTTCAGGTGACCATTGGCAACCGGGCGATCATTAAAGTCGAGCCCTGCTTTATTTATTCATTATGTAATTAGTTTTTCAAGTTGTCCTGTGGTGTAGTTCTAGAGGGCTACATGTAGTTCTTCACCAGAGAATGGCAGTGATGCATTTCTTACCATCTGTACTGCTTTCATCTGATTCAAAGAATGGTTCTTCATCTTGGGTGAACCCCTCCAGATCAAACATGGCTGAAAAAAAAAAAAGTGAATGAGTAAATTACGCAATGCGTAATAAATGTCCCCGCCGAAAGTGCAGATCTGTGGAAATTAACTAGCCTGAACCTTAAAACTTCAGTGAAAAACTTTAGTGAATAAAATAATAATGTTACTGCATGCAAAAGAAGAGAATACCAACAATGCATGTACATGTATACAACTAAAATATAAAACATGAAAACATTATGAACCTTCAGCCATTTTGAATAAATTTGCATAAATTTGCATGAATAATGAATTTCAAAATTCTGTGTAGAAGTTTGGAAGCCTCCACCCAGCCCTATCAGATAAAACAATCGGAATCAAAATCCGATGTGAAATAGAGGAGAAGTAGCATTTTTCGTCAATTTTGAATAAATTTGCATAAATTTGCATGAATAATGAATTTCAAAATTCTGTGTAGAAGTTTGGAAGCCTCCACCCAGCCCTATCAGATAAAACAATCGGAATCAAAATCCGATGTGAAATAGAGGAGAAGTAGCATTTTTCGTCAATTTTGAATAAATTTGCATAAATTTGCATAATTAATGAATTTCAAAATTCTGTGTAGAAGTTTGGAAGCCCCCACCCAGCCCTATCAGATAAAACAATCGGAATCAAAATCCAATGTGAAATAGAGGAGAAGTAGCATTTTTCGTCGATTTTGAATAAATTTGCATAAATTTGCATAATTAATGAATTTCAAAATTCTGTGTAGAAGTTTGGAAGCCCCCACCCAGCCCTATCAGATAAAACAATCGGAATCAAAATCCGATGTGAAATAGAGGAGAAGTAGCATTTTTCGTCGATTTTGAATAAATTTGCATAAATTTGCATAATTAATGAATTTCAAAATTCTGTGTAGAAGTTTGGAAGCCCCCACCCAGCCCTATCAGATAAAACAATCGGAATCAAAATCCGATGTGAAATAGAGGAGAAGTAGCATTTTTCGTCGATTTTGAATAAATTTGCATAAATTTGCATAATTAATGAATTTCAAAATTCTGTGTAGAAGTTTGGAAGCCCCCACCCAGCCCTATCAGATAAAACAATCGGAATCAAAATCCGATGTGAAATAGAGGAGAAGTAGCATTTTTCGTCGATTTTGAATAAATTTGCATAAATTTGCATAATTAATGAATTTCAAAATTCTGTGTAGAAGTTTGGAAGCCCCCACCCAGCCCTATCAGATAAAACAATCGGAATCAAAATCCGATGTGAAATAGAGGAGAAGTAGCATTTTTCGTCGATTTTGAATAAATTTGCATAAATTTGCATAATTAATGAATTTCAAAATTCTGTGTAGAAGTTTGGAAGCCCCCACCCAGCCCTATCAGATAAAACAATCGGAATCAAAATCGGCTAAGAAATGACGGAGAAGTAGCATTTTCTAACATTTGAGCACACACGGACAGACGGACGCACGGACGGACGCACGGACAGACGGACACACACACGCACACACGAACGGAGCCCATTTCATAGTTTCGAACTTCGTTCGGCGGGGACAAAAATAGAAGCAAGTTGGATCACGTCAACTTTGTTATTCACTGCACTCGTTGAACACCAAGCTCATAGTACCTTGCACTGGGTCGAAAGGAAACTGTTATACCAAATGCAATTGTATTCAAAAGGTCAATGCAAGCTTTTACATTTCCTTGGAAGATCAAATTCACAAATCAAAGAAATCGCCTAATGATATTCATGATGGATAGACATAGAATCCCTTTAAACAAACGAAAATACAATCACCCCATTCGCTACACATGATGTTCTACGGGCCAAAGTGATCAGCTTTTTTCATCCAATAAGCCAGTCCGTAATTAGTTCATGGTACAAATGACCCTGAAATGACCCCAAATTCGACGTGCACATGCATCTGTTTTGGTGGACGCGCTGCTTGTTTAACATGTAAAATCATACTGGTGCGTAAAATGACAGTGTATAAAAGTCACTTGTACTTGGTACAAATGACCTTTATCTGCACATGCGCAAATTGTAATTATGAACTGGCTTATTGGCAAAACTTGATTTTTTCTTCTACTACTACATTTCTAGTAAACAAGTAATATATCTATTTTAAGACCATTATCAATAAGGATGACTGTATAGAAGGGGCACCAGGGGGTGCATCCGCTCTACAAGAAAGTCCTCATGAACTTCAATCCAATCTACTCTACTCACTGTCTGCATCTGAACTTGTTCTGGTGACTTCTCGGTGAGCAGAATGGGCAGGAACAGATCTGGCAACACTGCTTTGCTGGAAATGGACATTAGAAAAATACAAAAACATTATAGAGTGAAACCCACCAACAAAGACTGCTCAAGGGAGACTGGAAAAGCGGTCTTTATGAGCAGGTGGTCTTTAGGTACAGGTTCCTATGATAAACGTTTCAATGACAAACACTGTCTAAGGAGAAAAAAAAATATATTTATAGACAAGTGGTTGCTAAAGCAGGTTTGACCTTAATATCAATGTATAAAAGTTGTCATGTAGTAGATAAATCATTGAACTGTTGATCAAATGACTGCAAGGTGCAATTGCCTCCCTCAGTGCCAATGTCTTAAGGTAGGGCATTAATCTAATTTTGCCACACTCGACCTAGGCAAGGTGCATGTAAATGGATATTGGTAGGAATAAATTCCTTAAAACACTTGAGTGATTTATCAGGGTCATTGGACTGAAGCCAGAGAAATAGAACCACTGCACCTTGGAATTGATTAACTACATAGAACCATAATATCCAAGTGTCATATCAATATCACTGCAATTTATCATTATCAATTAATAACCACCAATAGTTACAAATAGATAACTGAAAGGAATGAAAAATTGAAGGTTTTTCTCAAATCTGCTTTACACGAAAGCTCAACACATTGTAATCTCAACAAGGTTTGTACAAATTACACACACACATAAAGAGTTGAATATCATCATCATCCTTATCATCACTGTCATCATCACTATCATCAACATCATCATCGCTGTTGTCTTCTTCATCATCATCATCAACATCAACATCATCACCATCATCATCAATATCATAATCGCTGGCGTTGTCGTTATCTTTGTATCATTGTCTTACCTGTACTCTACGAGCTTGTTGTGGGATGGGTCTGCTCTTTGGCATGGACGGAGCGAAGTTATTGAGAGGAGCTCTAGAAGCTGGTACAGATGCAGCAAGTTTATCTGATGCTGCAAGGACAATAAACAAGAAAAAAAGACAAACAATTAACAAACAATTGACATTAAACAAACCTTGGCCTAAGCGGAAAAGTAACCTTAGGTTGTATAATAATGCATAGTAATTACATTCTCATTCTATTAGAATTTTTTTGTACTGAGGTGACGAAATTCTATAACATTTTTTTTTTTAAGAAGGGTGAGGATTCTGCTAAGAATAATGTAAACCAGGTCCCTGTCTTAAAGGGTTCCAAAAACTAAAAAATATTCTACTCTGTATTTTAGACATGACATGTCATTATACTATAATCAAATTATGGGCTTCAAATATTACTTCTATAAAGAGATATTGCAAGTTTAATTACACTTTCTATAAGCTTAAAAGCGACTCGTGAGTAGACTACACCCATATGCATTTGCCAAGATAAGGGCTCACGTGGAACCCAACTCAGAGCTCTGTTCCGCGTGCGCACCTTCACGTTATCCTGTATTTCCTTCATACTCCAAAACTGTTGACCTATAGAATGCCAGATAAAGTTCTTTGAGGTTAATTTTATACTTTCTAGCTGTACACAAATTATTTTTTTCAGATGTTTGGTACACTTTAACAGCTGCAATTGGTTAAAATTGATCTAAACTTGATATCAATTGCAACTCTGTACTAAAGAAATAGGAGTTGTGATAGATTACAGGACTTGCAATTAATCTGGATCAATCACAACTCTCTGTAAGACAGGGCCTAGAAGTTTTCATGATCTGTCAACGGGGGCTGTTTTCGCATAGAGAAACTTTTGCAAAGCACAAAATTTTTTGTTGTTATTCACTTATTTCCCAGCATGAAACTTCTACAACCTCAACTGCTCGTAAATTTGCGAAAGTTTCACAATACTGATTTTGCAATTTGCATGCTATACATCTTTAAATTACTCACATCTGGTTTGCACAGTCCCAGGCCTTGTAATTGGTGTGGTGGGTGGGGTTAGGGTGCTATCCAACATAGCATCTGATAGTGACTCTTCCAGGTTCCTCTCTTCTGCATTCAAGATGACACTGTCATGAAAATGATGACAATTATTTCTAAAAGTACACTTTATGGGGTGATGTTACTAAAGAGACACTCATGCAAGTATGAGGTTTTGGCACAAGCTCTTACATCCAATAGCTATATTGACAGACACACAAAATATCTACATGCACATGGTAACCTCATACAGCGGAAAGCTGTATTAAACTGCAATATCTTCCTACAGTAGACATACTGTTTAAACTCCTGCGAAAGTGTCAAAGAACAAGATCGTTGGCTAACACAGTTCAAAAGAAAGCCTGAAAATCCCACTTGATCAAGGTGATAGAGATCCAATCAAAGGGATTAAACAGAACTAAGATATCCCTGTATATTGCAAAGCCTTCTGGTGCAGTTACCTCTGCATTCAGAGGTCGACTGCGGCCAAAATGGATGCAGCCTCACAAATAAATGGTTCCACGAGTGTGCTGTATCCATCCTCCATTTTTTTAATAGTGGTTCCACCCTCCAAACTTACCCGACCATGATGTTTTTATCCTGGTACGCTCTCTTCTGCAGTTGGCTGAATGCTGCTTTTTGTTCCTCGCTGTATCTCCTGAAAATATGAAATATAAAGTTGTGGCAGTTAAGACCTGTTTCAGCGATGAAGGGTGTAGCAACATTAGCTCTTCATCCAGTAAAACCAACAGAAGTCACTATTGTCTCTTGAAATTTTGAAATATAAATTATGGCAGCTGAGGCCTATTTAAGTACAGAAGGGTGTACATTAGAAGATTTTCAGCTAAATAGTTGAAAAAAAATCTTCCTTTATATAAAAGGAAAAAACTTGTGAAAACATGTCGAAGGATTATCAGACTATTAGCCATCTCGTGATATAAGCCAACTCTCACTGACTCGCTGACTTGCATAGAAAATCTACGGAGGTGGGCAGAAGTAACCACGGCATAGCACACAATGAACTGCTACTGAGCGGAGTGAATCAGTGGTGGACTATTTCATGAGAATGCCGAATATTTAGAATTCCAAATATTCAGACTTACATAGACAGGCAATCCTCAAAAATAGACTGCTCCATATCCATATTAGACTACAGCATCCATGGACAGTTACTCAATTTAAATGAAGCTACATGTCATATAAAATTGGTATGCCAAGTCCAAGCATACATGACTGAAGACATACACATACAAGGCTCAGCTCTTTGAATAAAGGCTGGTAAAATGATTTGTTATTACTCACACAATGGAGAACCATGACTATGTTACATGTCTGTCTCCATGCCACCAACAGCCAATTCGCAAGAGCCTGGGTAAAAATGTTTTTTTCTTACTCTCCCCAATCTATAACTATTGGACATACCAGTATGTAGAAATACACCTCAATGTCATCAGCGGAAAACTACCCCCTCAAAACTTTCAGACCCCAACTCGTAGAACAATTTAACAACTTAACCTTATACATAATCAATTACATCTGGGACTTGCACTAAAAGGGGCTGATATCTAGGAGGCATTGTCAAGATCTTTGTTTTGTAAAGAAGATAATACCAGTCTAGACATAACAAAATCCCAGGAATTTGAAATGAACACATTTTCACCAGATGCCTACAGTATAATGCGCAGGATTTGACAATGTGTGTGTGCAGGGGAATACAAAATGCAGGAATTTTTGTTTTAAAATGTATGTATGTAGACCAATAGACAAGTCTGCTATAATTGCATTCAAATTTTATGCACACTACTTGAACAGAAGTTGTCCATGACGACCCAAAGGGATTTCATGACATAGCAACAATTAATGTTTGCATGATGGATTCTAACTATACAAATGCCTTAATCCATTAAAGGTGAAATGAATATTCATTACAAGTGAAATGAATATTCATCGAGGGTTCTTAGATGGAACATGTTGTTAAGGAGCCCACAAATTTATGAAAAGTTTTCATCCAAAATTATCTCCACATACATGCGCTGTCTTTGAAAGCCAGGTCTAGCAGCTTGCCTGGGCTTGTCTGGCATTGAGAACAGCTGTTCTTAGGACAGTTGATATCCCATGAACACCATCCAATAAAAGTGAAGAGGTGCCTATGATGTCCATCCTCCCTCTCTTTGCACACTTGTACTACACATGCTCTGGTAACAATTGTTCTGTGGTCAGTTCTCCACAGGGCTTTAGCCAGGATTTTAAAATTGGGTGTCCAAATTAAAAAGCAGGGTGTCCAAAAAATTGGGCTAGCGCAGCGAGCCGTTCAGGGGGTCCAGGGGGCAGTGCCCCCGGCGGGGGTAAAAGGGGGCAGCGCCCCCTTTCCGCTGGAAATTTTTCATTATTTCTATCTAAAAAGACACTGTTTCCTTGCTTGTTTACTCCTAGCTTGCTGGAATTATTCCCTCAGTGTTTAAGGTAAAAACATGTTGAAGTTACACATTCTGATGATTTGTTTTCCCTACATGAATGTAAGTTTTCAATATACATGTATTAATGTAAGTATTACTTTACCACCAGGTTAACACTGTGCCAATGTCGACCCCAAAAAAAAAAAAAATTTCGCCAGCCCTCCAAAAGTCGCTCAGTGGGGGGGGGGGGGGGGGGGGGGGGTTATGGGGTCCAGTTCCCCTCCATAATTCTCTGACAAGCAAAAAAAAAAAAAAAAAAAAAAAAGTTTCCTGGTCGAAAAGGGGGGGGGCACAATCGCAAATAGGGGGGGGGGGGGCACAATGCATTGTTTTCCCTCAAAAGGGGGGGGGGGGGGGGGGGGGGGCACGGGCCGGGATTGCCCCCCCCCCAAATCCGCCACTGCGTATATGTATGTACGTACATGATATACACTGAATGCGCACAGTTCCGGGCGATTTTTCTTTTCCAATTTGTTTTTTCGCGGATACCATTTCACTCGATGAGCATCAATCTCGCGCGCGATAAGTAAAAAACCCCGTCATAAATCCACCGATTTCTTGAGTTTTAGCGCGTTTTCGGTGACTCTGTTCCTCACAACCCGACTTAAGCGCCGCGTGATTTTAAAAAATGGCACTAATTCCGCATTTTTGAGGCAGGCTTTGGCTTTACAGATTGATTTTTTGAGGTGACTATGGACTTAATGTGGTAAGGAACAATTTCTCTGTGTAGTGTATCCGGTGGTAGATCTAGCGATAGTCTCATTACACGGATGATGATATTTTTTAGACCTCTCATTGTAACACTAGTGATAATGCATTTCGGAAAGAAAATTTTCACAAAAGGTGTATCCGGTCGTAGATCTAGCGATAGTCTCATTACACGGATGATGATAATTTTTAGACCTCTCATTGTAACAGTGATAATGCATTTCGGAAAGAAAATTTTCACAAAAGGTGTCGCGCAAAGACTAAGTAGCTACAGCCTAGAGCTAGACCCGTACGCACGTACGGTACAGTACTTGTTTGCGGGAGCGTTTACGACTTCGACTTCTGCTGAGAAGCCGAGGATATAAATTATCGTGAATACAAAACATCTTTACAAAAACTGAAAGGGCGTCCATCAAATGATTTTTAAAAGGCATCTTATGCAAATTTATCTTTAACTACATGTATTAAAAGGGCGTCCATCAAATGATTTTGATCAAGGCGTCTTGCAAATTTTGCTGGGCGTCTTCCAGAAGAAATGGGCGTCCAAAAGACGCCCAGACGCCTCGCTGGCTAAACCACTGGTTCTCCATACCAACCAAATCTGTAACATTAAATCTGGATACCTCACACTGACCCTAGTCCTAAACCTAGTCCCACACAGGTTTGAGCCTTTGAGGGACCAAAACCCAGTCGCAACCCTACATCCTTACCCTAAATCTGTGATGAAATAAGAGTGCAGATCGATTGTCACTGGAGCACTTGTCAGATCAACAACACTATGCACTCTTGACTTAAATTCTCTCCTCCTCAGATAGCTCTTTGTTTTTCTCTACTGATTAATTTGTTGAGATGATCTAGTAGCTGAGCCAGATTAGTCTCATCACCCCCACCACCCCCCCCCCCCCAAATCCTTTGCTAAAAAAATTAATAGGCAATTTCCCTTACCTTATTCTTTCCTCCATGGCTAGTTTTTCTCTGCTGATATATTTGTTGAGATGATCTTGCAGCTGAGCTACAGTCTTTCTTATGATCTCCTGGTTACCTGTCATTGGATGTACTGAGAAGAAAAAAAAGTAATAATAATACAATTGCATCACAACAGATACAGACTCAATAATAACAATAAAGTTTGTTTACTGTTTTTTATGCACATACATGTGCACTATTTTAGAGAAACATGTGCACTATTTTAAAGATACACGTGACAAATACACAATAGATCTGCCTGCATCCCACCCCAACAAGCCACAACATAACCTACTAGACTTATATAAGTCTCCATCAACACTATCTTATAAACAGAGTCTACACCCCCCCCCCAGCAAAATAATCTCATGGAGAACCGCTTTATTTTTTTCTTCTCCACCCCCCCCCCCCCCCCTTCCCCCAAATCTAGATCAATGAGGTACACTAACCCAATGAAAAACTGCTATATTCTTACCTCCCTGCCATGAAAACTGTTCAGATTTTTACCACCCCACCCCTATGATCACTGAGCTACACTAAGTAACCAAATGAAGAACTGCTAGATTAGTAACTACCACCAATGAAAAAAAAAATATGTGGGGGCCAAGGGCAATGAGCCCCTAAAACTCTTGAAAAAGTCACCATAAATGAAAAAGGAGCCACCAAATAATATTTCTGCCCATGGGTCATAGTGCATTAAAATCTCTGAACACAGTAGGTGGACTTCGAAGTAGCCCTCGCGAAAGAAATTTTAATTTTTACATTGGAGCTACCCCACAAAAAAAAAAAAGTATGTTCAGATTTTTACCAACCCATGCCCACAATGAATGAGCCACATTTCAACCTTATGAAGAACTGCTTTATTTTTGCATTTTTTAACCTCCCTAGGCCATACAAACTGTTAAAACTTTTACTATCCCCTCCTCCCGCCCCACCCTCACTGAACCACACTCCCCTGATACCACAGTCACACAGCCAAACCGACCCCACACCGACTCCAAACCAACCGATTCTTGGCCATTGGTGGCAATGTAATTTTTTTGTTCAGTCTGTTGTCGGTCTGGCATTGATCTTGTTGGTGTGACTGTGGTATAATGAGGAACTGCTATATTTTTACCTCTGCCACGATAACTACATGTACATGTATTCAAATTTTTACCCCCCACCCCACCCTAAGGATCACTGCGCCTCACCTAATGAAGAACTGCTAGATTTGTCAGCATTTTCCCTCAAGACCACCTTGTACAGCGATGAGAATGTATCTGAGGTCTGGATACTCTCTTGTCTCCTTCCATCGCTCTTTGAGATTAATATTAAAATAAGAGAAAGATTCAAAATGAGAAGAAGGTCACTTTACCAACACACATATATATCTACATGTGGGACTATACAAGGGAATCATAAGAAAAAACCCCTGGGGAAAATGCAGCCAAGCAGCCATGCACTGAGTTCTCTCCTTTGCCCTTTCATCATTCTTTGAGATGACAGAAATAAAATGAGTAGAGTTGTTTTTTTGTTTTTTTACAACACTGTCTTTTTTTTTTTTTTACAACACTGTCTTTTATCTGAAGTAAACTTCAACATATAAATTGATTCCTTCAAGAAGTTTTCATAAACCTCAGCAAGCTGCCTACAACAAATTCTTCCATTTCTATTTTTGTTCTGTAAATTGAGCAAGTAGTATACATATAAACATCACACTATCATTCAAGATCATCTAGATCATTTTACACATTTATCTATAAATAGGATTGAACATGGGGAAACGTAGGGGAAACCAAACTCCTGCAATAAACTGTCAACAGGATATCAATTTTCTGAAATAGATATTTATAAATAAAGTGAGCAATATGAGTACATCTGGAGGGAGTAATGTTCTATACCATGAAAAAAAAAAAAACTTTCACAAAAAGTACCTGGATTTCTGTCTGAAAACTACATGATGACTTACTGTAGATCAACATGCAGCACTTCATAAGGCTGACTGATACATGTGCATGATGCAACAAATCCATTTACCTGCTTGTGCAGGGTAACCACAATACGGTGATAGGCAAGCACATGAAAATCACACTTACATGTAGACATTAACCCTTTTAAGACAATTGACCACATTTTGTGATATGGCTCAATAACTTTTGATTCAGAGCTCTAAAAAATATACCAGATACATGAGTAGAAATAGCAAAAACTTCTGCATATACAGTATGCCCATTCTTATTGCATGACCATATTACGTTTAATGCCAGGAATTAGGAAATTTAAAAATGAGAATAAGATTCAAAATCCTTAAATTGGGAACACAATGAGAGGTTCAAAATCTTTTTTTTTCAATCAAAATCAGCCATTTTTTCAACTTTTCGACAAAGTTCCTAACCATGTACATTGTTTTCAAAGACATTATGCATTATTAGAACCATGTAGCACTAAAAGATAAATATCACTGTTGCCAATTTGAAGAAGAAAATGTGACAAATTTAGTCCTTAAATAATTCCTGTCCTGAAAGGGTTAATGATAGTGCCACATGACCTGATCATAATGCAAAATGCATAATTCAGTTATTCAGGAAAGAGCTGTACATAGTAAAGACCAATTTGCTCAACAAGAAGAGGAAAAAAAAAATCATTACCCTGGCAAGATGAACACTTTTTTTCAATGTGCAATAACCTTATGAATACTAAGCCCAAGATCACATGATCTAGACTCTATGGAAAATGTGTGTTATATACCAAAATTAAATTGTATCAAACAGGCTACACTATATGATGGATACACTGGAAACCTACTTATGATAGTACAGTGAAACCTGTCTATAAACCACTCAAGGGAGACAAGAAAAGTGGTCTTTATGAGCAAATGGTCTTTAAGTACAGGTTCCTGTCATACATGTTTCAATGTGAAACCCTCTTCAATGGAAACAAAAGTTGTGGTCTTTACAGACAGGTGGTCTTTCTATACAGGTGGTCGCTGAAGCAGGTTTGACTGTACAATGCTTAGGAATGCATTACACCACACGGTCTCTACAAATGTAGATATATCCTAGCTATCTTCCACAGGTGTAAAGTATCCCAGCTGTAACCCTGGGCAATATTGATTCACTATCTGTTGCACGACATGAGACTATTTACTAAACATAGAAATCGGATTTCACACATCTCTTGACAGTTCAGTGGAGTGATAAACCTTCAAGCCCATTGTTGACGAGTATCCTTTTCAAGCCCTTAGGTGAAGGCAGGTCCTAATACACCAATCTTTGATAATCATCCTTGTGAAGAAACACCAACATTACATACTCTGTACACCTAAACTATAAAGTGAAATATACTAATACTACAAGCCTGGTGGTGACAAGCACCCTCTCCAAACCCTTAGTGGCATGAATAGCATACGCCTGTGTACTGCAGTTAACACAGGTCCTAATACACCAATCTCTGATAATCATCCTTGTGAAGAAACACCAACATTACCTACTCTGTACACCTAAACTATAAAGTGAAATATACTTACTACAAGCCTGGTGTTGACAAGCACCCTCTCCAAACCCTTAGTGGCATGAATAGCGTACACCGGTGTACTGCAGTTAACACAGGTCCTAATACACCAATCACCGACTGTTGTTTTGTGCACTAGGTACTTCTGCTCCTGTGGTGTAAAAGAGGTATATAAAATACATTTGTGGATAATATGTAATTTTAGAAAGATGTTAGAGTAGAGGGATGGGTCAAATGTTATTGCAGTGGACTGCATAAAAAAATGGCACACTCTGGATTGCATAAAATGAATGGGAAAAAAGGAAAAAAAGAAATTATGCAATGTGATACTGCCTAGTAACACTTTTTTATACTTGCTTATACAGACTTTTTGAGATATGCCCCCTCCCCTTTAAAATCTCCTGCCCATAAATATTATAAGCAGCATATAAACAAAGGAACAGTTTCACTATGGAACAGAATTTCCTTTTAAAAATAAAAATTTATGATGCAATTAAGCAGCAAGTATAAGCACATGACCAACATTGCATCACTTGTAAAATAAAAAGAAGGTGAGAAATAATTTGGTCAGACATTTCAATTCTGAACAAGAAATTTCAGAAAACTGGATTAAACTCTTTCAGTGGAAAACGTCATCAACATCAGCTGACAAAAAGAAATAAAATAAATCTGAATTAACAATGTACAGAGTACATACATGTATATAGGTATCTTTTAGTACATATAGGTAGTGTGAGAAACTAATTTTCCAGACAAGTAAGAAGTTGAAAATAAACTTTCCCATACACCAGGAAGACTATGATAGATTTAACAGACAGGAAGTACATTTCACAGTCGGACATGAACAGGTGGAAGTCTGGCTAAATGTATCTGTTATGGAAACTGCATGTCAATTTCTCCTCTTATGAATTGGATAGAAAGGACTTGTAAATTCTTAATTCAACTGCTTGTAAGTGTAATAACAATAATAATAATAGCTGCATCGAATGCACACAGTTAACATCCGAAACATGTAGTCCCACTATGAAATGTGCATCATGTAAACACACCATTCTATAATACATCAATAAATTATTCATAATTTAATATGCACCATCTGAAACCTGTGAAGAAATTACATTAAGTAACTAATAAGTCCATGACAAAAATAATAAAATCTACACATGTTCAATGTATTTATGTAAATATTCACGACCTGAAATATGTGCAGTCCCACATGTACATGTTAGTGTGATCATATTCCGCTCATGACAAACTTCGCACACAGGGCAATATCTCGAAAACTCTAAAAGATTTCGAACATATGATAGCACCAATGGATAGAGGAACCTAAAAGCAGATTTGACCGTAAAAGCATTTTTATAAAATAAGAACATTGGAGAAGGTAAAGTAAGGCACTGGTTCTACACAAACTTAAAAGTTACATGTAGTCACCAGATTTTCTGGAAGAAACATCCATAAATTTCAATTTTTCTTGAACTTAATACTTCCAAAACAAAAGAAATGATCTTTGATTTCAGGACTTCCACACGTTCAGATTTATTGCCTATTAACATGAAGGAAGAAAATATCGAAATTGTTGAGTCATACAAGTATCTAGGTACCGTCATTGACAATAAATTATCATGGGCTGATCAGTGTAAGTCTGTTTTTTCAAAGGCTAATCAAAGAATGTATTTCTTGAGAAAACTTAAAACGTTTCATGTAGATAGGACTATTCTTATTTTGTTTTACAAATCCATTATAGAAAGTGTTATGTTATTCAGTTGTGTTGTCTGGTATGAGGGTTGCAGGAAGAAGGACTTTAGCAAACTCCAGAGAATCACCAAACAAGCAGGGAAGATTACAGGCGAAACTCAAAATTTGAATGAAGCATGCGAATCCAAAATAATTCTACAAGTAAAACAAATCATGGAAAACGAAAATCACCCCCTCTTCCCTTTCTATGTTTACATGCGCTCTGGCAAATGACTTCGGTCAATGAAGTGTCGCACTCAACGTTTTCTAAATTCCTTCGTTCCTTTTTCTATCCGCATATACAATCAACATACCACCTGAATTTTACGTTCTTTATCTCTGTATCATCATTTCTTTAATCGTTCTAGCCTTCTAGTCCATCCCGTTCAGTCTAAGCACTATTTTATAACCATTTGGATCTGATGATAACAATTTTCTGAAGGATTTCTTTGTCATGAAATATGATACATGCTGGGTATGTAAAGTTATTTTTATTTGATGTATACATGTACATGTATATGTTTTGAAAATGTGAACAAAACAAATTTCCTGTTATACTGGACAATAAATTGAAAATTGAAATTGATTGATTGAATAATTTGTTCTTTTTATGTGCAAGGGAACTGGCCATCTTCCATCCTTCAGGCTAAACCCGTTTTGAAAGGTCATTTTCGGTAGTCGTTTACAAGGACATTTTTTCGGACGAGTAATCGACTACTCGGTATAATG
Organism: Heliocidaris tuberculata; assembly: GCA_025618425.1. Classification (NCBI taxonomy): domain Eukaryota; kingdom Metazoa; phylum Echinodermata; class Echinoidea; order Camarodonta; family Echinometridae; genus Heliocidaris; species Heliocidaris tuberculata. The sequence goes on along the minus strand of CM046843.1, from coordinate 24,637,329 downwards.
ATTTTGCCAATAAGGCAGGCCGACCACTCCAGCCCCGAAGCACGCAACCTTTTTAGGCCGGAGCACCAGCGTAAAGCCATGAAACCAGTCCCAAACAGCCTGTGCAACAACCGTAACTAATGTCCGATTTCCATATTAAAATGTTAAAATTAAACAAGTTTAAAATGATCAGTGTTGGTTCTAAAATTCAGAGCAATGCAAATTATCTCCTCCTACACTACCGCTTAAAGGTTTTGGCACATCGGTTCGGTAACGGTAATGTATGCAAAGTCCTCGGTGAAGCTTCCCGCGGTTCCTCCCCGAGGTTTTGTTATTCGTCGAGAAACCGCGGGAAGCTATCGGTTCGCTATAGGTTCGCGAACGGTAAGGCATCGGTAAGGCAACGGTTAGCAAGAGAGCGCACACGCACGAATTTCTTTCGGTGAACGGTGAACGGTTTGGCTAAGAGCGCGCACACAATGAACGCTGTATTCTGACGTAACAATGACTGACTTTGTAAAGCTGTAGCGCATGCAGGAACCACGTTTGCTCTTCCATGATTGCGTCGACGGAACAAATTATTCTGCATTCGAAACAAATCTGGTGATGGTGCCGATTGATGAAATTGATGATGAAATGATGATGGGATGGTGGTGTTTGTCATAATGATGGTGAAGAAAAATGACACTTGTGAACTTCATGGTGACAACTCTTTTTTTTTCTCTCGTCCAATTATAAATACGGATCATTCAAAGGCTTTATTCTTAACCCACAAATGTATCGCATTTCTCGATTGGTTTAGATTGTTGTAAACCTAAAACATATCAAGAAAATAAGAACATACCTTCATGTAAACTGTGTATTAATTTATTTTAAAGAAAATGTTCTTAAACCCCTTTGCCTGAATTGCGTTTGAAAATGTGTAGCGTACTAGCTTTTAGACAATAGTCGATATTAGAATATTTTTAAAATTCATCTTTCAATAACTATTAATGTATCATGATGATATGAAAATGAACTATCATATCATCATCATCATCATATGATATCATCATCACATCATCATACCATATCATATCATATATCATCATATCGTCATTAAACTCAGAATCATTATATCATCAATTCATCATGATCATAATTATATTATCATCATCACATCATCATAGCACCATTATATAATCATGATCATCATAATCATCATCATCATTATCTTGATAATCATATCTTCAAAACAATTATCATCTTCATCAAACGCATCATTAACAAAACAAAAAAAAAATATATCAAGCCAACATTTTCTTCCCTGCCCGACCGTAACTTCATCCTTTCACACACGTGCGGTTCCCTTTTGAAATTCGATCTGTATCATGATGAGATGAAAATAAACTATTATAATCATCATCAAATATGATCATATCATCATCACATCATCATCATACCATCATATCATATAATATCATATCGTCATTAACTCATAATCATATCAATTCATCATGATCATCATAATTATATTATCATCACATCATATCATCATTATCATCCTCATCATAATCTTAATCACCATCAGTATCATCATCATTATCTTGATAATCATATCGTCAAAACAATCATCAATATCATCTTCATCAAACTCATCATTCATTAAAAATATCAAGTTTTCTTCCCTGCCCGACCGTAACTTCATCCTTTCACACGCATGCGGTTCCCTTTTGAAATTCGATCTGTATCATGAGATGAAAATAAACTATTATAATCATCATCACATCATCATATCGTCATTAACTCATATAATCATATCAATTTATCATGATCATCATAATTATATTATCATCATCACATCATCATAGCATAATTATATGATTATCATCATCATCATCAATATCATCTTCCTCAACTTATCATTCATAAAAAAAAAATATCAAGCCAACATTTGCTACCCTGCTCGACCGTAACTTCATCCTTTAACACACATGCGGTTCCCTTTTGAAATTCGATCTGTATCATGAGATGAAAATGAACTATCATATCATCATCATCACATCATGATACCATCATATCATATATTTATAGTTTTATACATCATCATCATATCGTCATTAACTCTTATAATCATATCAATTCATCATGATCATCATAATTATATTATCATCATCACATCATAGCATCATTATATCATGATTATCATTATCATCATAATCATATAATCATAATCATATCGTCAAAACAATTATCATCAATATCATCTTCATCAAACTCACCATTCATAAAAATATCAAGTTTTCTTCCCTGCCCCACCGTAATCCCTTTTAAAATTCGATCAGTATCATGAGATGAAAATGAACTATCATATCATCATCATCAAATATGATCATATAATCATCACATCATCATACCATCATCATATCATCATACCATCATCATATATAATATCATCATCATATCGTCATTAACTCATATAATCTTATTATTAATTCATCATGATCATTATTATATTATCATCACATCAAGGAAGCATCATTATATCATGATTATGATCATTATCATCATCATAATCATCATTATCTTGATAATCATATCGTCAAAACAATTATCATCATCATCACTATCATCTTCATCAAACTCGTCATTCATCAAAAAATATCAAGTTTTCTTCCGTGCCCGACCGTAACTTCATCCTTTAACACACATGTTGTCCCCTTTTGAAATTCGATCTCTTTATACGAAGCGCCTTTCTGCCCAATGCCGCCGCGGTGTGAAAGGAACAACAACAAAAAAAGAAAAAAAAGGCGCATACCTTCATTGGCTGGTTGGCATATTTCTGCGCGTGTCTTGACATGTGATTAACGGACTGCTCGTCAAATGAGGTCACAAGCCCAATTTCATGAATGAAAATGTTGATCGCGCGCACTCTAGACATCCTTTGCCTCCCACTGCCTTGCTTTTCACTTTCGCATGAATAATGGAGGATATTATTTTGGATATATCGCTCATGTACTGATTTCAGTAATTTCTTACTTCTTTGCTAAAGTTTCAGGAAATTGTGAGTGTCAGATCAAGCTCGTTTATGTTAAAAACATCTGTTAGTGTACGAGTTATGAGATGCCACATGCGAGTATGGAGCGACTGTTGAATATGCATGAGTTTGAAAACTACGCCCGTTTAATAATCGCTTGTTCTGCAATAATACAAAACTGCCCAATCTTGAATATACAAATTATAACGTGGATGTGAAAGGCGACACTTGAGAAATGGTCGGTCAACATATACGTGTATGTTATTATGTGGTTACGATCAGGGATATGCAGGCGGCAAGATGGTCGTGAGCATTATATCAAGCACCATGCACAACTATTTTCGTAAACATCGTGCAATTATCATTGACGGATCCGGAGGGGGAGGGGGGGGCACAGCTGGCCCGTACCCCCCCCCCCCCCCCCCCCCCTCCCCGACGAAAAGAGCTCATGGAAGCATGTGTGAAGCTTTCTTTGGGGCCGTCTTTAGTGCCCTTCCTTTTGGGGAAAGTGCCGAAAAAGACACCTAAAAATGCTACTCACCATTTTTGTTTGCTTGTCACAAAATTTTAGAGTTGGTGTCACACCCCCCCCCCCCCCCCCCCCCCCCCGGTAAATCCTGGATCAGCCCCTGTGCAATTACTACAGTTTAAAAAAAACTTCTATGATCTTTAAATGCAATTAAAAATGATGGAAACCAACATGAAAATAAAACATTAACAATAACAAAGATGGCAATGAAACAACTCGTTCCGTTTTCAAGCCGGTATACATAAGTGGCACCTGTCGGTGTCGGACCTGTATGCGTGGACAGAAAGAAGGACATATCTAAAGTTAAATTACACCAAATGTAATTAATAAACATTAAAATACAGTTGAATACTATCAGCATACATGTACTATTAAGTAACTACAAGCACTTCCAATTGTAAATTCGCGCAATGCATGCACTTCCACGGGTGAATTTGGTCTTCGAATGTATGTTTTATGAAATGAGTGAGTTACCAAGTGCTCCATGTTTGAGTATGAACATATGATTTTTTTTTAATGTAAATATAACTGGATCAATAATGTGCATATCCTGACCAAATGTGTACAAGGTAAAATAAAAATCGTACGTGTACATCGTGAAACTCACTGTCCCGCATGCATGTATCGTTTTGAGTCATTAAACAATGGCGCGCGATCCCGTACATCTTTGCAAAGTTAGCCATTATGACGTCACAATGCTTTTTTTTTTAATAGGGCGTGCGACTTTCGAGAGTTATGCGCGCTTGCAGACTCAGCACACGCATCGGTTATTCACCGAAACTAATTCGGTAAGCCAGCGGTGAGCCATCGGTGAGCCAACGGGAAGCTACATGTAGCGGTGAGCTATCGTTGAGGCACCGAACATCGGGGATCGGGGAGATACTGTTCACCGTTAACCGTTCGTTGTTCGGTGCGGTTAACGGAGCGACACCGATGCCAAAACCTGTAAGCGTAGCGTACCTACTTTCATGAAGACTAAATGAAAATCAAGGTAAAATACAGCGAAATAGATCATCATTTCCTTCCCCCTTTTCATCACAGTCGTAATCATGATATTGCAGTTTTTTACCAGTCGCCAAGAGGTGGCGCTCGTACCCGGAAGTACAGCTGGGTTCGTAGCATTTTAGTACACAAAATCCCATTCATCTTTCTCCGTATTGAAATTGTGCACATTCTGAGCGTGCGATCGACCTCAAACTCAATGCCCTCGTCTAATCGACATGGGCATGCCCGTGCATGACCCGTCGGCAACGAACAAGCGCGCGTTAGCAAGTAAGAAGTATTTCAGTGTCCTTTTGTTTTCATCTATTACTATCTTGAAAATATTCTGTGCTCATACGCATCCTTTCTTTTTGACGAAAACTTGATAGGAGCTCACTTACACGGTGAGCTATACTGTACGGTGTACATCGCGGTGACCGATGTGTGTGCGGCTGGCTCACACACCCGCTTATAACTGCAGCTTCCGATGTAGCGGGAGCCTACGCAGCCAGACTTTGTTTTTACTGTTCCATCCTCGAGAACTTAGCTACCGAAAAGAAATGTTCTCATGTGAATTTTATTGATTCAAATGACATTAAAATATCTTAGAACTAACAATTAAGTGGTAAATTTCTATATTTCATTCTGAATTAGAGGTTTTGGGGGATTATTCACAAGTTCCAACTATGTTACCGAGTAGTCAATGGAAATTTTATTAGTCGTGTAGTGACCCTATCGGGCGAGTACACAGTTAATCGAGTACTCGGAACGGCCCTACTTCATGCATCAACAATTACCTCTGTGACTCCACCCAAATCCAGCTGCACCTCGGCAATGTCGCGCTCAAAGAAGGGTGCCCTCAGCTGATCAATGGACAGACCTAGAAGGGTGGGGTCCAGCGGTCTTGGAATGTCCCCCTTAGTGTGGATATTGATGTTGAGACACTCGCATGTCAGTTTTCCCATGATCTGCAATGTATACAGGAAAACAAAATAATACATTTTGTAGAGGTGTGGTGGTCTAGTCAGTAGTCACCAGACTACAGACCACAAGGTACAGGGTTTTGGATCCCCGCCATGGCACAAATGTCCTTTGGCAAGACAGTAACGTAAATTTGCCACACTCGACCCAGGTTATGTAAAGGGGTACCGGTAGGAAGTAATTCCTTGAATGCTTCAGCACCTTCACCAGGGCAGCTAGACAAGAGATGGGGTGATACTCAAAAGCACTTTGGAAGCGCATCTATAGAGACATTGATAAATATGTGATATGCGTAATTTGATAACGTATTCAAGTCTAAAAAGGTCAAAAAAACTTCACAGCTTTTCTGTGTTGGACTTACCTGCTGAGCGTACATGAACGAATATGTATCGGGCAAGGGGGGGGGGGGGTTGGGGGTCAGGCTAACTCAGCACTAGGGCGAACTCGGCACTGCGCGTTGACTATGTTTCAAGAGTTAAGTCCACATTACGCACCGTACCATTTTTTAGCCTTAAATTTCATGTTAATATAATTTTATTTCTTGAAATTTTCAAAATTACTTCTTTGCTAATCATTTTACACATTGATATCAAATAATTTGATTTATAAGTGTTTTGAAATGTGTAAATAATGTGAAATTCAACACAAGTATTTGCGATCAATTCAACTCTCTGGGCTCTCTGCCAAGGCCAAGTTCGCCCTGGTGCCGAGTAAGCCCAGATCCACATCGGGCAATGTCTGGGACTAGTCTAAATTCAGTCACTTATATAAACTTCATACTAATCTTTACAAAAATAAATAGGAATAAGATTTTATTTAAAATTGACAGCATGAACCACGAAATAATGCAATGTTATTTTATTTCATGATTTATTTTATTTTTAATGTAAAAAATCAACGTTTGTGGAGCTAAATCAAAATATGATAGCAGATGGAAGAATTTGAAAATGCAAAAACGCTTGTGGAAAAAAAAAACACCGATCTAACGTTCGACTGTACGGTACTTGGACATATCGTCGCAGCGCAGCAGCTTCAAAAAATAGGACGGATCATTAGCTGAAAGTAAGTAGAAATTTTGAATTTGTAAGACCCCATAGGTAAATTTTAAATTAGATTCAAGTCTAGATCTACATGTTTGTATTTTCAGTGGATTGTGGATCTTTGTATCATGAGTCGAGGTCTACATGCATTTGCGATTTAAATAATCTACAGAAAAATGGAGACAAAACATGCAATCCATACATACATGTACTAGATGGAGTAACTTCCCCCTTGTTCCGGATACATGTATACGGTACAGTCGTACCGTCTGTCTATGGAGAAGGTTGAAAAAAGGTCAGTCTTAATAAATGATTCCCCAGGCATAACAGAATGTGCTGTACACGAATAGAGTACAAGGCAGTACAACGCTGAGCTGTTCTGATGGCAACGCGGCATGCTAAATTCAGTTGTGCCAATATCTTGCACGCAGTAGATCTATACGCGTGCAAGATATTAGCTGCATGTGAACGGTAAGTAAATCCACACCGTTGCCGCCATAAATTGTAATTTTTTTCACATTTTTCATGATCATGATGATCGGATTATTGAAGTGGTCAGAAGAGCGGAAAGAGGAGGATTTTAGGCTTTTAGCAAACTCCAAAATAAGGGAGATCGCCTCCCGTGTATACTGTATGGCTTGATGCTCAAAGATCATATTTCATAAACATCAAGCCCGTATTGCTAGGTTATCTACAATAACCTTGTATATGTGTGAATGGGTCAGCCTCAGTGACTCAGTGACAGTGTCAGTCACGTTAAAGAGAAATCCAACCTTAATAGCAAGTTGCTTTGAAAGAAAGAGGAAAAATCAGAGAAGTAGATTGGTGAAAGTTTGAACAAAATCGGACAAGCAATAAGCAAGTTATGAATTTTTGAAAGTCGTAATCACTATACATGTACATATGGGAATTTCAAATTGGCCGAATAGGTAATGTCACTGTGGCTCTGTGGACAACTCCCCCATTCGCTCCAACACACAAAATGACTAAAATGTCCCTTTTTTCAAAATGTATTACTCAGTAGGATCTTTTTCTTTCATGAGGATTTATAACTATATGCTATCTCCATTATATTTTGAGTACTGCCATGAGGGTAAAAGCGCCTCGAAGAAAACCGCAAATTAATATTTTTGTGTACAACAAACAGGAGAGTTGTCCACAAAAATGTCATAATTGACTCACCAAATTGCCAATTTGAGATTCGCATAGATGTAGTGATCTCATTTTTCAAACATCCATAACTTTCTTAGTCCTTGTCCAATTTCTTTCAAACTTCACCATCCTGTTTTTATCATTTTTCTGCTTTCATACAAATCATCCTATTACCAAGGTTGGATTACCCTTTAAATCTGATTTTATGACTAGAATGCCCAAGTCTGCGCACACGTAAAACTGCACGATTCTGATAAAACAAAACACGCAACATAAACTTTTCATAATCATAGCAATCAGTATTCATGCCAAAAAAAGAGTCAAACTGATGAAAAAAGGACTTATTTCAGATATTTTATTCACAATCCTCAAAATGATGTCTTTCACTTCAAAACTCCGAACTGCATGTAAAATAAATGAGTGCGTAGACATGGGCACCATTGTTTTTTTAACGTTGAAATGACACGGCCACCGTTTGTTAAAATGGTATTGTTCTTGCTCTAATTTTGATGAGATATTTTGCAAACTTACTCTTTAGAATATCAGGAATGATAGAAAATTAAGCATTAGAGGAATATTGGAGAAATTCTTGTTCATTTTCAGGTCAAATCTTTGGTGCGCAGACATTGCATAGGGCTCCCCATCATACTTTTCTTGTGAGTCGTGTTTCTCACTCTCAACTTGACTCAAGTCTCAATCTCGTCTCAGCCAGGCCCACTCAGTACTCACTACTCACTGTCTGACTGTGACTGTCTTTGTGAATGTGCTTATCATTTAGTCTTGAACATTTGTCATTGTCAGATCGCTCTCAGCTCAATTCTCATTCACTCTCTCTGTCTCACTCAAACTCAAGTCAAGTAACAGTAACATTCTGTCTAGCTCTAGAGAGAACTGTCTACAAACATGACAAATGGCATGTACAGCCATACTATTTAAGTTCAGTAGTTCCATTCAATTGTATAAACTTCAAAGTGGAGACCGGAAATCTACAGGAGAAATCCTTTATTCCGTACCTGATGTGATGTGATGAAATACAATCATCATGATCATGATGATGATGTCATGTTCTTACTCTTAGTTGGTCAGTCTACAAATCCAATCCTATACCTAGCTTCATAATAAGGAGACCAAGTAACATGAATCCTTACCTTTTCAGCTTATTTCAGAGTTAACTTGATCTACATTAATTCTTTGTCAACAATTCGTCCTGGCTTCTACCAAATCGTCATCATCATAATGCGCTCAGCATATATGCAAGGTAGCTAGATATGTATATCCCGCGAGCTCCAAATTGCAAATACATATACATCTCAGCTGACAGAGTACTAGAGACTTCGACCCCAGTATTTACGCCCGTTTATGTTACACATTTCCATTTTTCCCCAGGGTGTCAAAAGCTACCGTGAGCTGAGGTTCTGAAAAAATGTTGATAAGGATATTCAATTATATATTTTTATCAAACATTTATTCATGAAACTGATCAACGAATACGATACTTTTGAGCATCGTTAGCAAAAATAACAAGTGTTTTCACTCAGCATTATTTGGGGCAAAATAATTTACATCCGAAAATTCTTATGGCGAGATGTCTATGCTCCCCTTAGCGGGCATGTGAAACTCAAGTGTATTCACGTAATTCTGCGGTGCAATCATGTGATGTAGACGGGACTCGTTTCTCATACAAATGAACGGCGCCAAACGCCGTTGAATGAACAGTAAATGCATACCAAAAGTATTGGCTACAATCTTGTATTTTCGTCATTTTCTTGGCCAGGAAATTTTGGAAGCGAAACTGAGCTGCGCACCTGTGCCAAACAATTCAGTCCCTGGGATTCCAGGTTTATAGCATGACAAGTTTCCTTGACCCAATTAAAATGAGCCGGTCCATTCTCTGTCATTCTCTGTGAAAACATGCAACAACAACAAAAAAAGGGTATAGGCCTACAATCTGTCATTAATGATCATAAAACATGTAAAACGTCCATGCTCAGACTCAAGTTGGGTCATTGTTATAATGGTTGAATCAGTTACATTTCCCTGGTTGAATCAGGGAGGTGGAAGAGCCTTATACCATTCATAATTGAGTCTTTGAGACACACACATTAAAACGCTGAAATTGGAAATGGAAAATGAAATATTCTGCAAACATGATGACATACGCGTATCTCAGTCATTATTTTATAAATTTTTTTTTATTTATTTTTTTTATTTTTTTTTTTTTTACGCACAGCATAATACCTTTTGAAATTAACTCCGTATATAGACACGGTCGACTTGAACTTTTGAACTTTTAAACTTTTGAACTTTATTGAAAGAAAACACCTTTTGGCCCTAGGGGGGCATATAAAGGCTCAACATAAACAATATAAGAAGAACATATTATAAAATGTCAATAATCATCAACAAAGCAACGAGTGAAATTACAGTACATTATAGTTTAAATAATCTGCATCTGGGCAAGAATCGCAAGTACATGTACATGCTATCAAATACTGTAGTTTAGATATACTTTTAAATGTCTTTGGTCCCCCAAAGGGGGAATATTGGATTTGAACATACGTAATAAAACCTGTGTACTAGAAACAGTTTAGCATACATGTAAACAGTTAAAGATATAAACTGTAATAGTAATATAAACTGTAATAGTACGTCTTTCCTGCTGATCAGTAGGTCGGTTTTTAATCTAGTATTCTCTTCGGGGCAGGGGCACAAATTTGAAAAATCTCTGAAGAAGAACAAATAATCTGTTATCATTTTCAGGTGCCATTTGGCCCGGTCCGCCACCATGATACCACTGAATATCCGTTCAGATCAAAGATCCACCTCCACTCATTCTACATCTCTCCCAGGGGGCACTCGACCCCAAAAGTGGTAGGTATGTGCCACTGGCAAGACAAAAAAGGGGTGGCTTCGGAACTAGCGTAACATGAAAGGACAGTGGTCTTCAGAACCGTACTAAGTTTGGAAAAAGGGGGTCTTTGGAACTGAATAAAAACATAATATGATGCTACGGAACTGGTTGTTATTGAAATAATATGGATCATCGGAACTATGTTTTTGTTTGTTTTGCTTTGTTTTTATGTTCATTCATTTATTTCAGGGGCGGCGCCAGGGTATTTTGATAGGAGGGGCAAGACGACCTAAAGATGACGTCATATTTTTTCTCCATTAAATAACAGGGGTAATATAGAGTTATTTAAGAACTCTCTTTTTAATACTCCTCTTTCTTCTTTCTTCCCTTTTCTTCCCTTTTCTTCCCCCTTTTCTTCCTTTTTCTTCTTTTTTTTCTTTTTTCACTACTTGAAAAATCATAGGGGGGCGGTCGCCCCCTCTGCCCCCCTATAGCGCCGCCCCTGATTTATTTATTGGGGGCGGTGGCGGGGTGAAAACTGCATGCCTTGGAACTATAGTTTAATTTTCAAGGGGGAAATGGAAAGGCCGGAACGACGGAATAAAAAAAAAAGCGATGATTTAGAACGGAAATGTAAAAATGGGGGTCTTCTCTGTTGCACATACACACCGCAGTGACCGCACACTAGCCTATATACTGAGTGCCCCCCCCCCCCCACCCCGGGGGGTATCTCTCTACGCCTAAAACCAAACTTTAGCCCTTTTCCCCTAAATCGATGTACTCTCTCTCTCTCTCTCTCTCTCTCTCTCTCTCTCTCCCTCTCTCTTTCCTCCACTCCCCTCCGATCCCTATGCCCATCCGATCCCCTCCATGTGGCCGCGCCGTTGATAGACCATGGGATGGACTAGCCAATCACATTGCGTGACGTCACAATTAAGCTGGCGCATTGCGTAAACTTTCATCCAATCATGCAGCCTGCAGCCTACCATCACCATGGGTTAGCCATTTGGGTTTTTTTACATTATTTTCATACAAAAGCTAATGCTTCATCGCTATTTTTATTACCCTCGCATTCAGATGTATTATAATACACATCTTGTTTGGTTTGTTTCACGAGGAAAAATCTTCTGTGAGAAGGCAGTGATTCTTTATTATTTTGGAAATGCCGTGACCAAATTAGGTTTTACATCATGTTGCTGTTTTCTATATAGCTAGGTAAAGGAACACAACAATGTCTTGTTTCATCATTCATGCATCTAGGGGGTGTCAGCTTTTAATGTAAATTGATATTGTAACTCCACCGACAAGTCTTTTTATTTCTTCACTGGACGTACGAAAAGGCTGAATTTACGTGAATACGTTACAGTGCTCTTTGCTATTTACAGCATCTGTTGATGATGACGATCGTCCCGTTGGACTGATTGTGATATAGCTGAAGATATCAAATTGGTACGTCTTTGAAAAAATCGGCGTTGATACTGTTGAAAGCCAGTGTATCTCGGGTATCAATATCACACAGCCATAACAAGTGAATAATCGAATTGTGAAGGAATTCGTATTGTAAATTGGACAATTCATTATAGCGCATAATTATATTAGAAAGGGCAATCGACCTTTTTTCTTTTCTTTTTTTTTTTTTTTTTTTTTAATTCTTGACATTTTATTGGAAAAAAGATAATTGTTCCTTGTCATGCTTATAAGATTTGATTTTACATATTTATCAATTTTTATTTTAACAGTCCCATTTGGAGAAAAAAAACTACCGTTCTTCCTGGGGGCCCTGTATTAAAATCAACATAATTACATTCAAATGAAAAATACATAAAACATATAATACAAAATTACTCTCTCTCTATTTTTTTCTTTCTTTCTTTCTTTATTTCCTATTTTAAATTCAGTTCCATCTTACAAGTGTCAACGTTCACGCTAACTTAATTTTGCATTTTAAAAAACTCCAAAGCGTCGTTCCTTATTCATACCTCCATGACTTGGGTGCCCCAACCGATGGCTATTATGACGACAGTTTGAATGAGGTGTCTACTCTTAAAGGGCACCGCACACCTCACGATCGGTCTACGATCCGATTTGTAAAATGAATCGCTATGGCATTAAAAATTGGCATTTAAACAAATGATTCAGGTTCTGAAAAGTAATATGAATGCTAAACATAAGGTTTGGGTGAGCTGTCAGCTTTCGAATAAAGGCAAAATATCGTAGGCAGTCGTACGATTTTTGTGACGTCACTACGACTCGGAGCCGATTTGGCCATTCCACCAACTATAGAAAACTCGGCAAAGGCCGTATATTGTCGATTTTACTATCTGTATGACTATTTAGACCCTCAATCAAAAATATTTTTCGTTTTTAAATGATTTGTCAAAATGATATTACATTTTCTTCTGAAATCGGATCGCAGACCGATCGTAAGGTGTGCGGTGGCCTTAATGTAAGAGCACAGGTCTGGAGTGGAAATCCATTTTTGTTTATCTCAAAATAATCCAAAAGTAGTGGAATCCACTCTCAAAAGAGAATAATCCAACCACTATTTTCAAGAGTGGATTCCACTCTACTTTGGAGTGGATTCAACACTAAGTGATCCCTAATTATGACTCCTATACTTATGGCACTTCCCTCACTAAGTAGTGTTGTCTCTGATTTGTCCACTATTCGACAAGCACAACGATGATGACGATAAACTTTGAGTTTTCAAATTGTTCGATGAAAGCACCCCCCCCCCCGGGGGGGGGGGGGGCATGTCTCATTGAGATCTGTACATCATCCGCGTAACTTATACTTTCTGAAAAGCACCCTAAACGGGGATTGCAGTATAGGAGTCGGGTAGGAGTAGTTTTGTTACCCTAAACAGGGAAACCCGTCTAACAGCTCTGATTTTTATACCCCTTTCCGCAGATCTTCTTCTTATCACCTCTGAATTTCATACCGTTTTTCTTGATTTTTGCTGTTTTTGATACCCTAAACGCGTAACCCGGGTTACGCGCCTAATGCTGAAAAAATACCCTTTTTATCCGTTTTCGTGTACGCGGATGATATAGGCCTATAGGTCTCAATGAGACATGCCCCCCGGGTGAAAGCAGGAGCAGAATTTTGTTTGTTTGTTTATTTTATGTTTTGATTTGTTTTATTTCTTTTTTTTTTTTTTTGTTATTTTTATTTTGGGTTTTGGACTTGTCATTTTCTCTATAGCTCTGTGGTCGATAAACATGTTGCTGATTATCTAACGCAATTTAGCTCATGACATAATAATGCTGGAGCAATAATTTCTGAGTGAAATCGTTTGGTTTGCGGTCATCAGTGAATATTGAATGAGAATGACAATGATTCATTTGTTTGTACAATTCGTATTTGGTCACTGTTGCATTGTGGTCAGGGTATATATACGATTATTTTGTCCTCTGTTATTTTATTTTTTCATTATGTTTTTATTGATTAATATAATAGGATTACAGAATCATCAGAACATGATTAATTGTGTTTTTCGTTGTTTTTTATTGTCCTCTGTTATTGATAAGAGCCAGTGGCGTACTCAGGATTTTTTTAAAAGGGGGTGTTTTTTACTCCAAAATTATTTGACAAGCAAGCAAGCAAGCAACAACAACAACAACAACATCAACAACAACAACAACAAAAATGGTTATCAGCAATTCTAAAGGGGGTGTGTTAACATCAAATAACACCAAAAGGGGGATGTTTGAATTGAACACCCTAAACACCCCCTCCCCTCGATATATACGCGCATGATAAGAGCTTACAATATACAAAATTCTATTAATTTTCAGCAGCATGCTTAATGGATGAAGCAAAATAGGTGTGTGTGTGTGTGTGTGTGTAATTGGGTTTTTACAGACGTGTATCAATCAGATATGATTATTTACGTCTGGGGACCGACCTTTAACGTCACCATCCGAAAGACGTGACTCAGTTTCGAACCTGGGTCCGCTGAATCAGTTTATAACTTCCACTGTTAGCTGGATTACAGGCGCACGCCACAACGCGCAGGGGATCGGAACATAGTGATTCTTTTCAACAGAGGGCGCTAGATCCAAAGCAACTGCAGAGGGCTCTGCATCTGAGCAACTGAAGGCCGTGCATGCCGCACGCCTGTAAAATTATCCAGTCATTTTCGGTAGTATGTTATTGTTGAAAAAATTGATTTAAAATCAATGATACATATTTGAGCACTTTTTCATAAAAAATTATGTGCCTATAGAGGGATAGTTATTGGTTTAGATCAGTCCAATGAGAGAGCAGGAGTTGGTCCCAGTGGAATTTTATGGAGACTTTATTAGCAGCACAAGAAACCTCATAACATGCACTGTAGAGCTTAGAGCAGCTCCTGTAGAGAGAGAGGGAAAAAAACGCTGAAAAATACCCCTTCATATTTTTAGGAAGTCAAGGAAATTGTATTAACTAGACACAAGTTTGAATGGTGCCATTGGTAGCACTTATTTTTCATGATTTTTTTTTTCTTTTTTTGTGAAATTTCTCACTTTTGATACATGAGCCTATATGCATGGGGAAATAATTACAGGTGTATGTGCGGCCTAGACTTATACCTCTGATCAGTTATAACAATTCGAATTGTTTGAAACCAGAAAGATCGGGAAATTGTCTGGTGAGGGCATTAAACTTGAGAGATTGGACAAACATAATGAAAGTCTGAAAGCTATATCATCATATAGCTAGGCCCATGTCATCAATTTTCTCTCGTGGCTTCATGAAACAATTTTGACAAAAATATTTTTAAAAATAACTTGCTCAGCATTAAAACAAAACAAACATAATATTTATTTTGTGCATGTGTTTGACTAAATTACTCTTTTCCGACAGTGTATCACAGTTGAATGATTAATCTGTTTGCTAACTTTCTGTTGTACAAGCCCGGTTGTGCTTTTTTGATGTTGGAGGTATCCTTTCGGTTCCATGACATTTGCTCCTGCGACAATTGCTCCGGTCTAACTTTGCCATGTTAATCCTAGACCTAAACCTAACCCTAACCCTAACCCTAACCCTAATCTCCACATTGTCCTTAACAAAAAACCAAATCATGTCCTTGACCTTAACCTTTGACCTTTCGAGATATGGACGGAGGAGCAAATGTCGTGTCACCATCCTTTCATCTATTGTTTTTGCCGATTCTGTGCAACAATAGTTGTTAGTTTCTGTACTATTTATAATCATGCTCATGCATGTGTTTTTATACAATGTCAGCATGATGGATGATATATAAAGTTGAATTGAAGTGAAAGTGAAAATTTTGCCATTTGAAAGGATAAAAGGTATATATACAGTTCACACTAAGTTAACAAAAAAGTCATTTGTAACTTCATGTTGTTTGAACGGTATAGTTACATACCGAGACATAATTATAAACATTCATTCAACAGAAACAAATTAAGTTTTAAAAAAATAGCCACATTGTATGGAAAATAATGTACTCAACTTCAATGATGTGAAAAGAAAAATGAGTATTTCAAGTTCATTGTTCTTAATTCTCTGTCTCATAATTAACCACATAATCATGTAATTCTCTTTGTGTATGCATGCCTATTTTACCCTATACTGGGGGATACGAGGGGAGGGGTACTATAGCCTACCTACCTTAAAGGCCAAGTCCACACTAATATCAAGTTGATTTGAATGAATAGAGTAAAATTTAACAAGCATAACTGTGAAAATTTCACTGAAATCGGATGTAAAATAAGAAAGTTACGGCATTTTGAAGTTTTGCATTATATCATGAAACAAATATATGCATAACATGGGCGGTATGCAAATATTTCAATTTTTATGGATGTGTTAATAAAGAATCTCTCCCTTGTATCAAAATAAGGTACAATAATGATGATTTTTATATTTTTGGAATGTACATCCATAGCTCTTCCTTGGTCCTTGCATGGGCTTCAAGGGGGAAAATTTACCCCAATACTTAGGGGCCGTCTGACACCCCATCCCGACGGAAAGTTTTGTCAGTTTTGTGTTTTTGTGTGTGTGTGTGTGTGTGTGTGTGTGTGTGTGTGTGTGCGCGCATGTGCTTGTGTATGTGCGGGCGTGGGTGTGTGTGTGTGTGTGTGTGTGTGTGTGTGTGTGTGTGTGTGACAAAGTTCGGTGCATGGGGGAGATGGGGTGAAATCGACACGATTTTCGGGCTTCTTTTGGGGGCTCTGGGGGCTAAACCCGACCGCTACTGTCAGACTGACAACCTTTTTGTCAATGACTTAGATGGTCTAAGCAACTTTAAGGGGTCAAATCTTATGGGTAAAATGTGGTGACTGTTTCGGGACAGGCTCCCATACTACAAGGCGTCAAACTAACTTTCCGCCTAAAAAATGTGCTATATGAGCCGTTATCTTTCTCTCAAATTTGCTCAAACGTTTGCACACCCCCCCCCCCGGCCCCCTCTGGGGAGCACGCCAGCTCATCAGCGATTTCGCACACTCATAACCGCCCCCTTAAAATTTAATCCTATAGCTACCCGGAGGGGGGGGGGGGGGGGCGCATTTGTACAAATTTGAGCACAGTGTCCTTTAAAGGGCGACCAACCTAAGTTTGTAAAATTCTGATTTGTGTGAAAGGAGAAGAGTATAAGAGAAACAGGATGGTGAAAGTTTGAAAGAAATCGGACAAAGAATAAGAAAGTTATGAATATTTGAAAAATGAGATCACTACATCTATATAAGAATCCCAACATCTATATAAGAATCCCAAATTGGCAATTTGGTGAAACGATTGTGACGTATTCACGGCACTGAACACTATGACATAGAGTTCAGTGATTCACGGTCAACTCTCCCCGATTTGTCGATCGGGAAGGGGGTGTCAGATCCCCTGAAATGAAAACCCCAAAGTGCCCTTTGACAACGTTTTGCCCCCCCCCCCCCCATGCTCTGTATGTAAAGAAAACCTTCTGACTATGATAACTCAAAAGTGTTTTATTCAATTCAATTATAACTTTCATGAAATAATTTTGAGTAAAATAATCTTCTTGCGGTGCAGTTTGGTGCTAATTTGTCTTTTGATTTATAAATAATAATTATCAAATTGTGAAAAATGTATTGTTTTCTCAAAAGTAGCCAACAAAATAATTATTGTCAAATTTTAAGAGAAAGATAACGGCTCGTAGCAGCTTTTTTAGGCAGAAAGTTAGTTCGACGCCCTGACTGCTTTTCACTTATTTGGACGCAGTACTGCACTGTATGTAACAGGGGGAGGGGGAGGGGGGGGGGGGGGGCGCAGGGAGGGGGGGGGGGGGTTTCACCCTTCCCGCGCGAGGGGCAAAAGCTCTGACGTTTGAGCAAATTTGAGAGAAAGATAACAGCCGCAGCAGCTTTTTTTAGGCGGAAAGTTAGTTCGACGGCCTGACTGCTTTTCAATTATTTGGACGCAATATACTGTATGTATAACAGGGGTGGGCGCAGGGGGGGGGGGGGGAGTTTCACCCTTCCCGCGCGAAGCACGAAAACTGTGACGTTTTAGCAAATTTTGAGAGACTACGGCCCGTATAGCACCCTTTTAGGCTTTTTTCTCTCACCCCCCCCCCTCATTTTTTCGCTCTCGCTTTTTATTTTTTATTTCTTGGCCTTTTTTTTTTAGTTGGGGGGGACCACCCCACTGCCCCACCGCCCTTAGCTACGGCCTCCCACCCCCTCCTGGCGCACCTTTCTTTTTCTTTTTTTCGATTTGGACTTAAACCTTTTCATGGTTTCTGAAATATAAGAAAATCTCAGTTGATCACAATGCCCCCTTTCTATATTTAGGTTCATTGGGATTGTTGGCTCAGCAAATAAACTCGACGCTGCGTCAATGAAAAAATTTCAACAATCAAGTTAAGTGCAACCATGGTGTAACGGCAAAGTTTGATTGTGTTGGATAAAGTGTGTAATTTGTGGCTGAGAAATTGGGTGTGGAGCCTGTACCGGCTTGGGGATCTTTGAACGGGGGAGGCACTCTTCAATATGTGTGCTATGGGGCGGGGGTCTTCGAGGGAGCTGTGCTTTTGTGGACATAACTTAATCATGGTGGTTCTCTCTTTTATAATATGTCCTTTTATGAAATGTTCTTGTCACTTTTCCCCCCTATTTACAATAACTTCTAATTATTTGCATGGGCCGCGGAACCGGGGGGGGGGGGGGGGAGGCTGCAGCCCCCACTTTTTTAGTAGACACGTAAGAAAAAATATCGGAAAAAGGGCTTGAAAATTGTCATTAATGAGTGAAATCAGATCAGCCCCCCACTTTCAAAAATGCTCCGCGGCCCCTGATTTGTAAATTTTGTGATTCTATTTGATTATGAAACAATTATATAATATTGACTGGCCTTGAGGGGGATATCAGAATATGTTGCCCGCAACAGAATCATATTACCCCGAGTCGAAGACGAGGGCAATATGGTTCTTTTAAGGGCAACATTTTCGATATTCCTCGGAAGTAGAGCCAGTCAGTATTATTATTATTACCTATATCATGTATATGCCTATTTTAAAGCAATGGCAGACACGTCTGTTTGCCTGTTAGTCCCTCTGATTTCAGGTTATTCATGCAGGTATTTAATCTGGGCCAAGCAATTGTGACGTAAATTGTTACCGCGCGTATCCATTGTTTAAGCCATGGTTTAAGCCTATACACTTCAACGAGTACACAATACTGCGCACTGACGTTGACAAGAAAAGGTGGACGTTAATCGGGCTCAATGTTGACCGCACTTTTTGTACACAAAGTGAATGGTGAAACCCGGAAGAGGGAAAATATCAGGGAATGATGACCGCTCAGAACTAGGTAATTTGCGGACCGCGCAAAATATGGATTTTAATTGCACCGTAAAAATACCCCCATATAGGTAATAATAAAACATATATGAGTAAGCGCTCATAATGCCTGGTCATAATGACCTCCTTATTGAGGAAATGGTCTTTTTTAAAGTCAATCCATTACTCATCCATATCACATTGTGAATTAGGCCATGTTTATGAGAAAGTAATGATAAAATTGCTTCTCTTTTAAAATTAAATCTAATCAATGGAAAATGGTTCCGTCTATGTATCGCTCAATCGTCAATACAAATATGCACACACATACGTATTCAAATAAACCGTGTCTCCGTCACAGAATAATCACAACCACGGTTGGGAGGTTTCCCCAATGATGTCTGGTAAAAGGAGGTGTCGTCTCCATAATGAGGCTTTGTGCGATTTGATTGGCTGTTATTATGGGGGCTCGCCTCTTACGTCACAATTGCTTGTCTGCGCTGTTCATTATATTTGGCGGGTTGAATTCATTCAGCGAAGGAGACGAAGTCATGATGATTTGGGTGCTCATGTTGATAACTTTAGTTGATTTAAACAAAAAAAGAATAAATGCTCAACTTCCATTCTTTTCTTTCCAATATCAGGCAGACAAAGTAGGCATATGTCATGCTCTAGCCCTAGCTCTCAATCGATTTGCTTTCCATCCTCTCTATTCTCTCTCCCTCTCTCTCTCTTTCCCTTTGAATTCCTCTTTTGTACATTTCTGAAACATTATAGACACAGTGGAAATGTACTGTGTGAATTAGAGTATACTGCGGGTTAAATCTTTCAAACAATGCAGTTTTTTCATCACTATAATCAGTCAACCAAAATAAGCTGCCTTTTTAAATCAATGAATTCACTCAAGCGCATAATGACACATCGCTCTATAAAATAATGAGGGACCTGCATTACACCATGGACCTAGTAATAGTCCATAATTATACACAACATGTACTCTACATATTACTAGTATATTCCTAAGACTTTACTTAGGAGTTTGAAAGATTATTCATAATGGTTTTCATTGCTATTCCCACTGTATTATATTTCATGTTTTTCTGTTATAAAATGCGTTTCGTATCTCTCATTGAAAAGGTGCTTTTTAAGTGAAATGTATTCGGACGGTACGTATAGTATTGTAGTATTTTGCAGACTATTTTGTAATATAGCACGCAATGGAAATAACTATACATGTAGATCTATAGACAAATGATGAAAATATTTAAATAAACACCTGAGCAATTAGACATACCAGGGAGATGGGAGTTTTCCCTGGACATACACCTCCGCATGTTTTTTTGTTTTTTTTAATTATTATTGTGCACTCATTTTTCAAGAATATATTTTCCCCATATCGAAATTCTGCTCTGTGATCACATGTTCACTGAAACTACATGTATTGCGTCACACCAAGGAGTTATCACAGTCACAAGTACACACACAGCTATATGTACAGTGCAGCTAGCTCGGGGAGATAGAGCTAGAGATTCACACGCAAGTTAAACACACGACGTCGACGCGTCAGCTAGCTACACACGTACACACACTTAATTTCGTTATCCAGCGCTAGCTCGTGCGATTTCATTACGTCAACAACTTAGAGACCTACAATATCCAGAGGTTTATCACTGAAAATGGCCTTTTCCAGCGTGATTAAATCTATTGGAAAATCTGGCAGACAGGTATGTATTATGTCGATGATGATTACGAGATAAATGTGATATTTAGAGAGTTGTTTAACGTTGATGAAAGTGATCAAATGCAAAGACCGGCAAATAATGCCTTGGAAAGTTACCGGCGCGGCATCATGCCGGTGACACTGAAACCGGCTACTACGCAGCTGAGATCGAGATGACGGGGTCGGGCTAACTGAATATTAAACGCGAGATGACAAGATCGAAATTATTGTTGTTTTGTACTACACAATGATCATCCGATCGTCATATCTTCTGACATTTCTGTTCTCAGGTTCTTGCTCCTGTTTTGCTAAATTCATCTTAATTATATCTACATTTGTTTATTATAATTTACATGAATATTATACAAATGTTGACTGCTTTGAGTTTGAGTACATTGGATGAGTGGTTGAAACTCACTCATAGCCTAGGCCCTTGCCTATGAATATGTGGGACTGTGTCCAACATTCACTGTTGCAGCAGTCAAAAAAAGACAACAACATTTTCTTAAATTTGCTAGATTACCTGATTCAGGGACTCTTCAACTCTTACTGTGCCACAAATTTGGGGATTCAGAATTGAAAGTGAAATTTTAAATAATTATTTTCCTCTCCTGTATGAATGATCTAGCCTGGAAAAGGGCCTGCTGATACACACAATAGCTATTGAAGCCTATTCACCCATAAAAGAGCTAGTCTGAGTACAAGGTTATCTTCAGATAAGCTTGTACATGTATAAGTGGTTGAAACTATGGCCCGAGCCGAGGGCGAGGTGAGCTCGCAACTGTGCTATGGCTATGCCCCGAGATGACAGTAGTCGAGGGGCATAGCACAGTTGCAAGATCACCAAGGGCCATCATGGCCATGGTTTTAACTGTGATGCGAAAAAGAAGCAGTCAACATTTGTTTTATATTCTGCAATCCTTCGTTAGCTCAGAAATTCATTTCAAAGACAGATGAAATACGGGTACCGTAAAGTAATTCTCATCGATCGCTCTTTCGAAACTTTGTTCTGTATGTCTTGTCTTGTCTTGGTTGAGTCGGCATATATGCAGGCTAACTTAGCTGTACTCCGCCAACTTTGTTAGAGTAGCTAGGGGGCTGTGATCGCCAAGCAAGCAGGTTGCTACTTACTGGGCTTTTCGTTTATTTAGTTGCATTGATTTGAATGAGTCCAATGATTTAATGACATGGTGTCAATGTTTAGTTCGTTCCAGTCCTCTATTGTGCACGGGAAGAAATTGAACTTGTGGGCGTCGCGTTTGATGAGCTGATGCTGAAGTTTGATATTGTTCCCTCGCGTTGGTCGGTTGGTGAGTTGAATGAAGACCTCAGGGTTGATGTCAGCAAGGCCTCTTATGATTTGGAACATTAGACAAAGTCTGACATATTTTCTTCAGTCTTCTAGGGACTCCCATGCATTTTAAGGTCTGCAACATTAGATTTTGGGATACATAGGTCAAAGGTCATCAAGGTCAATTCTGAAATTGCAGGTTTTAGCCTTAACGTGATATCTCAAGAACCATTTGATCCATTAACTTCAAACTTGTACATGTACACTGTAACTAGTATGCATCTTGCATCACCATAATGAGACGAACTGATTAGATTTTTGTTCACGTAGGTCAAAGGTGACAGGTCATAAAGGTCATTATACAGGTATATGTGAAATTAATGTTTTTTTACCTTTGTTATCACCATATCTCAATTGTTTTGTATTCATGACTAGGAGGAGATAAAGTGATCAGACTTGGGTTATAAGGTGTAAGGTCAAATATCAAAGAAGTCGATTAACATACAGTACATGTACATGTACATGTAATTAGAGGCTTTTTATTCTGGTTATCACAATATTTCAAGAACAGTTTGAGCCATCAACTGATCTTTAAAAAATTTTTTTTTTTACTATACATGTACATGTAGTACAACCCAAAGTCCAAAATTGGTCTAAACCATTTGCCCATCAGATCAGGGCAACCAAATGTTTTTCTTAGCATTGACCCTTGGGTAAATTTGACTTGTAGGAAAAAAAAATTACTAAAGTTGCCACTTAGAAAATCTCAAATCCTCCACCGGAAGTTGTAATAGAATAAGCTTCCATGAGGAGGGCCTCCACATACTGTACAGTGTACACTGTACCTAAGTTGTGACAGATCTAACCACATACATGTACTAAAAGTGGATATTTATGTACACACTGTATGCACTGCCGCGGAGGTTTCCCGCTATCTGAATATGAAGGATGACTGCATAACAATGAGGATGTGGTTGAAAAAAGGTGACAATACAATAGTAAAAACCCTGCGGGGCTGTGTGTACAGTGAACTTGTCGCATTGAGGAAGCCTGGACTTTTATTGTACTTTTTAAATCTATGGATTTTCGGTAACTCGGCATTGTCAGAATAGACAGGTTTACTAAGTTAATTCAAATTTATGGATGTTGCTTTCCGGAGGACCTAGTGACCAGGTATTCCACCAACCTATTATTAATAAATGGACTACAATACTAGGAATCCAGTTTGCATACATTACATGTACTTGTTGCTATGTCGGGCAAGCATCGGGCAAGCTTTCAGGTTGTCAAGAACAACCTTTGTTTAAAAAGCATGCATAAAATTTGAATATATATGTTAGTAAACCGGCCTATTCAGCTTCCTCTGTCAGTTCATTTAAGAGGATGTTTAAACAAAGTTGTTATTTATGAATAACTCAGCCTAACATACACTCAATGCTTATTCTGTAATATTAGTATGATTTGTGCACATATTTGCGACTGAATCAATATTTTCATAATTGGCATTACAGTTGAGCTAGTTTACTGATATTTGTTTATTTTTCAAATGAGTATTCGTTTGCGCCACATCTATTTTTGCTTTGTTTGCACTCTCTAATTTTACTGAGGATTTTTATTTTGAACTATTCTGTATATATGTTATGCATTTTGATGTAAATATGTTTATTATTATTCAGGGCCCCATGGAAGACCACTACTTAATGGTGAATGGGCTACCCTGACAAAAGATCAGAAATAAATAAATCAATAAATAAATAAATTGCAGGGCTGAGTTAGCCCCCTATAAGAGCTTGAATCAATTGCAAATCTCTGTGTGAACTTTTCATTGAGTTCGGTTTTTTGAACACTTATTTCAAGATGCAGAATAGAACAAGACATTGTGATAACAATTTCATGGCATGAAATCCTAAAAGAATATCAAATTAAGGGCTATTTAGAAGTTCAGTGCGTACATGTGTACATGTACATTAGCTTGCACTTCACTTCTTGAAACCGGATCTCTGTGTGATGCTGAGTTAGGCAGAACTTTAGCCAACTCCAAACATGTGTACATGTACGTGTTTGTATGATGCAAGATTTAGGGAATCAAATTAAAGCCTATTTGCTGGCATACTCTGCCTGTTTGCCAGTTGTCATCCAAGTGAAATTTGATTTTTTATTACTGTGCTTGCCCATACATGTACCTTTTTTATTAACCTATTTCTTCCTTTTTTCTTTAAAAAACCCCCAAAACAATCTTTAGATATTGAGAAGATAAAGTTACAGAAATTTGAACTTGTTTTTTACTCTCTGTAATGCATGCATTATCACCAAATAAGTAAAAAAGAAATAAAGAATATATTCGTTTGAATACTGCTGTGACAGTGGTCATTGCTGCTGAGATCAACCTGTATTAAAAGTGATTTACGCAGTAAAACCAGATAAACTACATGGATATAACCCCTATATGAACCTTTTGAATTTGATATAAAAATGAAGAACTAGTCATAAACCTTTTTTTGAACTTCAAGCTTTAAATTGATCACATTTTGTTCTTCAAATTGGCAACAATAATATTTTCTTTTAGTGCTACATGGTTCTAATAAGGTGTTATGTCTTTGAAAACAATATACAAGGTTAGGAATTTGTCGAAAAGATGAAAAAAATGGCCAATTTTGATGAAAAAACAATGATTTTTAACCTCTCAATGTGTTGCCAATTCAAGGATCTCAAAGTTTATTCTCATTTTTAAAATTTCTGGCATCAAACGCAATATGGTCATGCAATAAAAATGGACATAGTGTATGTAGTAAATTTTGCTCTTTCTACTCATGCATCTGGTACATTTTTTAGAGCTCTGAATCAAAAGTTATTGAGCCAAACCACAAAATGTGATCAATTGTCTTGAAAGGGTTAAAACCATTTTATATGATATCAAACATCACAATTCAATCCATCGTGAATTATAGAAAAATAAAAGCTCTCCTTTTGTATTATTAGGTTCAACTTTAGATTTTTTTTTTTTTGCCATGAAAACTCCTTGAAGTCTCCTAGAGTATGAGTGTGCCCCATAAATTTTATATTAAAAAATAACTGTACAGAGTGAATGACCCATATTAACTTTATAGCTCATCAAAAAATATATCATCCGATAAGAGCATACTACAGGATATGAAGTATTAGTCAACACTGTAGATGTGTACCTAATGATAACAAGATTCCACCTTATCAGACGTCTGTATTTATTTAATAAGAATCAAGTATTTGATAGTCATCCTGCAGTAAACATTGGCACTCGTGACTTCTATCAATGGAATGATATGATGCAATCAACCAGGCTATTCTTACACCTGATTGGACAGTTCTTATGCTAATGAGACAACGCCTACCTGTCCTGCGCTGTGATTGGTCCAACCCACAATCTGCCCACAGGATGTAATTGATTCTGTATTTCCTGGTAGTTTTCCTGATGGTAGTGCATGGCAATCCTGTTTTGATGAATTTGCAGAGTCATTAAAGTATATATACATTACATACAGCAGCATGTGATAGTTTTACAGACTACATGTATAGGATATATACAAAGTATTTAGTGAGTTTCTGTTTCTTAACCCTTTCAGGACTGGAATTATTTAAGGGCTAAATTGATCACATTTTGTTCTTCAAATTGGCAACAATAATATTTTTCGTTTAGTGCTACATGGTTCTAACAAAATGTAATGTCTTTGAAAACAATATACATCATTAGAAACTTAGTCGAAAGTTGAAAAAATTGCCAATTTTGTTAAAAAACAGTGATTCTGAACCTCTCAATGTGTTGCCAATTTAAGGATTTTGAAGCTTATTCTCCTTTTTAAAATTCCTGGCAATATGATTATGCAACAAAAATGGACACAGTATGTGCAGAATTTTTTGCTCTTTCTACTCATGCATCTGGTATATTTTTTAAGGCTCTAAATCAAAAGTTATTGGGCCAAACCACAAAATGTGGTCAATTGTCTCGAAAGGGTTAATTTAGCAATGATTGTAATACATGTATCGGACATGATTCTGTAATAAGATGAATCAGTGGAAAATTGATAAAGCATAATATTATTAACGTGCATGTATGTATTGATTTATTGTAATTTTTCAGGAACATTAAAGTATTACTTTGGTGATGGTTTGAAATCTACATCTACATGTAGGTGAAATTATACTAGAAGTGATTTCAAGTTCGATGTTGGTGTTGGTGTTGGTGTTGAGAACGTGAATTGGGCTGCTGATTCTAGCCCCAACATCGAATTCGGGTTTATAAAAATAATACCAATCACATATTATTGATAGCTCAACACCAACCAATTATGCTGTTGTTTTATTATTTCATCTCTATTATGAAAATATTTAACACTGAAATAAAGGAGGAACATGAATAACCTGAGACCAGGGGAGTGGAAATCTCTCTTCCACCTCCCTGCTGGGACCGAGGTTTACAAATAAAAAGTGTAAGTTCCTCAGGAGGGCAACATAGCTACTGTACACAACAAACTAGAAAGGGAAAAAAAGAAAAGACTCAGGTTCCCTATACATGTATGTACAGTATGGAGGTGGATCCTATCACCGAACACTTTCAGAAAATCAACCATAGCAAATAAAATATCAAATGAATATGTCAAACTTACATAATAAATGTTTAAAGTTCTACAGGAAAAGAAATTGGTGGAATTTGAAAAAGACAACGTAGATCTAATGCTATATTCCCTTCTGAGCAAACCCCTTCCCAACGATGCGGCGTTTTGGTCCCTTGAAAAGGGTATTGTATTACCGAACGTGTGCCCCTTATGGGAAAAAGGCACACAACCTACCCCGATTTGGGGCCAACGAGGTGATGGCTGGGGGTGACCAGAGAGCAGTTCCTAAGATATTACTTACATGTATGTGTGTTTGCCTTATTTTATGATAGATTTCTACCGTTTTTTTTTGTTGTTTCAATAGTGTGGAGAACATACGCATAGTCCCATGCGTGTGAAAGCTATTTTAGGCGCTTACATGTAACTGTACGCGTTCGGTAATACAATGCTGTTCGGTAATACAATCCATGACTATGCTGTACATGTAGCTCGGAACTAGAACTGGTCTCAAACTTGTCAGACTGAAGGTTTGGAGCCAAGCCAGACACAAATCATGTCAACTTGGTATTAGGTCTGGTAGAAAAAATGTTGTGAAAAAGCTTATTAATTGTCATCTCTTATCCCCCAGCATAATTTCTAATTATCATTTGTGTGTATCGATCTATACAGGACATACATGTACGTGTATGTACATGTCTGCTAAGAGTATTGTAAAATGTGTTGCAAAGCCTATGATGTTCCTTAACAAGTTACGGGAACAGTACAGAACCCGGTAGAGATTTTTAGAAGTTAACAAGACAGAACCAGACCAGGATTTTGGATTTCGAGGTGCTTCACTAATAATACAATGTACGTAGTGGTACCAAGCCATCAGCAATTGGAGTGCATTACATTGTAATATTGTAATGTACCCTTGTTTTGGTAAAAAGTCAGGTCTATATAAGGAACAGTGCAGGCAGTAGACCATATCAATGTTTATTAATAGCATTTTCATCTTTAAAGCAACTTTGTTATGGATGGTCTAGGAAGCGGAACATCAAATCATATGTCTTTATAATTTGTGTGCATGTTGCATGTACAGCTATTGTGTACTCTACAAAAATATGCATGCATCACATTGGATGGAAAAGTACTCTGTGAGGTTTTCATTACACTGCACTTATTGCAAGACTCTACGTGTTGCTGAAGTCTGGACCTGATATCGCAGAATAAGCATTTCACCAATCAACAGTTCAGCACCCCACCCTTCGATGTGCATTTAGTTCTGCATGCGTAAATTTGAAAAGCAGACAACACTTTATGAAATGTACATTTGACTTTAGTATTCAAGCAAACGCTATGCTATACTATTCAGGACGCATTTGACCATAACAGTGACAGGCTTTATGATCACAAGGTTGAATGAAAACTTGAAGTCATATCATGCAAAATCCTTAGAACTTGACGGCTTATTTTGTATGCGCACTAATATGACCAGTCGGTTGTAATTTTGTATGCTCCAGCGTTGACCATGACGTAATTTGATACCTAACATACTGTACATGAACATTGTTAGCTGACCTCCCCATTACTACTTTCTTTATATTACATGTTATCTTTATACAATACTTTTTTCATACAATAATTTTTTATTGTGTGTACACCTGTACGCCCTTTTGATGTATAACGATTCCTCATATGATACATCAGGGTTCTTGTTAATAGCCGGTAACCGGCTATTTTTTCCGGCTGTAACGCCGATCGTAACCGGCTGTGGCCTCACAAAAAAAAAAAAAAAAAAAAAAAAAAAATATATATATATTATATAAAATCAGTCTCGATTCAATTCAACAAGTCGCTATCTCAAATTTCAGTTTACACAAGCTTCACAGCGGTGTTGTGAAAGCGGTCGTAAAGAAACGGGAAGAAACAGCTCTAAACACAGCCAATGAGCGAGAGATCGAGAAAGCAAGAAGAAACAAAACTAAACTGACTCGACGAGGGCTGGCGCGCTAGCGCGCGTGCGGAATAAGCATAAGTCGGGGTTGCGGGTAATACACGATGCTGGGCTTAAAAAAGCCCAAAACAAATGAAGAGTCATATATCACCAAAACTGACAATAATCTAGGGGGCTAAGGTCCTGTTTATATGATCAAAGAGAATTCATTTACTGTTTTGTAAGTCTAAATGCTACGACATATTTTTACAAATTAATTTTGATGTTAAAATCAAAAGCCTAACTTGCGTATACATACAACCCACAAACAGGTTCATGCCGTGACACAAACCCGGCACAATTAAACCACGGTGGCAGCTTTACTCTCAATGAGGGCTACCCAAAATTCAAGTCCATTGACCAAGCAAGGAGTTATCACTGGACCAAGCAAGGCTTCGAGACGTAAAGCTTGTCAAAGTAAAGATTTGTGATCGTATTATTAATCACCATCAAAATGAAAGAAAACATCACAAAACACACAATAACAATACAGATAAAGGCAAACTGATACCTTGCTTTAGAAAATATTCCTAGCTAAATCCAAGAACTATCACAGAAGTTTCATGTTTGAAGAGATTATGGCGCAAGGTTTTTCAACAAAATAATCGATCCCAAAACGTATGAAGTTTCCCCCATTTCATACCCATGCAGAGGTAGGTTCGCTCCATAGGTTCGCTCCCCCTGCTCCAGCGGCCCAGAAAGTTTGCACATTCTGCTAAAATGAGAGAATAGTCTCTGCACATGGCTTCTGCATAAATTAATTTGCATACTAGCTCAACCAATGCGCATTGGTTGAGCTAGTATGCAAATTAATTTATGCAATAGCTATGTGCAGAGACGTTTCTCTCATTTTAGCAGAACTTGCAAACTTGCTGGGCCGCTGGAGCAGGGGAGCAAACCTACCTCTGCATGGGTATGAAATGAGGGAAACTTCAAATGTTTTGGGATTGATTATTTTGTTGAAAAACCTTGCGCCATAGCTCTTCAAACATGAAACTTCTGTGATAGTTCTTGGATTTATCTAGAAATATTTTCTTAAGCAAGGTATCAGTTTGCCTTTATCTGTATTGTTAATGTGTGTTTTGTGATGTTTTCTTTCACTTTGATAGTGATTAAGATACGATCACGAATCTGTACCGTATCTGTACTTTGATAAGGGCTTGTCACGTCTTTGGAGCAAGCCTTATTTTGGTCAACGACTCAGATTCGAAAAGTTCCCCGACTTTGAAAATGAGTTAAAAAACAGGAAACAACCAATTAAAGTACAATTTTGTTTTACACTTTTCTAAATCATTTCTTTATGCTTTTGCCTCTAGATTTTGCCGTTTTGATAAGAACATGATTTGAATTTATCATGATTTTATTATTTATTTTTTTGCTCAGGGGGTCGAAAGTTGGGGGTGCGTTTAATTTAACGACAGCGGTTTATACGTTATTTACGGTAATCCTAGCCTTTTTGTAACGCTGCAGTGTGGTAAATTTGATCATAATCATGAGAGTTCATTGTGTTCATTCACTTGTGCAAATCATATGACTGTAGGATATCAAGAATAGCTGCAGATATAAAAAAAAAATCATGCATTCACTTTCTGAACAACATGGATTTTAAATAAAATAACACCAATGTCATCTGAGCTGGCATTTTAAACCTGTTTAGTGTTGCCTTGTTCTTTATTTAAAAGAAGTAATTTCCTTGTACATGTAGGGTCTGGAAGATTGGAAGAATGGACGATTTTACCTTATCAATTCTTGCAAAAGCTAGGGGCGCTGCCCCTGGACCCCGCTGGGGGCTTCACTGCCCCCAGACCCCTGTTGCTTTTTTGGAGTAACCGCCTGTGAATGATAAATTACCTGCTATCAGAAAAATTAGCAAGAACCCTGATACATGTATATTCTTCGTAAGAAAATTTGGTATAACTTTCCTGTCGTCTGAAAAGTCCATTGGACTATTTGAACATTACAGGTGTGCCAATTTAGATGCTTCGCTTTACGCTTTAACTGACAAACAACATTAGCAAACAAAAACATTATTCAGCTGTTTTCCAGCTTTTGATGAGATGGCAGGGTGTGAATTATTGATTGCTGTCTCATCTAAAATAGTATTATAATCATACATTTCTACAGGTAGGGTGCGGCCTCTTGTTGAAATTTATGGCTAGAAAATTGCTCATTTGTCATGTCAGTAATGAGCACTCTCAATATCATTCCATAACCACTTACTGTGCATTGCATTTTTCCAGATGGGAGGCATAATAGGTTACATGTATGTGCTTTGCATGTTTTACAACCGATGTGTTTAGGAGGGCAGATAAATCCATGATCCAAAAAAGTGCATTTACATACATGTACATGTATATTTAATTATTTACATGTACTATTAATATTTTCAGATGGTAATGCCTTTACTTAGTTTGTTTGAGAAAATTTTAATGAAATGATGAGTGAAGATATTTGTCTTCTTCTTCTTTATACCGAATTTTGACATGAAACAATAATTTAGTGTAATAAAATCAGCTTCTGGGAGCTCCAGAGAATTTCCTCACTTTCTTCTCTTCCTAATATTCCCTTTAAAGTTTTCCAGAGCTCTTTTAAATTGTTCCATCTGGAGCTGTTCTTAGGTTTTAGAACTTTCTAGAGCTCTTTTTCACCATTTCATTTTCATTCAACATGCATTTTCAATGGGTTTCATCATGAGATATCTCAAGCTTTGTTTTGAACAGTTTTCTGGACCTCTTTTTGTGCTTTCTGGTGCTGAATCGCTCCAGGCTGTTTATGAGTATTTTTAGTTGCTGTCCTTGAAGGAGAATGGAACCCCGGGGGAAAATCAATTTTAATGAAAAGAGAGGATAGAGAGAGGCAATTTTAAAAAGTTTCATCGAAATCGGTTACGAAATAAGAAAGTTATGAAAGTTTGAAAAGTCTCAATTTACTTTCTATGGCGATCCTCAAATTGGAAATGTTGCTTCAAAGTGACAGGTTTAGTAGTACAACTCTCCATGTTTTATTCACAAAATTTCATATTTTCCCCATTATCTCTCAAGGTGCAGCTTGTCTCCTTAATAGCTCAAGATATATCATGGGAAAATGTATTTGACACAACATATGTTGAGTTCACAAAAAGACAAGCAGCATCTTTAGAGATAATGGAGAAAATATGAAATTTTGTGTACAAACATATTGAGGGTTGTACTACTAAACTTGCCATTTTGAAGCAACATTGCCAATTTGAGGATCACCATGTAGAAAGTAAATTGAGACTTTTCAAACTTTCATAACTTTTTCATTTGGTAACCGATTTTGGATTCTAGGACAACTACCCCCTAGACAACTACCCCCCGGACAACTACCCCCAGGACAATTACCCCCAGGACAATTTTTCCGGGGGTAGCTGTCCAGGGGGTAGTTGTTCAGGGGGGTAGTTGTCCGGGGGGTAATTGTCCTGGGGGGTAGTTGTCCTGGGGGGTAATTGTCCTGGGGGGTAGTTGTCCTGGGGGGTAGTTGTCCTAGGGGGTAGTTGTCCTGGGGGGTAGTTGTCCTAGGGGGGTAGTCGTCCAGGGGGTGGTTTTCCGGGGGGTGGTTGTCCGGGGGGTAATTGTCCAGGGGGTAGTTGTCCGGATACGCCGATTTTGATGGCACTTTTTAAAAATTGCTTTCTCTATCCTCTCTTTTCATTAAAACTGATATTTCCCCAGGGTTTTATTCTCCTTTAACGCTTGTGTTTGTTTTCTATTTTTGTCTCTAGATCTTACATCTGACACAGGCAGGAAAGACAGCTGTGCCAGTATGTGCTGTAAGATGTATTCACTCCAATCATGACAGTTTTAAGGTAAGTCTACATTCATGTATCAAGGGCCCCCTGCATGCTGGGTAGATACATGTACATGTACAGGATTTTTTTAAGGGGGGGGGGTGCACTTCCAAAAAAATTCTGCCAAGTATAATGAATAAAAAAAGTTTCTATGACATTTTTTCAGTGGTAATTTTTACTTTAAAAATCTCTGACAAACAACTCTTTGGGTGAAAAAATTGAGGGGGGGGGGATTGGGGTCTGTATGTAATGTACATTTATGACACTTGGGTTTCAAAGGGGATGGGAGAGGAGGGGGGGGGGTGGGCTCATGCTAGTTGTGCCCCACCCCCTATATCTGCTAGTGCTTAAAGTGTACCAACCACCTGTAAAAATAATTTGTATACTGTTAGAAAGTATAAAATTAACCTCAAAGAACTTTATCTACAGTGTAGCATTCTATAGGTCAACAGTTAAGGAGTATGAAGGAAATAAAGGATAACGTTAAGGTACTCGCGCGGAACTGAACTCAGAGTTTGGTTCCGCGCGAGCCCTTATGTTGGCGAGCACGTACAGGTGCGTCGAGTAGTCTAATCACGAGTCGCTTTTATAGTCATAGAGAGTGTAATTAAACTTGCACTACCTCTTTAAATTTATTTGAAGCCCATGTTTTGAATAGTATAATGGCATGGAACCTCTAACATACAGAGCAAAATATTTTTTGGTGATTGGTGCCCTTTAAAATGTACATGTTCATGTACATGTATTCATAATACATTTACATTGACAGCGTACAGCGTGCTGTCATTAATTCATCTGCCGAGATCCAGAAGGGCCTTAACTTATATCATTCAACATATTTTGGCAAATTAACGCCTACATGTATCTGTGCCTCATCAGGTGAATGTGTTACATGCAGGATGGCAAATCATGACAGCATTTCTTAGACTGTCAATGATCAACCATGGTGTCATGTGTGAAAGGACAGTGCATCCAGGATCCTATTACATTGTGACCTTGAGTCATCATTCACCAAGGACAAGATCTTCCATTTCAAACTACATGTAGATTCAGTTATTTTAAGTACCTGTGTATGTAAATTTAGTTGGAGATTGATGATTTCTGGTGAGAGTGCATCAATCAAAATCCTGAATTGAAATTGTAAAGATAAATTTCCTGGGGCTGTATTCTGAAAACTATGTTATCTTTCATGTTTAGGAAAACTCGTGATTAGACTACTCAACGCACCTGTACGCGCTCGCCAACATAAGGGCTCGCGGGGAACCAAACTCGGAGTTCAGTTCCGCGCGAGTACCTTAATGTTATCCTTTATTTCCTTCATACTCCTTCACTGTTGACCTATAGAATGCTAGATAAAGTTCTTTGTCGCAACAAACTGAAATTGCGTGCTATAAACACTTACCATTAGTGCTTCGTATGGTTACACTTCGTTTAGAATCATGAAATGAGAAAAAAACATGGAGGATCTCACAAGTGCAATTTACCTTTTTTAACATATTGATTAACGTTTTTAATATAATGTACACTGTACATGTACATGACTTGCCATTGAAAAGATAGTGAGAGATATCTCTTTCAATCTGAACATACATGTACATGGACATGTACAGTGATGAAAACCATTTTGATGTTTAACCTCATTTCCCGCTCATGGCATTTCCCCTTTAGTAATTCCACAGAATACCAGGAAATTAGTTGTGATATTTGGTAGCGAGGAAGGATGGTTGAAAGAGGGAAAATTGTATTTTAGTTTCACAATATTTTCATAATTAGCCTCCAATTCAGTAGGTGATAGAAATCAATCTAGTTTCTTAAGCCGACCGCACACTATACAATCAGTCTGCGATCCAATGCGGAAGAAAGTGTAATATCATTTGATATTAAAGGACATTGAAACACAGAAAATATTTTTGATTCCAGGTTCTGAAGAGTCATATACATATAGTAAAATCAAACTTACGACCTATTGCGAGCCTTCTAGTCGTAGGAAAGGCCAAATTGACTCCAAATTGCAGTCTATGATATGAAGTAAAGCTGATTTGGCCCTTATTCCGGGTAGAAGGCTGACTATGCACCAAATTCCACATGTGGTATAATATTCACTTTATCGTCCAGAACCTGAATCAGGAAGATTTTACATGTATCTGTTTAACTGTCCATATTTAGTGCTATTGCGATTTACATGTATTTCCAAAATTGGATCGCAGTCGATTGTATAATTTTGGTTTTTTCAGACTGATGTGTAACAGAAATGAAATGTTTTCCTGATCAATGCTCTCAAGTCATTTAAATACATGTACATTACTGATCCTTCAGAAAATTTTATTATATTTACAATGTACATGTACTTCATTTCTGCATACTCACCTGTCAGTGTATAACACTGCTATTCACCCCCACCCCACCCTCAAGACACCGGTAATTCTCCCACATCATTATTCCTGCTCCTGGGACGCACTGCATGCAACCCACAGGGTCACCTTGCGACCTACGTCCTACGTCACTTCCTCTTTCACTACCGCGCGTCCGTCTCATGAACACCAAGTTTTTTAATATACATGTATATATTCTAACTAAATTTCATTAAATTTCACCCTTTTTTTGACTGTACTGCCTTTCTCTGTGATGTCGGACAAGAAGAAGAAAACTAAAGATGGCTCGACGTCACGATCTTAATCCTGTTCTACTACGGGTTCGGCGGAAATCCGCTTAAATCATGAACCCAATCAAGCCAACACGGATGCGGCGGGAATCCGCTTAAATCATGGGCCTCCTCTTCTATTACGGGTTCGGCGGGCATCCGCTTAAATCATGAACCCACTCAGTGCAATAACGAGGACCCCAATACCAGACCTGCCAACTCCTCTGTTTTTGACAGAGTTACTCAGTTTTTCAAGTTTTTATTAAGTGGCCAAAAAACGAACGGAGCACTTGGTTTTTCCGTTTTCCCCACTCCCCCCCCCCCAAAAAAAATATATATAAAAAGAGATTTTTAAATCAGTTTAGACGAATTCTTGATTGATTATTCCATTATTCTCCGTTATTCCAAATGTGAATACGATCGCGTCAATCCCGGCCCCATTGTCGAAGATATCATATCGTGCGTGCGCTCACTTGAAAGACTTCTTTCGAATTTCGGGTTTATGTACATGTACGTTGCTCAAGCTGCCATGCCGGTTGCTCAGTCCCATCGCTCAGTCCCCACACATATCATGCAGCTCAGTCCATCACGTAGCTAGCAAACCGAGCGAGACTGGTACTGTTAAAATTGTGTGTGTATGATGCTCACAACCCAAACACCGCGCACGATATACATGTATGGCAAAATTCAAACAGACTGGTGTCCCTTTGTGAGGGTAATTGTGTATCACTGTGTACAGCTACGTACACACAATATATTGTTCCATTCAATGCAATCACATACACGTGTGCACAGTCTACAGGCCGGATATCGACTCCACTCGCGCCGCGCACCCGTACTGTACCATTGATGTTACGTTGAATGTGGATGGCCGCCACTTTGAAATTTGCATCGTCTGGTGCAATCGAGTGGTTCACCTGTGTCGTTGATGGTACTGGTAGTCATAGTAGTTTTGTTGTTCCAATTTTATTTTTCATCATGGAGAAAGGAAAAGCAATTTGTCATATTCAGAAGTACAAGCCAGAATATCGGGAGAAGCTTCCGTGCATAAGTCGATCGACGAAGGGGGAATTTTTTGCGTATTGTACAGTGTGCAGATGTGATGTAAGCATCAGAGCTGGGGGCAGTCATGATATTAAAAGGCATCTTGAAAAGGAAAAACATAAGAAGAACGCTGAAACTGAAAGTAATGCTTTGTCACATACTAACAAACTGACATCATTTTTGAAAGTTACATTATGACGTAGCAGCCAGATCTGCACTGTTTATGCTGCAGGGTTTGAAAGAGGAAGTGACGTAGGACGTAGGTCGCGAGGTGACCTTGTGGGTTGCATGCAGTGCGTCCCAGGAGCAGGAATAAATTATGTGGGAGAATTACCGGTGTCTTGAGGGTGGGGTGGGGGTGAATAGCAGTATTATACACTGGCAGGTGAGTATGCATCATTCGCAAATAAGACACTCACGACTGAGTGTCATATTCATTATTCACTTTCATCTCTTTTTGTTTATTGTATTGTTTGCAATGATTGATCACAAAGGGCTGAAATAATTCCAACTCCAAATCTAGGATACAGGACCCCCGTTGACAGCAGTATTGGTCACTGAAGAGGCAACCCTCTTACTGTAAATACATGTGTAGATCATGTAAGTAACACATGAATAAGTATTACTTCCCTCTCTCTCTCTCTCTATCTCTCTTTTTTTTTCTCTCTCTCTCCTCTCTCTCTCTCTTCATCTGTCCCTCCATCCTTCCTCCTCTCTCTCTCTCTCTCTTTTTCTCTCACTATCTCTCTTCCTTAATATCCAATATCTAGTATTCTGAGCTTCAGCTTGAACATACCAAGGTGTTGAAGCCAAAGCCTGACCAGAACAACCTTCTCTTCGGTCATAACATGAGTGACCACATGCTGACCGTGCCCTGGACCGAGAGGGACGGCTGGAGTACCCCTCGGATCACCCCTCTCAAGAACCTCTCGCTTCACCCAGCCTGCTCCGTCTTTCACTATGCCATCTGTGTGAGTTCCCATTTGTCATTAATTAAAGAGAAGGTCGTGTTCTGGAAAAGGTGAAAAATAAATTGTGAGCTTTTTCATTCCTTTTATGTCAGATTGGAAGAAAACCATAGTATAAATGTTCCCTAAAAAGGATTGCTCCTCAGAGGACCTCTTATTCGAAATATGATGAGAAATGGCTGAAGTGTTAGTGCCGAACATTCATGCAACATGTGCGTGCAGTCCCATAGATCTGTGTGCAGTGCATGTGCTTTCCATCGAGATTGGGTTAATTTCTTATCATTTTGATGATTCCAAATCCTTATGTAGACATGATTTTATGAGCTACATGTAGTTTCTTCCACAATGTAATTGCATGACCAGGCCCCGTCTTATAAAGAGTTGCGATAAAGAACTCAACTTTATCTTTAAAGACAATGATGTAGGACAGGGTTCATAGTTAGTTTGTCAGGCCAGAAATGTTAGTGCAATTATGTTGGGGGCCACTGAGTATTACATACCTTTAGCATATCTAGGGACGATGGAACAGTTTTAACCCTAGCTTTCATGACAGGAATTATTCAAGGGCTAGATTGATCACATTTTGTTCTTCAAATTGGCAACAATAGTATTTTTCTTTTAGTGCTTCATGGTTCTAATAAAATGTAATGTCTTTGAAAGTAATATACATAGAAACTTTGTCTAAAAGTTCAAAAAAATTGTCAAATTTGATAAAAAACAGTAGTTATGAACATCTCATTGTGTTGCCCATTTAAGGATTTTGAAGCTTATTCTCCTTTTTGAAAATTCCTGGCACCAAAGGCAATGTCGTCATGCAACAAAAATGGACACAGTGTGTGCAGCAATTTTTGCTCTTTCTACTCATGCATCTGGTATATTTTTTTAGAGCTCTGAATCAAAAGTTACTGAGTCAAACCACAAAATGTGGTCAATTGTCTGGAAAGGGTTAAAGCATCCCTTCTCCCCCACTCAGTAGGCTATATTATATTGTAAAATTTCTTCCCTTATTTGTTCATAGTTTGTTTTTTCAATCATAAATGGTAGAATATGGTGACAAACGGGATAGCTGCTCACAAGGGTAATCAACGTTGCCAATTTCAGTGTGATAGATAGCATCTTTGAAAAATGGATAAGTTTGGGTACCGTTTATCAGATTTCTCTGTGATTTTCATAGTCTTTTTTAACTAACTTTATATATCAGGATGGACTTTCCCATTAAATAAAACTGAATTGAAATTACTGGCGAAAAAAAAGGGAAAATTGATGCCTCACAACTTCCTTCATTTTAGTATACTGAGTTTGAATTGATTTGAGTATAATTCTCTTTTATTTTCCTTGCAGCTGTTTGAAGGGATGAAGGCGTACAAGGGTGAAGATGGTAAGATTCGTTTCTTCAGACCGTACGACAACATGGAGCGGATGAACAACACCGCAGAGAGGGCAGCATTACCAGTAAGTAGTGTTACGTGGATGTCAGTTTTGGGTAAACCATTCTGTAGTATATACCATGCTAGATGTGTATTATAGATATACTGTAGTACATTATGTGGATTGCATCATCTAGTTTCTTCCATCATCTTACTTCTATTTCTTGGTCTCTCACTTCTTACTCTTACGCTCTTCCCAATAATTTTACCACATACATGTACTATCATAAACATCCTGTTCTGGACATTCCTCCATTCTCATTCACTGATATGAGATTCTTGGTATCAACCACTCCTCACATGACTCATATAGTCATATTGTTTGTAAAAGAAATTACTCTGGTTGTTTTGGAATAAACACTAGTATTTTAGACGTCAAATAGACAAGTCACACTGATACTCTGTTCTAGTCTTAATTTCTTTATGTACTACCTCGATACATAAAACATCCAGAAGAACTGCCATGGCAAAACTTTGCTCGAAGAGTTAAATGGCTGTGGTAAAAAATAGGAAGGCTTAGTGCGAAGTGTAAACAACACTGATTTTGTTCATGGAAGCTCTGTTTGGATTAGCTGTAATCAATGTGAGATCTCCTTACAACAACTCTTATGAATTTTATATTATTTACTAGTAATTTTTTTTTTCAGATTTGGATCAATCAACACTTTTTACAAGATGGCCTAGAGCTCTTGTGGAGATTTCCAGGGCAAAGTCCCTCTCCACTGGCTAGGTATTTCATCATCATTATCATCTTATTCACAGGTGAAGAGATGATTCGATGCATGGCTAGGCTTATTCACACAGTCAAAGACAGTCTTGAAATGATAAAAACTGTCTGCTATCATACTTTTCTTTTATACAGAGATTAATTGGTTAAGAGATGATTCAATGCATAGGTAGGCTCGTTCACATGAACAGAGACAGAGTTGAAAACCATTCTTTGCTACCGTACTTATCTTTCATACAGAAATTCAGTGGTGAAGAGATGGTTCGATGCATGGCTAGGCTTGTTCACACGGACAGAGATTGGGTCCCAGATTCCAGGACCAGTTCCCTCTACATGAGGCCCACTTTCATTGGAACCGAGGTGAGATCTGTGAAATTAAAAAAAAAAAAACCTTGCCTCCCCCCTCACTCATCATATGAGTAACACTCAACCTTGACATTTAAAGGGCAGTGTTACTCTAAAGTCATAACTTATTTGAATTTTGCTATTGGTCTAGATTTACAAATTATTTGAATTTCAGCACTACGTTTTAGCGATTCGCAAGTTTCTAGTCTTGAAAAGGGCATTTCTCAACACTATGATTTAGAAAGATTCTCAAAGTACTATACTACTATTTTTAGATTCAGTAGTCATGGGTAACTCATCTGGAAATAACTATTATGCCTTTTAGTTCGTGTTGACAATTGCTGTGTGTTTTTTTTTCTCGCTGCTTGCTTCATGTCATAAAAGTGTCTTGTTTACACTGAGTTGTTTCTCATGAGACGAACGTAAGCCAACAAATTTTTTAAAAAGATGTTTTTTCCCCAGAAAAAGCAGGCATTGCACCGTTTACACGTTTTCTGTAGGCCATTATCAACTCTTCAGGGCATTGATTATTTCACCTTAATCATATGTTGCCCATTTGAGGATTTTTTGACTTAACATTCTCTTTCTATTTCAATCTTCTGTCCTCTTCCAGCCAACTCTCGGTGTGAACTATCCCAAACATGCCCTTCTGTACTGCATCGTGGGTCCAGTGGGACCCTATTTTGAGACGGGGACGTTTAACCCTGTGACACTGTATGCTGATACCATGCATGTTAGGGCGTGGCATGGAGGCGTCGGCTTTGCTAAGATGGGAAGGTAAGGACTGTAGAGGGCGTACGTTTTGAGGTTGACATTAGAATGTGCCTACCTGACCTTCCTCTGGGTTGAGTAAAGCCTAACCTACAATGTAGTTCACCAATGCCTGTGTCAAAACAGGGCCTATGGGTTTGATGACATAACAATTGTACAGCGTTAATTTCTAACACTATCCAAATGTCTGATTTCAACCACGGACCAAAATCTTTTAGAAAGACCACCTGTCTATAAAGACCACAATTTTTGTCTCCGTTGAAAAGTGTTTCTCATTGAAACGTGTATTAAAGGAACCTGTCCTTAAAGACCACCTGCTCATAAAGACCGCTTTTCTTGTCTCCCTTGAGTGGTCTTTATAGACAGGTTTCACTGTATCTTGATAATATAAAACCTGCAGCAAATGCTGTCTCTACCTGACCTATGAGGTGCAGTGTACAGTCGTATGGTCTCAGGACATTGTTTATGACTGACAAGGGTGTGTGCCTGCCACTGAGGTTGAATTTGCCCCTTCCTGGCCGTGAGACCAGCAAAATAACCCAGCTTTTTTATGTTTAACCTGGTCACTATGACACACTTTTCTTCAAACAAATATGCTCTGTTGATTGATGCACTTTTGTGTGTGTGTTATATGTATTATGCAGTTGAAGACTACGGCCACTTCAGGTATCAACAGGTAGGCTTAGCTGTTGACAGCTGGCCAAATAGGCCACCAAGATCGGTTCGCTATTGCTTAGATGATGTTAAATATCTCTTTTCTATCCAAAAAAAAAAGCAACAAAGATTTTTCATTTACATGTACATGCAATCATAAAGGAGTTGTTTAGCGCACAGATGTATTAAGGGGTACATGTACTTGGTCACATTCCATGCCATGCACTGCTCTAGTAGATTACACCAAATGGGAAGGTTAGAAAGTTAAAGGAATGGTTGAGTTCTGGGAAAGGTGAAAAATAATTTGTTTTGAAGAACATCATAGTAAAAATGTCCCCCGAAAAGGATTTCTCTTCAAATGCCTTTATATTCGAAATATGACGAAAAATAGCTGAAGTGTTTGGGCCGAACATTCATTCCACATCTGTGTGCAGTCCTATATACCCATTTCTGCATGTGCTTTTGAGCGAGTTTTGGTTAATTTCTTATCATCTTGATGATTCCAAAACCTCACAGTATACACCAATCCTTATTTAGACATGGTCAACCTTTCCCAATTGCTTCCAGACAGTTTCTTTCAAAATGCAATTGCATGACCAGAACTCAACTTTATCTTTAAGAAAACACAGTCTGAATACATGTAGACTAGCTACCACTTAAACATTCTTGTGTTGAGTCGACCATAAAAAAGGCAAAGCAGGGGATTAGGCTGGTAGTGTATATTTCATGGTGTAAACAGCTTTGGATTGAAAGTACATTGTTAGGAACGGGTTAATTTACAAACACAACTATGAAAAGCTGTATTCACTGGGTAGTCACATCCCACAATACTTTAATTGTAGGAAGTGTGTGGAAGTAAATGTTTAATATTGTTATATGTTAAGATTCGAGGCCTCTGATTGGTCAAGACTGCAGGCATAATAGTCACTTTTTACTGCTACATAAGAAATAGAGGTAAATTGTCAAAATAATGCTTGGTAAGTACAATAAAATACAATATACTGTATAAGCTGTTTTTTTCGCGTACAGATATTTTCGCGATTTTGGACTAGGTAGGGAAATTCGCGAGGGTTTAATTTCGCGATTTTTGTGATGTTTTTGTTACTATAAACAGCCATATATTGAAGTGGAAATTTTCGCGAGGACCGACTCGCGAAAATCACGAAAATAAAACCACCGCGAAAATAACCACTTATACAGTAATGCAAATGTTTCTTATGCAGCAGAAACTAATAAAAGAAAAGAAATTTTTTTTTTCAATATATACTTTGCCTAGTTTTGAATTCAGTCAAAGAAATTAATGAGAGCAAGAAAAATTAATTTAAAAAAAATTCTCTTTGAAGTGAAACATTTATAGTTTTTCTTCAAAGAATCAATAGGGTAGAAATACGAAGGTCAGACCAGATATTCTCAATTTTCAGTTTCAGTGCGCGTACGAGAGTCCTGCTATAGACCTTGCCATTTGAAACTACGTGCATTTTATCGCGTCTTTAGCCAGATGTACTCATATGCATATCTCAGCCGTGCATTATCACTTTTTGATGGGAACGTTTTGCATGGTCATGAGGATAGGAAAGAAAAATGCACGGTCACGTGGTATCATTTGACCAACTAGAATGCCTACATTCTGGAACCTGTTTTATAAAGCATTTTGGATTGAATCCAATGTTATCATATTTACCCTCTCCCTCTTCATATTTTTAATGCGCTTAAAAGCAGAAGGACTTTATTAAAACTGTTCCTCTTAAATTTGTGTTTTATGGGACTATGCTTTTACCATCAAATCCCATCACAAAAGAGACTTCATGGTCTGCCACTGCCAGCAAATTTTGTGCCTGTAATCAAATGCCATCTCTTTTATGTTTCTGACTTGTAAAAATAAATTTTAGCTGACCTGTACTAAATTTCTGGATGTATTCACATTCATCCCTGTTCATGTTATCACACAAATATAAGAAATGCTTTGAAGCCCATGTAATTCTCTTACTGTACTATCCCTCTTCATATTTTAATGCATATATGAAAAGGGTTTTGCTGACACACTGCCTTTTCTCATAGGTTCCAGAAATTATGCCTGTTTTATTAATGTTCCGTAGACCATATCATGCCATTCACATATATGCACATTGTCATGTTTCAGACAGATGAAATAGTTTCAAGCTCAGATTCCTATTCTTCCTATTCCTATTCTCTTCTCTGATACATAATAGATTGTATAAGATTTCTTGATTCTCCCTCCAGCCACTGTGTACCTACCATCAGACCTTAACATGACACAGAGGCCAAGGGCTGCCAGCAAATCCTGTGTCTTCATGTTAATGAGCAGACTCTTAACCATTAATCACTTTACATTACACTTTGCCTTGTTTGAGATAGATGGATATACATGTACATTGTAGATTAAAGCATGTACATATACATATAAATTGTTTGCTCAGAGCCAGAAGGACGTTAATTCATGTACTTTAACACAGAGTTAACGCCCTTCTTGCTCTCAACAGACGAAATTGAAGCCCATATTTCTCTTCCTATTCTTTTTACTTAGACAAAATATCTTGTGTAATTACCACATCATTTTTTCTTTGTATTGCTTTGAATCGAATTGAAGTAGTTTATTGATAAAATTTCATCACAGCCAATGGCCGCAAAATTTTTTACAGAGTAAAAAACATGATGGCCCGTATTCTAATCTGTGGTTTAACTTAAACTGCGGTCTAAGTGCGGTTTGAACACAGTCTAAACCTGCCCTTTAAACCAGAGTTTTAGAAAATCACATTCTGAACTCGGGTTTAACTTAAACTCAAGTTTAGTGCAAGTTTATCTCTGTACAGAAAATTAGACTGGACTTGCGGTTTAAGTCACTTTTGGTTTAACTTAGACTGGAGTTTAAGTTAAACCGGAGTTCAGAATACGGGCCCTTATATACAATTACAACAGTCATAAAATAGGTATACAAAAAATCATATAAAAGCATAATAATCAAGTTGGGTACAAATTATTGTAGTATATAAGTAAGATTTAGGCTTGATAATGGGTTGGATGTTGCAATACATATTGGTAATACACATATTCAACTTGACATCTGGGGAGTTGAATAAACATGATATTACAGAAGTGAAGTGGAAAACAAATATCAGTGTATCAGAAAAAGGACAGCAATATCCTCCTCCCATCAAACTGCAGCATGTGAGCAAATCTTATGAATCTTTTATTATGAGTGGACCCCTCATTCTTGTTTTTGTTTCATATTAACCCATAGCAGTTTAATGTCTCCTTTTTGTGACATTTTATTTTTGTTTTTTGACCCAGAATGCTCTGAATGGCAAATCATACATGAGGAGAAAGTGCAAAATTGCTGGAAAATTCAAGTCCATTTCTGATGCAGTACATTGTGCCGTTCATGAAAAAGAGCAATTTAATGGAAAATATTAATTGAAGTGTCTTTATGGGCAATGCGGAATGAAATTCATAATCACCATTTTCATCGACAAATTGGCAGTTCTTGTTGATTTTTCTTATAATTTTCCTTCACAT
Source organism: Heliocidaris tuberculata (assembly GCA_025618425.1). Taxonomy (NCBI): domain Eukaryota; kingdom Metazoa; phylum Echinodermata; class Echinoidea; order Camarodonta; family Echinometridae; genus Heliocidaris; species Heliocidaris tuberculata. The sequence continues at coordinate 24,592,545 of CM046843.1, read as the reverse complement.
TGTTTCATTCAATATACATTTTTGATTTTTCAAAACTATGAAAAGGTGGGAAATACAAATAAGAGGTGCCAATTTGAGGGAGAAAAACTGATTCATTTAGACCTTTAGAAAACTCTAAACTTCTGTGGGTTAACAAATATGATTTCCGTAATAATCACATCATTATTTTCACTCGTTATCAGCAACTATGCTCCCACGATCAAACCCCAACATGACGCCGAGGCCAAGGGTTGCCAGCAGATCCTTTGGCTCTATGGTGATGAACACTACCTCACAGAGGTTGGTACCATGAACATCTTCCTCTTCTGGGACAACGAGGCTGGACAGAGGGAGCTGATCACCCCTCCCCTCGATGGAACGATCCTTCCCGGGGTCACACGACGCAGCTTGCTGGACCTCGCCAGGGAATGGGTGAGTGCCTGTCCTATCTTCCTCTATTTAGAGCCGTAATGATTCAGTGAAACTTGCTTTAGAGCCCTCCTGTTATAGAATGACCCCCTTTTTTTTCTTTTCCTTCAAACAGTGTTTCTCATCGAAGACTGTATTAAAGTAAACTGACCACCTACTTTTTGAGACTGCCTTTCTTTTCTCTTTTGAGTGGTCTTTATATGCAGGTATCATTGTATTATTTTTTACATTGTGTAAAGGGTTCAAACAGGTGCAAGGCCAGAAATGCTAATTTCAGATATGAGTGACCTTTGGCTGCATCTGTACAACACATTTCAGTTTGAGCATTGTCAAAATTGTTTACTGTAATGATTATAACCCCCAACCCCCCTGTGAAATATGTTATCCTATCATTCAAAAAACTAAGCAGTTGACAAAAGTGATCAAAGTTTGTGTTTGAAACCTTCTGCCGGGCAAATGACAATGTTTCTCATGTTTTTCATGGCTTTGTGGGCTTTTTTATCGTAGCATAGTAAAATTTGCTTGCTCATGAAATATATTTTTTTTGTCTCTTTCATCCTACAGAAAGAATTTAAGGTGACAGAGCGCAGGGTCACAATGGATGAATTCCAGAAAGCACTCGCTGAAAAAAGGGTAAGTCCCATTGGATATGTTCATGCATTACAGCGTTGGCAAAAATATTCAACACTGCTCTTGATTAATCATTGATTTAAATTGTGATTTTCATGAAGAATCTGTGATTTTAATTCATTATTTTCTCAATAATTTTAATCAATTCCCTTAAATCACAATTTAAAAAAAAAAGTCAGAAAAATAGTCAACCGTGATGCTTCATCACAGAATTTGCTCAGATTCATTAGAAGAAAAAAATCGAGCTCTCTTTTAACGATAGTCCCCAAGTATGTCTGTGTCAGAACTTTCCAGGACAGAATGTTTCCTGAGGTAATTCTGATGATATGCAGTGCAAAAAGATATTTTTAAGGGAAGCAATTAGTTACAGAAATAATTAGTGTATAGCTAGTGAATATAAAGTCGGCCCAAGGCAACTTTACATGGAATTCTATGGATGAACGATTAAGGAGTATGAGGAAAGTAGAAGAATAACGTAAAAAACCCACGCATAGAATGTGGGTTCTGTGCATGTGAGTGCTTGTTCGGGTGCGTCAAGTAGTCTACTCATAAGGTGCTTTTCATGTTCATGTAGGGAGTATGTAACCTTGCAATTTCTCTTTACAAAGTAATAGTGAAAGCTGATATTTGGAATATAGTATACCAGTATGGAATCCCAAACATTCAGAGCAAAAATATGTTTTGGTGATTGGTACCCCCTTTTCTTTCTTTTTGTTGTTGTTGTTATTCTATGGACCTGGGCCCTGTTTCACAAAACATGTTATCAATAACAACTGCCAAATTTCTATGACAAATTTGCTCTCAGCCAATCAGATTCAAGGATTTCAGTAGCTTATAAAGATTATTGTAACTTTTTCTCGATAACAAGTTTTATGAAACAGGGCCTTGATGGGAAGCATCTGGAAGATGAAAAGGGGTCCAGAGCAGAAGGTCAAGAACATTTCAAGAAATTTTTTCTTGAAAAAAAAAAATATATCAACAAGGTGTACAATGTAGTTCTTAAAAAACAAAACAAAACATAACAAATGTATTTTTAAAGCTGTTTTTGAAAAACTGTTATGAATCAGCAAGCATTTCTATTCTTATGTGAAACAGATAGTAGAGTTCTTTGGAGCGGGTACAGCCTGTGTGGTGTGTCCCATCGGTAAGATCTTATTCAAGGGAGATATGATGGACATCCCAACCATGGATAATGGAGCTGAGCTGTGCAAGAGATTCTACGATACACTCATGGATATTCAGGTTTGTATTTTCTCTTTCTCTCTTTCTATCTCTCTCTCTCTCTCTCTCCATGTCTCACTCTGTCTCTGTCACTGTCTCTGTCTTTCTATTTCATTCTACCGACATTTTATTAAACTTTTTTTCCATGACTATATGATATACACTTCTGGATATTTAGGTACCTATACTCTCTCTCTCTCTTTGTCTGTCTCTCTGTCTCTCTCTGTCTCTCTCTGTCTCTCTCTTTCTCTGTCTTTCTCTCCACATTTTTAAAACTTTTTTCCAGGACTATATGATACACACTTATGGATATGCAGGGACATATACTCTCTCTTTGTCTGTCTCTATGTCTTTCTGTCCGTCTCTCTCTCTCTCTCTCTTTCTCTTTCTGACTTGCAATATTTATTTTTTCCAGGACTATAGAATATATATATGCTTGTGGATATTCAGGTACATATACTCTCACTCTCTCTCCCTCTGTCTCTGTCTGTCTGTCTGTCTCTCTCTCTACATATATTTGGTTTGTAATTTGTTTTGCATCTTCATGAAAAAAGAGATGAGCAAATGAAATAACATCCTATGCTTGCATTAGTTGTTAAGTGGGTATTTGGTAGGAAGAATTTCCTTATATGCCTGAGCACTGTATTGTGGACTCTCTGCTAGAACTTAGGTAGTAATATGATATATGTTTTGTACTTATGGGCAATATACATGTAGCATGTTTTTCTACTCACTATATAAAGCCATCTATTATTGTAGTAATCATTATTTCCCTGTTTCCTTTTCCCTGTAGTATGGACGGATCAGGCACCCGTGGGCTGTGGAGATTGACGAGCTGATCGACTTGGAGCTCAGCGATGAGGAGACGATTAGCAGCACGGCCAACTGAAGAAAGATGCCCCCTTTCACCCCAAAGGCCAACGACCTTTAAGGTCAAAGGTTATCGAGTTGGAACCTGTCCTTGCCACGGATGACAGTTTGTATAGTGATATATTAACCGACTTCACCCTAATCCAACACCTTGCATTGTCGTCGAAAGTGCTTTAAGTTCAATAAGAGATTGTGTAATACACCATACATTTGCTTCATCGCTAGGCTGGGCAATTTTCTGAATATTCATATTTTCCTTCTCCGTATTCATGGTGTTAAGCTCCCCTAACTTTATTCATAATGGCCAAACAAAACGGCTTTGAATTTGCCTCGCTGCTAGGTCAGGCAATCTTGCATTAATATCATACCCTCTTGGTATTCATTCTATTGTGCTTCTCTAACTTTACTCTGTAACGGTTAAAAAAAACCAGTCAAATCGTTGCTCTTCTCAGAACGATGGATTAGTCGTTGAAACTTTTGCTACAACCCTTGTGTATTTGTCCCTTGATATTGATATCTTATTTTTTGTACATAAACCTGAAATAGCAATAATAACTTATCAGAATCCACTAAGCACTTCACTTTCATTCAGGATACATTTAGTTCTGGCTTTCATGTGACACGAAATTTAACTTATTTATTATGTTTTTATGTCATTGACTACTGGTATATGTTTACCTTTTACTATCTGAACATGACTTCTTGGTAAAATTATTAAGCTCACTGTACAGTTTTTGCACAAAGGGATTGTTAATACTTGTGCCTAGTGTTTTGTTTGTTGGAGAGAATTTACAAATGAAAGAAAGTTGTTACATTTTTTGTTCTTGCCCTTTCAGATTTCTTACCTTTTGTTGGATTTTCATTGAAAGCTGTGTATTCTTATGTGGTGTCTCAAAAATTTGTGTTTGTTTTCTTCTTCTTTTTTTGTTGATTTGTGATGTTTTTTAAGCTGTTGTGGGATGAAAAGGAAAATATGAAAATTGCATAGAAAATGTGAAATTAGTTCGTGTATCCAAAAGAGGAATCGTTTCAACTTGTTTGAAATATAATTGCATTTCCTGAAGATAAATTTCCATTACTCTGGCAGCGAGACCAGTCAGTGTGAGCAGCTCTATTCCAGACCGCATTGAAAAGGAAAAATGTAATCATGGTGTCTTCTGAGAGCTAAAAGGGCATTAAAACTCCTATCACTTACAGTAGTGCTAACGCTCTTCTGGCTCTCAACAGCTGTCATTGAGGCAAAAGGACTGATGTACTTTAAAAAAATGAAAGGTAGAAGCGATACCTAAAGAAAAAGGAAACTGTACAATATCGGTTCCTTATTTCATGTTGGTGTATAGGTCTGTAGAACTTTAAACAAGATTGATTGCTTTGTGTGTACTGTCCTCTCCCCCCCCCCCCCATCAGTGGATTGAAATAGCCATGTTGATTAAGTATCATTATCATTGTTCTTGCATTTTACAATTTATTATTATTTTTACTTCTTATAAAATCATGCATGTGGAAACACATTTTGTGTTTCAATATTCGGCTGATTTATCTTTCCAGTTCAATAGAGTTACTCTGAAATATTTTTAACCCTACGATGTCTGAAACTAAGTTACAGGACATTTTGAGTGAGATTTCTCGTTTCATTTCAAAAGCACATCATGTAGCATCAGTGTTACACTTAGTAGAGGGCTCATTATGATATACATGATTTTGCTGCCTATGGCAGTGACTCACTGTGTGTGTCAAATACGATTGATGTATAGTAGGTGAAAATGCTTGTTATTTTTAAAAAGTTTTTGAAATTTTTTAGAAAGTTTCTTCTTCTAAAGTTGGGTACATTTTCTTGGCAGAAAGCAGAACAATATTCAGTGCTATTTGGGGGCTTATAATTACTTGAGATGAGTAATATTCCCATTTCTTATGGCATGGGTACAATACATGTATAAAAGTCACCCAAGGAATCTTTGACATTGAAAGGTACTATGAAACAGTGGAAATGAAGTTGCTATGTCATTTAAATGTCTTATAGGCTGTAGAATTCTAAGGGAAACCTACCCTGATTGTAATATTTATCAAAAGAAGAAAAATAGGTAGATAATGAGGACAGGTTTTACGCTGGTTGTTGGTACCAGTTTGGTTAAGAATTTAAGGCATCATCTACCCCAGGAGAGTACTTAACTTTGGATGTATGACTGATAGAAATTGGTCTCAGAATCACATGTTCCCCGTCAACCAATCAGGATCGAGCTTTCAGCAGGTCATTGTTGAAATTTTGATTGTAATTTGTTTTTGGGAAGCCTGTGATTGGTAGAAGAGATCTCCTTCCAAATGTCACTATCCTGGTATCATCTGTTGATAGTCAGAAGGGTTAAAGATAAAGTTGAGTTCTGGTCATGCAATTAAAGGAGAATGAAAACCCTGGGGGAAAATCAATTTGAATGAAAAGAGAGGACAGAGAGATGCAATTTAAAAAAAGTTCCATCAAAATTGGTTAAATGAGAAAGTTATTAAAGTTATAAATACAAAGTTATATATACAAACAATTGGCTTTGTTGCTTCAAAGTGGCAGGTTTACAACTCTCCATATGTTTTTTGTACACAAAATTTCATATTTTCCCCATTATCTCTCAAGTTGCAGCTTGTCTCCTTCTTAGCTCAAGATATATCATGGGAAATTGTATTTGACACAACATATGTTGAGTTCACAAAAAAGACAAGCAGCATCTTTAGAGATAATGGAGAAGATATGAAATTTTGTGTACAAAACATATGGAGACTTGTACAGTGAAACCTGTCTATAAAGACCACTCAAGGGAGACACGAAAAGCGGTCTTTATGAGCAGGTGGTCTTATGCACAGGTTCCTTTAATACATGTTTCAATGAGAAATGCTGTTCAAGGGAAACAAAAAGTGTGGTCTTTATAGACAGGTGGTCCTTCTATACAGGTGGTTGCTAAAGCAGGTTTGACTGTACTACTAAACCTTTCACTTTGAAGCAACATTGCCAATTTGAGGATCGCCGTAGAAAGTAAATTGAGACTTTTCAAACTTTCATAACTTTTTCATTTCGTAACCGATTTTGATGGAACTTTTTAAAATTGTTTCTCTCTCTCCTCTCTTTTCATTAAAATGGATACTTCCCCAGGGTTTCATTCTCCTTTAAATTGTGAAAGAAACTGCCTGGAAGCAATTGGGAAAGGTTGGTTACATAGTACATAAGAATTGGTGTATTCTGTGAGGTTTTTGAATCACCAAAATGAGAAAAAAAATCTACTCACTCCTGCTGAGAGACACATGCACTGCACACAGAAATGTGCATATTGGAATAGACGCGTCTGTGGCATGAATGTTCGGCCTGAAAATTTCAGCTGTTTTCTTGGCATATTTCAGATATGAGGGCATTTGAAGAGCCATCCTTTTCAGCGGACACTTCTTCTGTGATAATCTTCCAAACTGATATGAAGAGAACGAGAAGCTCACAAATTATTTTTTCACCTTTCCCAGAACTCAACCTTCTCTTTAAAGGTATGAAGCTAATGCCCCCTTTTTGCTCTCTGTTGATGATATGTTCCACAAATTGTTGAGAGCCAGAAGGGCATTAACTCTGTGTTAAAGTATATGAGTTAAAGCCCTTCTGGCTCCAATTAGACAAATTATCCTGTAACCCCCATTGCTGTGTGTGTGCTTATAAAGATATGCAATTCAATGGCCCAGGGTTTTCTAAATGTGCAAGAAAATCTTCTTTTTTCAGCTGAATATACCAAGATAGATAATGAGAGGAGGAGGGGCATCATGTATTGCATACGTATGGTCTAGTAAGAGTATTACCTCAGTTTGAAATTACATTAATTCACTCCCTCATGGAAATTGTATTTCATTAGCTCAAAATTGTTTGCATTACTTGTTATTCAGTGTTGTCTTGTGCACAAATTCATAATAACCTGTAGATATAAGGAACCAACAAACATTAATATATGAAGTTATTTTTATCACAGTCAAGTATTCAAGGTTATAAATATTCTGTGCTAGTACTATTTCTGCTTTATATTTGTTTCTAAATTTATTGCACTATGTATTCGTACAAATTGTTTTTGTGTGCTCTTCTCATTTCTGTTTAGTCAGTAGATAAATTAGGAAAAAAAGGAGGGCGTTTTTGCACTGAGCCAGTGATTATTGCTGTGAAATATCAGTGAGATTACAATTTCATGATCATAGCGAATAAAATTTTTGTTTTCATTCAAGCAATGTGTGCAGGTTAATAAGGCATTACGCGAATGTTCACAAATTTTTAAGAGTTTCTTTGAAAGTCAAAAAATATTCTGTAGTTCTTGGTAAAATCTTGGATAAAATAATCAATTTTTCCTTTCGTGTCAAATCATAATGACCATGATAATTGTTTACATGTAATATGATCAATAATTGTTTTATCATAGTTGGTTATTTTCTTATTTTCCTTGGGGATTTCCCTTACTCTGAAAGTGGCAATGGTTTGCATTATGGCATTGACAAAAGTTTGACAAATCTGGGTCCCGTTTCATAAAATTTGTAATCAGTAACAACTGCCACATTTCTGTGACAAATTTGCTCTCAGCCAATCAGATGCAACGATTTCAGTAGCTTATAATAGTTATTGCACCTTGTAAAAGTTGTTATTGATAACAAGTCTTATGAAAGAGGGCCCTATTCTCAAAAGTTTCTTCACACAGCTGATAAATTTTTCTAGTGTAAATACACTTGTAAGCAGCTAAAGAATTTCATTCAAGATTTTTATGTATTTATTTTATTCAGTGGCAGCTCTCTACACCCAAATTTTGATCTGACAAACTTTTATGTAATTAAACTTATGCGTTCCAGTTTTTAAGTTTTAGATATATGTATCTAAGATTAGAAAACTAACGATTGAGTGATTTAGGTTAACTGCACCTCCTCACAGTGATATATTTTTATGGTCAACTCTGAATAAATTAAACATTCATGTTCATCAAATAATTTTGTTTTAAGAAATTATTTTCAAATATATTTATATGCTGAGTTGCGGAGGTAGAGGGTTCTTGTATTCAACAATGAGAATAATATTTTATTTTAGAATTATGCATGTGCCTGAATAATTTTAGACAGTTGATAAGAAATGTGAATTTTCTTTCACTTTTTTTTAAAATTGTATGGGTGTTTTGAAAGGCTGAAGAGATATATTTCATATATTTTTACATATTTGTATAGTTTGCATAACAAATAGAAATAATTTTTAATCAGTAGATTTGAATCATTAAAAGAGGATGCAGATGTTTCAAATCCAAAGTTGATGATATTTATGTCTCTTCTACGGATAATGTCATTATTCCTCTTTTATGCTCATATTTGTAATGTTTTGCTGCTGGAAATGTAGTGTTTTTTTTGTAAGTTTTGTTGATTTTATTCCTTTGTAGAGTTGTCTATGGAAAGAAGAAATGTGTGCAAAATGCTGTATCATAAGGAATGATTGCAAAAAAAATGGATGTAGAATGTAGAAATGCCAGATTCCTTGAAATACTAAGTGTAGTTGTAAGCACTGAAATGACAAGAATATATATATATAGAAATTTGTCAGGAATTTATCCTTGTCTGAGAAGGCTGGATTCATGCTTATGTGACATTCAACCTGAACTTTTCACGGGTTTAGATTGACATAACAAAACATAACTGAAAAGTACAATAGCTGACTATTCATAAGTGTTGCATTATAAGCAAGTGATATTTCTTTGTGTACTAAATGCATTGATCTCTATCTTACGGTAAAGCTCATGGTAGAGATCGATGAATAATGGCACTCGAGTCACCCTAAGTGAAAATCCACTTGCAAAAGCATTGTAATGGTTATCATAATTGGTGTTTTTAGCTTACACTTTGTTCCCTGTATATTTGTAATGTTTGCACTGCTGTCAAATATTTGAGAGATGTGAAAAATAAAGAATATATATATATTTAAGGGTATGTTGTGCTCGATCTTTCTTTTGTCAAGTGATGTATTTATATTATTGGCAAAAAATACTGTCAATAAAAAGGGGGAAGCCACCCTGGTATTTAGTTTATTTGAATAAAAGCAGAAAGATGAGTGAAACAGATTGCTGATAAGAAATAGGAAAGTGAAATTTTGAAGTTGTAGTCAAACACAAATTGGCAACTCCATGACGCATCTTGTGAGCTCCTCTCCCTTTTGCTCTGTACAGAACGTTTCATAAATTTTTATTTTCTTTGTTGTGTTAAGGAATAAATTTGTTTCATACAGGTTTGTGTAAAAACATGTGAAATGATTAGATCTAGGTTGCATGTATGATTGAATATTTTTCTTTAGAGAAAATAGAAGTTTATGAAATTTTTAGTACAGCTAAGACAAACAGGAGAGGACTTCTTCACAAAGTTTGCCAATTTGTGTTTGATGACTACTTTAAAAAACCATAAATTTCTTAATTTTCTATCGGATTTGCTTAAATTTTCACTGATCCGTTTCTTTAATTTTTCTGCTTCTTTTAAAAACTGACTTGTTATTAGAGTGCACTTCCCCTCTACACAGGGAGGGGGATAGAGAGAGGGAGGGAGAGAGAGAGAGAGAGAGAGAGAGAGAGAGAGAACAAGCAATTAAGGACAGGCCTATACGAGATGGAGAGATTCAGAAAGAAAGACAGACTGGGACAGAGACACAGGAAGAAATAAACCCAAAATTATTGGAAAATATGGACAGGGACAATATATAAAATTAGTATTAATATGATTTGATTTATTTATTTACCAACAGACAATTAAGTAGGCCCTACAATACATTTTTCATACAGTGATATTTACTTATAAAGGAAGAAAGGCATTGGTCTTGAGAAGTTTATAACAGAGAGGCAAAGAGGGAGATAAGGTCAGGAAAGGAAAGAGGAAGAAAGAGAGAGGGGGAAAGGAAGAATGGTAGAGCAAATAGGGGGAGAAAGAAAGACAATTAAGGAAGAGACAGGAAAACAGGACATACAGAGAAATAAATTCAGAAAGAGAGAGAGAGTGGGGGGGGGGGGGATGCAGGGACAAGACAGAGAGAGGAAAAGGGAAGAATTTAGAGAAAGAAAGGATGCACAGGAAAAGACAGACGGAAGCAAGACAAACAGAGAGAGAGAGAGAGAGAGAGATGCAGATCTAGAGACAGACTAATTGGATCTGCCTCTGCAAATTGATCTATAAGTACAGGAAAACGACAAAAAAAAAACAACAACATAGTTACAAAACGTTACAGAAAAATGCTTATTCAGTGGGTATAGTATATGCAGTATAATAAATCAAAGATATACAAGAGACAGCAAATGATATGAGAAAAAACTGCAACTATCTCATCTACGACTATAACCATAGCAAAGAGCGATATTGTCAAGGCGAATCTGCTTTTGGCCGAGCTGCGCTTGGCGTAAGTCAGAGTGCGGGACGACTTGTTCAGCACGTGGATTTTTGACGTCAAACAGACGTAATGATTAACACTGGAGAGATGTGTATACGGGCTGATACTGCATGGAACAGGAACGAGAATCATGAGCATGATGCTGCAATTCATCTTTGAAAGGTACAGTATTTCGGTACCCGAATAATTGATGTATTACTTTTGAAATTCATGGGCTATATGATGATATAGGAAAGCACAAATTGCGCTCGCGGAGTCGTATATACTTTTATACTAGAAGTCTTGTTCCTGAACTTGTTGACCATGTTGACTTGAATGAGGCCTGCCACTGAAAATTGAAGCCATTGAATGATAGTCGACAGGTCTTGAGTTGAAAATGGACGACTAAAAACTAAGCATTATGGGGGACCTAAAGCTATGCACTTTCTTGTTTCCAGCTGCTAAAAAGGCATTTTATTTAGTGGTTGATGCAAATTTCTTATATATTCTTGATTCGACATATTTTGAAGTTAAATTGCTGAAAAGATTACGACGGACGAATGTCAATAACATAAATTCTCGAGTCGACATGGTCGATGTCGATGCGGTGTCAAATTTTGTTCAACAAAATGAAAGTGTCCTAAAGTTCACTTATACATATGTACAAGCTTATCTGAAGATAACCTTGTACTCAGACTAGCTCTTTTATGGGTGAATAGGCTTCAATAGCTATTGTGTGTATCAGCAGGCCCTTTTCCAGGCTAGATCATTCATACAGGAGAGGAAAATAATTATTTTAAATTTCACTTTCAATTCTGAATCCCCTAATTTGTGGCACAGTAAGAGTGGAAGAGTCCATGAATCAGGTAATCTAGCAAATTTAAGAAAATTAAATCTTGCTTAGAGCAATTTTGTGGTCTGTTTTTGACTGCTGCAACAGTGAATGTTGGACACAGTCCCACATAGGCAAGGGCCTATGAGTGCCTAAAGTTATAGCTACAGCCTATGCACACGTAATAAATTAATGCAAATTATGATTATGGTGCTGAATGATATGAACATGGTCACTGGTGAATGTTACCTCGATTTCTATCTAGTATGGTGGTTGATCCAGTGTCCGAACACTTTTCAGAAAATCAACGATAGAAAATTAAATATCAAACGAATATCTGTCAAACTTACATAATGAATGCTCAAAGTCCTACAGAAAAAGAAGTTGATGGAATTTTAAAAAGAAAACCTAGAATAGATTTAATACGATATTCCCTTCCGAGTGAACCCCTTCCCAACGACGCGGCGTTTTGGTCCCTTGAAAAAGGTACTGTATTTCCGAACGTGTGAAACCCATGGGAAAAAGACACAACCTTTGTTTCAATAGTGTGGTTTTCATACGCGTAATCCCAAGCGTATGAAAACCCATTTTAGGCGCTTAACTGTACACGTTCGGTAATACAATCTGTTCGGAATTACAATCCTTGACTAGATCTATATCACCAAAAATAAAGGAAAATTAGATCTCATTCTTTTTGGCAATTGTAGAGTAAGAAGGGGGGGGGGGGGAGAATTCAGCCACTTAGGACAAAATCCTATTTTTTAACTCTTTATTTCATATTTATTTTCACTTCTTACTCAAATAATGAGAACAAATAATGTTGTTAAATCTAAACTAGACCCAACTGTTACTGTTAGAGCTATTTTAACCCCAAAAAAAAAAAAAAATCCCAGAAGAAAATCCGGTTGCCATGGTAATATTCATTTTCATTTACCCTGTCTCCAAGGCAGTTTTCGGCCGCATGTACAAAGTGAATGAGGAGCATGCGCGTGCGCCATGCATTCGCCCGCTGCATCAAAAGTCCCAGTGACCCGAACCGCCGTCAAACGCCAGAGCTCCCCCGCCTAAAACCCGGCTGAAACTGCTCGGTATCAGAACTGAAATCTCAAGACTAATGGAGATATCGCACGTGTGTCTCACGCACCAACTATCTTTGACTGCAACATGCGATTGGACACTTTTGAGCTTGCGACATACAAAAAATCCTGATCTAAAACTGAAAATTTCTTGAAATACAGCTAAGTTTTGGAGCCCATTTTCCTAACGAACACGCGTAAGACACAAGAATCATCAGATTAGGTAACGGGACCGCCAATTACATCGCTAAAATGTGATATTTATGGGACCATCACTATACGGGGCTGTGTCAATTTCGGCCTGTCACGACCTCTAAGTTGAAGAGGTAAAAACACCAATATAATCTGCAAAATTTTGAGAAAATGCTTCCTTCTACATTTTAGATATACATGTACATGAATATCTAATTTCATGCCAGATCATTCGATAGGATCTTTATCATCTTGATCAAGTGAAATTATCAGGCTGTTCTTGGTTGGTGATCTTGCTCCTCTCCTGCACACATACATGTATGGGCAAGATATCACACACTTGCCTATGGGAGGCAATTGCTCATGGTATGAAGGTACAGAGTGCGAGGTTATCTCCAATAACCTCGCATAAGTGTGAGTGGGACTTAAGGACCCCTTGGCGTACCGTAGTCTACTGTTAAAGTTAAGTTGGCAAAAACTGTAAGGCAATGAATGTGCTGTGGTGAGGAGTGGAATAATTATAAATGAGTGATGGTTCTTATTATTGGAACATTGCATGCTCGGTTGTTCAAAAATAATAATAAATTTGATAATAAGTGACATAATAATAGACAATGTTGATACTGATAGATCAACTACATGTAGTTGATTGTGGTCGCTCAGCAGTAAAAAGAAGATTAGAATCTCTGTGGATTATGCACAGGGACTTTTCTGAGTTTGGTTGAGTAGATCTATGATGGGGAGCCCTATAGGCTATCCCTGCGCACCTATGATTTGACTTGAAATTAAAGAAAGTCATGAATTTCTTTAATATTCCTGTAACAGTTAATTCAATTAAATATGATTCCTGACAGTCTAATGTTAAAGAGTAAATTTGCAAAAAATATCAAAATTAGAATGTTCAAGAACAATGCCATTTTCACAAGAAAGGCGGCCATGTCATTTTGACGTTGAAAAAACAATAGTGCCCAGGCCATGTCTGTGCAATCATTCATTTTACACGCAGTTCGGGAGTTTTGATGAGAAAGACAACATTTTCATTGATTTTTTAGGCTTGTGAATAGAATGTCTGAAACAAGACCTTTTTTCAACATTTTGACTCGTTACTTTTTTGTTTGAATATCTACCATTTTAATAAAGATGAGAAGTTTGTGTTTGCTGCGTGTTTTGTTTTATTAGAATCGAGCAGACTTGGGCAGTCTAGCCATACACTCATGGAACCATCACTATGTCTATGTGGGTCTGTGTCAATTTTGGTTTATGACCTCAAAGTTGGAAGAGGTGAAAACACCAATATAATAGGCAAAATTTTGAGAAAATAGTTCCTTCTACATGTACATTTTCATGCATGGTGCTCCAGGTACAAATGTACAAAGTCAGGTTCTGCATTAGTTTGGTTGCTTTTTTTTCAAAACGGAAAAAGGAAACTAGATGGCATCTGATATCCGTGATGTGACAAGAAATTTGATGAAAAAAATGCGTTTTGCTGGCATCGCCGATATTCTCCCCAACGTTGTAGTGCACCAATTTCAATGACTCGACTCGTCAAATTGTGGATATCAGATGCCATCTAGTGAGTTAAAATTTTCTTTATATTAAATATACACTGTGTATCTTTCCTTATTCCATTTTGAAAAAAAGAGCAACCAAACTAATGCAGATTCTGACTACAAGTAGATTTGTACCTGGAGCACCGCAGCCTCCGGCGGCGGCGCTCCCTGGAGTTACATTTTAGGGTGATAGAAAAGCTGATTTCATGCTAAATTCTTCAATAAAGCTACGCACCCCGCAAATATGCGCAATGCGACGCCTTTAATACGCCAAACTTTTGGTGTGACTGAGCAACGAGAATATCATTTGCATTTGCCATAAAGCATCGGTAATTTCCCTACATGGGATATTTATCTTGAGGCCTATTTGGAAATCGGGGTGAAATTCACACCAGTCAGCTTCTAAAGCAAGATGTGCATTCGTTTGTTATGTATGCTTAGCTTTAGGACCCTTTAATTTTGTCAAACAAAAGCTAAGCAATCATTTATTACATATGCTGAAGCTTTAGGACCTTTCAATTTTGTCAAACAAAATTTGACACGGGCATAGACATCGACTTGAAAATGAATGTTATTAACATTCGTCCATCATAATTTTCTCACATTTTAACATCCGAATATGTAGATCTAGAACCAAGATATATAAAAGAAATTTGCATAAGCCACTGGAAACAAAGTGTGTAGCTGTAGGTCCCCCATCATAAATTTTTGTAGATGCACTCAGACCAAAGTCTTTTATATTTTCACAGTGACTTACTCTTCCCCCTCTTTTTTTTCCCCCCTTCTTCGTATCCAGGTGACTTGAAGAAGTCCTAGAAACCTAATGCCACTGTGAAACAACAAGAAACAGCACTCTACAAGTCTTCCTCAGCATGATGGGTCGTAAAGTGAGTAGAAGGGAGATGGCGATGAAGATGGTGAGATTGAGCTCCACTTCTTCTGAAGGTCACCTTGATAATGGGTGAAGGGCACTTTGATGGATGAAGGTCACCTTTCATAATGGATGGCAGATGGGTGCTGCTTATTTTTGCTTTTCCTAGGGAGGATGTCACTTTCTCATCCTCGTGTGCAAGCTGTTTATTTTTTCATTCTCTCCCTCTCTCCCTCTCTCTCTCGTCTGTCTCTCTCTCTGTCTCTCTCTTGTCTGTCTCTCTCTTGTCTGTCTCTCTGTTTGTCTGTCTCTCTCTGTCTGTCTCTGTCTCTTCTCTCTCTTTCTCTCTCTCTCTCTCTGTATCTGGCTCTCTGTCTTTTCATTTCTGCTCTGTCTTTTTCTTTTCCTCTAAGAAATATTACAGAGAGGAACTCCAACTTTTACAGTAGAATATGCAAAAAATTGATCCTTTGAACAAAGGTTTAATCTTAACGCTGCCCTACATGTATTTCAACTCTCATCAATTTTACCTTCCATTTCCTCAAATGAGCAGCATTTTAGGCATTAAGGATTGTAAACGTGTGTGCATTAGTAACCTATCAGTCAATGTATGCAATGTTTAGATTTGTGCCTTTTATTACTATGGGGAAAAGTTGAATTCTAGGAATTTTGAAATAATGAGCAACTCTATGGCATAGCCATAGTTGGAGAAGCAATTAGACAAACTGAAGTTACTTTCCGAGACACTCGTAGGCCCATGCCTGTGTGGGACTGAGTCAAATATTCACTGTTACAGTAGTAAAAAACAGCCAACAAAATTGCTCTAGCAAGATTTAATTTTCTTAAATTTGCTAGATTACCTGATGCAGGGAACCTTCAACTCTTACTTTGCCACGAATTTGGGGTTTCAGAGTTGAAAGTGAAATTTTAAATAATTATTTTCCTCTCATGTATGAATGAGCTAGACTGGACCAATCCCCGCTAATACACACAAAACCTATTAGAGCCTATTCACCCATTAAAGCTATTGTGGAGTACAAGCTTATCCTCAGATAAGCTTGTACATGTAAGTGTTCAGAAGATAAACTATTTGGCATTTACGGTAATATACATGTAAAGCAGTTTAAGGGGTGGGGGCAGTCAGTCGCATTTTACAAGTTGAAATTGATAATTCTTGTTAAACAAAAAAATACTTAAACTTACAACCTGAACATGTTGTTAGTATTTGTAACTGTCAAGCATTTTATACCATACATGTTTTGACTTTAACAGCTAACATCTAGTTTTGATCTATTTCTTTATACATTTACTCTAGATGGTTAATAGAAATACATAGATCGGGAACAAATTAAAATTGATAATATAATATTCTGTGTTATGTTATGAAATGCATGTGAAATGAGGTAAGTAACGGGATTGTAAACGTACTGTAAAAAAGATACTTAAAACATAATCTTTTTGTAAACAGTATGTAGATGGCCGGAGATAGTTTTATTGTAGTAGGGTTATGACTTAAGAGTCAGAGTTAAATTAGGGTGGGGATTATGAGGGGAACCTGAAGAGATAACCTCGAAATTATAAGCAACATTTTGAATATACTGTACATGTAATATACAAACGAGCTGCAGTAGAAAAGATACCTTACCTTAAAAACATATCCTGATAAAAATGATTTGATAAATGAAATTGTAAGGTCTAGAAGAGTGGAGGTCAGTGATATTGTAAACCTTGTAGCAATTTTTTGGACGTTATGAATTCATGCCCAGAGCATTTGGATGTGAATCATAAAGTTAAGGGGAAGGGCTCAAGTACACATGGGGATGAGGCAAGTGTGAGTTACAGCAATATCCGTGAAAATGAATTTCGGAGCGTTTAAAATTACTTTCCGGGTTGTAATTTGAAGCAATATCATGGGAAGCCGCATCAAGTGAGCCTTGGCTTCTTCAGCTTAAAATTAATCCGCGTCTGCCGTAGGTGCTGCGTTTTCAAAGTTAGACCATTGACAAAAAAATTTCCTATACAGTACCTATAATGAGAAAGGAAAGTTTGAAACGAACATTGTGCATCTCACTGATGAAACCATGGACTTGGGAGGTATTTCCACAGACATCAACCCTGAAGCGTCCGATTAAGTGACAAAGCTTTCATTACTTGTGCAATTGTACAAGCATGCCACCGGAAGAGGCTTTATAAAAGCGTATGGGTCTTGTTGATCACAGATCAATCATTCTAGAAGCTGGAGAAATTAATCTTGCGAAACATTGGTGCTGAATAGGAGTGCAAGGAATCTCCAAGTCCTTGTCATTTGAATCTATGTTCATCTAGGAATATGGCACTGTTCAACCATTCTCCTTGACTTAGCCACAAAGAACGATCAAGGAGATTGCTGAATTATTAATGTATGATGCACACATTTGTGGCTACAGCAGACTTTTGTGTTCATGTCTACAGTATGAATGGACATCACTTAGGCAGAATTAGCAGACCTGCCGTGCTCCAACCACATCTAACTTTATATCTGCTAGCAACTGATGTCATAGAAGCCTCTCACCACATGAGATGTCAGTTGTGATTTGCAACACCCCTTGCATCATTGGAAGTTACAGTAAAATTCAGTCTTCAAAGCCATAACCATCTTCAACTATTTTTTAGATGGATCAGTTACCTATTTTCTTTCAAATTATAAAGTTGACAGAAATCAGAAGAAGAAGAATCAGCTTCTACTCCAGAATGGCCCAGATATTACGCAAAAGTCACACTGATTTTCCAGGATTGGAACATTGAAGATTTATTTCTTGGGACTTTCTACTCACTAAAGTGGACCAGATATCCATCCTGCAATGACTGTCCTGTTCATTGTGCCACCGACTTACTGATCGTTCAGAAAATAATTAATCATGAACAATGCATTGAAGTTAACATTTGATCTATCTTAACCGAAGACGTAACACACGCGTGCGAAGAGTTATTCAACCTCCATTTCAGTCTTTTAAACACTTTGTATTTCCATCACATGCAAAGTAAATCGACAAATACGTAGCTAACGGTACTTTCACAGAAATAGTTCATTGTTATTACTTGTCCGTAATAGCTCACACTTGCCTCCAGAAGGGAGCAATAATGTTAAAATCGCACCTTTCTTTTGACACTCCTACATTTTCTTTTGTAATGCAAACCAAAAGAAATGCAAATAGTTTTAATCAATACATTTGTAGGTTACCGCAGAGAATGGGGCTACCGTAATGCTCCTGAAACTACTTTCAGATATTAAAAGATGAATAGTAAGTACAAGTACATTCGGTGGTAACCTTGCCTCAGGATCTTTCTGAGAAGAAATTTTCTGTCAGTTCAAGAACTAGTTTTTGCCGGGAAGACGACACCCCTCATTTCCATAGAGTAACATCGGTATCTGTTACGGTTTCTCGGTCCGATTTCTCTGTATTCCGCGTACGCTTGCATTCTAGATGTCCGTGTCACAGGGTGCTTATAGGGTTTCTTTAGGATCAATCGTGTATCGTTGAGCGTCTTCAAATTAAGGAATAACCGCGAATCGTCAAAGTCGATGTAGTGGTCTCCGCGCTGAATATTGGACTTTACATGTACATCTCTATTAGTCGTAGGATCATAACCGGTTGTCTTGGATCAAGCCTCTTCGTCATTCGCGTGAGGATCTGCCTAGTCTTGGATGTAGCCAGTTCAACTTTGCACCGAGGATCTAATGTACATAGTCTGGAATTCAGGGTGTTCATCATTACTGTGAAGATCTGTTTTGGATTCAGCCCCTTTCAACCTTTCACTGAGGACCTGATTAGCCTTGGATTCAACTTTGTCAGCGTTCCTGCAAGGATCTGCTTCATCTTGGATTCAACGTATGCAGTGTTTCTGTAACAATCTGCCTAATAGTTGTGTATTGAAGCCATTTGGCAATGCTGTGAAGATCTGCCTACATCCTGTGCTTCAATTCATCTTCTCTGTTATTGTTGCAAGAACTTAAGAGTTTCTCTTTGCTGTGGGGAGGAAATCAACATCAAATTCTAATGAATCTATGCAGTGAGGGACCGTTATCCAACAAACACTAGGTGAGACTATATTTATGCAATGTACTAAGTACCACCTCAAAAATTTAAATCTTTTAAGAGATACTTTCTGCAATACATGTACTTCTGGCAAAAACATCCAAGAATTATTGATAGAAGTTATTTTGACCATTACATTGTTTATGAAAAAAAAATCTAGTTATTGTTTATGGCCTTCATAGGGTTGCTATGAAAATATGAGCATTTCACATATTTTTGCAAGCAGCTTTTACATTTGAAAGATCTTACTTTCAAGTTGATCCTCCTGATTATGTGTATAATGAATGATGTCAATAGCAATTTGCAAATTACTTATGGTTGAACAAGTCAATATAGACAAACAGGATCAGTAACCATCATCCAAAGGTTAATAATATTAAGTTTTCTTTCTCCTCCTTTGAACCTTTTGACAGTAAGATAACCTGCATTAGGACAGATGTCATTGCCCATCTTTAACTGTCAGAAAAGCTGAACTTCATCACGAACTTGGTCACCGTGATATATAGTGAGATACATTGGAGTTATAGCTCACTGGAAGATTGATGCTGTGACATCTCAAAGACTACAAAAGAGTTTTTCTTGATACTGAATCAAGGAAGGGTCTTTACCCATTTTCTACTGTCAAATGAGCTGAACTTCATTAGGAACTTCATACTTACGATGTACAGTAATATACATGTACATGTACATTGGAGTTGTGCATGTAGCTGACTGGAAGATTGATGCTGTGATATTCCAAAGACTGTAGAAGGCCTACGTCTTGACTCTACCATCTATCTGTGTCTATCAACTAGCTAGAAACTCATCAGTACAAAACAACTAAAACTCACTGCGTAGCATTAAAGACTGAAATCTGTAAAGCCACAAATAAGTGGATGGCATAATTTTACCACATCTGGATAGCTCCATATTTGTTCCTGTGCCTGTCAATGAGTTGTGAGTCATATTGGTATTGTAGAACCGGAACCCATAGCATTCAGAGATAGCAGTCAGTGGGTGATAACTTTTGCAGCATCCAGATACTGCCATCTTTCTGCATTGAAGGAAGACATCATCAGTGGTCACCATGACAACTACTGGAGATGACTGCTATTTCTTCTACTACTCTCACTGTTCAAAGGTAAGATCACTTGTGACGATCAGTCTCAGTAGTGCTGATAAATTTTGCGTATCCAGACAACTACCACCTGGAGCAAATTAATTCAAATTTATGGATGATAACTTTCCCGAGCGTCAATAGTGGCAAACTATGCATTCCCCTGCTTTGAGATAATGGACTTCAAAAGTCAGAATGCGCGTTGTATAAATTATGTTCTGCTCTGCCTGGCAAGCCCAAGAAATCGATTTCTATTTAGCAAAACCAGTGAATTTAGAAAAAAATCTATAAATTTCAAGTTTTAGAATATATATATAAACCTATTACATATTTTCCATCATATATGGGGATTTTTTGTAATGAAGAGAAGCAATTTAGCTCTAGGATTAAAATTATCTTCCTGACTGGAACAGTTTCCAGTGGCTTGTGTACAACTCCTTATCATCAAGAAAATGGCATGCCCCATGTAAAGTGTTAGCAGATGATAATGTGTGCTAGAATTTCTTGATTTAAACCCTTTTCTGATTTTTATTTCTAAAGTGATACAGGCCATTGATTAAGAATATATTACACCTTTGAACATAAGTACATTTATATTCTGGGGTTAATTCTCCTTTAAATAACAGTCCGCAGGCCACATGTGGCCCATGAGGGGATTTCACAAGGCCTGAAGAAATATGGCATAAAACAAAACAAAATACCATGGTTTAAAAAAAAAATTGATGCTTAGTGGGTGATTAATGCTTCACCACTGACTAAAAATGAATAGAAGTCTCAAAATTTTTCTTATTCGGTTCGCCTCCTGATAGATGATAAAATTCCTAACTTAAGCCCTGATGAGGGTGATGATGATGATGAATGATAATAATAGTAATATGTCTTGTTTTCCCAGGATGATGTGTACTCCTACATGTACATATATGATGTAATGTCCCATTACATAAGTTCTGTACTCGAACTTTTTGTGTTTGACTGTTCAGGGCTCTTCCTGTCCATATCGTCATGTTGAGGCGGCGAGAGGAAATGAAGTGACCTGTATCAACTGGAAGCAAGGCTACTGTTCTAGACCAAACTGTGCCTTCAGACACATGGAGATAACGGTGAGTTTGTGATGATGATTATGATGTTTAATATTATAACATGTATTTATTGCTTATTATATCATTTAACAGATACATGTACATGTATATCATTACCCCAGTCATCATATTAAGGCTTGTACAGGCACATTGACCAGAATTCAAGAAAGAGGTTTATTTTAAACCATGGTTTAAAGCTCCATAGCGTAGTACGCACATGTCCTTTTGTCCAATGGGCGGAAAGTGATGCACTTATATATATATGTACATGTACGCTTATTTACGCTTAATTTAATCCATGGCAGAAGTTTCAACCATGGTTTAGACCATGGTTGAAACCATAAACCTTTCATAAATTTGGGCCATTGTGCCATTCTACACTCCCTTGCAAGCATATCCAATACATACCAAACAGAAACCTCAGATCTTCCCAAAAGTCCCTTCTCACAATTCCACAAATAAATACAAAATTTTATGGGTCTCGCTCTTTTCAGGTTGCATCAGCAGAACTTTGGAACAAATTGCCAGAAAATATCAAAAATTGTGATACCATTGACAAATTTAAGGCACGTCTTCCTTTCTCCTCTTTCTTACAGCGCATAGGGACATATTGTGATATGCGCTATATTATTATTATACCAGGTACCCATTTATGCACCTTGGTAAAGAAAAGTAATTGAGATGAATTGGCATGCCTGTGGAGATAGGTGCCTTGTTAGTGCTCACGTTTATCAGCCTTGCAAACATTTCTTAAAGGGAAATCCAACCTCAATGGCAAGTTGTTCTGAAAGAAAGAAAAATTCAGGGAAGCAGAATGGTGAAACAAAATCGGACAAGCAATAAGAAAGTTATGAATTTTGGAAAGTTGTTATCACTGTACATATGGGAATTTTAAATTAGCAGAATCAGTAATGTCACTGTGATGTCGTACTGTTTGGCAACATTTCTTTAATGTGATTCTGCTGTACATGTTTACCCTCTGTAGAAGAATCGGTCTGAGATAGCCTGTTACTGGGAGAGCCAACCATCAGGCTGTCAGAAACCTCACTGTCCATTCAGACATATCAACAAACCAACAGCAGATTCGGTGCCTCCAGCTTCAACATCTCTCATCAATAAGATACCAACCATTGTTGGCCCAGGTAAGCAAATACGTCTTTAAAAAGTAATGCTTTTTCTCTCTGGGAAATTCATATAGAGGGAGACTTTTACATGTATATGCTTCCAAAAATGATGGAAATGTATGTATTTAAATGCAATATTTTCCCAGTCTAGCAAGTTTATTTATCATAAATTGATATGATCATTGAATTTATGAATGTAAATAAATTTTGACCCTCCTATCAGGGATAGGTCTAAATGATTGTAAACAATATGTAGCATGCTAAAAAGGAACGAGCCACTGGAAGATGTAACCTGTGGTGCGTGGCAGCCAGTTGTCTGTGTGATTGATGATTTGTTAATTTGTTATGCTTGTGGTATTGTAGAAGAGGCCATTTTCTAATGTATTCAAACTCATACAGTTGCCTACTGACAAATTAATGCATTCACCTGTAAAACACTTTTTTCAATAGTCAGAATGCAAATTGCATGTATTAGACATTGCTAGGTTAGACCAACAGTTTGGCTTGTCCGACCTAGCAACAACTAATGTATTCAATCTGCATTCTGACTATCGAAATACAATGAAAAACAGGTAGATGTAATAGTTCGTTACTGGGAAACATTAAATTGGAATGCATTACGAAAATGGCCCTTTATAACGATTGATTTTTTTTTCTTAATAACTAATTACATTGATTGTGACATGAAATGTATGTGCTTCATCTCATTTCCACAGTGACCAAGCCCCTCCCACCTGTGGTCACTCCAGCCATCTCTTCATTGACAATGGTAGCTCCCATTGTCCAGGCTCCAACCGCCCATTCCCTGGATGACCTTCAGGGCCTGCCAACGGTCAGTCCAGTTGTTGTGCATCCCATGGACAGTGAAGGTAAGAAATGGAAAATAATAACTTGTGTCCTGATGTTAGGTCATACTGCAAATTCCTGAAAATTTAATTCCTGATGACTTCTTGTAGCTTATGGAGTGTTAACATTGCATTATGAACATACCTGTTATAATAACTACTTGAATTTTTATACATTTTTCGCTGTTGTTGCAGTATTAACACATTGAATTGTGGAAGAAACTGTAGATTATGTAGTAGGCTGTTATCTAGTAAAGTAAGAAAACTGTATTTTAAGTTTCTATAATTTCTATAATCATCAGATTAGTAATAAATTGATTGAATCTTGCTGAAAATCACATACATTGAAAAGCAGTACGCACAGATGAGGATATTACACAAACATGTCTCAGTGAAAGTTGGATGAAAGTTATGATATATTTCTTATTATATATGAAACATGGGGCCATTTCAAAGGCAATCCTTTTCCTGGAACATGATATTATCATTCCACATGGACTAAAAGGAATAAGGAAGCTCACAACATATTTTTCAATTTTACCAGAACTCAGCCTTCCTTTCATGAGAGAAATATATCATACAACTTCTGGGTTATCTCTGATTGACAGGCTGTACATTACACAGGAAATTCTTAGCTTGAAATTTACTCAAGGCAAGTGACAAGCTTGTAAGTTACAAGCCTTGTTCATTACATGATGGGAGAAATCTACAAGAAATGTACATCTGAGTAATTTCTTGTCCAGAATTCGTAAACAAGGAGGAATGAGTAATGTACAGTGGGTGAATTCAAGTTCGGTGTTGAAAGCTGGTGTTGGTGTTGGGGCAAAACTAGCACCAGCCACAACACCGAACCTGAAATGAAGCTGGTGCTGGGATTGCCTTCACTAGTTGTTGAGCTATCAATAATGTGATTGGTATTGTTTTTATAAACCCAAATACGATGTTGGAGCTAGAATGAGCAGCCCAATTCACGCTCTCAACACCAACACCAACGCCAACACCGAACTTGAAATCACCCAATGAGCCAAAGACATGTGACAATTGCCCTTTTCTAAACTTTGCTTGCATCTTCTATCTTCTTGTGATGACTTCTTGAGGGAATGAAACCTTGTTTTGAAGGGTAGTTTTTTGCCTTGCAACAACTGTTTACAGTATTTAATGTTTGTTTGGTTGTGTTTTAAGGCGCTTCTCATTCAGTAAGAATATTTGCGCCTATTGATATACATGTATTTGTCTTAATCACTGTTGTCCAGATGACGAGAGTCTTGGTACAATGAGTGCAGATGGTAGCCCTGGTAAGAAGGTGATCCTGTCCCCACTCAGGCCCTCGCTAGGTCAGGAGAAGATCTCACCACGTCGACAGACCACGATCAGACCAACCATCAAAGCAAGACCAGTCATCGCTCAAGGTTAGTATTTATTAGCGATTTCTGCAAAATTGTGCATCAGCTCAGAAAATAGAGGTGAGCTTAGGGCGATTTGCAACCTGAGAGCTTAAGTAAAGAAAAACTTCTGTCACTGGATTATAATGCAAAAAAAAAAAATCTCGAATGTCATGGTCAGACTTGAAAGTAAGACATGGCAAATAACTCTTTGTTTTTTACCAGACTTGAAAGTAAGACATGGCAAATAACTCTTTGTTTTTTACCCTGGCTCGTATGGAAAGCATTAATCAGGTTTTGTACCAACAGGGGTCCAAGTACAAATATTCCCCTAAAACTGACATGGGACATTCACATTTTGAAATCAATAAAATTCAGAGTAAAGGCATGACTCTCACCTCCTTCCCTTGTCAATCAATGTAAAACATGTTCCTTGAATGATATTCAGTGTTTGTATGACAATGTAAAGTGTAGAAGAATTGGAGTTTGAAATTTTATTGATGTAAATATATTTATGATTGTGAAATACTTAACTCGTTCACAATCGTAAACTATATTTATGATTGTGAAATACTTCTGATGACTACTTAACAGGTGTAGAGAAATCTGCTTTGAAAATAAATATCTAACAAATTGTTGCTTCATTTCTAATGCTGAATCACATTGCTTGAGCAGAAAAGCCTACTAGGTCATTTGGCATCAAGACTCTGGCTGAAATTCGCAGAGAGAAGAACTTGGAGAGAGGACATGTGGAGGAAGAGAAACAAGAGGAGGAGGAAGATAAAGAGATGGAAGAAGAAGAAGAAGAACAGATGTTTCCCTCTTTATCCAGGAGAATCATTGCTGTCAGTAACAGCAGTAAGTCCTGCTATTTTTAGCCAGTTTTAGTTGTACCAGTAACTACATGTAAAAGAACTTGGCCCCGTTGCATAAAACTTACCATTAATGGTAACTTTGCCATCAATGGTAACTCCCATGGAAACCTTGATTTTGATTGGCTGTTGAGTGATGTTACCATGGTAGTTACCATTGATAGCAGAGTTACCATTAATGGTAAGTTTTATGCAACGGGGCCCTTATCTTTTCACTGTCAGAAAGGTTTTGTTATTAAATGTAAATAACAGTGTAGAAATAATACATTGATCAAATGGGAGTGAATAGCTTTAGGAGAAATCTTCAGTACCTACAATATGTTATGTGCAAATTGTGTTTCTTTAAATAATTTGATATGGATTCAAAATGCAAATATGAGCTGATAACTTCAATGGATCTGTGATTTGACTAGTGCTGGTGGCTTGGTAACAAGCATACAAATATACGTACCGATATAACAAACATTCTCTTTGCCGTACTTGAAAATGGCCATACTGACCAATTTTCTGGGAGATTTTTAATTCCATTTCTCTTCATTTCCCTTTTGTTTTGTCTGGCATAGGCACTCGCAAAATGAATGTGGAGGAGAATGCAGTAAAACCTCTCAGTCAGAAAGTTGTGAAAGTGTCTCTACGTATTGAAAAGCCTGGAGTGAAGAGTCTAGCCCAATTACGAGAGGAGAGGTTTAAGAGGCTGGGTAGCAGTCTAGACCAAGAGGAAGGAGAGAAAGGAAACCTTGCTAAAAGGATAAAGGTAAGTACACTGGTATATACTATAATTTGCTTGACTGGAATTTAGCCAGCCTGTATGCAAATGTTGCCATTTGACATGTGGCATCAAAATTTGGTCCAAAGTTTTTAACTCTTTCTGTTATTATTTGAAATATGAGAGCATTCCAAGAGCAATCCTTTTCATGGGTCATTGTTGCTATGGTATCCTTCCACATGGGAATAAAAAGAATAAGAAAGCTCACAAATTATTTTTCACCTTTCTCAGAACTTAACCTTCACTTTGAGCATGCCTTTATTTCTACAGGTTGTGCGTAAAGACCCTGATGCAGAGAAGGACCAGCTAGAGGAAGCCCCGAAGAAAACTCTGATGCGAAGGGTCATGATTGGTGGTGGTGGTGGAGAGCGAAAGCCAATCAAAGAGTCAGACGCTTCAGGACTGGACTCCATCAAGATTAAGACAGTCGCCGAAATAAAGACAGACCGACTGAAAGATCGGCTGGGAAAGCGTGTCGGAAGGAACGACCAGAAAGATGATAAGGTATCCTCCTCTGTTGGCCCCAGAGGGCGTCTTGCTGCCAGATTGGGACAGATTGTAAGGACTGTTGAAGAAGACAAAGGCTCTAAGTCTGCTGTCCAGGAATCTTCTACCATCAAGAAGACCTCTTTAGCAAATCGTCTGGGAAAGGTTATCACTGCTATTGAAGATGGTGCAGCTGGTGACAGCTCAGCTGATCTTGCCACAAGGAGAGGACGAATTGCTGCCAGGTTAGGCAAGGCATCTGCTGAGGCTGGCGAGGGAGATAATCCACGAGTTGGGATTATGATCAAGAGCTTAGCAGAGATCAAGAGAGAAAAACTCTTGAGAAGGCTGGGAAAGCCGGTCTCGGACTCAGAAGGTGAGGATGGGGTTTCAGACAAGGAGAAGGAAACATCGTCACAAGAGCAAGAAGAGGAAGAGGAGGAGGAAGACAGTGAGGAGGAAGAGGAAAGTGATGAGGAGAAACCATCAGGAGATATTAGGTATGTCCTTATGGAAGACTGTGTGTAGGAAGAGTCAGAGTCATCGAGTATGATGTAGTGCTGGTATCGGCATGGAAAATCTATGTCGCCATGTCGCAATAAAATTAACGCCGATGTCGACATGTGTCGACATCTGGACATGAGTCAAACAAGTCTAAACTCCGGTCGCTCCCGTAGTGACCGTACACTATTAAACCAGAGTTACCCGACACAAATTCACAAGAGCTTTACATGGAATACATGCACTATGTCCTCACGGGCTCACACTCGCAGTCATACTCACTTACAGTTCTCAAAGATGCACACTGTCAACTATTTGCCCCAAAATTTGTTTTGTATGATCCAATTTATCAAGCATTAATGAAAGTCATGCGGTGCGAGTCAGCTAGTGTCGCATATCTAGGCATGTACATGTACGTAATAATGTATACCGGTCGTCGCAGCTAGATATGCAGCGATCGTTTCGCGCGCGCACGCTGCTAATGCGTATGTGAAACAAATCACGTACGCGCGCACGACGCCACGGCGAGGTACCCATTTTATGTCGCCATCGGAGCATGCGTGTCGACATGTCGGCAAAGTCCAAAACCAGTACTTTTGTCGCCATAGTGGCGACATCAGGCGTGTCGATACCAGCACTAGTATGATGGTGATGGTGTTTGTGATGATGTTGATGATATAATGATAGTAATGATAATTGTGATGAAAACGATGATGGTGATGATGATGATGATCTTGGTGATAATAGTTACGAAGATGATGATTGAGATGATGATGATGATGATGATGATGTTTATGATTGTGATGATGATGGTGGTGATAATGGTTATGAAGATGATATTAATGATGATGATGATGATGGGGATGATGATGATGATGGTGGTGGTGGTGATTGGGATGACTCTCCTGATTTCTTTCCAACCTTTGATATTATCATTTTGAAATATTTATTTCAGGATCAAGACCCTTGCCGAGATAAGACAAGAGAAGCAAAGCCGCCTACCAGTCCCGTCCCAGTCCACCGAGGGTCCTGACAGAGACAATATGAGAGGAGCTCAGAAGAAAGTAGCCCAGTCTGCTGCAGAGAGAAGGAACAAAAGGAGAGGAGAAATCGCTCTCTATAAGCCTCCAGCCGCTGCAAGAGGTAAAAGATGATATGAATTGCAACTTGATAAATAAACACACTTTACTGTGTTGAAGCGAAACGAATGCCATGTCGGGACTTACAAATACCCAGTGGCCCAAAATCACAAAAGTGGTTGAATCCTAATTCATGGTCTAAGCCATAACTTTCTAGCATACACAGTACTGGTCAAAATTATTAGAACATTAGCTAAACATGAACAAATTAAATGCTGTTCATTATCTAGTTTTTTCTTTCCACAACTTTTGATTGTTGAATTAAGTAATGGGGCATTACCACACTATCAAATGGGCAGGAACAAATTCCATTGGCATGAGTTCACCAAGGTAGTTTAAATTTGAACCATGGTCTAAACCGCCATTTCCTACCATATAGCTATACTTAGTTCATTTTTCAATGTCTTTTTTTTTGTGCAATACTAATTCATTATCTATAGTGGACAACCTAATTGGATTGTACTCCTCAAATATTTACTTTATTATCAACATGTACTTCTTGTAAATTTGTCATTAGAAAAGACAGACACATTGTTAGATGACACCTTGTACTGCAGAGTATTATTGAGAGAGTCTAATAGCATCATACCTCTATTTTTCTTTAGTGAAAGTATTTTTTTCTTAAGGAAATTTGAACATGTACAATTACTTCTTTCATTTGTTATTCTGCAGGTTTGAAAGAGAACAAGGTATCTGTAATACATGTAGGACAACGGAGGCCCATAGAGACCAGTGAAGATGTGGAAAAGGTAAAATGCTTGGAGGTTTTGCTGTTTGTGGAACTTGTTATAGCTTGTCTTTAATTCTGGTGACAGAATTGCATTTTCTAGGTCATCCTCTGAATGATAAAGAATTCACCATGACAATAACCAGTATTACTTGAAATACAGATCAATGAAAACAACCTGGAAATCATTTTCACTGAACAGCACAACTCTGAATTGCTTCATTGAGTTAGCCTGCTATGCACTTGTTGATATTGGAGTGTCATAATTACCCAATGCAAGATTGATATAAATGCTATGCAAAAGACACATATATATATATGATTTATTTGGTGAAGAGTGTAAAAAAAACTTGAATTTAAAAAAAATAAATTTTAAAAAATCTGGATGTCATTATCCTATTTCTTTGTTTGTTTGGCTTATGCAGATTGGCATGGTTGACTGTAATAATTTATAGCTTTCATTGCCTTCAGAAGTATTTCTCTCAATACTTGTTTGTATATGGTGTTACACAGATCAATACTGTGATTGACTTTGCACCCCAGAGCAGTGCCCCTCCCCCCCAAAAAAAATACCTGTAATCTTAACAGTTGTTGTTCTTACATTTAGGTGAGTGAGAAACCAGCAATCAAAGTACGCCGTCTGAATCTCTCGAAGTCTGTAGAGAATGCCAACAAGGGAACAGACTCTGTTCTTGCAGTCATCAAACAGAAGAAAGATGTACCCAAGGACGATGCTCCAGCAATTAAGGTAAGTGAATAATAGAAGGAGTGCGGACATATCCCTATGCTGTTTTCCCCAATCCTTTCTATAATTTGCTCATTGTTCATAGGACTCGGAAAACACGAGGGGAACAGTCATCTTACCTTTGGAATGAATTGCCACAAGTTATTTGCAATATTTCACGCTTCGATTCTTTTTAAAAAATGCCCTCAAACTCATTTGCTTGAAATTGCTTCCCAATAGATTTACCTTTGCGTTGTTCTTTGTACCATTTTGGTATGTTCTCATGTTTTTATTTTTTCCCATTTTCCCTGCACCTGAGGCATAATAGTTATGCAGAGTTGATGTATTATCAGTACTCTATGTTTTGATGATTATTAGATAAAAAGTCTAGCTGAGATCAGAGCGGAAAGGCAACGGCTCAGTCAAAAGGCTGATGCATCCGGAGGAGAGAGTGGAGCGTCTGAAGGCGAAGAGCAGAAGGAGGATGAGAAGGAGGATGAGAAGAAGGAGGAGAGGAAGAGGGAAGAAGAGGAGAAACAGAGAGAGAGAAGGGCCAAGATTTGGAGCCGGTCTCCCGTCAAAGCTAAGACAGAGGATCCGGTGGTGAAAGAAAAGACTGCAGTAGTAAAAGGTATAGTACATGTATCACAGCTCTTTGAGATTACACGTACTGTAAATAATGCTGTCAGCAAATTCAATTTTCTCCGTCAACATGGGGGGTCAAAGTTATGGTCGACAAGACAAGATCAGTAAATTTCATGTGCAAGAACAAATTACTGATACAGCAGGGAGCCTACCACAGCAACAGACAGTATCAAAATGAGGCATAAAAATAATCTAGAAACACTTTAACAACTAAAAAATATTAAACATTTAAATGTGGAAATTGGACAAATGTTGACTTTATTCCATTAGATATTTATTGTGGAATTCGCAGTTCTTTTCAGAATCTCTGTCGCCATGTCGTCTTTCGGCCAGAAAAACATTTTGTTGACAGGATTTTAAACAGAAGGCTTGTTGATGACAGCATTAATTGTAAATGTGGAATTGTTTGTCATGTACCATTGACTTACTGCGCCATGCACAGAAGGTCAAACTTGAAATTTTGTGATCTGTCCAGTTACCAGTGTGAATTTTTATTTTTTATTTTTCATGTCGTTTTTAATTCATGCACATGCAGGCAGTGATGAAATTTGAAAAATAACATCCCACAAAATTTCCATGTTTGCAGTACGTCAATTATGTATGCCCTCATTTTGCTAAAAAAAAAGGGAGTAAATTGTAAATTGTATGAGAGACAGATTTATTGAGAAATGAGTGCAGTGTATAAAATACATTAACAGCACCAGCATCCTAATATCATGCTTTGTAATTTTTTACACAATAACTTTTGGATTATTACAGAAGGCGGAGAGGAGAAGAAGAGCCTTGACGAAATTCGCCGAGAAAGGCGAGCGCGGTTGTGGAACATGCCGGCTTCGTCAGACGATGCCGTCACCAAGCCAATCATCCGACGGCCTGGTGGTCAGGTGATCATGGAGGCTGACTCTGCCCCTCAGATCAAGATCAAGACGCTGGCCGAGATCAGAAGAGAAAAGCAGCAGCTCAGGGAACAGCAGGAGAGTAGTGGTGATCAAGTCTCATGTGTTATCGCACTGGATTCAGCACAGGGTGGTAGTGAGAGTACAGATAGTGCACCAGTCAAGGAGCCAGAGACTGGTAACCTTTCTTCGTCTACATCTACTTCAGAAGTGGATACGGATGCTGACTCAAGTAGGGAGTCGGCACCAGTCAGCCAAGCTGCAAGTATATCATCAAGCAGTCTAGGTAATTATTATAAAACTGTAAACTTTTGTGACACCAAATTTTCACAAATTAATAATGATGACTGTTTCATGGCAAGAACCTGTAGAAAATTTGAAAACTGGTGTTAATTCAGTCATAGCCCTTCATAACACTTCTTCGAATCTAGACCACTCATTAAAGTTGCGAAGTTTCATTGACGTGAAAGTTGAGGGTATTCAGTAACCTTTGCCTCTTCATAAAACTGTAAGTCATGCTTTCCCCTTATCCTTCATTATCATTAAGATAACATTTTTTCGTGTCTTTACCAAATTCCTCCAAAACCAAACTATTAGAAGCAGAATTATTTCTGTATTTGCACTTTTTCATATTCAGTGGTGTCTTCTGATTATGTGAGAATCTATTTTCCTTTGCCCTCATTAGCAGAACTCAAGATTTGAATGAAGCAATTATTTTTCATTTTCTTGATTTTTTAGGAACTAAACTGACAAGAAAGCCACTACAGAGAAGGAGAGGAAGACAGGTATCGAACACATCTCAGGGAGATATCCAGTCAACCCCAAGCAGTACAGGCACTAATATACAGGTAAGAAGGGATCAGACTGGTAGGTCCTGAATATGTTATGTTGACCATACATGTACATGTACTTGCAGAACCCCTGCTACCATTTAAAAGGGTACTAAACAACTTCAAAATGGTCGCGGGCCAAAGAAAAAAAAGGATGAAGTAAAATAGCGCATGTCATTGCGACTACGTGTCATTTTATTAATAATGAAAAAGGGAAAAAATTAAGTAGAACATGTATTACCTAAATTAGACATATTGATGGGAAAAAAAGGGGGTAGATCATGATGTATCTAATGAATGATGTTCAATTTTATATCGGTTTTTGTTCTCTTTTGCATATATCCCTTTCTTTCTTCTCATTTTAGTACATCCAACCTGAACCCCAACCCCAGCTTGTGTCATCATCAGTACCGGTTACTGCGTCCGTCTTGATGGCAACAGTGGAGGTCAGCAAACATGTGGCTTCATCCAAAGAGCCTGAAGTTAGCCGACCAGTGCATGAGGAGGGCAGGGTAAGCCAAGTGGTGCCTGAAGCTAGCAGCCTAGAAGAAGTCCACATTCCGGAAGTTGAGGCTCAGCCTGAGCCTGATACCACATCAACAGTGACGCCACTGGGAGCTGTGTAAGTGTTCAATGTTGTATTCAAAATCAAAAGGTACATTACTCTAATACCAGAAACTATCCCAAAAATAAAATTTCCAACAAAACGATTCATGGAATTTCACATCAATTTTTTTGTTGTTGTTACAGGATGCAAGTACCAACTTTCAGTTGTTTTTATCTTGGCTGACACACATTTGGATTAGTTCTCTGTAGTACCAACCTCCTCTATAATGTACATAGAAGTTTTGTTGAAAGAACTTAACTCTTTAGTGAAAAGGAAATTGTTCAGGCCGATCACTGAATCAGACCAAATGGATGCTCTCTGATACAAATTAGAATCGATTTTCAGGCCTCACAGAAACTATATGTAGGCTTTACATGATTTAACTAGCATGCATCTTCATTCTAGATTGTCTCTGTTATTGATGTGTTGCAGGATCACCCAAGCAAGAGCGAGACCATCCGCTGCTCGTCTCTCCAGCGTCACAGACGAAGACCTCCATCGCTTCCTGGAGGAGAACGATGATGATGATGATGATTTAGATAGCACGCAACCGGTTACTGCGGCAGCTCATGCAGAAGATGATGACCTTCTGAACGAGTTAGATGACTTCCTTAATAGTTGATGATCAATGGACTTTAGTCCTGTTGTATCTTTCGTCTTTTTTGTATCCCGAACTTTTGGTTGATATTCACTATACTTGCAATTGCACTCGAAATGTGGAAGTGTGTTTACATGCAATCACACATGAAACATAGAATTGTGTTTTATAATTTTAGAATACTTTCTGATACATGCGTAATATAAGATATTACAGTGTCTCTTTATTCTTGAGCTCTAAAGCTTAACGTAATTTTGGTATGCTTTGTGGGTTGTTTGATGCAAAAATATGATTCAAGTATATCTACTACATGTACATTTGAACATGAATAAAACTACTTGTCCTTACGTGCCATGCAGGGTCCTTTGTAGTGCATAATTCACTTGGTGATCATACCAAGTGTGGGGGATTTCACAAAGGAAATCTAGACAGGAAATCCTTATTGAGAGTAATAAATATGCCGATGCATACTCTCAAACTGCAAACATAAATCATCCCCTGGGATGCTGGAAGACCACTTTCACTTGAATAGGACTCAAGGGTAAATGAATGAGATCCCTGGTGGCACATAAAAACTTTTACTCTTGGTTAGCATTATGAACCTTCCCTTTCTCTGCTTTTTTTGTGGATTGATGTCAAATGACATTTCAAGGGACATGTTTTGATTATATTTTTGATACGTATTAAAGAGGTATGCATTATTGTATCTGTGTTTTAACTGTTGCAAAAGATCTTCTCTGTCAATGTTATCGTCAATGTCTGATGTTTTGTTAGGGTTAGCCGAATTTGTATAACCTAAATTTGTGGTATTTTATGGAAAGATGTGCAGCAAAGTAACGTTTTCCTAGGATTCACTTTTAGTATTTTGTGTTAAAGCAGTCTACAACACATACATGTATTTCCTCCTAGAGATAGACAATATGAGAGGTCACTGTAGGCAGGTAGCCTTTATAGGGAGGTGACCCCTAGTAAATTATTATTGACTTTCTGGTCAGCCCAACTGATCCCTATACAACTGTCTAAATGTACATGTACATGTACTAGGTATATTCATATGACCACAAGACTGCTGTCAATATTGATTTTGTATTCAGCCGAGGTTGGTGTGTTTTTATTATGCTTTACCTTTCGATAAATCACTTTTCTACTGCAATTCATTCAGCAGGACTTTGGATATTTCCAGGTGTTACATATTTTCCCTCTGTTACTATTACTGTGGACAATACAATGATATACAAGAAATATATGAATATTTTTTAACACAGTAAAGCCAAGACAATTAGTAAAATTGGGAATACATGTATAAGGTTGCGAGGACTGTGACTAAAGTCACTAAACTTTGATCAAACTATCCATACCCCTTTGTATTCTTGTCATCAAAAAAGAAAATGGAGTATCATCAATTACACTTAAAGATAAAGTTGAGTTCTGGTCATGATATTGAATTGTGAAAGAAACTGTCTCAAAGCAATTGGAAAAGGTTGATTATATAGGTGTATGGTGTATGCTGTAAGATTTTGGAATCACCAAAATAATAAGAATTGAGTCAATTGAGCTGAGGTTCACATGTACTGCACACATAAATATGTATTATGGGACTACACTCAAATGTTTGGCCTGAACATTTCAGCTGTTTCTTGTCATATTTTGAATGTGAGGGCATTTGAAGAGCAATCCTTCTCAGGGGACATATCTACCATGATAACCTTCCAAACTAACATAATAATGAGAAAGCATACAAATTATCTTTTACCTTTCCCAGAACTCAAGCTTCCCTTTAAGAAAATGTTTCTGTTGTTATTGTTGGGCAATGTATATTGGAAGTATGACCACACACGTGAACATGTAGTCCATTAGCAGAACCAATGGGCCAGAAAAAAAGAAAAAGAAAGAAAGGAAGGAAAAGGGAGGTGAAAAAATTTTGTTTAATGTCAAGAATTCCCGTCCCCCAGGAGTCTGGGAGGGGCTGGAGCCTGTTAATCATATTCCCATGAAATAATTTAACTATCCCCACCTATTTCGGACAATCAAGGATCTGTTCTTTTATTTGTAAAAGCACAAGCCTGATATTGCCTTGCACCATGCAGTTATAACTGTAACAGTCAACATGTAAATGAGAAGGCTACATGCAGGAAGCTAGGTCTGTGAGTATATGTGTGAATGGAATTCTTGATGACCTGCTGCTATAATTCAGTTGATATTGTTTGTGCAGAAGGCCACTTCCTCAGCCCCTTTCCTTATTAAAGGAATTTCTTAAAACTACTTTTTCTTCTATATAGCATTGTATTCCGACAAGTTTATGTATTAGACCTTAATAAGGAATATCCTACATGTACCTTCACTAGATTTTGCTATTCATACTCTACTTTGTTCTGACAGTTTTCAAATGCAGAATAAGTGGTAATTTAATTTGATTTGTTAACCTCTTTGAAAATCGACTTCTTTTGAAAGGGCTGTCCACCCCATCTGTGGAAATGAATATATGAAAGAAAAAAAAAAGATTTTAAAAAATGTGTTAACTATTATCAGGGAAAGGCATCATATATCTTGCCTGCAGTATTATATCATTAAGTCTTGCATAAGGTTTTTGCCTTATTGCTCTTCACGGCAGTAGATTGAAAACGTATGAAACTTATTTACATAGATTAATGAGGGAGATTCACAGAAACGAGTGCTAAGTCCGAGTAGTTTGTGTCATATTACATGATATTGAAAAGTTAGTTTAACCATTTGTAACAGTGCTGTATATTTGTTTAATTTTTTTTTTTAAATCGCTTTAAATTCAAGTCATAGTGATGAATCAATATTTTTTTTTAAAGCTTTTTTCTGTAAAACTATCATTTTGAATGTGTTCACAATAGCCATGAAGGTAACAAGCTGTATTGGTCTTCACATGAAGCCCCAAAATATATTTTTCTTTGTGGTTCACTTTAGCAGCAATTTATATTGCGTTATTTGTGTTAGGTATACATATTGTTACCTCAATATGCCAATGGTGGGAAATGATTTAAAAGGAACCAACAAAACATGCATTGTTTGTTGTAAAGAATATATAAATCATTGATGGTACTATGTTTTGTTTTCTTCATAATATTTTACATTTTGCCTAATTTCAAGTAAATTTTATTTCCAGAGCATGATCTTTGTGTAATTATGGTCATCACATTGCAAAATTGTAAATAAATAATCCTGATGAAAAAAAAATAATTGTGACTCATGTGTCGTAATTGTTCAAGGTTTTTCCCCCTCCCAATGTAGGATATACAGGTAACTCTGCCTAAGTCGAATCTCTTGGGACCACAGAAATCTGTTCGACTAAGGCGAAATTCGACTTAGAAGAGGTAAAAAACACATGTTTTGCTCATTCTGTTCTGAAAAATTGCCTCGACTAAGGCAATTATTCGACTTATGGAAGGTCGACTTATGCAGAGTTAACTGTAGTGTAAAGGCTAATAGTCTAAAGAAATGTGAAAACAATCGCAAAGACTTTCAATAAATAAACTCAGGGCAATTTCAATACCCTTATAATGTATTACCGGTGGAAATTAATCCTATTCTGATTATGTAATGTGTTATTGTAATGTTTGCACATTTCATAAGGTCACACATAGGCTAAGGCTATTGAAATTACCTGAATTTAAAAAAAAAACACAATTGAATTCAAATCTGAAGCCGTAAAATGCTTTAAGAAAACCGTGGTGGGTTTTAAGCGTACTGAGCTTCACATTTCTGTTTCTTATAACGCACGGATAAGAGTCTGTTTCATGTTATATGTAGGACCATGTTGCATTATTAACATTAATTTAATACCAACCCCCTCCCCAAAAATAAACGCAGAGGGTTTTTTTAGGCGCTTTGCCACTTCATATGTCCATGAGCCTTTTGATATCTTGAACGTCTTTGTGCATGCAGTTTGTTCTTCTTTTTTTTAATGGAGAAAAAAAAAAATTAAAAGAATAATGAGCAAATAAAGATTATATATCAGTTCCATATTTCTTTGTTCTAACAGTAATATTCAGTGCTGGATCCAGGATTTTGTGGAAAATTTTCTGACACAAGCAACAAAAAAAAAGGTATGTGTCTTTAATAAAAAATCCTCAGACAAGCAAACAAAAAAGTCATCAGCAATTTTGGTGTCTCCTTCTTCTGATCAAAATGCTCATGGGGGTCAGTCACTGATCTACTTTGTCTATAGGGGGCAGTGTGTGTGTGGGGGTGGGCCGGGTGGCCGGGGGCAATCAATAACGAGATACATGCTGCAGTTTTCTTATTTTTGATATGGTGGGGCAAGAAATATACAAAGTGGAACATACGTCTTAGCACACTTTATTTCTAAATCATATAAGGAAGGAGGGGGGGGGGTTGTTTGCTGGTTCGGATCTTTTGACCCTCAGACTAGGCCCCGGCAGAGAGAAAAAAAGGGGGTGGGGTAAAGATTAGGCCTACATGTATCAGGTGACATGTCATGTGACATAATTGGGCCGGCGTTTGTACTGTGTTGTGCAACGTTTCATGGTTTTCAGCTTCCAAATCGTGAGTAGATTTGAATTTGATCAATAATTTCTTCTTTAATTAGCTTCCTCCAGTCTGAAAACATGTCGTAGATGTAGGAACATGTTGAAATTATTGTTCTAATATTTTAAAATTAATGTTTTCTTAATGAGACCGTAGACCTGTCTTTATTTTTATGTCTATCGTAAAATCCGGAAAGCTATGCCTATGCCTTTGCCATGCAACGCCAGCGGCAATGGCGCCGATATGCACGGGCTGGGGCCGGCGGGCGCGGGTTTACCTCGGCTGGATTCTTGGAGAAGCCGCCGCCGTCCTTTCTCGGCCTTCATCCGGGCCGTCCCAGTGCAGCTGATGATAGAAACCAGGGGGGGGGGCGTTTCATCAAATCAACTCCATGACAGTCATAACTGTTGTCGGCGATCCTGACTTAAGTTATGGATCCTGCGGAGTACCCTCGTAGAAGTATAAGTACTGAAATGTCATGGACCTGAAAAACTGTTTCACGAAGACATGATATTGATAAACGACAACTCAATGATATCGATACTCATCGGCGAAAAAACATAGATCTAGTCTATAATATATCACAGTCCATTGGAATTGTCGACAATTACCCAAACAGATTTTGAGGCTCAGTTTTTCCCAAACTATTCCAAAATGTCAAAAATAGCAGGGAAGATGATAGACAGAAATAGCCGTCTGTTATGGGGAAATCTTTAATATTTCTGACATTTATCAACCTTCCCCATAGACAGACGGCAAGACATTATGTACACAGCAGGGGGACGATCAGCCGGTCTGCACGGCGGCCGTTTTGTAACCACCCTAGATCTACTGTTTTTTCTCCATTTCCCCTCTATTTATAGGCCTATAGTTAGAACTATACATAATGTGGACCATTTAAAATGACAGAAATAAAATGTCAGAGGTATAAAAAGTTCAAATATGACTACCGAGCTGGTATAGTTGTAGTTTTTGATACCGTACGTCCGATCCACTGCACAGTGCATATCGACATACACTGGCAATACACACCGACACACACACACACAATCTGTGTATTGGATTATAGAGATTGGCCACATACTACGGCTAGTACGGTCTTTCAGTCTCTACATGTATGTACGGAGGTCTAGTGGAGCCAGACGCAGTCTCAGCGGAACAACCGACGATACAGAAAGACTGAAGCTTTTGGTCTAGGAAGATGAATGCTGGTGATACAATTTACAAACATCCCGTTTACATGAAAAGGTGTATACTTAATATGACATCTTAGAATTTATAAAATTGAGAAAACTCGAGGAGGCTTTTGCGATGTACGAATCTAGATTTGTAAGTAAGAGGATACCGTAATAATTGACTAATTATGGAAAGAAGACCCAAATCGTGTTCACTTTAGAGAAAATGATTAAATTAAGATGTTTTATGGCCATGTTTTTAATATTTATTCATTAACCCTTTCGTGACATCACTCCACATTTTGTGGTTTGGCTCAATAACTTTTGATTCAGAGCTCTAAAAAATATACCAGATGCATGAGTAAGAAAAGCAAAAAAATTTCTACACACACTGTGTCCATTTTCGTTGCATGACCATATTGCTTTTGAAGTCAGGAATTTTGAAAAGGATATTAGGCTTCAAAATCCTTAAATTGGCAACATATTAAGAGGTTAATAATCACTGATTTTTAATCAAAATTGGCAATTTTTTCAACTTTTCGACAAAGTTCCTTACCATGTATATTGTTTTCAAAGACATTAATTTTATTCGAACCTTGTAGCACTAAATGAAAAATATTATTGTTGCCAATTTGAAGAAGAAAATGTGATCAAATTAGCCCTGAAAATATTCCTGTCTTGAAAGGGTTAAAAGACAATATTATTCATATCAAAGCATTGCGTGAAAAGTAAAAATATAGGGAAAATACATACATGATAAATTGTCGTCGTTCACATGGGTCTGCATATACAGACTGTTCCGTTTTTTATGCTGATTTTATGGTAGGCGAATGTGGGTATTTTTAATATTAATCTCATTTACTTGTTGGGGGTCAAGAAGCCATAAGAACATATTGTCTGTCTGTACAATATTACAATACAAATATTAGTAACACTATTTGATAAAGGGGCGATAAAGGACAGTGCTTGGAGATCAGGAAATAAATGTTCTCTTAATTTACATTTGTTATTTTTTCGCAGCCAAAAGACTAACTAAAAGCTGGCTTGTGATGGCGTTCTAAAAAGATATGACAGGTCTAGAGTACCGACAAGTCACTTGTCAGGGAAGTTGTCGCTGATCTTCGCAAAGACGGCTTTGTGAAACACTTAGCGGACAAGTTGAGCGACAGTGTCGAGATGTCGCTGATCTTGTCATTATGACGGTTTGATGAAATGACCCCCCGGGTCTCAGTATTAGGCCAGGAGCCTCTCCCGAAATAGTTGCCCCATTGATGAAACGACCCCCGGGTCTCAGTATTAGGCCAGGAGCCTCTCCCGAAATAGTTGCCCCATTTTACATATGAGATTTGACCCCTTAAACTAAAAGTTGTTTAGTTAGACCATCCATGAACATGATCTCAATCACAAAATAAAAAGAAGGTCAAAATGTCAGCATGGTCAGCCCGAACGAAGCCGCCGGGTTTGGCCCTCGCCCAGAGCCCCCCAAAAGGTACTCACAGCCGCACATATGTGAGAGTAGGATCCGGGCTAATTCGGCATTAGGGTGAACTCGGCCTTGGCGGAAAATCGCAGCTGAGTGAGCCCAGAAAGTTGAATTGAATAGATTAGGCCTAGGTAGGGCCTGGAGCTAGGCTCTGTACATTCACGAATCTGTTCACTTACCAATTTGACTGTTTTATTCCTTGTAATGCTCCTTTTCCAGGTAATTCAGGGTCCAAGTTATTCTCCATTTGAAAATCTTGCAGCCGTATTCGAACTGTTTCCACTGCGCAGGAATGAAGATGACATCGCACCCGTTCTAGTCTACGTAGAAGGGAAAATTATTATGGAGGGAAAAAATGTGATGAATTCATTACGAACTCATTGATTTTTTCCCTTCATAATAAATTTCCCTTGTACGTAGACTAGAGCGGGTGCGATGTCATCGGCGTAAATATTCACTCTTGAATGATAAGCGCCAATAAACCAAAACAACAACAACAATCATCTTCATTCCTGCGCAGTGGATACAGTTTGAATACGGCTGCAAGATTTTCAAACAGAGAATAACTTGGAAACTGAATTACATGTACCTGAAAAAGGAGCATTACAAGGAATAAAACAGTCAAATTGGTAAGTGAACTGATTCGTGAATGTATAGAGCCTAGGCCTAATCTGTTCAATTTATAAAAATATATGAAAAATTAAAAATACACGCATTTTCCCAACTACATATCGGCTACACGTCGGCGTGTAGACAGTTTGCACAGCAGAGTGATAGGAGCGTTTCTGTCTCTAAGTGAATATAGCCGACCCTGTCAAAATAATAAGAGGCTAATGAACGAAAGACAAAATTTTCGGTCTAGATCTATAAAGTGTGCTGGAAAGGAACAAGATCGCTGGCCAAAAACAGCTTGAAAATTTCACTTGATCAAGATGATGAAGATCCTATTGAAGAATCTGGCATGAAATCATATATTCTCTCATCCGAAAATGTAGAATGAAGTATTTTCTCAAAATTTTGCTGATTAGGTGTTTTTTTCCTCTTCAACTTAGAGGTCGTGACCGCCGCTGATTTGCTGCATGATTATAGTGATGGTTCCATGAGTGCCCAAAAGGGTCCCCAAGTTGGGAAGATTTCAAGTTTTCAACCCATCTAACATCTTATATATATTTGCCAAACTTTGTGAGAAGGGAGGTGTATGCCTACACATTACCAAAACATAAAAAGTGACAAAATTTGGGTTGTCAGATGGCCCCTAAAAATTGGGTCAAATTTTTCCCCTTAACTTTTAAAGCCAGACCCATGGACCAAATTTTGATGACAAATTCTATCAAAATGAAGATTTCTAATTCTAACAGACCCTTGTCGGTAACATCATATTTTTCAGAAACTGACATAAAAAGTAGCAAAATTTGCAGGTCTTTTGTCAATATCTTCATCATTTCTCACCCAATTCAGTTCAAGAAAATTTTGTCCTTAAGTAATTTTAGCTTCCTCTATCCAGTGGTGCTATCAGATTCTCGAAATCTTTTCTTGTTTTTGAGATATTGCCCTGTGTGCAAACTTAGGTCATGTGCAAAATATGGCCACACCACCATACAAAGTGCTGATGGCCGTCTGCATTACAGATTTTCTTTTCTCTGTGACGGTTTTGGGTTTGTCACTAGGGAATATTTCGTATATTTAAGCAAAGATTGCATTTAACCTATTTCTCTTATTTTCTAATAGCAGCATATACAGCCTTGTGATACCCACTACCTTTCATCATGACAGAAGCTAAAAGAGCTAAAGAAGCTAAAGTTTGGGAGATCACATGGACCTCCATCAGCGACGATGGGCTGTTAGGATGGGTGTCCAGCACAGAAGAAGCGGAAGGCATACGCACAGCGTTTGAAATTGAGACCGGTATGAAATTCGTCACCGAGAGGAGACTAGGAATATGGAGAAGCCCCGACGGCAAGGATTTGGATCCTGACTTTAGCTTTTTTAAGACTAAGTCTAGAAGTGTGAAAATAGAGGCGAAAGAAATGGACCAAGAGAAGGAGGAAGAAAGTGCAGTTGGTCATCTTCACCAAACAGAAAATCATAAGGAAGTCAAAACAGAAGGTCAGATAGAAGGTCAACCAGAAGGTCAACAAGAAGGTCAACAAGAAGGTCAATCAGAAAGTCAACTAGAAGGTCAGGAAGAAGGTGAACCAGAAAGTCAAGCAGAAGGTCAAATAGAATATCAGGAGAAAGGTAGGGGCACTGATTTTTCGGCATGAAGTAAAACAGACAGGGGAAAAAAAGGGCACTTGAAATGGAAAACTTGTCTTTAAATACAAGTTTCTGAATGACACATGACATGGAAATCTGCCCCCCCCTCTCCCAATATAAAATAGAATATTTGAGAAAAGTACATGTACTCATCGTTTTCAATCATTCCAAGTGATACAACCATGAGCATGGCTTTGATTTTAAAAATAGTAAAACTGTAAAAACAAGCATACGTGTGGATTTATGCCTCTTTCAAATGATCAGTTTTGGAATTACAGATTAAAGATAATGGAGGGAAGTTAATCTATCCCTGAAAACATTTTAATATGATGTACAGACTGAATGATGTAGTCAAAACTTCAAGTGAAATTCAACCTCACTAGCAAGTTTTTGTGAAAGAAAGAAAAAATCGGAGAAGCAGATTAGTGAAAGTTTGAACAAAATCATATTAGCTCTAAGAAATTTATGAACTTTTGAAAGTTGCAGTCACTGTGCCTATATGGGGATTTCAAATTGGCCGAATTGGTAATGTCACTGTGATGTCGCAGTGGACAACTCTCCTATTTGTTCCAACACACGAAATTACTAAAATATCAATTTTTCAAAAAGTTTTGACACAGCAGCTGTTTGAGGTGGTTTACCATGTCACGTCTAGACAGTGCTTTGAATGAAAGAAAAATAATATACCAGTATGTATCTAAAACCATTTGCAAGAAACCATCTTCAAATAATGTAAAATCGAAATATATTTTAGTGTGAAATTTTTCTCACGGCATGAAATTTGCGCAAAAATAAAAACACACAAAATTAAAAACATTTGAAATCCACTTTATTCGGCCGACTGAAAAATTAATTGCATGAAAATTTCCACTTTTACAGTATACCATACATGTATGTGCAATGTAACTTATATGTTCTTATTCCCCCCCCCCAAGTCTTGGCCTACAAGGTGCGTTTCACAGACGTGATAGCAAAGGATGCCATGGTGCCTTGTGATGGTGTGCCGTTCATTGGCTTATCTCGGTTTGTGTGCTCGTGCGTCTACGGCAGGGACAGACATTCCAAAGAGAAAGAGAGAATTAAAAGAGAAATGAGAGACCAAAAGGTACAGAATCTGTTCCCCCTTTCGTAAACTCTCAAGAGTACATGTAAGCCAGTTTGTAATTAGTTCATGGTGCAAATGACCCTGAGATGACCCCTTGTACGCTCCCGTGCATTTGTTTTGATGTGCGTGTGATGCTTGTTTAACATTTAAAATCATACTGGTGCATCATACAAAATGACAGCATGTAAAGGCCAATTGTGCTCGAGACAAATGACCTTTATCTGCACATGCTCAAATTGTAATTACGAA
Source organism: Heliocidaris tuberculata (assembly GCA_025618425.1). Lineage (NCBI taxonomy): Eukaryota > Metazoa > Echinodermata > Echinoidea > Camarodonta > Echinometridae > Heliocidaris > Heliocidaris tuberculata. The sequence continues at coordinate 24,548,341 of CM046843.1, read as the reverse complement.
CTGGCTTATAGGAGCACTTTTGGGATCCCTGTGAGCGCCCAAGTGGGATGATCCGACATTTATTTATAGACATTTTCTTTCTGCTTTATTTCATTGAACCTGTAGCATAAGGGCTTGTGGCAGATTGGGTGATAAGTTAGGTTTAATGGTAGGGTTATTGCTGGGTAGAGTATTTTGACCAGGGTATTGATTAGGAATTTTCCGAAGTTAGTTGCAGTGCTGTACCGAGGCTGAAAAGACACCTATTCATTTAGGACAAGAGAACAAGGGGTGTGTGCCATCACATTAGCTAAAATTGTGTCCATTAACCCTTTCAGGACAGGAATTATTTAAGGGCTAAATTGATCACATTTTGTTCTTCAAATTGGCAACAATAATATTTTTCTTTTAGTGCTACATGGTTCTAATAAGGTGTGATGTTTTTTAAAACAATATTCATGGTTTGAAATTTTGTTGAAAAGTTGAAAAATTGCCAATTTTGATGAAAAACAATGATTTTGAACCTCTCAATGTGTTGCCAATTTAAGGATTTTAAAGCTTATTCTTGTTTTAAAAATTCCTGGCATCAAACGCAATATGGTCATGAAACAAAAATACATTAATGTGTGCAGAAATTTTTGCTCTTTCTACTCATGCATCTGGTATATTTTCTAGAGCTCTGGATCAAAAGTTATTGAGCCAAACCACAAAATGTGGTCAAAAGATGAAAGTAAAATAAAAGATTTTGGCCTCAAAGTACATAACTTAGATTTGATATGACTACAACGTCAGCCATTAAAGCTTAGTAAATGATAAATAACATTTTCGACTTGTTTGATTCAATGTTGACTCTTATTATTCTTTTCTCTTGTTGTAGAGATTTATTGAAGAAGGAATCCCTATTCCAAAGAGGAGAAAAAGAGGTGGCACTAAAAAGGTTTGCTGCCCTGCCCTTCTTACAATGAAGAAAGTTGTGCGTTTCCCTGAATTCAAGGTGAGAACATTGTATTGTTGTCAAACCTGTATATAAAGAACACTCAGGAGAGGTGTAAGCAGGTAGGTTTTATATACAGGTTTCTGTGAGACAGAGTGGTCAAGGAATTAAAGAAAGGGTTCTATGACATACACACTTGTGCTTTTGACATATGTTCCAGGGTCATTCTCAAGCTGTCGATCTTGTGGGCTGTCGGTCTAGTGAATCTTTTGCAAATGTTGGTCTTGCGGGCTGTTGGACTACTGATGACCCCAAGTTTCTATGAGATGTACCCTAATCAGAGGAAACCAAAGATTTGTCTAAAGGAGAGACCGGTTATTCAGATCATAGATCTATATACAGTATTGGTTCTACAACCAGTTTGTCCAATAAAAGCCTTATTAACCCCCACCATTTCATAATTTTCTGAAGGTTTATATTAATCTGCTTTTCCTCCTCAAATTGCCAACAATTATGCTTTCTTTTTAAAAAAAATAATTAAATGAACCGATTTGAATTACAATGGTAAAATTTAGCAGAAAAATTGCCTATTTGGACTTGAAAATAGTGATTATATATTTTACACTGCATTGCCAATTTAGAGATTTTAACAATTAGTTACAATTAAATCGCTCTTATTCCAGAACAGCACAACGTAATGCATTGGAAATGGACTCAAAATTTTCAGTTAATTTTTCTCTTCCTGCTCATGTATAATGTGTAATTCCTAGCATTTTGGATCAATATTGCAGAAGCGTCACTAAAGGAGATGCTGTACTGGGTTAAAAGACATAAGGGTATGCAAAGGGGGTGTTTCATCAAGTGTCTTGTCGGTGATTTTTACCGATGAATCAGCTCTCAGCCAATCAGATGCAAGGATTTCAGTAGCTTATAACAGTTATTGCAACTTGTCATTGATGACAAGTTTTATGAAACAGGGCCCTGGGCTTGAACTCTTAGCATCTCTAGTCAAGTGTTTGAACCACTCAAGTATCGCACCTCTACATAAGCTTTTCATATATCTTTCTTCTCCTCCTCCGGTCCAGGTGGACGAATTGAAAGCGAGAAGTTTCCGGGAGACGAGCGAGCGTGTCCGAGCCAAGCTGCTAGAGGGGGAGGAGATGAAGAAAGAGATCCGTGTCTATATCAAACTTCCAAAGGATGAAGACCATGAGAATCATGAGCTGGTTGAGGTTGGTAACATCACCATGAATGTCACAGTGCGATGGATATGAGTGCTACGAAAGAAGCCATCATTAGATAGATACATTTAGCACGTTTCTACTAGATATCAAAATTTTACTTGAAAGAGAAGGTTGAGTTCTGGGAAAGGTGAAAAATAATTTGTGAGCTTTCTTATTCTTTTTATGTTAGAAGATTATCATGGAAGATTATCATAGTAGATGTGTGCCCTGAAAAGGATTGCTCTTCAAATGCCTTCACATTCACAAATATGACAAAGAAACAGCTGAAATGTTCGGGGACGAACATCTGTGTGTAGTCCCATATACACATTTCTGTGTGCAGTGCATGTGACTCTCAGCAGGATTGAGTCAATTTCTTATCATTTTCGTGATTCCAAAACCTTTCAGCATACACCAAGTATTATGTGTTATATAATCAACCTTTCCCCTGTGGCTTTGAGACAGTTTCTTTGAGAATTCATTCTCATGACCAGAACTCAACTTTACCTTTAACATGAAAAATACTTAATTTTCAAAAGCTTACTCATTTTCACTGTGCCGTGTATAATAAAATCTTGTGTAAAAGAGAACTAGGAAAGTGGATGCCCATTCTAATGATACTGAACATTTCCCTTTTTTTATGCCTCCGCCCACCAAAGGTGGTGCCGGAGGCATTATGTTTTCGGGTTGTCTGTCCATCCGTCCCGCTTTCTCGTTCTAGCGATAACTCAAGAACCACAGGAGGTATGAACTTCAAACTCGGTGCTAGTATGTATCACCATAGGAAGACGATCTGATTAGATTTTGGGGTATGTAGGTCAAAGGTCAAGGTCACAGAAGCCAATTTCTGAAATTTCAGGTGTTAGCCTCGTTCTAGCGATAACTCAAGAACCATTTGAGGTATGAACTTCAAACTTAGTGCTACATGTAGTATGTATCACCATAGGAAGACGATCTGAGTAGATTTTGGGGTACGTATGTCCAAGGTCAAAGTCACAGAGGCCAATTTCTAAAATTTCAGGTGTTACCCTCATTCTCACGATAACTCAAGAACCATATGAGGTATGAACTTTAAACTCTGTGCTTGTATGTATCACCATAAGAAGAGGATTTGATTAGATTTTGGGGTATGTAGGTCAAAGGTCAGAGGTCAATTTCTGATATTGCAGGTGTTAGCCTTGTTAACGCGATATCTCAAGAAACATTTGAGGTATGAACTTCAAACTTTGTACTAGTATGCATTACCATAAAGAGACGAACTGATTAGATTTTTGTTCACGTAGGTCAAAGGTGACAGATCATAGAGGTCATTATACAGGTGTATGTGAAAGTAATGTTGTTTTTTTTACCTTTGTTATCACCATATCAACTATTTTGTATTCATGACTGGGAGGAGATAAAGTGATCAGACTTTGGGGTTATAAGGTGTAAGGTCAAATGTAATTAGAGGCTTTTTATTCTGGTTATCACAATATTTCAAGAACAGTTTGAGCCATCAACTGAATTTGGGCAGAGGCATATAGGAGACGCGGTTGCATTCATCGTTTTTTTTACAGTTTAATACACAGAAATTTTGGGCAAATAAAAAGGACTTTACCTACTTCTCCTTTTCTTTCTGTTCCTAATTTGTTTGCTACTTTTCAAAGTCACAATGAGAAAAAATCTGGTACAAAATTTTCAGTTATCTTTTAGGTTTTGTTTGCTTCTTTGTTTGTGTTTTTTTAGCAATATACATGTATGATTAAACAGGGCCTAGTCTCTCTTTCACATGTGACACTAGATTATCAAGAGATAGAAAAAATAATCAAAATGAACTTACCGAAATGTATCGTTTGATTTGACTATTGATCTGGTCAGAGACCGAAAAAGAAACGGAAGCGGTTGTACAAGTACAACCCCAATTCCTCCTTGGCCACTCTAGAAGACATTGAGAAGGCTTACAAGGTCGTACAGGAGAGTGAACTCTGTGTACGAACTCCCATGATGCATGGTGCCCAAGACTGGTTGAGACTGCACGTCGGGTGTGAGCTGAGCCTCAAGCTTGAAAACACACAGATAACAGGTTGGTTGCTGTCTCTCATGTATGTGACCTTTCATCTCAAAACCACCCATGATAGACATCGCTCACCTTGCAGCCTGACTACCGCTAGATTTTGAAAGAAACTGAAACTGGATTAGATGGGGAATTTCAAAAACGTGAATTCTTCCTGATCGAGGTCCCGAATGTAATATCAACATCGCAAGGTGTTGTTAGCCTTCCGATTGGAGAAAATAAGAGAAATACATTTCACTCCTGACACTGTTAATGCTTGGTAAGTTTCAGTATCACATGTAAATATTGTAAATCCAGTGATATTTTGATTTGTTGCCAGGTTCATTCAAGGTGAGAGGCCTAGCCAACCAACTGGCTCACATTCCCCGCTCTATTGCCAAAAATGAGCTGGAACTGGTGACCATGTCAGCAGGGAATTACGGAAAAGCTTTCTCCTTTGCCATGCAGGAGCTAGGCCTGAAGGCGAGGGTCCTCATGCCTGACACAGCCCCACAGGTCAGGGAGGACATCATGAGGGTAAGGACTTCTTGTTACAGATTCTAGAACAACTACATCTACCTTCAATCCTCTGATTAATATAGTGGAAACTCATTATAAAGAGCTCCGATATAACAAGATTCCTGATATAACAAGGTAATTTTGCTGGTCACGGGTCTTGATGTTCTTTTGTTTTTTACCCTGATATAAGGAGATTCCTGATATAGTAAGAAATTTTCCATGGTCGAAAGGTCCTCCTTACAGTGAGTTTCCACTGTACTTCTTGACCATTATCCCTGGACTATCGTCATGTAGACAACTACCCTTTGCACTATTGCAATCTATAATACTACCCCCTTGTCTATCACCCCTCTGCAACAACTCTTTTCTATATCATCCGCGAGACAACTACACCGTGTACTATCACCCCTTTGATAACCCTTTCGTGACAAGAATTATTTTAGGGCTGAATTTATCACATTTTGTTCTTCAAACTGGCAACAATAATATTTTTCTTTTAGTGCTACATGCTTCTAAATAAAGGTAATGTATTTGAAAACATTACACATGGTTTCAAACTTTGTGAAAAGTTGAAAAAATTGCCAATTTCAATTTTAAAAAAAATGATTTTGAACCTCTCAATGTGTTGCCAATTTAAGTATTATAAAGCTTATTTGCCTTTTTAAAAATTCCTGGCATCAAACGCAATACAGTCATGCAACAGAAATGGACACAGTGTGTGCAGAAATTTTTGCTCTTTTGATTCTGAATCAACAGTTATTGAGCCAAACCCAAAAATGTGGAGTGATGTCGCAAAAGGGATAACTACCCCTGGACACTCACCTTCTGAATAACTAACCCTTGACAGCTGCACCCCCTAGGACAATGAGCTCTTGGACTATCATCCTCTCAACAACTACTCCTGCACTATCATCCCCTGGGCAACTACCCCCCTTTACTATTATCTCCTGCAAAACTACTTTGTAGATCAACTTTAACCTACAACAATTACACCCTGAGGAAAAGTATCCCCTTTGGACAATTTCGAATTTTTCAACAAAATTTGCAGTTCTTGTGTATATTCTTTACAGATACACGAATACTGTGAGCAAAATGTACTTTGAAATATAAGTAATACTAAACAAGATTGCAGAGCAATGCAGTATTCGAATATTCCTGTCCTGAATGCGTTGACCTTAACTTCTTTTCAGAGATATGGAGCTGAAGTGGAGAGACTACCTAGTGGTCAGCTTCAGCCTACAGTTGACCGCTATGTATCCAATGATGGCATGCACTTTCTACATCCCTTTGATGATATCCATTTGATATGTGGGCATGGAAGGTAATTCTGCTTTAAATAAGTTTATGATACAGTCAACTTTGCATAAGTCGAATCTGCTGGGACCCCAAAAAATAGCTTGACTTGAGCAAAATTCGACTTAGGAAATGTGAATAAAACATATTTTCAGTAGTTTGGTAAAAAAAAATTCATTCGACTTAGAAAAAGTTTGACTTGTGTGACTTCGAGTTATGCAAGGTTTAACTGTATTTCCTGAAGTATAGAATATTTTATGCATATATGCCCCTTCCTGGGGGGGGGAGGAGGAAGGTGGGGCCCCTGGAAGCATCCCCTTAAATGTTGTGTTAGATGTTGTGCCTTTTTATTACTTGTATTTTGAAATTTTATAATTGGACTGCATGGAAATCTGTGACTAAAAATCCATGAAATATACCTATGTGGAGTGGATAATAGTAATGACTGATTGAATATATACATGTATATGGAATTATATTGGAAGTGCAGTCATATTCATCTTGTTTCTTCAATTCATTTTCAAAAATTTTTTTCCTTTCAGCACAGGTTTGGAGATCCTTGAAGACGTTCCAGACCCAGATGTGATCGTCGTTTGCTGTGGGGGAGGAGGTTTGCTGGCTGGAATAGCCACTGCTGTTAAACTCTCAGGGAAATCTCATACAAGGATCTATGGGGTTGAACCCGAGAAAGGTAAGATTTATTTCTTGAAGTCACAGCCTTCAGAAAACTCAAAAGTTACCTTATTGGTTTATTTCAGCTTTGTGCATTCAAAGTAATATGTTATTAGTACATGTATGCTACTGAAGAGAATATATAGTAATAGTAGCAAAACGTAAATTTGAATGAAATGTTTTGAATATGGTCTTATATTTTTGTACTTGTACCAAAAGATACACGAGCAAGTTAGTTTGATCATATGTCTTTGATTTGCAATGAAATTTATTATAAATATATGAAGAAAGCCAGGTTTAAGGCCATCCCTAACTGCTGTCTTTGTTGTTAACTCAAATAAAAGAAATCTAATGAAATGTTTTTTTCAGGCTTCCCAAAAACTAAAACTGGGCGGCAATTTTCGACCCTGTGCATTTCTCGATATTTTATGAATTTGTTATCAAAAGATGTGTAAGACTCTAGACTATAATAAAGTCCCGATAGCTCGCGGCACAAAAATAAATCATGCTTGAACACATCCCGTGCTGGTCCAGGAATGATTCTGCACCCCCCCTGCCTTTTTAGGGTTAAACTTCATTCTGTTAAAGGGCAATCCAACCTTGGTAATAAGATGATTTGTGTGAAAGCAGAAAAATAAGAAAAACAGGATGGTGAAAGTTTGAAAGAAATCGGACAAGGACTAAGAAAGTTATGGATGTTTGAAAAATGAGATCACTACATCTATGCGAATCTCAAATTGGCAATTTGGTGAGTCAATTGTGACATTTCTGTGGACAACTCTCCCATTTGTCGTACACAAAAATATCAGTAATTTGCGGTTTTCTTCGAGGCGCTTTTACCCTCGGGGCAGTACTCAAAATATATTGGAGATAGCATATTGTTATAGGTCCCCATGAATGAAAAGATCCTACTGAGTAATGCATTTTGGAAAAAAGTGACATTTTAGTCATTTTGTGTGTTAGAGCGAATGGGGGAGTTGTCCACAGCTACATCATAGTGACATTACCTATTCGGCCAATTTGAAATTCCCATATGCATAGTTATTACAACTTTCAAAAATTCATAACTTTCTTATTACTTGTCCGATTTCATTCAAACTTTTACCAATCTGCTTCTCTGATTTTTTCTCTTTCTTTCAGAGCAACTTGCTATTAAGGTTGGATTTCCCTTTAATGATATGTGTTTTATCTTCCATTGTGTATGCATATAAGCAAGCAGTTCAGTAAATAACTGCAAGATTCTGCAATACATGTACATGTTTATTGTGCAGTTAATCTTACGCCTCTCTGTTAATGCTTTTTTCCCCCCTATTTCTCCCAGCTTGCTGTATGTATAAGAGCAAGCAGTATGGCAAACCAGTGAAAGATCCTTCAGTACATTCTATTGCTTCTGGATTAGCACCACCCTTTGCAGGTAAGTTTGACTCTTCGAATTAAATCTGTTGAAGCATTTGGAGGTAAAAGGTCAGGGGTTAAAACAGTGGTATTGGGGGTTGGGTATTGTTTGGTTTTATTTCTTTGAATAGTTTATTACATAGGAGTTCTTGCCATCACAACATAACACCCTTGATGTTGCTACCAAGGCTGAGGAATTTCAGAAAATAGAAACCATGTGTAGATTCCTCAAACAAGGGTACCAACAAGGGTAATAAATCAGTCAATGCCTACTATCAATCTCCAGATTTGTTTTTGTCCTCCCAAACCACCTCCCTAGAATGTCATAAGGTCATATTTCACTCGATGTAGACCAATAAATATGTCAATGCATACTTTCACCCCGCAAAATTGCTTTGGTCCTCTCAGATCACTCCCATGGGATTTGGTAAGGCCATATTTCTGTCAATTTGAACCATGTGTGAACTTTTTTTCTGCCGAGAAGCCGGCATGGGAGATTGTTCTGTTTTTTTTTTTTTTTTTTTTTTTTTTAAATCAGTATATTATACTTTAAGAAACTTGCTGGTAATCACATTTAATGAGAAGCACAACTTACAACTGAACATATTAGACCATAATGTTATACACTTGGTACAGAGAAAGTTTTGTGATGCATACATGTATAAGTTAATTAATAATAACTTCAACATTCCCTTAATTTAGCAGATTCAAGAAAGAAAGATTTTGAATTCGCAGAATTGGGTTTGAGTATTAAATGTCCATTTAAGCCCTTCATAGTGGATTTGTCCACATGAATTTTCTCTCATTACCAGAACTTAAAGTACATGTACCTCTAACACGGTCACGATGTTCTTCCACTATCAGGTTCCAATGCTTATCGCCATGTCGCCAAGTACGTAGATGACATCCTGCTGTTGAGCGAGATGGAGATAACAGCTGCAGTCTGTCGTCTCTACCATGCTGGCCTGGTGGTGGAGCCAGCGGGGGCTGCAGCCTTTGGGGCTATTCTCTTTGGTAAGGTACCCGACATCAAAGGCAAGAAGGTGGTCGTGGTAATTACAGGGAGTAACGTCTCTCCCGGAGAATTGTGCAACATCGTGCATACGTCGTGACAGGATGCATATGATGGTGAAGATTGCAGTGGACAATGTAGACATTGGGAACTGCATTTGTTCTGTCCTGATGAACTATGTGACATCATTGAGAAAGAATCTTTATTTAATGAACATGGCAATATAAAATATGGAGATGGAAAGACAGCATTCTTTAGTTCCTAATGAACTTTGCAACATCGTTAAGACAATTTCCTGAAATGATTCGCACATTGATGAGAATTGCAATAAGTACTTTGGACATGGAAAGACAGTATTTTGTTAGTTTCTGATGAACTGTAAGACAACATTGTGACATGATACGTACAGTGATGTACATTACAATAAACAATGGGGACAGGAGAAAACAGTATTTTCTAGGTCTTGTTGAATTGTGGGCGTTGCTAAGACATCACTGTGACTGGATCTCTGTAATTGTGAATATTGCAGTAAGCATTGATTACATGGAAAGACACCATTGTGTAGTGCCTTATAGTATGTTGAAGCATGACACTATCAGTGATTTTGCAATTAATTTTTCCTACTTACAGATTTTCATTTCCCATGACAAGATATGTAAATGCATTTTTTTTTTTTTTTTGCGGAACCAGAACAGGATTTTTCAAGCAGGTCCAGGTGGAAACTGTTGATTGCATTCGTCACCTCTTTTGAAGAGGATTCCATCTTTTGACAAGGTTTGCTTCATGCCGCACATTGCAATAAAACCCTGGACATGTAAGGACAATATCTGGTAGTTTGTGATGTATATTGAGACATTGTTCACTATTTATATGCCTTTATCACATGATTACACCTTTATACAGTGCCATTAGGTATGTTGATCTACAGTAGATATTGATTTAATGTCGCCCTCTAGAGGCACATTTTTTGTATTTGTCACTTTATAGTCACCAGTCATTTTGATGGTCTGAGTTCGTATCCCACCGCTGCCACCACGCCAATATTAAAGGCCACATATTGAGAAAAGAAGTGGTATGCGTTTTTATTTGGTAATATTAAAATCTGTGTATCAAAGAAAACAATCCTTTTTAAATTTTTCAAATAACTTGTCACTTGACATTTTTTGAAAAAAATTATACTATGACTTCGAACTGAGTCCACAAAAGCAGCGCAAGATTTTTCGAAATGGTCGCTACAAATTTGTGCATGCTTCAATGCTGTTTGTTGCTGCTGTGAAATCTTTTCGCTGAATTTTCACAAACTTCACCCACAAATTCCGTTGCTTATAGAGCTTTGGAAAGGTGAAGAAACTGATGTTGGGGTTCTTCGAAGTATTGTAACCCCCCCCCCACAACGCAATTTCGTGGCATTTTGCCACAAAACTTTAAAAAATCCCCAAAAGAAAGCGACTCTCTTGATGTTGTTGTTTTTACACATGATTTCGATAGCGCGCGTTATATGCACCGGATGAATTGACTTGGATGAATTGATCAACTCTACCCAGTGACGTCATAGCAGGTCAACCCCGCTTCGATGTTTATCGGTCTGTTTGGGAAATCTGGCTCAGTAAGGGCAATAATCAAGGGTACATTTTATGCAAAAAATTCTATTTTTTTTGCTAAAATTGATGAAACCTTTATTTCAATATGTTTATTATTCATTTACAAACCATATTCTTGCAATTGGGGGTCGGAAAAAAATCAACATATGAGCTCTTTAAAGGAACACCAGTCGATTTTAAGAGAGATGAAAGTTCCAGTGGGGGACTTTATTAGAGTGAGATATAGAATGAGACATGCAAACAATGTGCCTAAAGATGGCGACATTAAATCAACATCTACTGTAGATCAACATAACCTGGTGCAGGGTGGTCCACAGAGGATTTTCACATGTAACAGCATGGGGTTAAATTTTGAAACTACAGGTTTGAAAATCAGCAAACAGGTTATTAAAAGTTCTCTCGGATCTGTGAATGATCATTCACAAGCAAAACTATTTATGAAATATTAGTCTTAAAATTTGTTTGAAAATGCTTCTACATATGGTTCAGATTGCTCCAGAGAGCATCTAAAAATCCTAGAGGGCCCGCTTTATGGCAACTGGCAGCTGTATATGTATATAAGAGTATGCAGGTACATGTATTGTTTTACTGAGGAATGTATTCATGAGCAAATACACAAATGTTTTATTTTAATAAATATAAAACAATTTTCTTCTTAATTCTACAAAATTATGAGTGAGTATTGTGATGTACTGTTGTTTTAGATTTGTTTTGTTTTTGTTTTGCTTTTTTCTTAACTATTTATTGTTGACATCTTGATGGTGTAAAACCAAAAGGATATTAAATTTTCTTCATGTAGACTTCAAGGCTAGTATGCCAATGGACCACAAAAGTTGGGGTTCTGTGTGTGGTCTGACATATTATTTTCTCTTTATTTATAATTGTCCCCGCCGAACGAAGTTCGCGAGGGGACTATGAAACGGGCTCCGTACGTGTGTGCGTGTGTGTGTCCGTCCGTCCGTCCGTCCGTCCGTCCGTCCGTCCGTCCGTCCGTCTGTCCGTGTGTGCTCAAATGTTAGAAAATGCTACTTCTCCGTCATTTCTCGGCCGATTTTGATTCCGATTGTTTTATCTGATAGGGCTGGGTGGGGGCTTCCAAACTTCTACACAGAATTTTGAAATTCATTAATTATGCAAATTTATGCAAATTTATTCAAAATTGACGAAAAATGCTACTTCTCCTCTATTTCACATCGGATTTTGATTCCGATTGTTTTATCTGATAGGGCTGGGTGGGGGCTTCCAAACTTCTACACAGAATTTTGAAATTCATTAATTATGCAAATTTATGCAAATTTATTCAAAATTGACGAAAAATGCTACTTCTCCTCTATTTCACATCGGATTTTGATTCCGATTGTTTTATTTGATAGGGCTGGGTGGGGGCTTCCAAACTTCTACACAGAATTTTGAAATTCATTAATTATGCAAATTTATGCAAATTTATTCAAAATTGACGAAAAATGCTACTTCTCCTCTATTTCACATCGGATTTTGATTCCGATTGTTTTATTTGATAGGGCTGGGTGGGGGCTTCCAAACTTCTACACAGAATTTTGAAATTCATTAATTATGCAAATTTATGCAAATTTATTCAAAATTGACGAAAAATGCTACTTCTCTATTTCACATCGGATTTTGATTCCGATTGTTTTATCTGATAGGGCTGGGTGGGGGCTTCCAAACTTCTACACAGAATTTTGAAATTCATTAATTATGCAAATTTATGCAAATTTATTCAAAATTGACAAAAAATGCTACTTCTCTATTTCACATCGGATTTTGATTCCGATTGTTTTATCTGGTAGGGCTGGGTGGGGGCTTCCAAACTTCTACACAGAATTTTGAAATTCATTATTCATGCAAATTTATGCAAATTTATTCAAAATACTGAAGGTTCATAATGTTTTCATGTTTTATATTTCAGTTGTATACATGCATTGTTGGTATTCTCTTCTTTTGCATGCAGTAACATTATTATTTTATTCACTAAAGTTTTAAGTTTCAGGCTAGTTAATTTCCACAGATCTGCACTTCCGGCGGGGACATTTATTACGCATTGCGTAATTTACTCATTCACTTGTTCATGATATCAGATATATCTACAAATGTTTACATTACTCATCATTAGACTAACTCACGATAAAACGATCTATATAATAGGCACATAGGGGTGGGGGTGACTTGTCTCTAATGATTTTCAGTGTGTTAGCGTGTGTTTGCCCCTTCCCCCCCCCCCCCCCCACCCCCCACATTATAAAAAAAAAATGAACTATTTCTTTAGGGTAAAAACTCCTGGCACTATACTTCCTTCCCCCTCTTTCTTTTCACTCCTGAAATAATGTTACCAGGATAAATTACTTGGGGGGGGGGGGGGAGGCTGTGTGCAGCCCCTCCCCCCCCCCCCCCTTCAGAAAATTATTCAGCCACCCTGCTATAGTTGTACACATTCACAAACAAACTGAAAAACAAAGCATTAGAGACACTCAGAAATTATCATTTTTGGCACATATTGAACAAGAATTAAATTCATTCAATCGAGGGTGATGGGTGACTTGTCTCTAATGGATTTTTTTTTCAGTGTGTTATTGTTTATTTGTACCCCCTCCCCCATTTAGTAATAGTTGGGGTAAAAACTCCTGGCACTACCCCTTTCCCCCACTTCTCCCTTTGGGACCCTTACAGGTAAAAAGGAACTTATTTTTCACTCCTGAAATAATGTTATCAGAATAAATTACACCTGTACTAGGAGGGTCATGCAGCTCCCCCCCCCCTAGAAAATTATGGAGCCATACTGCTATAGGTGTACGCATTCACAAACCCTTAAAAAAAAAAAAAAAAAAAAAAAAAAAAAAAGCATCAGAGACACAAATTGAACTAGAATTTAATTCATGCGATCACAAACTGGCAATTCCCATCATACATTCGATGAAGCAGAATGAAAAAGACATGCCTTGTATTGGAGTATAAAAAAGGATTATTGGAAAAAGTGCTACAACACCGGTGATTTCGGAGCTATTTTATTTAGTTTTGCCGGCAACTCTTGCAGATAGTACAGTGCATGTAGCTCCTAGATCACCTTGCTGGAGAGCTAAAGCTCGGGATAATTTGTCCCAACTTCCTCGATCGGAGTCGGCAATTGTTGAATTAATGTTTTCAGGAATGATGCAGATCCTTTTCATTTCCTATTCCATTTTGAATAAAATAGTTCGCATGGTCCAGCCACTAAAATCATTGGGGGGGGGGGGGGGGGGGGGGGGGCAGGCATCTGACAAAAATACAGGGTTGATGAAATGTGAATTAACGAGGCCCAGATCGGCTGGCGTCGGAGGGTCCTAGAGTCCTTTCACTCTTTCTTTGTATATATTTCCGCTCTCTTTCTTTCTCTCGTTCTTCCTCCTCTCTCTCTCTCTCTCTCTCTCTCTTGCCACATGATTAGGGTGTACGAGCCCCCTTCCGGAGCTACGCCACGAATCAATGGTCTGTATAATTCTTGCAAAATTTTCATATATAAAAATGATTTTAAAACACTTTTTTCCCCCCATTCTTGTTCATGAGCTTTCAATGAACGTCTATTTTTTGCTCATAGCAGTGACTATGAGAGATCAAAATAAACTTTATAAAGTGGATTTTTATTACAAAATTTTATTCAAATCACGGCCCGCCATAGGCCTATGCATCTTCATGTGAGGGAATGTTAACCTTTTGATGCTGACGATAAGTAACTGTTTTAACTAATAGATCAAATTATTTTTTTTGTAAAGTTGGATTCAAATAGATTAAATTGGTATATGTAGATACCCCCCCCCCCTCCCCCTTCCCCCAAGAAAAGAAAATGTCTTCATTTCATTTTCTTCTGGTAATAACGCACAGTTGCTGACAGGGGCGGCGCCAGGGTATTTAAATAGGGGGGGGGGGCAAAATGACGCGTATAGCAACGTCGCACGTCGAGGGTCTTGAAATAACAAATAGGACTATAACAGTTATGTCATAATTGCATGGCTTAGCCTTCTCTTCTCCATTTCCCCTTCTCTTTCTCCTTTTATCCCCCTTCTTCCTCTTTTTTTTTTTTTTTTTTTACTCGCTTGAAAAATGATAAGGGGCGGCCGCCCCCTGCCCCCCCCCCTGTAGCGCCGCCCCTGGTTGCTGAAGAATATTCCCCTTTCCGATCCTATAACTGTGACAATCTTCATGGCATAATTAGTCCAAATAAGTGAAGCATCATTGAAAACGGTAAAGATAATTATGATTGATACTAACAATACATCAACGTTGATGATGGTAATAATATCATCTATCAGACTAAAGTTTCCGAACCTTTTGCAGAGCCTCGATAGAGAAGAAGAAGAATAGACTGCAGCTTCAGTTTAAAAAAAAAAAGACAAAAAAAAGGACAAAATATACACTACGCTGAATACAGAGATGATCGAGACCGTTGATTCTGAAGGCTCACATAGATCTCTTAAATGATATCCCCAGTAATGTCAAGATTATTTTGAGAAGGTTTGGATAAAGTTTGGTTTGTGCATGCATGCATAGATCTGCAAGCCAAATCAAGCAGAGCGGGTGTACCCTCCTCACATAGAGCAATTGACCCGGTCAATTGAATATTATATTATAGAGCAATAAGTTGTACCGTCTTCCCATCTTTAACTATATTCACATAGTTTCAACTAAATAAATACCCATAAATATGATTTTCCCCTATAGCAAGACGGTATTTTATAGATATTATATTATAGAGCAATAAGTTGTACCGTCTTCCCATCTTTAACTATATTCACATAGTTTCAACTAAATAAATACCCATAAATATGATTTTCCCCTATAGCAAGACGGTATTTTATAGATAGGGAGCCAGTGAAACGCTCCCATAGGGGATAGGGCGATGGACGTATACGTCTGTCTCTCTTTCCAGTCCGAGTCTTCTTAACTCTTGTGCATTTTATTATTTTGATTTTAAAATTCTGTTCTCTAACAATTTTAGCTTAATTGGTAACAGCAAAATTCAAAATTCAATTTATCTAGGCAATATATATTGTTTGTTTTGTTTTTTGTTTTGTTTTTTGTTTTTTTGTTTTTGTTTTAATGAACAACAGTTTGGGGGTCAGATGCATCAATATTATAGTCCATGCGTTATGGTTGTGGCTAATTCACATTTCATGATTCAATTAATAATAGCGGATTACCTCTTAGGGGATAGGGGTCCAGGGTCCCGTTGCACAAAACTTGCGTTTAATCGCAACTCCTGAAAATCAAACGCAAGTTCTTAATGCGCACTTCTGATTGGCTGAAAATAAAGTTGCGTTTGACTTTCCTCAGTCAACGGTTGCGTTCAAACGCAAGTTTTGTGCAGCGGGGCCTAGTATACCTTTCTTCCTCATCTCGGAAGTTTTGCCTCATAACCAGTATCATTTGCGAGGTGTATTGCGGCCAAGCAGAAAATTTTTGAGAAAATTGGTATTATTTACAAGGTTTCAACAGCAATGTGGTGAATATTTATTTACCTTGCAATAATTTCCTCATTCCAGATCACTTCACATTCCTTTTTATTGGTTGAAAATCTGTCCGGGGAATGGGTAATGCCCCCCAGCTCCGCTTCAAATACGTTGGCTGAATGTAAACATTTTCATCAATCAACTACATCTTCCGATTAATTTGCTCTCATTTTGTTTGGGTATGTTTGATCATTGATGATTATCCGGAAAGTTAATTTACTTCAAGAGTATAACATTAAAAATAAGGAGACCCTAGCTGCTTTTCTCAGTGCTGCACCCAAACTTTGGAATAATCTCCTTCCCTCAATTCAATGCATCTTCAATTAACATCTTTGAAAAAAAGAAGAAAAAAAAAAAAAGAAAGAAAGAAAGAAAGAAGAAGAAGAAGAAAAAAAAAAGCTTCTACATGTATATAAACTCACCCAGGGGCGGCGGAGCGTATTTCAAAGGGGGGCGGGCATCAGCAAAAAAGGCACTTTTTGGGAAAGGGGGGGGGGGGCCTACAAGGGGTGAACATAGAGCGAAAAAAGGTGATCATTTTGTGACTTAAGTATTAACCTACAGTCCAATTAATACTTTACCAACTGAAGATGATGTTTAAGCATAATCTTCATTTTTGTGGTTCTGGACACTGCTTCAGCTTCCCCAATTTGCAGTTGTGTAATGGTCTAATGCTTCATGTGCGAGCGAGTGAAGCAAGCGAGCAAAAAAAAAAAAAAAATTAACGACTTTTTTTCTAATGCTGAAGTCCTTAGGATGTGCATTATTAACAGCGATATAGGCCTAATGAAACATGGCAACTTAATTTGGGGGGGATTTCGTATGATCTAATTTCAATTCGTACATTAGCCCCGGTCGTTTTTCTTTATGATTACATCGATATCAACATACATAATGCGATCTCCTTGATTTTTTGAAAATGTACTTTAAGATCAAAGAGCGAGCGAGTTTGGGGGAAATTTTCAGAAAACATTGCCCTTTACTTAATTGGTGAAAATTATGGGCACATTCGAGCAAGCGGAATGAGAAATCCTTTGTTGGAGGGGGGGGGGGGGTTGGCATTGTGCCCCTCTTGCCTCCAGCTCACTGCCTTACATTGTAGTAACATGGGTACCTGTTAGTTCATAAAGCCGCCGATTCTTTGAAGCTAGCTCTTTTTGTAAGAAACAGTGGGAAGTACAGATAAAAAGGGGCACTTATCAGAAGAGAAAATGGCGCTTATTAGAGATGAAAAGGGGCACTTATCAGGAGAGGAAAAGGGCACATATTATACAGGAAAAGGGCACTTATCAGATTTGAAAATGGGGCATTTATCAAAAGGGGAAATGGGAACTTATCAGAAGGGAAAAGGGGCACCTATCAGAAGTAAACATGCACTTATCAAAGGAGAAAAGGGCACATATTAGAGAGAAAAGGAGGCAATTATTAGATTTGAAAAAGGGGCATCTATCAGAAGGGGAAAAGGTCTCTTATTAGAAGGGAAGAGGCGCAACTATCTGACGGAAGTAATATTGCACTTATCAGAAGGAGGAAAGGGCACTTATTGAGAGATAAGAAGACAATTATCAGATTTGGAAAGGGGCACTTATAAGAAGGGGGAAAAAGGACACTTATCAGAAGGGGAAAGGGCACTTATTAGAAACTTTGAGTGGTACTTTTAGTAGTAAAATGGGCACTTATCAAAGAGAAAAGGGACATTTCTTTAGAAATAAAAAGGGCACTTTTGGGGTACTTGAAAAAGTGAGGGGGCTCTGTGTCCCACTGCCCCCCCTCCCCGGGGAGCGCCCGCCTCTGAACTCACCTGTTTCAGGAATTTTCATACTTCGCTGTACTCTGGTCTGATTATTTATTCTTCTCCTAAAATAATATATGTTATTACATACGAGTTTCATTTCTGCTTTTGTTTTTGTTATGCGCAGGCATAAGTTGAGTATAATGTCATGATAGAAATTACGGCATAAATTTGCTATTGTTTTTATTATTGAAATGCGAGTTATAGGCCTATAGACCCTATCAAAATCAAATTAATAGCGCGGTCAAGATGTAATTTGGATCCACCCTTGTGTTTCATGCACTGAGAGCCTGGAAAAGGGTGGGGTAAGGGATTTTCTGCAGGGCTCCGATTTAGAAAACTTTTATACTGGGAACGGTGTACTTACGGTGAACGTAGCGGGGGGGGGGGGGGGGGGGCGGGGGTGCATCAGTGCCCCCTTCTAATTTTGACCCTTAAAAGGTGTGATTTTTAAAATCTTGTCAGATATTTGGGGAGTGGAACCACTATCTGATAACCCCATTTCCCCCCCCCCCCCTTAGGCCTAATTGGCAGAAGTTTTCAGACTGCGCGCCCTAGAACTCCCCGTCAAAGAATCTGCCACTGGTCCGAAAATCAAATTTTTCAAAATTCTGAGTGGTCTTCAGCCCTATGCCTACAAAGCCTGTGGGCTGGGCTGGGGGGGGGGGGGGGGGGGGGGGGGGTCCATAAAGTGGAAATTGTTGGGTTGGCAAACTTTTCATGGATCCATACATATTCGCCTTTGCTGAGTAAGCGCCAGCTATATTCGGATCCGTGCCAACGCTTTTCTCACAGTAGTCTTTGTGTCTGTCACAAAATGCGATATATGTAATAATATAATATATTTAACGCAGGATTTCATAAATTTTCTAAAGATATGATTGGAAAATAAAATAAATAGAATAGAATTTATTACAAAACAAATCATGGCTACCGTTAGATAAATTTTGTTTTGAAACTGTAAAAATACTTCAAATAATTACCTGGGAAAACGTCTATATCGTGATATTGAACATTCATTATCGATCATTTTTGATAACAAGTTGTTGGTCGCATTCGTGGTACGAAGATGGAGAGAATGTTACTAAAAACTGGACCGTCTTAGCATCAAAACTTGTGTTTTTAATTTCTTTCTTAGTTTTAGAGTACACAAAGAACCATGACGTCGATTATCAAGAATCAGATCATCAAGCATTTGTCGAAGTAAGTGAATACAAATTCGGTTGTGTCTTTGACTGTCGACGTCGAGCTATTCTGACTCTGTCTCTATGTCACTCAGTCTGCACTGCACTGTGTGTGACTCAGCTGTGTCTGTGGAGTGAATTTGGGGAAGGAGGAGAATAGTAGATACATGTAGATTGATGGATAATTGATGCGGAGTGCTGTGGCTGTGCTACAAATGATGGGTTAACCAAGACGAAAGAATTGACAAGAAATCTCTCATCAGTTAATACTGTTTTTAAATTTACCACTAAAGATTTATTTTCCAATTATCTGATTATTAAGTAAACTGGACAGTGGACATTTATCTAATCATCATCATTAAAGTTAGTCTTTTGAACATGTTGAAATTGTATTTGTATAAAATCAACCTCAAAGAACTTTGTCTGGTATTCTATAGCCCGAAGGTCAACAGTGGCCTAATCGTGGAATAAGTCTCCTCTCATCAGTGTGTACGCACACACTTGCCAAGACTTGCGTGTATATGTCTAATGTCTATTGTCGAGGTGGAATGATGTCACCATAGTGTTGCACGCAGTAAACTGTTACTGTGCGGAGTGAATGAGGGGTGACATATTTCACGATAACGCCTCAACAGTTAATGAGTATGAAGGAAATAAAGGATAACATGAAAATGCTCGCGCGGAACCAAACTCTTGAGTTTGGTTCCACGCGAGCATTTATCTTGGTGCGTCGAATAGTCTACTAACGAGTCACCTTTACGTTTATAGAGAGTGTAATTGAAATTGCAATATCTCTTTATAGAATTAATATTTGAAGCCCATACTTTGAATATTTAACAACATGAAACCTCTAACATACAGTACATGTACAGAGCAAAATTATTTTCGTGATTGGTACCCTTTTTTAACTATACATCTATAGACTATTGTTTATTGCTTATAAAGTTGTAATGAAGGTGTTGTGTTGTGGGGGGGGGGGGGTCTTGATCGCTGTTCAGCAAAAGTTAATCATAAAGTTTCCTTTTGAATTTGTCTCAGAATGGGTGGTAATGTTCATGTATCTCTGGTATCTCTTGCATGTCTGGCTTAAATTGCACTCGTACACATAAGTCTACATCTACATGTACGAGGTTGACTTCAGATATTACCACGTAGTGGCTTATTGCAAGTTTTTTTTATTAAGTCTCAGCCACTCTTCTGTTTATTCCTTTCCGGTTGTCAATAACCTACCAATTTGGGCACACCCGAAGAATAGGGGACCAGACGCGCGTGCTGTATTCAGTACTGTGTGTGACAATACGGTTTATTCCGTCAAGAGACACGCGTCTGGTCCCCTCTTCTCCAGGTTTGCCCAATTTGTAACAATCTAACGTCGAACTATTGAAAAATTGAAAACAAAACTGGAAAAAAATATTCTTCACCAAGGCTTTGTTTCCTTTTGATAAAGACTCCAAACTACAGGGTCTAGACTAATTTCAAAACAACTTGGAAAAAATTTCATATACACTGTACATGTACTTTAAAGTATCTGCTGTAACTTACATGCAGATTCTAACACAAGAAATAGATTTATTAGATGAATCCTGGAGTCTACAAGTTTCAAGGCAAACTTTTTAGGGGTGTGTTCTTTCCTAAATTATAGTGCCAGTGGTTTACATCCCAATTGAGAAAGTTCAGTAAATATATATATTTTCTTGCCCCTTTTGACTTTTTCCAACACTTTGTTCTTATTTTTTATCTTATTGTTCTTTGATCATGTTGATAACTCCCTGATTTAAAAAAGAAAAAAAAATAGACCTGAGCACAATTAGGAATAGAAAAATTTGCCAATCTAGAATTAAGCAGGATTAGGTAAATGGGTTTACAGCCAAGTGAATAAACCACCATCCCACAGTGCTCCCACATTATTATCTTTTATTCCTATTATGCTTTTATGCACCTAGATTAATAGTTCTTGAATCTTTCATCAGACAAGATAAGGCTTAGCATCTTAGTTTATAACAGGAAAGATCAGCTTCCCAATTTATCGTTGGATGAGAGGTTTCAATTGACACTTTGGAAACGCATCTGCATTAATGTAATATACAATTCGCTAGATAAATGTATGAAATGAAAAAAAACCAGCATACATGTACATGTACATGTATCCTGTCATTATGATTGTTTGACCGTGCAGCTGAGTCATAGAAGTGTAAAACAGGATCATGTTCACAAGTTCTTTTACCAAACTTTTTATGATCCCACCACATTTACATTTATTTTTTCTTCTTTGTATATGTACATGTACATATATATTTGACATGTTTTATGAATGTTTTTTTAAATGGATATACATGTATGGAAAATAAATTCAATTCTATTCAATTCATTAATCCCATCATTTCCATTTTGCTCTGATTCTCCCTAGATTCGTCAAGAACCTTTCATCAGACAAGATAGGTCTTAGCACACTTAAAGGGGAAGGTCAGCTTACCAATCTAGAGTTGGATGAGCAGGTTTTAATGGATGTTCTGGAGTTGCCATCATGGATTATCATCTCGAAGGTTACTTGCAACAGGCTGTCCATTAAGGTAAGTCTTTCAATAGGCCGGTTTACTAACATATTCAAATTTTATGCATGCTTTTTAAACAAAGGTTGTTCTTGACAACCTGAAAGCTTGCCCGATGCTTGCCCGACATAGCAACAAGTAATGTAATGGATTCCTAGTATTGTAGTCCATTTATTAATAACAGGTTGGTGGAATACCTGGTCACTAGGTCCTCCGGAAAGAAACATCCATAAATTTGAATAACTTAGTAAACCGGTCTATTGAATGGAATTTTGAGGTGATCCAACATTTTCTCTGGTGACTTTTGCTCCAGGCTGTATTTTGTCAAAGATAAGGGCAGGGGTTCTTAATTATAGGTTTTCCCGCCCATCTTCGCAATTTTATCATCGGAATCAACGATATTTTCATTCAATTTCACGCGAAATTGATTGACAATGTGGATCAGCATTTAAAAAGCAAATATTATCGTTCAATTTGATTTTTTAAGCATGCGATTTACTACTGTTAGAATACAAAAGTGCAGAAAGATCATTCAAATTAAATATCTATGTAAACAGCATTCAAATTCGCACAGGACAGGACGTGGAAAGAATCTGCGCAAACAATTTCATGAATAGGCATACAGTTTCGTAATTTGTGCAATGTTTTTCATCTTATGGAAATGAGTTAATGCATGTTTCTGCTTATATGAAAATTACGAATGAAGAAAGAGCAAGGTGTTCAGAGCTGCAGGTGTGTTCAGGTGTCAGTGCTTATGTTAGGCATGCTTGAAGCCTCCTCCCCCCCCCCCCCCCCCCCGTTATATATACATTAACATTTAAAAAAAAAGCACCCAAACCGAAAAGGTCTAGACATTTGTGCAATGTCTTTCATCTCATGATAATGAGTCAGTGTATGTTTTTGCTTTCATGAAAATCATGAATGTAGAAAGAACAACATTATGATAGCATTTAGCAGATAGCTCTCATTACACCGATAATCGTTGTCAGAGAAGGTTCTTCAGTTTGGTATAGTTCTTAGAACCAGGTATCATGGCAGCTCGTGTACGATACAATCGTATCTCTGATGTCGACAGACGTCGCTTGGTTGAAGCATTCGAAGGAAACAACCAAGATTATCTTGAACTAGCAGATAATCTCGGGATAAAAAGGTCTACTGCTCGATCTATTGTACGAACTTATCTAGAAACTGGCAGAGCTAACAAGCTTCCAAGAGGAGGGGCACATAACTCCAAAATGGACGAAGAGATGAAGAACTTTCTTCGGGATGCCCTTGAGACCAACCCTTTGCTTACACTCACCCAGATGAAGGACAAGCTTCGGGAAGGTCTTCCTCAAAAGCCAGGCGTGTCCTTGTCGACGATTGCTAGAACTCTCGATGGCATGCTCTTCACGCTAAAGCTCGCAGAGGATGTACCTGACGCTAGAAACTCACCACGAGTGATCCAACAACGAAGAGACTATGCCGAGTGGTTCCTGGAGCACGGCATCGTCGCCAATTGTGTCTTCATTGACGAATGTGGCTACAACATTTGGACACGTCGTACTCAAGGAAGGGCACTACGAGGCGTTCCGGCAAGGAGGGTTGTACACGGGCAAAGAGGTCGTAACTGTAATGTGACGTTTGCAGTTTCTGCAGCCGCTGGTCTCGTTCATCATGAAATCTCTTTCGAGACTGTCACCAGGGAAAGGTTCGAGCATTTCCTCGCTGCTACAGCCGCAGAATGCAACGAAATGTTTCCAGATGATGAGCCAGTCATCTTGATTTATGACAACGCTAGGCCGCACGTGAGAGCTGAGCTACCAGCGGATGCCAACGCTCTCATGGAAACGAAGCTCCTTCCTCCCTACTCGCCATTCTTAAATATGACTGAGATGGCACACTCTTCATTTAAGAGCGAAGTGAAGAAATGCCTGGCGCAACCTGAGTGGCAAGGTCGGGTCGGAGACAGGATGGCAGCTGAGCGAGCTGGAGTCAACATGCAACAGTGGCGGTGCAACATTCTAGGAGAAGTTGCAGAGCGGTGTGTCGACGCCATTACCCCTGCCAAGTGTACCCAGTGGTTCAACCATTCACAGACATACATGCCCAGGTGTCTGAATGGTCAGGAAATTGATGGATGAAACATACTGTTGAGAGTCAAACAACTTGAAGAAAACGAGTATATGACTTTAAAAAGATGAAAAAAGATGAAAAGAAAAAAAAATATGAAAAGAAACCCCCTCACAGATATGCAAATAAAGACCCTGAAGACCACAGCAAAATATATATATAACCCATGACCATGTACATGATGTATGACAGGCAGTTTATACTCATTGTATGCAAAGATAAAGAAGTAGACCACAGAAGATTAAAGAATAATGTCATATAAATTGAAAAAAAAAGAAAAGAAATGTGAATGTCAAATGTATAATGACAGAAAAGAAATAAAAAAAAAGAGAATAAAAATGAAAATGAAAAAGAGATAGAAACCACTTACGTTGTTTTAATTGAATGGCGTAAGTGCGAAAGTGATTGCCTGAAGACGAAAATGAAACCGCGATTCAGCAAGGAATTTCTTCTTCCACTCAAACTTGGCGAAATTGAATGACGGTTATTCATTACCAAATTGAATCAAATTGCAGTTAATTTGAACGATAGTTTTACTAATTTCAGTGTTTAAAAAATAAATTGAACGCAAAAAGTGTTAAATTGAAACACTGGAAAAGGGATGGACTAAAAACTGCGTGAATTTGAATGCTTGATCATGAAATTGAATGCTGTTTTGACGAATTCGGCCGGGAAAACCTATACTAGTAGTTTGTCAGGCAGGCCAGAAATATTTCTGAAATTATTGTATGATAGATGTGCCACTAAGTTACAAGCGTATACCACAAACTAGACTTTCGATCATAACTGTGTGTTCTTATCATGTACAGTCATGTGTTTTAAGTTCTGTAAACTCTTCACAATTCATGTACATGTCATTTTTAAAAATGAATTGTTGAAGAATGAAGATACATGTTTGTTTTCATTAGAAAGAAGAAGAAAAAATTGATGCACCCCGAAATTTGGGTAGTACATGTATTTGCCTGTAGCACAAAATTGTAAATGTAAATCTATGTGTACTTGTACACATTAGTTGTCAAAAAGCATGCACTTCTCTTTCTGTCCTCCTCCACGTACATGTACCCTACATGTAGATCTGTTTGACATTGTGCCATCTGGCTTAGGAAATTATACATGAACATATCACTTGGATCAAATGTTTGATCCATGAACTATTTAGAATTTATTTCCTGTTTTGTTCTTAGCACAGGTCCATGTGTACAGTTGTGTACAAATATGATGTTCAGATTACAAAATAATGAATAATTTTCATGCTCACCAGCGTTGTCACTATGGTGGTCGGTGCTGGTTGGAACCTTCCACCACTCGAAATGTCTCACCGGCACTCAATGCAATATCACACCCGCCCGCCCGCCCGGCACTAATTTCCCCACTGACAAAAAAAACCAAACTATGATTTTGACCTACAAACATGCAATTGTGGTTTAAGCCAGTAATCTGACAGCACTCACAGTAGGTATACAGTGTGTGTATGTACAAAGTAAACCAAATACTAGTATTTATAATGCTTAATGCTGCAGCTACAGTACAGTGTGTATTATGTACAGTGTAGATACATGATATTTTTACTGTTTAACTATAACTTACAAGCCCTGAAAACAGACTAATTTTTGTCCCCCTGAACCCCCGTGGCAAGGTGTCGAACGATAAAATTTCCACCACTAAAAAGTCCCTGGCGACAACCCTGATGCTCAATGAATGGAAATGACCTGTGGTAATAATGTCTGTACCTTCTAATGAAGTTTCACCTGTGATGCTTGGTCCATTTGAAAGTATGATACCTCAGGGACCGTGGAGCCTTTTTGAAAGGGGGAGGGGGCTGATTTGATTTCACTCATTAAACTGAAAATTGAGAATGATCCTACAGTGTATCTATGTTTGGATTTTGAATCAATAAATGAATTTGAATTTGAATTTGAATTTAAATTTGAATTTGAATTTGAATTAATGACAATTTTCAAGCCTTTTTCCCAAATTTGTTTTTAACTTCTCTACTCAAAAAAGTGGGGGGGGGGGGGGGGGGGCTGCAGCCCCCCAGCCCCCCAGTTCTGCGACCCATGTACCTACATGTAGCACTATGTCATTGCCCTTTCCCCCAAGAATAGGCTACATGGCTGTAATGCATGAGTGCTACATGTACATGTAAATGTACATATTTTATAAACAGAAACTTATGCAAATTGTTAACAACAGCCATTTTTGCAGAAACTTTCTTTGAATTACAAATATTCAGAGTTGTGTCATTTGTTTTGCAGTTATTGAAAGTCACAAACCTGAAACAGTTGCAAAATTTCTGAAAGTGTGGTGCACACATACATGTACATGTAAGTGTCTGGTTTTACAGGCTAAATGTAGATTGCACTAACTTTTGTGTATTAACGTGCGCAATACATGTGAGTGTCAATAAAATTCTGAGGTCACATCTGCATGAAAAAAGATATGAGAATTCCAGCCCATGAGAATTCCAGCTTGAAAATGTACAGTATTGTGCTGTGGAAAATAACCATTAACCTAGGTACAGGTCTGTCAACAATAGATCTATACATGTAGATAAGATCAAAATTGTCTCAAACTGTTTGGCCTATTAAACCTTATTGAGGAGTGGAACCAAGTATTTTGTTTGATGAGGTTATGTTATCTGTTGAGTCAATAATAACTTCCTACAGTGCATGTAAATTTTATAGTACACAGGGACAGGGTTCGTGTTCATAAATACTGTACAATGTAGGCCTCTGTATGCACATAAACATTTTCCAGTACACCTTTTCCAGTACACCTGTATGACTTCTTCATTGTGTACATGTACACATGTGTACATTTGCATAATGTGTAAACATGTGATGAGGTTCAAAAGCAATTACAGGAATGCAGATTGAGATAGTGTACAAAGACTGTTGAAGGAAAGAATACATGCATTATGTGTGGAAAGGGAAGCTTTATAGGATGAGAAGTAAGGAGAAGGAAGGGGGGGGGAGGAGGGGGAGGAGGAGGAAGAGGAGGAGGAGGAGGAGGAGGAGGAGGAGGAGGAGGAGGAGGAGGAGGAGGAGGAGGAGGAGGAGGAGGAGGAGGAGGAGGAGGAGGAGGAGGAGGAGGAGGAGGAGGAGGAGGAGGAGGAGGAGGAGGAGGAGGAGGAGGAGGAAGAAGAAGAAGAAGAAGAAGAAGAAGAAGAAGAAGAAAGAGAGAGGGAGAGAGAAGGGAGGAGTGGGGTGGGGGATGTGGGAGGAAGAAAATCAGAGTAAAATATAGAGAGATGTTTAACACACAGATCTGTGACTCATCCATCTACATGTCTATCTATCTATCTATCTATCATGAGTATAAACAGAGATGTATGTACATGTAGTAGGGACTGGACTAAATTGAGAAAAGCTATACAGTACCTTGTGAGCAATTATACATGTGTACAATGTACAACTGTCATTTGTACGTGTACATTATAAATTTGATAGAAAGAGGTAACAAAGATTTTATGTGAAGAAATCAGATACCAAAAGGTCAATTAGGTGGGAGGATTTCTTTTTTTTTTTAGATTGATCAATAACTAAATCTCAATATTAACACAAAGTGGTGTAAAAGAAATTTGGGTGTGAAGACGAGAGAAGGAGAAAAAAGAAAGAAAGAAAGAAAAGATGAATTGGACGCTTACAGGCATCACTGTCCTTGTGTTGAGTAGTTCAGTAATGCGTAGTAGTACTGAGAATACATGACTCAACGCACGTCATCCAACTTCACCTCTCTGCACTTATAGGCCTTCATGTACATAGGTATACATGTAAATGTCATTTCTTAGTAGAGGCAACAGCTTAAATAATCTATGACTCATGTTTGATGTTTATCTCTACAAATAATAATTTATCATGCAACCTGTGGTCACACAATTACAGAACTTTGTAGGTCTATTACATGACTACATGTACATCTTATATTTCATGAGGGGAAGAAAGTTGGTCTACAATCTGTGTGTACATATTTTAAAGAGAATTATTTTTCATGTCCATACAGGTAATGTACATGTACAATGTAAATGCTACAATGTCCCTGCATGTATACATGTAAATATGAATTCCCTACATGTATTACATGTACATGCGCTACATACATATGTACATATTATGAATTCCATGATAAATTGCTATACAATACAGCACAATGTCCTTCTTCAGTCTTTCACTATAGAGGAGCATGTGGGTTTACAATCAGCAGTGCACATTAATATCTTAACCAGACAGGCACATTTAATCAATATTAAAGGTATACATGTATGTGCATGTACACTGTGTTGATGTACTGTACATGTACATTTGCATATATTGAAAAGAATGAATTTCATTTATGACGTTAATTAGCTAAGTACATGTGAAACCAGTGATGAACATTTTTAATGCATCATTTGCTATATTCATCCAAGCAGTATTGTATGCTGTAGCTACAACATCCTGGTTTGGACTTGTTGATTGAGAGTAACCAGGTGTCAGTAGTCTTAAGTGTAAATGGAAGGTTTACATGCAGACCACTTTGATTTTGGCAAGGGGCAGTTCCGGGGGGGGGGGGGGGGGGGGGGGGAGAGAAGAAGGATTTTTAAAGTAAAAAAGACACCCCAAAATGCTGATGACCTTTTTTTTAAAAAAAATCTTTGAATTCAAAATGGATTCAGTACGTGTACATGAAATGTACATGAAATATGTACGTGTACATGTAATGATTCCATCTGAAAGTGAAAAAAAGGTTGGTGTGATTGTAAAATTGCCTTACATTTCATTTGTGTATAACATGATACTTGTTTGTGAAATTTTGTTGCACCAGAAAGGCTCAGCAGATAAGATTAAATACAAATGCAATAACTATGTAAGTTGAAAACATGTTGACGTGTGTAAGAGATATGAGTGGGAGGAATAAATAAATTTGTCACTGTTCAATGTAGATTTTCTGGCACTGTTGAAATCCGATTCATATAATAGTACATGTAGAAAAAGATGGACTTCAAACCTGTGCCCAAAATACATGTATGTACATGTATGAGGGGCTGAGAGCTCTGGGCAATTTTGCTCTTGAAAGAGCAACTGAATTTTGTAACCTCTTTTTAATGGCCTTCTTTGTATCCCCTGTATTATATTTATTTACCGGTATGATGTATTTCCTTTCTGTAGAACTTTAGTTTTTGTTCAATATTTTGAAAAGATAATGCACAGCAGAGAAAATGAAAGATTGCTTGAAAGGCTCCCAGGTTTTCTTTTACATACATGTACATGTAACTCTGTCTTTTGTTCTGTTTTGTTCTGTTTTGCTGTCTGTGTACTTGTCTGTCTTTGATTTTCATTGCCTTTCTGTCCGTTTTTCTGCTCTCTGTTTCTCTCCTTTTCTCTCTTTACACTTTGTGTCTGCTTTTCTATCTCTCCATCTGTTTTTTTTTTCTATCTCTCATGATCTCATTGACTCTGTCTTTTCTTGTCGCCTTTTCCCTGTCTCTCTTTGTCTGTGTGTGGGTTTTTTTTTTTGCCCCTTGCCTTTCTCTCCCTCTTCTTTCTTTACCATGGATGTATCTACATGTACAAAATACTATATCTTCTTTGTGTCTCTAGCTACTGTCTCCCATCCCCCTCTCTATCCCTGTCTTTCATGTCGTTATAGTAACTGTAATTTCTGTAAAATCATAAACTTTTGCTCGCATTTAATTTTCACGAATTTTGCGAGTGGTTCAGATTCGCGAAAGTTTCATGCCACGAAATCATTGAATCATAACTGACATATATACTAAATTTTTCCAAATTGCGAAAGTTTCTTGCTGTGAAAATAGCTGTCGTTTACCATTCTGGGGCGGTATTCTGAAAGCTGTTTTTTCTCAAACATTGTTGTAACTCAGATAAATTTGGTATTCTGAAAAATGTTGTAAATTACATGTTTGTTGTAACTTTCGTTGTACATGTATCTTTGTTCACTCTGTGCATGATCCTAATTTACACATATGCGCGCTGAAGATGATATCATGAGATAGTTGGTACTCTGAAAATTATTTTATCTTTTGTTGTAGTGTATCTTATCTTCCATGGTTATTACAACAAAACTTACAACAGCTTGTAGCTGTTGTATTTCATGATCTCAGCAATTTTTCTAGTTCAGAATCAGACAGTACATGTACATGTACATGCTCGAATAACGAGCAACTGTGATTCAAGGTCTCATAGGGGAGACATTTTGAAGAAATTATAGGAGGCATTCAGTGATTTTACATCAATATGTGACTTGGTTCGAGCAGAAGAGGGTGAGCCATTTTGTTAATTACTTGCAGTCCAATAGCGCACAACCAATTATAAAACGCTTAATTTGATAACTACTCCCGAAATTGATATTCGCGCAAAGCGTATCCTTATGTTTGACATTAGGGGTGCTCCTATTGGTTGACCTACCTATATAAAATACATCTTGATTGACAAAGTGTCAAAAAATGGGCGTGTCAAAGATAATATAAAGGCGGACCTTAGATAATATCCCCCTAAAACAATTTTCAGAATACCAACTTACAACAATTAGCACGGTATTATCTCCGGAAGATAGAGAAAAAAGTTGCAACAAAAGTTGCAACAATTTTCAGAATACCACCTCTGGTTTTAAACTAGATCTTCTCCTCAACTCTCTCTCTCTTTCTCACCCCTTATCAGTACTAGTATATGGTTTATATCATATATCTGATATATTTGTTTCCACAAATTCAATGCCTTTTTTTACATCTTCTATATGTTGATGACTTTTGTTTATTACTCAGGAACATGACCTTTCATATTCGTTGTGGAAATTCATAGTACTACATCAAATAGGTTTTTATTTGATACTGAACTAAATTTGATGAGTGAACCAGTGACATTTAAAAACTCAATTTCTGCAGAGATTTTTGTTCTCTTGTGTAAAGATTTCCTGATTATTCTGAAAGTTGAAAGTATTTTAAGCAACTCCCTGCACAATACTCTACATTTACATGAACATGTATATAGGTTGAATGTGGGTAGGGGAGGGGGAGGGAAGGAGGAATAAAAAGAAAAGAATATGTCATGGGGAAGAAAATCTGGAAAGAGTGAAACTGGTTAAAAATCTGCATTTTCAGCAAAAACAGAATGATGCACAGGCCATGTGGACATGACAAACAGATTATATCTGAGTGCTCTTTTGCAAATTGTGTGTCCCACATTGGAAAATTTTAAATGGAAAATACATACATGTACCTGTCCAGAAAAAGACAAATTATATGCCTACAGTTGCATGTGATGAGGATGGTTGACCTCAAAATAATTTGTCATCTTTAGTAAGTTAATAATAGTAACGTACTGTTTATAAAGAAAGTGTGTTTTATTCACAGTGAATGCTGGAAATGTATTATTGAACACTATTCTTAATGAAGATGAGCTATTTCTTCAATCAAGATCTTAAAGACAGAATCATGAACCCTTTTTCTTCTAAAATCCCACCAATTTATATCCTGTTAGTTAACTTGTTGGCACTGTAAGGGTTAAACAAGCAGACATTAAATATCAAACAATCTCATTATCAGACCACACGCAGTCCCTTGTGAGGACTATTCATCGATAATTCATTCCTGTCAAGAATTTCTTGATGTACCTCTCCAAGAAGCCTGGTGCCCCTAGTCTGCAAGCACAGACTTTCAATTGGACTCTTTGACTGAAGATAGTGTCTCGAGTGGCCGACCAAGCTTTCGACTGGCTTCACAGAGAGGAGTTGCTACAATACGGGGACCTATGGGATATGGCATATATAGTCTCACAGTTCAGACCCCGTTTTACACATTATCACTGAAAAATGTTTGTTCCTGTGAACTATGCTGCTGCTGCTGCGATTATGAACATGATATCATAATGTGCTTGTTTGTGGACGGTTGTCGTAGGTCCCTGGTATAGTCAGTACACCGGGGAGAGATATATTTAGAGGAACGTGTGGCGCCAGGGAGATGCCGAACGGTGTCAGATTTGATGCTGTCCTCCGTTTTGTGAGCTCTCTCTCTCTGGTGAGCTGGAGGGCTCGTCTGGAGAGAATGAGAAAAGAACAGGAATTATGTGTGAGGTAATGGTGGAATGAGATTATGAAAGAGAGAGAGAGAGAGAGAGAGAAAGAGAGAGAGAGAGAGAGAAATAGAGAGGGAGGGAGGGAGGGAAAGGGGGATTTTTAGTAATCCCCTAGTCCTAGTGGATGGTTAACAGTTACCAACATTCTTTTTTTTTTTATTTGTTAAGCCATTAGTTTTTACAGGACTACAATTCTAGAAAAAACTGGGTATCCAAAGCATTTACATGTCCTTAAAAAGTCAAGAGGAGAAAGCTCATGAATGCATCTTAAAACATAATATTTGGAGTGATACACTATACACATAGTGCACGATCTACTGAAGATTGTAACACAGTGTTGGCAAATGATGGATGTTTTACATGAAGCATGCATTTAATGTATGTATTCAACTTTAGATAGCTTTTCATGTTATAAGTGGCAGTGGAGGACAATTATAATCAGATTTAAGAGGAATGCTTATAACTTGAGCATGGTGAAATAGAGAAGAGAGAGAAAAAGGAAAATTGAAAGGGAGAGTGAGAGAGAAAAAAAAAGAGTGAGGAGGGGGGGATATTGAGATATACATGTAAAGAAGCCAGATTAAAGTAAAAAACAACTGAATGTTTACAACAGACAATGTTATTTCACTTCAGTGTAATAATTTCATCTAAATTACATATCGTATGTACATGTATGTACATGCAGGCATACACACTGTCACCCTCAATGTGGTTACAAGTAGCAATTAATGTTTGGCTGTATGGATTACGAGCTTTACAGCTAACTGATCTCTTTGTTGTGTGTGAAGCTGCAATTTGCTGAATAATTGATCCCATTATGCCTCGTGATAAACATTGTGGTTGGGAATCAAATCTTAATTAATTGGAAACCTGTGACTGTCATTTACTCTTTTAATAAAATGTCTTTTTGACAGTTATAGGAAATAAAAATGCAATCAATTTTAAATCAAATTCATACACTTGTATGCATAGCCAGTCCACATGTAAACCTATGTGAACACGAAAATAAACCCTCTTTACTCATTTTTTACGTACAACTCCTTGTGATACGTTGGCTCATGAGTCTCAAAACTTGGTCTGGGGCTCTGGGCCATTAAGTTCTTAAGATTCTTTAAATGTAAAAGCATTGTCAGTTTAATCCGTTTTGCATTGTAATACATACATGTACATGTCCTGCTTCGAAAAAATGGAAAACAATTAAAAAAAGTCAAAGCAACAATTACATAAAAATACTTGTAGGTAACAAAAT
This sequence comes from Heliocidaris tuberculata, assembly GCA_025618425.1. NCBI lineage: Eukaryota > Metazoa > Echinodermata > Echinoidea > Camarodonta > Echinometridae > Heliocidaris > Heliocidaris tuberculata. Next base: position 24,515,228 of record CM046843.1, on the reverse strand, counting down.
AAAAACAAAAAAAGCTATTAAAGTACTAAAAAATAATCTCCAATTCATTTATATACTGGGCTGTAGCCAACTACATGTACATATACATTACATGTTAATGTACATAATGTACTTTATTGATAAGGTGCACTTGTTTGAGGTACTGCAAAAGTTGCAAAATAGAAAGTGAAAGATCACAGTCAGTCACACTGAAAAGTTAAGTCATGCCCCGAGAATTTGATTTATTTGATATGTTTACATACAAAACATTGGAGATGTGAAGTGATATTGACAATGTCAACCCTTTTCCAGAATTCACACGTATGCACAAAAATTCTCCAAGTTTTTCACACTGAAGAGGAAATAGTTGGAAATTTGAGATGTTAGATGAATGATAAGGGTGCTTCATGAATCTATGATAGCCCACATTTTTGTAAGCCCCCCCCCGATATTATATCAGATTTATTTTATTTTAGTTGTATATCGCTAAATACTAGCAAACGTTTTTCCTCTCTTCAACAAGTGGAATATAAAGGATATATTGTCATAAGTACAGGTGTATGGTATATTATTATTATCATTATTACATGTATTATTATTATTATTATTATTATTATTATTATTATTATTATATTCTTCTTCTTCTTCTTCTTCTTCTTCTTCTTCTTCTTCTTCTTCTTCTGATGTAAACAAGCTTTGCAATCTGGCACTCCTTTTGGGTATTTACTTCATTAAAAATTCATTCAAAATGATGGATGGAAAGTCAAAATATATCTTTCACTTACATCTTTTTGATACAAGTAGAACATTATGTAACTAAATTAGAAATGTTTCATCCCCGTTTCCTAAATATTTCCATGTAAGCTACTGTTGCTGTCCACTATCTTAATTAAGGATTACACTACATCCAAGCAAAGAACGTACTTGTATAATAACTGTAGCTGTTCCAACCAAAGCAACGTTTATTATGACAGTCATACCTTTCAGCCCTCTCTATTGTTTTCATATGGCTTGAACTTTGCACAGGAATGCCAGCGATGACAAGATTGCACTTCATATCATAGCACAATCTCCAAGTGCTGACTAGCAGTGCAGTATGAATATGTTGCTATGCTCAATGCGCTTCACATTTAATATTTCCCCTTGATGGTTATTACATGTATAACGAGATGTTATCATTTAAAGGGACCGAAAAGTCGCCAATCGTGGTGTTTTAGAGCTTGGCCCGGCTTGGGTAATATTCAGGAATCTCCGTACATCTTCCGTAAACGAGCACGCAATTGCAGTGATACGCATTCGACCGAAGAAAGACGAACTGAACAACCCAACTGACAAACTATACCCCACCCTCGATGGCAGTTTTGTTCGCTGCTCCAAGATTGTTGTTATGCACGGCCTTGCAATAGGGGCAAGCGAATGAAATTGAACGTACATGGATATCGAGCGGTGGCTCCCTTTAATCAGAAAGTATTGACTGAAACAATTTAGTATAAATCTCTTGATGTGTGGAGGACCTTTTGCTTTTGTTTCCTTATAATCTGGTTTTGTTTTTCGTAATGATTTTTTTTTGGTCCGCATATACATGTATACTGTGTGATGTATTTTTGTAATTTTGAATTAGTGCAATATTTGGCTACAGGCAGTGACTGTAAGCCTACCGGCCAAAATGTACATTACATGTCTATAATATCATTAACCCCTACCATGCCGTGGGCGGCAGATCCAGCCCCAAAATTTGAGTGTTGAACATTTTGTTTAGGCTCAGAATAGCTTGAAAATTTTTCCTCATACATGTGCCATCAATATAATATTTATTCCTAGATGTAATACACATACATCTTTGCCCAGTTTACTCTAGAAAAAACTCATTGAAAGTTAATATTCAACTCTTGAAAGTTCAATATTGACTATTGCTTAAAAATCTGGTGGCATGGAAGGGGTTAAGGTTCGCTGATGAAATCACCACACAAACAATTGTTGATTTCCTTATCTGAGCCATTTATTGATTGATTATACTGCAGGCTTAATGTAATACATGTACATGTAGGCCTCCATTTAATGCCTAATTTATGTAACACACGATGCATGTCAGTACAAAAAGAGATGAAAAGTCTTTAATCTCTGTTCAGATGTTTTTATTGGGGAAAATGAAAGATAAAAAATAAGAAAACAGGAATGCCAGTGATGACAAAACCACAAGTACACATGTAGGGCCCACACTTCAAACACGTCTTCATTGAATGCAGTGAAAGGCAGTCAAAATATTTCTTATATCAGGCTTTCGTCTGGGCTCTTTCAAGCTTATTAGTGTGCTTAATAGCTCAGACAGACCTCTTCAATTGATCCAATTTAGTGCCTGATTAGAAACAGAAGGATGTTAACTCTATGTGAAATGAAAAGAGTGAATGCCCTTCTAGCTCTCAACAGACCAATAGGGTTTTAAGGTCACTCTTAATGGGTGTGAACTAGCAACTAGAGTGAAGCATCTGTTTGGAAATGGGTACGGACAGTAATGCATTGCTCCGCGTGATATACCCATTCAGGTCTATTGATAAACATTTTAAAATATGAGATGTAATTATTGTATCTTTTCTTTATTTCCTCTTGTCTTTTCAGATTCCATGGACGAAACTCAAAACACACCCAATATGTCTGGTAGGTATACACTCATAACCCCTTAAAGGGAAATCCAACCTTAATAGCAAGTTGCTTTGAAAGAAAGAGGAAAAAATCAGAGAAGCAGATTGGTGAAAGTTTGAACAAAATCGGACAAGCAACAAGAAAGTTATGAATTTTTGAAAGTTGTAATCACTATGGGAATTTCAAATTGGTCGAATAGGTAATATCACTGTGATGTAGCTGTGGACAACCCCCCCATTCGCTCTAACACACAAAATGACTAAAATGTCACTTTTTCAAAATGTATTACTCAGTAGGATATTTTCGTTCATGAGGACCTATAACTATATGCCATCTCCAACATATTTTGAGTACTGCCCCGAAGGTAAAAGCGCTTCAAAGAAAACCGCAAATTAATGATATTTTTGTGTATGACAAATGGGAGAGTTGTCCACAAAAATGTCACAATTGACTCACCAAATTGCCAATTTGAGATTTGCATAGATGTAGTGATCTCATTTTTCAAACATCCATAACTTTGTTAGTCCTTGTCCGATTTCTTTCAAACTTTCACCATCCTGTTTTTCTTATTTTTCTGCTTTCACACAAATCATCTTATTACCAAGGTTGGATTGCCCTTTTAATAAGTATCCACAGTCATAGATCTGGAAATTATGCACGAGGCAGGGCTCGAAATTAACAGTTGCCTGGGTGTAATTAATCACCTAAAATCTTAATGGGCAACCTAAATGTCTTGCTTTTGTTGTCTAGGTGGCAACTCAAAAAAATTATTAGAATTTGTGCAGTTCACTGAAAATGACCACCAAAAGTTGAATTCAGCAACCTAATGTAAGTTAGTGAAGTATCAGCGACACTTTCATGGTGGAGAAACTGAATTGTAGATTTAGTTTTTCAGGGTTACACCATGTAATTCTTTCAAGGAATAAGAGCCCTGAAAAGGGCTGGTGAGCTCCGCTAAGAGCTCTGTGGTTCAAATTCGCGGGCATTTCCGATTGGCGCTAAACAGGCTGTGAATTGGATCCCTCCGTAGGCAATAAATAGCCACCACTGGGCAGTGTTCTAGTCATTCTCCTGATGATGATCAGAGCATACTGATCGAAACGTCAAGAACCACAGAGCTCTTAGCGGAGCTCACCAACCCTTTTCAGGGCTCTTATTCCTTGAAAGAATTACATGGTGTAACCCTGAAAAACTAAATCTACAATTCTAATGTAAGTAATCGTCTAGGTTGCCCAAATAGCAATCCCAAATAAAAGGTGAAATGAGAGCCCTGGGGAGCATTTTATCAAGTGTTTTGTCAGTGATTTTTACCGACAACTGTTATAAGCTACTGAAACCCTTGCATCTGATTGGCTGAGATCAAATTTGTCGGTAAAAATCACTGACAAAACACTTGATGAAACGCTCCCCAGATGAGGCATTGCACACTGCAGATGCTCCCACACTACCCTCTCCTGCCATTTCGCCAAACCTAATACAGTCAAACCTGTCTATAGCAGCCACTGAAGGGAAACGGCAGAAGTGGCTGCTATAGACAGGTGCTCACTATAGACAGGTCAGCAGCCGCTTTGAATTTTTACACGCCCGCATTTATACATGGAACAACATCACTTGTAGTTTACATGTATCAATATCACTTTGAAAATAGGCTATACAGATTTTTTGTATGCCTTTGCTTGTGTATTGCTAGTCACAGATTTTCAAGACTTGGAGCATGTAAAAGCAATAATACTATCAGCTGTCCTTGTAAACATGGAAAGTACATGTACCTGCAGGTATGCAGGATGGATAAACCTTGAACTCCTTTAACATAATTAATTTTTAATTTGACATCGTCTAGAGATAATAGGTTGACGTGCATACCATATGGGCCTAATCGTCTTCTTTTTATGTCACTTTTGAAGCACATGTACTTGTACATATATACAGTACATGTATGGTTGAACAAGTTTAATTACAGTTGGATCCTTATGTTCTTAAAGCCAGGCTCATACAAGGCGTCATTTGCTGATGTTAGGACTATGTCAGTGACACTTAGGGTTTTTGCGCATCATGAAAATGTGGTTGAAAACATGGTAGCAAAATGAACAGAGCAAACAATAGTTTTCATAACTGGTGTAAGGGTTAATTCTAGTCCTTCACAGGCTCCATTAGCACAGGTACTCATGCAATTGAATTGACTTCACGTGTGAGCCAGGCCTTAGAGACATTGATTAGGCTTGTACATGTATACATGTACTGTACCTGCACGTGTACATTGGTGGACTGAGCAAAACATATACAGGTACACTGGAGTAGAGAGTGATACATGTACAGGTGTAGCTCAAGAAAACTCACTACAATCTCTGGTAATACTCCCCCCTCCCCCCGGAACCCCCCGGAACACCCCCTCCAAAAACAAACAAACAAACAAACAAACAAACAAACAAACAAACAAACAAACAAACAAACAAACAAACAAACAAAACAAAACTAAACTATAAAGAAAAAAACCCACAAAAAACAATAAAACAAACTACTAATAAAAAAAAAAGAAAAGACAAATCTCACTTGTTTAGTATGAGAAAAACTCTTCTGAGCAAACAAGTATTTTTTTACACCGGTTGGAAATCCGACTAATTGATCGAAAATGTCTTGAAAAACATTTTCTGGCTAAAGCAATCTATGGGATCTAGAATGATAGAACCATATCAGTTTACACATATTTTTTGTGTTGCTCAGCAAAACTCCATGAGTATGGAATGAATTTGTTGTTTTGTCCTGAAGGTTTCAAGAAATTGCTATTCCTAAATTGTGTTTGAGACTTCAGACCTACATGTACATGTACACTGGTACATGTATGATTAAATAAATTGTTTACATCAGTATGTCATTGAAGGTGATCAGGAGTTGTAATTATCGAGGTAACTAATTTGATAACGGTGTAAACAAAATTTTCATATACATGTAAGGTTCATGACTCTTGTAAATCAGTGTTATAGATCTGCCAAATGCTTTACATGTAGTATAATTTCGGAGTAATGAACAAAGAAATATATTTAATAAGGAAATCGTGATTAATACATTTTATGCTGAGTCTCCCATCTAATGTCAAGTGGTTGCCTAGACTTAGGTGCAAATTTCGTGAAGGTAGAGATTGTGACTGGAAAGTCTATGTGGCTGCATGTAGACTATTCACTTCATTTAGATGCAAATGGGAAGTGGAGTGAGAATGGGGTGTTTCAGTTTCAGGTTAGTCCTTGTTTACGCTCTGTAATTCATTCCTTTTCCGGAGGGTATCTTTCGATGTCAGGAATTGAATGATCGTCTGAGAAAAAAATGTGAGCTACAATTAGGAGAAAAGAGGTGGAGGAGATTTTAGGAAGGAGAGGGAAAGTAAGAAGGGGAGAAAGAGAGAGCCATGCAAGGGGAGAGAAGAAAGAGAGAGAGAGAGAGAGAGAGTTGGTGATGGTAAAACCTTATTCACACAGTACATGTATTGATCAAGTTGAGTCTTAAGATTTTTTTCTTTCAATAATCTGGACCAAGTTCAAGTCTTCCTTTCTTTCTTGTATGGTTTCTAGACCTGTACATATACATTTATGTACATGTATGCATTAAGCCCCTTTCACAATTGGTCTGCGACCGTTTGCGACCATTTGGTCGCACGACAGGCTGCAACAGGCTTCAATCGCCATTGATCTCATCAGGTCGCAGAAAGGCATTCACAAATGCAACACCGGTCGTAAAACAAAAGCGACTAGAAGAGACCGTTGCTCGAGTAAGTCGCATTTGCTCGCATATGCTCGTGCGAGTGGTCTTGCGTTCACATGCGAGTGTTGCACGAGTGATTGCGAGTGGCTTGACGCCAATCACAATAGTCGCACGATCGATTGCATGGTCGTGCGAGTGGATGTGAGACCATGCGATCGCTCGTGCGATTGAATGAGACCGGTGCAAGTGGTCGTGAGAGTATTCGTGCGAGTGGCATGGGGTATAAAAACCCCTTCGACAATTGACCGGTAGTCAGTTTCAAGTTGGCCTTCTTAATAGTCAAGATGCCAAAGAAGAAAGTTACAAAGAAGAGAAAGTTGTTAGAGGAGGGCCCTGTTGCAGAGGATCATCTCCATAGTCCCCCTATATATACCCCCGAGGAATAGTCGCATACAGTCTCATACAGTCGTGCAACGGTAGTACAACGTTGTAAGATGTGCTGCGATCGGTCGTGCAACAGTCTCATGGTCTTAATAGCACAATCGCACCCATTCGCAAGACTGGTCGCTATAGGTCGCTAGCGCACGTGCGAGTGTTGCACGACCTCCAGCCCACCCACTGCGACTATTGAGTCGTGCGAACTCTCGCATCTAATCGTGCAACGTTGTGCAACACTCATACGAGAATCGCACGACTGGTCGTACGACCTAATGCGAGTGAATCGATCGCATCTGGTCGTGTCTGGATTTTGAGCATGTTCAAAGTTCAGATGCGACCAGTCACGACCGCCTCAGGTTCGTGCGACCGCCTGTAACGACTGCGAGTGGTCGCAAGACACCAAGCGATTGGTCGTGCAACACCTCGAAAAATCTGTTGCAGGCGGTCGCAAACTGGTCGCAGACCAATTGTGAAAGGGGCTTTAATGGCTTTAAAAACCCTTGTACATATAATTCTTACAGTAGTAATAAGTAGCAAGTCAAGTTGACTCATGTACTTGTACATGTATTGACCTGGTTGAGTCTTAGATTTTTCCTTTCAGTAATCTGGACCAAGTCTAGTCTTCCTTTCTTTCTCATATGGTTTTTAGACCAAGATACATGTACATTTATGTATGCATTAATGGCTTTAACAAGTAAACCCTTGTATAATCCTTACAGTAGTTATACTATAAATGCTGCAGTCACACTGCCAGACCAACTCCAAACTTACAGATAGCCAATAAAGTCTGAGCCATTTTGAGGAAATGTAATGTATTGTTTAGTCTATAGTCGATCTGGTGTCAATCTTGTTGGTGTGAATGGGGTATTAGATGAGTATCAAGTCCTGGCAGTGTGGAAAATAATTTTTTGTAAAAGTTCCATCAAGTTGTCACTGCGATTGTTATGTCTATAGTGGTTTTTATTTAAAACTGTCACAGCGATTTTTATGTCTTATTGGGGTTTTTTTAACCACCGCTCATTTGGAGATTTCAAGAGCTACATTGTAAATTGCTCATTGCTCCCGCATATATTTTTGTCCCCGCCGAACGAAGTTCGCGAGGGGACTATGAAACGGGCTCCGTACGTGTGTGCGTGTGTGTGTCCGTCCGTCCGTCCGTCCGTCCGTCCGTCCGTCCGTCTGTCCGTGTGTGCTCAAATGTTAAAAAATGCTACTTCTCCGTCATTTCTTGGCCGATTTTGATTCCGATTGTTTTATCTGATAGGGCTGGGTGGGGGCTTCCAAACTTCTACACAGAATTTTGAAATTCATTAATTATGCAAATTTATGCAAATTTATTCAAAATTGACGAAAAATGCTACTTCTCCTCTATTTCACATTGGATTTTGATTCCGATTGTTTTATCTGATAGGGCTGGGTGGGGGCTTCCAAACTTCTACACAGAATTTTGAAATTCATTAATTATGCAAATTTATGCAAATTTATTCAAAATTGACGAAAAATGCTACTTCTCCTCTATTTCACATTGGATTTTGATTCCGATTGTTTTATCTGATAGGGCTGGGTGGGGGCTTCCAAACTTCTACACAGAATTTTGAAATTCATTAATTATGCAAATTTATGCAAATTTATTCAAAATTGACAAAAAATGCTACTTCTCCTCTATTTCACATCGGATTTTGATTCCGATTGTTTTATCTGGTAGGGCTGGGTGGGGGCTTCCAAAGTTCTACACAGAATTTTGAAATTCATTATTCATGCAAATTTATGCAAATTTATTCAAAATGCTGAAGGTTCATAATGTTTTCATGTTTTATATTTCAGTTGTATACATGCATTGTTGGTATTCTCTTCTTTTGCATGCAGTAACATTATTATTTTATTCACTAAAGTTTTAAGTTTCAGGCTAGTTAATTTCCACAGATCTGCACTTCCGGCGGGGACATTTATTACGCATTGCGTAATTTACTCATTCACTTGTTTTTGCTGGTGTTTGGTCCAGGGTTGAAGTTTAGAATTTGGTTAGTGTACGAAATAGACACAGTGCAATTGCCACTAGAGCATGTGTTGTACAACCAAGAGAACCAGCCCTGGACCAAGTTTAAGTTTGATGTATATTTGTTCTTTCAGTACCTGGACCAGGTTGAGCTGGAGATGGAGACATGTCGAGATCTCAGGAAGACAGAGAATAAACAGGCCATGCAGGTGTAAGTTCCCCAGACTACACTTTCAACTTTTTGCCACTTAGAACAGAATGTCTTTTTCTTGCATGCACAAAATGCCCTAAATGTAATATTCTGCAGCTTTTTACATTGCAGTGATAGAATAATTTTTTAAAAGTTTATCATAAAGAAAGATGAGGTATCGCTTCTCATTTATTGGCTTGCTAAAATGAATTTTTTTTATTGTATGTAAAACGAGTCTCTTTAAGTACTTCTGAAGAATAGGGGTCAGGGGGTAACATGTTAGCAATCAATGTGTCAACAAGTTGAACTGCAATTGTTTGGCACACTGTGATCTTTCCATTGAGTCAAATTTAGCAAGATTTGAAACTTGTTTTGAATTTCAAGTTGAAAAGCAAGATTTTCTTCATACAATCAAATATATCTCTTTGATGCCAAAGGCATGTTCAATTGTACATTTACTCTCTTTTTCAGAGCACCTAGTAAATATGGGTTTCCGGAGAGAGTGGTGGATGGCATGTACGTTCATGTTAACTCTATCATTGGCAAGTTCAAGTCGGACACCTTCCATGCTGATATACAGGTGGGTACCATGACGCTGGTGAAGGTGATGGTGGTGATGATGATGATGATGATAGTGGTGGTAATGATGATGAAGATGATGATGGCAATTGTAATGATGATGATAATGGTGGTAGTAATGGTGACGATGATATTGGTGATGATAAATAATGATTGATACTGAAGTGGATGACATTAATGGTGATGATGATGATGATAATAATGATGGTGATGATAGTAATGATAATGATGATGGTTGTGGTGATGATGATGATGATGATGGTGATGTTGATGATGATGATGGTGGTGATGATGGTGGTGATGATGGTGATGATGATGATGATGTTGATGATGGTGATGATGATGATGGTGATGATGATGGTGATGATGGTGATGATGATATTGATGATGATGATGATGATGATGATGATAGTTGAGATGATGCTGAAGAGGTAATACTGTGAAGTTATTCCCACATGAATTTGAGGAGGACATTTTATTTTCTTATTTCGGTTCCCTAACTCTCCTTTTCTCAACTTCCACGTGGCATTCACCTGGCATGTATCATTCATTCCACCTTTCCTGCCCTGAACTCTCTCTATCCATCACCTGTACCACCATAATGGATTGCGTGTTTGTAAAGCTGGAAGCTCTTACTAACGTGTTGTCCCTTTTTCACACTGGTGTCTCCATCGTAGACTGCCTCATGTAATTTCATCCCCTCTCCAATTGATGCTCATTAGTTGCATCCACCACTTCCCCTTCTGTACCTTCTAGAACTTCGTATTCTGAAAGATACACACCATCGCCGTTTACACACACAGCCATAAATGAGATTTAAAAACTCAGTTTTTGAACAGGGATCAGGATGTCACTTTTTTGTGCAGTTGTGAAAGAAAATCTCACTTATTTATTAGAATCTAATGGCATTTCAAATTGCACGAACATTGTTTTTTTAATGAATAACTTTTCTTATACTGTGTGCTCTGTGTTACAACTATGTTCAGTGGAACGCCGTCTATTAAAGTGAAGGTTGATGGAAGTGAAATAAGAAAATCCCTTTTATATAATATATTCACGTATAAACGACGCAAAAAAGTTATATTTGAATTGCGATTCATATTTCACTTTGACTTTGAGTGTAAACGGCCCCATTGTCTCCAGTCTCCACCCTACACTACTCTGTGTAATTTTATCCCCTCTCCCATTGATCCTCAGCTGCGTCCACACTTCGGCGTGAACTGTTTCCTCGGGAAAGCATGTAGAAAACTAAGTTCGAGTAAAAAAACCCTTATAACTATGAGAAGTTTTCTTGAATTTGGCTCTAGTGCAGACATGGCTATTGTTGCATGTAAGCAAGGCGAGTGCAACATTAAACTGGGTTGCTATTGATTGAATGCAGAACGCTTAGTCTGCCTTCACAGACCCTTTTACTATGATATGTGTAGCAAATGCAAGCATAAGGCTGCATGCCTGAAAATTGAAAAGTTGAACACTCGACCCCATCTTTTGATAATTTCCCAGATTTAACAAAAACCATTAATCTGTTATTAACTTTTCAATTTTCATTAAATTTATTTGCATTTCTTGATTTGGAAGGTCTGTAAACAATGGACTAAGCACTAAGGACAATATATTCAGAGTATCGTAACAGAAATATGTACATGTACATGTAGGAATATTGACAGTACAATACATGTCCCTGGTGATTTAATGCATTTTGCTCACGGTCCCTTACATTGTCTCTGCTTTGCTCTCTCTCCCCCCCCCCCCCCCCCCTCCTCTCTCTCTCTCTCTCTCCCCTCTCTCTCTCTCTCCCTCTCTCCTCTCCCCTCTCTCTCTCTCTCTCCTCTCCCTCTCTCCCCCCTCTCTCTCTCTCCCCTCTCTCTCCCTCTCTCTCCCTCTCTCCCCCCTCTCTCTCTCTCTCCCCCTCTCTCTCTCTCTCTCTCCCCCTCTCTCTCTCTCCCTCTCTCTCTCTCTCTCAGTCATGTATTGTACGTGTATGATGTTCACTAAAAAAATGGCAATAAGTTCAAGATGTGACATAGAAACTTCCTTTCAGGTACTCTTGGTTAGAATCAGTTTCTTAGCTCTTTTCTTTATCGCAAAATGGATGGTTGGTAAAAAGGTTATGGTTGTTCTAGATCTATTCAAATCATTCTTCCTTTACCATTTCTGTTATTTGTGATGCTCTTTTCTACCTTTTGCTCTTCTTCATTATCATTTTTGTATAGAACTTCTGTGCACCCTTCTTCATTTTTTTTCTCTTCCTTACATGTACTTCTTATCTTCCTTATCTTTTTATCTTCCTTCTCTTCTTTTGCTGGAAATTGCCCCTTTATTTTATTTTTTTTGTACAGTTCTACTTTATATCCTTATGATGTTCTTCTGCATGTAGCTCTTTCTCCTTCTTCTACCTCTTCTTGCTCTTCTTGATTTCTTGTTCTTCTAGTTCTCTTTCTCCCTTTTCCTTTTCTTCTTCTTCCTTCTCTTCTTCTTCTTCTTTTTCTTCTTCTTCTTCTTCTTCTTCTTCTTCTCTTTTTCTTCTTCTTCTTCTTCTTCTTCTTCTCTTTTTCTTCTTCTTCTTCTTTTTTTCTTCTTCTTCTTCTTCTTCTTCTTCTTCTTCTTCTTCTTTCTTCTTTCTTCTTTCTTCTTTCTTCTTTCTTCTTTCTTCTTTCTTCTTTCTTCTTTCTTCTTTCTTCTTTCTTCTTTCTTCTTCTTTTTCTTCTTCTTCTTCTTCTTCTGTGTCTTCTTTATATTATTCTTTCTGTAGCTTCTTCTCCTTCTTATTCTGTGCTTTCTTCTTCTTCCTCTTCTACTTCATCATCTTCTTCATCTTCTTCCTTGTTGTTTTTCTTCTTCATATTATTGTTTTTTTCTTTCATTTCCCCTCCTCCATTTCTCCTTCCAGTCATAGCTGTGTTTTTTGGCAAGCATTCAGAAAACATGCAATGCTTGTAATGTTGTTGGGCTCGATGAAAATAGATGCTGACATGGTTGTGTGGTGCGTCGTGCCCTTGGAAGCATTTTGAAGTGGAAACCTGAAACGCACTTCCCAGATGCCAGACAAAAGGAAATATGAGAAGCTCACTATACTGTATGGCCTTGTTAAACTAGAGAATCACACAAGAGTGGTAGTACATGGAGGCCCAGTAGTAACAAAATTGGTGTCTTTTGTAGTGCCAATATCCTCACCCACAACTGGTAGGGCTATTTATAATAAGATCTAATCGTCTTCATTTCAGTGTAAATGGGCCCAGTGGCACAAATCCATTTTGAAATAGGGGGGGGGGGGGGGGGGGTCACTGCATGATTTAATTTTTGTACCTGCCCGAAATGTCTGAAAATTTTCTGACAAGCAAAAAAAAAAAAGGTTATCACTTTTTGTGGGGGGGGGGGGTCCCCCCTGGATTTGCGCCCATTTATAGGCCCATGGGCCTAGTGACACGGGAGCACTCCATTATTATTCTGGACTTGAAGAAAAATTTGGTACTGGGAAAGGTAAAAAAGTGATTTGTGAGCTTTCTTGTTTTATTTAACTTCTTCATGAAGAAATAACATAGTAGCAATATTACAGGGAAAGGATTGTTTTTGAAATGGTCTCAGATTAAAAATAGTCAGAGTAGAAATAGTTTGCAGCTCTGTAAACCAAATATTTGATGCCACACTTTTAGATAGTAGCATGTCATAAGTGCTCAGTGGTGTTCATTGTCGCTGATTTTCAACAAGATTCAGACGGTTCGTTGTAATTTTTATGAAATTTCAAAACCTCATGACATGCAATTACTCCTTATACTGTGTATAACTAATTGAACATTCATTCCTGAGCAATAGACAGTGTCTTTCACAATGCCATGGAAAGGCCAGTACTCAGCATCCTTTTTGAATCAACCATTTTCTTTTTGCTCTGTAGATTGCTCAGCTTGTTGTCCAGAGCACCACACCAGACTGGAAGTCAGCAGACCTGAGATACTCCAGGATTAAAGACATGAACAGAGGACAGGTTCTTACCTTCAAAGCAGTGGAATGGTCCACATTTAGACTGACAGTAGATGCAATAGAGAGAGGATCGGGTTCTCCCACTACACCAATTAGGTTGATTACAAATCAGGGAAAGGTAAATCATCTGAACGGATTCTTACCCTCAGAGCAGTGGAATGGTCCACAATGAAATTGACAGTAGATAGAGTTAAAAAGATAATCAGGCTCTCCCACTTTGCCTGATAGGTTAATAAAAATCAGGGAAAGTTAAAATAAGTTGAACAGTTTCATACCTTCAAAGCAGTGGAATGGTTCACATTTAGATTGACAGTAGATGCATTAGAGAGAGGGTCAGGCTCTCTCTATGTACATCAGTTACGTTTTAATCACAAATTAAGGAAAGGTTCTTCTAAGTTACCAGTTATCAGATTGATATGTGCAGAGAGAAAAGGAAATGCCTGAATCTTCTGAAGTAGAACATAGTAAAACATGTATGCTGGTTGTTCAAATCTGGGTTACAATCAAGATGCTACTCAAACACTGCTTGTTAGTGATGTCCAGACTCTTTTAGAACAGTACATACCATCATCGATTCCCTGTGTTGTTAAAAAGTGCTTTGATTTCCAAGTAATTCCTTAAAGAGACATTGTTCCTTTTGTTCTGTAACCTAAATAAATCTTTCCTTACTTTTGTTACCTCAGATCTGTATAACCATCAAGAAGAGACTCAATGACTGCTCGCTTGTGACTTCCAGACTTCAAGTTCTTCTAGACGATATCCTCTGGGTCCTCACCGATTCCCAGATCAAAGCTGTTATGCTTCATATGCGCAGTCTCAATCCAGTCATACAGAAAGCTGCAGCTCAGAGCAAAGTACACGCAGAGGCAGCAGGGGAGGTATGTGTAGTCCCTTGCATTCATATCGATGTAGGTTCTACCTACATTGCAGAAAGTATTGCTAACAGTGGATTATGAAGTTTTTATCTTACCTGACTGCTAAGAGTGAGTACATACATGCTTAAATGTCAGCAACCAGGGGATCTACAGTTTTAAATCCTATCTGAGGGACTCTGTGAGTAAGGAAATATGCCTTACAAATGGTCACAAACACTTCAGCTTTGTTTCAAACCCTGAACCTCCTGTTAATGTTTATGAGGCCACTGCTTTAACATTCAGGGCTAATGCTTCAAAATAATGATTCATATTTCTGTGGAAATCTTCTCTGATATGCATGAACAACAAAATAAGGAAAGACAATGACCAGTAGTAATAATTATTCAGATTTATCCATCATCTTTCCTTATATCCCATCTTGATGCAGGCTGTGAGCATGCCACATCCTACAGAAGACCCTACAAACAGACCGCAGAATGTGAAGACATCCAAGGAACTCCAGCTGCTGCAGTTCTTTGAGCGCTATGATGTACCCGAGACATCCTATCACTTCTTCACCAAGAGAGTTGACCTCCACCTCTGTGATGAAATGAATCGACCTGAAATAGGTATGCGTGTGTATTAGAGCAGAATATTCCATTCATTAAAAAGGGGGTTTTATTGGATGAAAGAATGGCACAAGAGATTTGATCTTTACCTCTCTGATGTGATGAATCGACCTAAGATAGATAAGCACTTTTGCTAAAATGGAAAAGTCCATTTATTAAAAGGGGAATTTCTGGATAGGAAATGACAGATGAAGGAATGACCAAAGAGTGTTGATCTTTACCTCTGTTATGAAATGAATCGACCTGGAATAGGTATATGTATGTGCATTCGAACAGGATAATCTATTCATAGAAAAGGGGATTTGAGATAATAAAAACCAAAACTTATGAGAAATGGCTGAAGAGTATTAACCTCCACCTCTGTGGAGAAATGAATTGACATGAAATAGGTAAACACTTGTGACTGAATGGACTAGTCCATTCTTTAAAAAAAGGGGATCATTTAAAAGCTGCTATCTTTTATCTGTTCTGGTTTGCAAATTGCTAAATTAATATTAACTGGAAAAATGAAGATGCTTTCATTTTCTGTTTGTTTGAAATGAGAAGCAAAGCTAATTTCTTCACTAACCTCCCCGCTAAATCAAAAATGTGATGACGTTCTGTTTTGTGACATTGCTGTAATATGTTGTGGCTCAAACTCACTTGCTTCCTACATAACAAACACTGTTTAAAGAGAAAATTGAGTTCTGGGAAAGGCGAAAAATAATTTGTGAGCTTTCTTATTCCTTTCATGTCAGTTTGGAAGAACCTCACAGTAGAAATGTCCCCTGTAAAGGACTGCTCTTCAAATGCCATCATATTCGAAATATGATGAGAAATAGCGGAAGTGTTCGGGCTGAACATTCATGCCACATGTGTGTGAAGTCTCATATACCAATTTCTGTGTGCAGTGCATGTGCTTTACAGCGAGATTTGGTCAACTTTTTTGTCATTTTGATGATTCCAAAACCTCATAGTATACACCAATTCTTATGTAGACATAAACCTTTCCCAATTGCTTTGAGACAGTTTCTTTCACAATGTAATCTCATGACCAGAACTCAACTTTATCTTAAAAGAATTTATGTCATAACACAAGTACTGGTTCATTAAAAAAATATATCTAGTTATGCTAGCTTTTAACTTGTAGAATTCTTTTTCACCTATTACATTTTAGTTTCTGTGAGTGGATTTTTGAATTTGCTATCATTACTTTTACAGAGAGTTTCATTGGGGCATTCATCTATTCATTTTGTTGAGTTTTGGTGCCGGTATTCATTTCTTTGTGTCTTGACTTTTAAGTCCTTTTGTTTCTGATTTCATTTTCACCATTCATTTCAACATCGTTCAGACAAGAGTGCAGCAAAAGGTATTAAGTCACTGCAAATTGGATGCACTGATTTTTTATTTTTTTATTTTTTTTAAATTGTGTTTCTCATTGTTGATCCCTCATCTTTTAGCTGTTTTGAACTTGTGTTGCATGAACCATAGCAGCTGGGTGGTAGACTGTGCAGCGTATGAATGAAGAATTTGTTTCCAAAACATGTAAGATCCACATATATTTTAAGTTACAAATTTATCAAAATTACTTTAAGCTACCTAGATTTTCTTTCAGACTTTTTTCCTCTTCTATTAGACACACACAAATCAGTGCAAACGTGAATTCCAAAACAATGTAGCAAAATAAACATATTGAATATTCTTGTTTTTTCAGAATTTGGTTTTATGGATCTAACATATTGTGGAAAGAAACTCTTCATATTTGAACTACACCTTTGCATTTTGTGCACATATATGTATATATGTTACTAAGCTCTGTTCATTCAGCAATTGCCTGCATACTCAGTTAATGAGAACAGGCTGTGTTGTAGCTTATAACTTACAGCAAACTGCATAATATATCTTTTTAAGTACAAACCCCACCTTTACTGTAAGCTAACAAAGTTAATTTTATTTATGAACAGACAAAAAATACAGTGTATGTGCTACGTTTCACTTTTAGTTTGTGATTTCTGATCAGAGAAAATAAAGCAAAATTTCATGTAGAAATTTTTTTGTTATAATGGAGCCACAGAACACCGGAATTAACAATATAAGGTAGAGAACATTTAGATTGGTTGAGCTACTTTTAGAGAGCTTGTCTCTTACCAATCTCTCCATACATGTACATCCCTTCTCGGCGCTAATTGATTTTCACTCCGGGTACCCAAAATTTGATTTAATCACATACAGTGTAGGTTAGGGTTAGGGTTTGGAACCTATTGCGAAAGTAAATTAGGGCCTGTTTCTCTACACCTCTCTTAGATTTTTGAGCTCTTTCTTGTGTTCTCCCCTTTCTGTCTCACTCTCTCCTATTCTTTCACCTTCTACTCTCTGTCTCTCTCTCCTATTCTTTCACCTCCTACTCTCTGTCTCTCTCCTATTCTTTCACATTCTACTCTCTGTCTCTCTCCTATTCTTTCACATTCTACTCTCTGTCTCTCTCTCTCTCTCCTATTCTTTCACCTTCTCTCTGTCTCTCTCCTATTCTTTCACCTACTACTCTCTGTCTCTCCTATTCTTTCACCTTCTACTCTGTCTCTCTCCTATTCTTTCACCTTCTCTCTGTCTCTCTCTCCTATTTTCTTACCTTCTACTCTCTGTCTCTCTCTCCTATTCTTTCACCTTCTCTCTCTCCTATTCTTTCACCTTCTACTCTGTCTCTCTCCTATTCTTTCACCTTCTCTCTATCTCACTCTCTCTCCTATTTTCTTACCTTCTACTCTCTGTCTCTCTCTCCTATTCTTTCACCTTCTCTCTGTCTCTCTCTCCTATTCTTTCAACTTCTACTCTGTCTCTCTCCTATTCTTTCACCTTCTCTCTATCTCTCTCTCTCTCCTATTTTCTTACCTTCTACTCTCTGTCACTCTCTTCTTCTATTGTATATCCTCTCTCATATATGTCCCTCTCTACATTGTACATGTATCTCCCTCTCAGCCCTCCCTTCTCGCTTGCCTCTTTCTGTCATTCTCTTTCACTGCCTTCTGTGTCATCATGTATGTATTATGTTATACTATTAATACATGGTTGGGAGTGCGTTAGTGCGATCTGGCAACACAATAAAAACCTGCGTGTTGCTGGATCGCACTAACGCACGAACTCACAACCATGTATTAATAGTTTTATAAAACGGGTCTACAATTTTAGTGTTTTCTTACAATCTTAGTGTTTAATCCGGATTAGCCGTGCGTTAGTCCTCTCACCGTGCGTTATCACTTTTTTTTTGCACGGTCACGTGGTGTTATTTGACCAATCAGGATGGCTACATTCTTGAACCCGTTTTATAAAATCCAATAGTGCACATGAGTACCTTTTCCTGTGGCTACGTTTGTTTTGTCTGTGTTCATGTTATTGCCTGAGTGATCATCACGTTAGCATTCTTTTTGCACATAATATGCATGTGTTTTTTTTTTTAATGAAGGGAATGGAGCATGTTGTATCTGGATATTCTATTTTAGAGGAACAAGATGGCTTTTTTTTTCGAACATTCATTGATAATTGGAATAGTTGCAAATTGAGGAAAAGTACATTCTTTCTTTTAGGGGAACAGGGTGTATCTCTTCTAAAAGGGGGGTAAAGGATGAGGACTCTATTTCTTTCAGAAAGTGGGATAAAGGAACAAGGTTTTCTCTTTTTTTGTTGAAAAGGGGGATAGAGGCAGTTTTTGAGGCTGTACTTTTTCATGGGTGCACTAGGCTGTATTTTTTGCATGTGAATGCAGTAATCCAGCTGTGCAGACTTACTCAAATTCACTTACTAGTAGTTTTATGTGCTTGTGTTTTTACGGTAAATAACATACTTTTTGTCTTTCTTTTTCTTTCTTCAGAATCATTTAAAAGGAGAATAGAAGGAGGTGCAATGCAGATCTCATTTTCTGGTGTATCGTTTGACTACTACCCTTACCATATAGCAAGTAAGTTAGAAACATGTCACATACTTCTTTGACTATGGATGGTGGGTAAATCACAAGGTACAGGGTTCGAATCCCAATTTGGCAAGGCATTAATCTACATTTGCCACTCTCAACCCTGGTGTAGTAAATGGGTACCGGTAAGGAATTTATTCTTTGTAGGTTCAGCCCCTTCATTAGGGCAGCCAGACTGAGCCGGGATAATAATCCAAAGATCTTTAGAAGCGCATAAAGGTAGTGATATTATGCGCTGTACAAAAACTTATTATTATTATATGTTAACCATAATTCTAGTACTGCTACCCCCTGGACAACTGAACTATGTCTTGAGACTAAAAAAAAAAAAGCTAAAAGTTTTGGGGGAAACAGAAAAATGTGCGTCTTTACGAAGTTATTCCCATTTATCTTAGAATATAATTTATGCCCTATTTGACATAAAAGTAAGCATTGTAAGTAAAACAAAATTAATACTTGAAAGTTTGTTTATGATAACTGTTTAACAAAAGGGGATCAATGTGGTTTTTAGTATACTGTCCCACTATACACAACACTCGTCTCTTTTCCTTTTGATATGCAGGTAGTTCACGGTCCCACTGGCAGTACTTCGATGATGCAATGAGTCTCTCTGACAAATGGATCCATACCATCCTCGCTCACTTCAAGCAACAGTATGCCATGGCACGCCAAGAACTCAAGAAACGGACAGCCCCGCCCACTCATCCTGCCACTCCCCCTCCCCACCATCCCCACTCAAAGCAAACTGCTCCCCCTGCACGCCCTGCCACACCCCCAAACAGGACTCAATCGCAAATGAGCAGAGATCGTGCGTCCAGTGCTAGCCATGGCCGACCCCCGGGGAGGCAAGGGGGTACAGCTGCCCCACCCCCGGGTCAACCCCGCCCGGGCGCTATGCTGGCTCAAGCAAATAGGACATCGGTGAAACTAATGTCCAGCTGTCTGGTGTTCAGGATACGAGCGTTGCAGCTGAGTAACGTAGCAACGTCGGATCGGGGAGCGAACAACGAAGAGAACCTGCGCAATAATCTATTCTTGATGTCGGACAAGAAAACATTCCATTTACCAGCTGAGATACCGTCCATCCATGTAGAATATATGTCTTTCTACTTCCCAAATGAA
The DNA here is from genome assembly GCA_025618425.1 of Heliocidaris tuberculata. Classification (NCBI taxonomy): domain Eukaryota; kingdom Metazoa; phylum Echinodermata; class Echinoidea; order Camarodonta; family Echinometridae; genus Heliocidaris; species Heliocidaris tuberculata. The sequence goes on along the minus strand of CM046843.1, from coordinate 24,495,187 downwards.
CTTGACTTCCCTGGTAAGTTCAGTTCATTTAAATTCATTTCTTTTCTAAAATGTACTAATAGTTCTAAACCTTATTAGAACCATGCAGCGCTACAAGAAAAATATTATTGTTGCCGATTTGAAGAACAAAATGTGATCAATATAGCCCTGAAATAATTCAGGTCCTGAAAGGGTTAAAAAACCCTGCAGTGCCAAAATTGAATGAGGAAAGCACAGTGACCTTTGCATTTCTTTAGATCTTCTCACACAGATCAGTGAGTTTGCAAAGGGGTCATAGTGGTAAGCAGCAAGGTGTCTCTACCCCTCAAAATATTGCTTCTTGCCATTTATCTACAAATAAAATTTTGGCTGCCATATTTTGAGAAAGTTTTACTGTGCATCCTCTCACAGTGGGGCTTCACTTCATTTAGGATTTTTTATCAAGATAGTTTGAGTGTTTCAAGTGGCAACAAATATTGATCAAAATTTGGTACTGATTAATTTCTCCACCCTATCACAATCACAGGTGCTGTGATTAGCATTCTCTAGTTAGGTTGATCATTAAGAATATTATTATCAGTCTAGATTATGCTCTTGTAAAGTTACCTTTATTGCAGTAGTTTAGCTGTGGGAATCGTGCATTTCGTTAAAGATAAAGTTGAGTTCTGGTCATGCAATTACATTATGAAAGAAACTCTCAAAGCAATTGGGAAAGGTTGACCATGTCTACATAATGATTGTTTTATACTGTGTCGTTTTGGAATCATCGAAAAAGATGAGAAATTCACCCTATCTTGCTGAAAAGCACATGTAATGCACACAAAAATGGCTATATGGGACTACACACACAAGTGGCATGAATGCTCGGTCCGAACATTTTGGCTATTTCTAGTCATATATCGAATATGAGGGCATTTGAAGAGCAATCCTTTTCAGGGGATTTTTCTACTATGATGTTCTTCCAAAATGACACAAAAGGAATGAGAAACCTCACAAATTATTTTTCACCTTTCCACATTCCCTTTTAAAGCAAAAACCGGATTTCCGTGAATAAAGTGCTTCTTTTTTCCTCTTCATCAGTGCCAGCTCCAGTTATATATGCACAGATTAACCCTATGCAGCTCAGACTGGATAATACTACAATACTATGGCTCAACCAGTTTGCATTCAATGTCATGCAGACACTAGTAAGTATTGACAAATTGGCCTTGTGAATCCTTATAAAATAAGTGCATATTCATAATTGCCTATCTTCATTGGGCACAACTTTCATATAGGAATATACACAACTACATGTATGCTTATCTTTCAGCTACCATACATTTTCTATTTAAATTTTGTTCAGAAGAAATCATTTATTTTGAAACAATCTCAAAGAAAATTATTGAACATTTCTGTTGTGTTTACCAGAAGTAAGGCCATCATTTCATTCTTTGAATACCATCATTGCATTTTATGTAACAAACATCCATAGTTGTGTGTGTATATATGTACATGAAGAAAACATGTGGCCTTGAATGTGTTAATGTGATGGTTATGTGTTTTCGCTTTGCAGCCTGAAATCGAAGAGATTGCTCCAGCTTCTCAGACCAGCACAGGACAAGATCATATTGACATTAGAGTTGATGCACTTATGCAGAAGGTAGGGAGCCCTCTATTTTTAACTGTTAAACAACTGGGCATTGTTTATGTTGGCATTTTCAGTGGCAAAAAACTTTGTGAATTTTGCCACAAATCCAGTGTTGTGACTCCATTATGGTGTTGCATTGAGTTTTCAAGAATCTAGACCACTCATGAAATTTGTGCAAGTTTATGGTTTTTAGTCCAAGTTACACCCTGCTGTTGGTATTGTTTGATGTAACTAAGATTTCAGCACTGTTTGGGGAAGCTGAATATTTGCTTGACTTGTCAGGTTTTCTAAGGGAATGACATGCAGGCTTATACATGTATCCTAAAAGGTTGAGAAAGTAGCAGGAGTACGGGGCTACACGCCATGGTTATTAGTTTTTCAATTTAAAGGATCATTTCCATCGGACTCCTGTTTGTGTTGAAAACAAACCAACCCTAAACCTTACTTGAATTAATCCACTCTCTTCTTTTTGCAATTCAGGTACTAGTCCCTGTTCCAGATCCTGTAGCCAACCAACCTGACCGGCCTAAGATCCTCCAGATCCAGGTCTCACAGGTAACGGCAACCAACTGCCGTGTTGGGACCAACTCTACCAGGCCAGACCTGTCCAAGGTCCTCCAGAAGTTCCAAGGAGTCCAGCTTTTTCATACTTCGTCGTTCCCGAGCAGTAAGACCGACCTGGAGACGTTGCCAGCCAAGTTCTGGAAGCACGCATACGAACCCAACTTCTTCCTTCCTCCAGAAATGCAGGAGGATGGAAAAAAAGATTTGATGCACAAGAATGGGACACCTCCACAGATGAGAGATTTGGAACACTCAAAACCATTGCAGGATGTCAAGATGACCACGTATACTTTCAGACCGAACGCATCTGATGATGTCTGGGGCATCAAGGTTGATCAAGTGTGGTCAGACTTTGTTGGGGTGCCCAGCTCTCCAGATAGGCCGGTGCCATTCATACAGCCACTGCCACTCAGCATTTGGATGTGCTCAGCCAATAGCAATACAGCATCAGAGTCACATGACCAAAGCTCTGGGAACAGCCCATCTCTTACCAACATGCACATGGTTGTAGATACGCCCTCTTTTGTGGACATCACCATCAACCACTATCAGCTTCTATTCCTACTTAGACTCCAGCAATCCTTACAACTCCTCACCTCGAACATGGAACTAGACCAAAACCTCTTCACCAAAGATGAACCTCAGGAGGCGATGCCTTCAGTCGCAAGTCGTGTGATCTCATTAGTCTTCCCCAGTATCCATCTAACCCTTCTCGGACCCCCATCGTCGGGTACGGACAAACAGGAGGATGAGACAACGTCGGTCAGTGATGTGACCAACGTTAAGGATGATGGGAAGGTAGAGGACTGTAGTCAGGAAGCAGAAGCCGATAGTGGTGGTAATGTAGAGGAATCATCAAACATTCAGAAGACAGAGCTGTCTGATTTGGATCAGAGCAGCTCTGAAGTCGTCACAGACTCTTCGTCTCCTACATCAGACTCGGTCGAACTCGAGCATGATGTCAAGAATGGTATATGCAATAGTGTTGTGAATGGAGATAGTGTTCGTGGTATGCAGAGAAACGATATCAAAGCATTGAGGCTTGATGGACCACTTGGTGCAGTAGTCGTCACTGAAGCAACACCTAATGGCAATGGTCATACTCATGCACCACATTTCAATAACAATGAACCAGTATTGATTGGAGGCAATTCATCTGTTTCAATCAGTATGAGCTCAAACCCTCTTGGCCAACCTCCTCAAGGACAGGTTCCAAGGAAGAACCACTCTGCCTCTGACCTGACCCAGTCAGGGAGTGTGTCCTCAGAGACCAGTGGAGGCTCTTTGACGAATCTCTCTGGAGGGATCCCAAAGAGCAGTAGCCAGAACTCCATCACCATGCAGATGAATGCCCTCATGTCAGCCAGCTCCATGGCGTCACTGGACGAGCAGGGAATGGACTTTGAGACGATTTCTGTGAGCAGTGATTCCAGCGAGGGGTTCACCATGGTATCCCAGGGCTCTAGGCCTGGAAGCACAGCAGACATGGAGTCAGAGAGTGGGCTAGGTGAGATAAGAGTTCTCATTATCTAGGAACCCCATTTTTCAGTGTTGTCAGGAGGTTTATTGGAGGCTCAGAGATCTGCTTCCTGAAAGCACCCTTAATTTTTGGTATCACAAATTTAGTGTATTATGAAACACCCCTGATTTTTGGATATTGTGGGTCTTGTTACAAAAGCATCCTTCATTCCAGATAACCGCGGTACACAAAATAATGAAGATGGCCAGAAAGAATAGTACCTCTTTGCTGCGGAATTCTGAAAAGTCATTTAAAACATTTTAATGGTTGGAGCAAACTTTGAAACTCCTGTAGTTGTGTTTCTGACTAGTTTCTTGAGCCAGCACCGGTGATGTGTGACTAAACTTTCGTATTTTGTGTTTGCTTTTTTAGGGAGTGAGTTTTCTCAGTCACTGACAACCCACGATGGAGCACAAAACAGTGTTCTTACCTCGTCACCCAATCCCCTGCCAGGTTTGTATAATATCAATGTCACCATGATAGAGACCTGTCTATTTTACCCCCTCCTCTTATTCACAAGCAAACTCTCTCACCTCCTCTTTTCCCCCTTTCTGTTTTACTTTTGCACTCTCTTTCTCTTTCTGTCTGTCTTACTCTCTCTTCCCCCCTCTTGTTCAGTCTCTCTTCTTAGTCCAAGAACATTACATACAATACATGTATTATTATTTCGGACTTTTAAAATGCCCAACACTGTAAGGGTTAATTATTTTTAGTAATAGTTCTAGTTAAGAAGCACAAGCAGTAAGAGTAGATTTCATCCAGGTTTATTATGTTGATTATTCCACCCAGGTTCATCCTCCACGGTGGACAGCAGTACAGACGAGACTGCATCGACCGATGTCAAGCCCAAAGTGGATGACTTTGAAGGATGCATCCATAAGCTGCGCCAAATCTCCGTTTTGAACTTTGACCTCCACGGCATCAGCGCTGTGGTTCAGATGTGCAATAAGGACATGGTCGTGAGGGCTGCCGTGATGGATATCGATAAGGAAGAGAAGGGCAACGAAGACTTCACCAAGTACATGAACAAACTAGACTCGGGTATGTCAGCCATATTGTTTGATGATACCTTCAGCCCATTCAGATATGAAGTAGTTAATTGCCTCAGAGAACTGCTGCAGCAAACTATTTATTTATTTAATTGATTGGTGAGAGGCATCATTTTTTGGAGTAACATATTAAAATATAGCTAGTCACAACAGTGGCCCTTAAACTTGCATGTTCTCTCTGGTCTGTGCCTTGTAAAATACTGTGGTATGAAGCGCACTACCCTTATTTTTATTTTGCTGCGCCAGGATTTTTATGAAGCGGTTTACTGCCTCATGTCTTAATGGGCTTCTATATGTAGCTAGTCGCTCAGACCATTCATGTCATCCTCTTTATGTTTTTGTTATTTTCAGTTGGCCATTTAAGTATAACAAGCCAACCTCACTGTAGATAGTTTGTTAACTCACCTTTTAAACCTACATGTATATAGACACCTTTAGATGTTTTTTAATTTTCATCTCTTTTGTTTTATTTCCTGTTATTATTTTCCTATGTTTTCATTTGTTTCCCTTCTTGTCAGAAAGGTTTGTCATTGGTTTTACATGTACATCTGAAAGAAAAAAAAAAAAAAAATTCAAAGTGAGAAATCAATGTAGCAATCCTTGATAACAAGTATTTTTTTGGAGAAAGATCATTAATAGGGGCAATTTTCCTTTTATTTGCTTGAACAAGAGTATTCCCTTGTCTTGTAGGTTTGTACGATGATTGTAAAAATCAATTTCCATCAATTTATCAGAATGTTAATAGCCTGTAGAGTAGAAATTAGATACATGTGTCCTTTGGTATGTGCATGGAATTTTTCTGCATTCTGTTCAGAATCGGTTGTTCATTTAGAAATTACACAAATTGGTTGCATTTTTTAAGATTCAAAGCCACTCACGTAGTCAGTGGCGGATTTAGAGGAGGGGGGGGGGGCACTTCCGGCCTGTGCTAGTTGTGCCAGTTTTATGAAACAGGACCCTGGTACAGATATTTGTATTGAGTATTCAGCTGTAGATTATTCAGTTTTACACTATCTCAAGAAATTTTATACACCAGGGCCCCATTTCATAAAACTTCTTGTCAACAACAATTGCAACAGATCTATGACAAATTTGCTCTCTGCCAATCAAAAGCTCTGATTTTGGTAGCTTATTGTGACTTGTTATTGATAACAAGATTATGAAACAGGGCCCAGATATATTCAGGGATCTTTCACAAATTCATGATTTGATACTGCCAATATATCATCAGGGAAGAAACATTTTTTTAAAGAGCTTGTTAGACTGATGATCTATTGGTATGTGAAGCTAGATTTTTGTACATGCTGTTGTGTTAAGGAGGATTACTGTAGTAGATTGGGAGGAAGTATCGACTTCATACTCGGAGGTGTGCTTGTGGTTATGTGTCATGTTATCGTTCCTTTAACTCTTTTATTTGTGACCCCCTTCCATCCCAAGACCATGCTACAGTGAAAGCATGTGTGACACGTGCATGTATAGAAGAAAAACTAACGATGTACACATGCACACGTGATGCTGTGTGTTATCTCTACAACTTACCTGCTTGTACCGATAATGGTAAGCTTGCTCCTTCTCTACACCTTCCTAACAACGTTTCTGCACCATCTTTACACGTTTCCTACATCTTTTCTACACCTTTGAATTATTTCTGCACCGTGTTTACAGTTTCAACAACATTTCTATACCTCTGTTACACTGTTCCTACACTCTATCTGCACCTTCTTTCCATTTTTTCTACCACCTTTCTTCATCTTCTTTACACTCTTTCTACACCCTATACAGAGATGCCAACCGTTACGGATTCACCGTATTTGTTCCTGTTTTATTGCGCTTGTTACGGTGTTACGGTAAACAACCAAAATGTTACGGGAAACCAAACAAAAATACATGTAGGCCCATGTGTATACATCTACACATGTATTCGCTCATGAATCTTGCGCTCACTGAATTTCACTACATGGGATGGGCACGATTGCTGTTGTGCATCGGGGATGCTGCGGCGCCTGTCAGTGCTTCCATTTCGGTCGAATTATGGCGTTTCGGGACTCGCATACAACTTCGTACATGAAGTTACTGCATCGGCAGGTACGGGGAGATTGGTTTTTAGTTTGTTTTTCGCCGATACCATCACACTCGTTGCTTGCAATAATCGTAAAAAGGTATCACAAAACCCCCGATTTCTTACTTGATTTTTAGCGCGTTTTCGGTGACTCTGTTTCTTAGCACTGGACTGAAGCCTTGCATGCTTTGGAAAAATCGCGCCGATTCCGCATTTTTGACGGTGGAATTGAGCTATTGAGGTGGATTTTTGGAGGTGACTTTGGAACTTACTTTTGGTGAGTGACAATTTCTCTGTGTGTTATGATGTGTTTTGTGTGCGCTATAGCTACCGGTATAGAATTTGCTGGCGTGCAGTCAAATCATAGCAGCGGTCGAATGATGGGCGCTTTACTCTAGATCTGTGTGTGTAAAAATGATGCTTTGTCGCCGTGTGTTCCGGAGAGACCCTGAAAAATCCGGAAAATCCGGAAAAATATGATATATGTTACTGACAACCATCCTTTGGGGTTGGCATCTCTGCCTATATGTGCAACTACATTGTACATTTTGCGGCGCTATCAACCTTGAAAAATGATCTCCCTCTCGCACCCTTTTTATTTTCTTGGTAATTCTAATCTTCTTGCCTCTAACCAAGCATCATGGGTAATGGGTATTCAGCAAACTTTGCATTCATTGGGTCTTTTTTTTCCCTCATCTCCCTGGATATGGTACTCGTCATGGGCCCCGTTTCACAAAACTCAGTAACAACTGCCACAGATCTATGACAAATTTGCTCTTAGCCAATCACATTCACATATTTCAGTAGCTTATAAAAATTATCGTAACTTGTTATTGATAACAAGTTTTATGAAACAAGGCCCTGTTCGTTCTTAGCTTGATACCCTTCAAACTCTAGGTCCTGTTTCATAAAGCATATTAGCAATACCAAAGTTACTGTAACCCTTTCTTGACGAGAATTTATTTAAGGGCTAAATTGATCACATTTTGTTCTTCAAATTGGCAATATTTTTCTTTTCGTGCTGCATGGTTCTAATAAGATGTATTATTATCCTTATCAGACATCTGAGCTGTGGTTTTACAAAATTGTATTCCCCTCGTCTTTGGTGCAAACAAGGCAAAGAGGGTAATATTCCTTGTATCACCCTCTTTCACAAAAGCCTATGGATTTACGTGTTATAAAACCGGGCAATATAGCCTTGTGTTTTTACTGGTCTAACATCTGGGAACTTAGAGATTGATCAGATACTGTCCTACAGTCGTACGCGGCCAAAGCACTACAGCTGCGCACAAGCAATTTAATTATATATGCGCGCATTATTATGCTACGCATTTATTGCGCATTATTTTGGACTGGATATGTGGAGTGATGTCATGAAAGGGATCATCTGTGATAACTCCTTGGGATAACTGGGCTACTGAAAATGTGGCATTTGATCATAGGCTCACAACAATTTTTTTTTTACTGAATTGTGGCAATTATCATTGATCAAAAAGTTTTTTGAAGCAGGGCCCTGGTAATTGCTGATCTTACAACCAACTGTAAAATGCATTCCTAAGTTTTATGCCTCTTTTGGTTTATTTCCACGGTTTTTTTTCTTCTTAGAGATAAATTGAATACCTTGGGAGCTTCTGGTATTACAATATTTCAAACTCTCTTATTGCGATTTTAAAGTTTTTTTTTGTTTTCTTCATCCAGTGTGGTGAATTGTTCAGGATATTTTTGTGGAATGTGCATGTGCATGTAAAGGCATTTGTATGGGGGTCTTAATCTTTTCTTATGTCTTATTTTGTTTATGCCTTTGATACTATTTTCTTCTTTTTTTTCATCGTATCAATTTATGCATCTATATTTTTCACTAACCCTCCAAAAAATTAATATCATTTAAGTTTCAGTCAAGGTCGTTGATGGGCTTTATTGCCCAGCAGAAACTTACAGAAATGATGTTAACAATCATGGGATCTTGATTTTTACGAGAGAAAGCCCTATTGTAAGGAGCTTAAAACGGAGAAATCCCACTTTGTGAATGTTTTATTTCTTCTTTAATGTGATTATTTTAGTGAGGGTTGAAGGCAAATAAAAGAAAATGAAGATGAGGAAAGAGAAATCTTGCTTTGTTTATTTTTTTTGTTCTTCCTTTAGTCACTATAGAGTGTTAAGCGGCTGAACGAAGGAGATGAGAACCGAGAAATCCCAATATGTACACAGTTTTGTTCTTTCCTTTACATGTAGGTGACTGTTTTGGAAAGAGTGTAACTCAAAGAAAGGAAAAAGAACAGAGAATATCACTCTGTACACTTTTTTTGTTCTTCTTTTAGGTGACTATCATAGAGAGAGCATAAGGCAAATGAAAGGGAAAGAAGATGAAGAGAATGTAGGAGTGAAGCCAGCCAAGGCATTGCTGAGGTTTACTAGCGGACCATTGGCTGAGAGACTATGTGAACAAGCAGGAGAGAGGGGATACTTGCAACTACAGGTATGATGATTCTCTCCACCCCCAGGCCTTCTCTCTCTCTTTCTACTTCTGTCTCCTTTTCTCTTTCTTTCTCTCTCATTCTATTTGCATGTATCTCTTTCCCCATGTTTCCACCTTGCTCTCTCTTTCTTTCGCTTTCTCTGTTATTATTGTTGTTGTTATTATCACTATTATTAGTATCATTATTCTTCTGCTTCTTCTTCTTATTATCATCATTGTCATCATTGTTATCATTATTATTATCGCCATCATCATCATTATTGTTGTGATTATTATTGTGATTATTTTTATTATTATTGAGAATGATTTTCCAACATTGTTAATCATAATAAGCCAGTTCGTAATTACAGTTTGCGCATATGCAAATAAAGGTCATTTGTACCGGGTACAATTTACCTATATACGCTGTAATTTTGAACGCACTACGATGTACACAAGAGTATAATTTTACTTGTTAAATGTTAAGTTCTGGGAAAGGTAAAAAATAATTTGTAAGCTTTCTCATTCTTAATATGTTAGTTTGGAAATTATCATAGTAGATAGGTCCCCTGAAAAGGATTGCTCTTCAAATTAATGCACTCACATTTAAAAAATGGCAGGAAACAAAACAGCTGAAATGTTTGTGTCGAACATTTGTGTGAAGTCCCGTATGCACATTTTTGTGTGCAGTGCACGTGACTCTCAGCAGGATTGAGTCAATTTCTTATCATTTTGATGTTTCCAAAACCTTACAGCATACACCAATTCTTAAGCTATGTAATCAACCTTTCCCAATTGCTTTGAGACACTTTCTTTCACAATTCAATATCATGACCAGAACTCAACTTTATCTTTAAACAAGTTGCGCGTTCACCAAAACAAATGTGTGTACAAATTGGGGTCATTTCAGGGTCATTTACTAATTACGAACTGGCTTTTTCGTGATGTTATGCATTTTCTACCTATTTTATCTGTTTGCAGTTGAGTGATGTCGACCTGAATTTCCTCAAGTCATCTCTGACCAACCTCAGTTCAACAGTCCAAGATGAGCTGGATTCATTGCCCATGCCACTGGACATCACAGTATTCAATACAGCCATTACATTACAGGTCAGTTTGTAGAGAATGAGGAGTTTCGGTAAGGGTTAAAGGGTACCAATCCCCAAAAATAATTTTGCTCTGTATGTTACAGGTTTCATGTTGTTATATTATATTCAAAATATGGGCTTCAGATATCAGTTCTATAAAGACATGTTGCAATTTTAATTACATTCTCTATAAGCGTAAAAGCAACTCATGAGTAGACTACTCGACGCGCCCGTACGCGCTCACCAAGATAAAGGCTCGCGCGGAACCAAACTTGGAGTTCGGTTCCGCGCAAGCATTTTCATGTTATCCTCAGTTTCCTTCATACTCATTAACTGTTGACCTATAGAATACCAGACAAAGTTCTTTGAGGTTGATTTTGTACTTTCTAGCTGTACACAAATTATTTTTTCAGGTGATTGGTACACTTTAAAGATATACATGTAGTTGAATTCTGGTCTTGAGATTACATTGTGAATTACTACCACAAAAATATAGCACCTTTTCCCTGTAACATGTATGTACATGTAAAGCCTCACAATAAATAGTATCTACCCTAAATTAATTGTATCTCCTACAGTCACTGTATCTATACAATGAATAGTAACTCAGTAACAGAGAGATACAGTTGATTGTAAGATGCAATCAGTTGTAGGAAGAATGATGATAATACAATAGATTTTGACGATTGATTGTGATAATAGGGCCTTGGTTTAACTGCACTGTTCTAAGCTAATTTAGCTTTTTTTTTTAGTTATATGAATCCTTTTTCATTTCACTTGTTTTTTTACAGGACGATGCTCCTCTGGTCTACCCTGATACGGTAGCAGGTCCTCCTCTTCAACTTAGAATACCATCGGTCAGAGTGCAACGAACACCAGATGGTGCTTTCCATGTCAAAGGTAATGGCTCATTAGCTTGTGATTTGACACTTAGTGCAGTGATATAAATGTAATTCTGTATTTAGTAAAATATTTCAAGGTAGGTTTGTGATTAGGTTATAAGCTACATGTAGGTTTATGGTTAGAGTCAGGTTAGGTATATTGTTGGTCCAGTGGTTGAAGTTCGGAATCGGTCAGTGTTAGGAACTGACAACAGAATAATTGTTGCCATGTTTAATACTTGATTGTGTAGTACAATCTAATGGGTTTTATTTCTGCACTCATTTTTATCAAAGATATAGGGTAAGGGAACAGATTTGTTTTTTAGTGTTGTAGTGTGCACCATGGATGTTATACCTGGAAATAAAATATATATGTTAGTACATGTACAAGGCAAACTTATTTTTATTGAAGTACACTGATTTGAATTCTCTTCTTGTTATCAGGCATTCACCCTCAGGGCATCAGCTTAAAATCAACCGAAAACACCGATCCTCCATCGACCAAAGACCCCAGCGACCAGACCAGCGCAACAACATCTCCGCAAGATGCACTCGCAGTGGCAACACTCAACGATGACAACGCAAACCTACGCAGCCAGATGGCTCTGATGAAGGACGCCCTCGCTGTGCTAGAGAGGGAGAGGACGTCACTGCTGTCGACACTGGAGCACCTCCAGGAAGAGTTGCTGACGGCAGATAGAGAGAGGGACAAACTGAAGGAGCATGTGGTGGAGCTTAGTCGGAGAGTCAACTTAGGAAGATGAAACTCTATGAGGTAATCCTGAGTTCTGGTAATGTATATGCTTGTAGGTAAGCAACCAGGGGACCTATGGCTTTATGTACTATCCAATGGACTCGGATAGAAATAATGCTTCATCAGCGAGACTGGCACATTGACTTGGTTTTGATCCTGGGACCTTCTGGTTGTTAGACTACTGTTCCACCCGACTAAGCCATTGAGCCTCCTAATACATGTATTTAGCAGGAAACTGGCTGCAAGGCATTCTTATTAGTTCATCATGAGGTAAATAGAGCTATTCTCACCAGGAAATTATGATCTATAACCAGAAACTGTCCGTGGATGATATCCTCCAGCGGTCAAGATTTGTGAAAGTTTCATTCTTCGAAATGATTGAATCACAACACTAACGTTGGGCAGTTCGTGAAAATTCTGTATCCTGTGCTTTTATGAGGAATTTCACATTCTACATGTATGTCAAATTTGTATGGCAGACATCAGTCATTTGCATTCTTGAAGTTACTTATAAATCTTGTTTTAATCTGTGAAAATGTGATTCTTGGTAAATTCCCAGAACTCAAGATTACCTAGCTGTATTTTGATAATCATCTATTGAAGCAATAATCTGGTAGTCATGATAAGGCAATCAATCATATATGTACTTTTGGAAGAAATCAACGATTGTGATAGGGTGAAACATGTTTAGTTCCTCCGTCAGTAAGAAATCAGTTTCTGTTTGGAAGTAGGAATGAATCACTTTTTTGCAATATTACTGCGTACAGGTGAATAAATGGGCTATTAATGCAATAAGTTACTCACATGTACATGTACATGTATGCAAGTAGATAAATTGCCATAAAGGAATATTGTCCACAAGGTTGGAAGCGAATTGCTTGAATGAGTTGGTATATTAACTGTTATTGAAGATCATGATGCATGTCCCTTAGCTCTAGAAAACTTCATGTGCATTCATTTGTGTTTATGTAAACCTGGATAGACAGAGGGAGTACTGATAAAGTGCCCCCATTCCCCATCTTGTGGCTGTATAATACATTTCAGCTTATGGTCTAATTCATGATAATCACCATGTACCCATTTTAATATCAGCATTAGTTGTTTGAGTTTTCTCTAATAATTTGTGGTTGTTCATATTTGATACATTTCAGTGTTTGTTTAAAAACTCATATTCATTAACAAAATCTGGTAATGCTTGCATGGGTACATGTATGCTAATGATTTTGTTCTCCTAAAGAGTACTGTAAACCCAGAAATTTTTTCACGTGCATGGAACTTTGCGAATTTCTTGAGTGGTCGAGATTCGCGAAAGTTTCATGCCTCAACATAATCGAATCACAATTGAAACAACATAAAATTATTGCAGTTTGCAAAAGTTTCCTGCTGCAAAATTGCATGTCATTAACCCTAAACCCATCCCCCCTAGACATTTCGCGCGATATCTCCGCAACGCGCAAAGCAGTCGCCGCAGCGTTTCATGACTTTTTTCTTTTGAGTCTCACGCATCTTTTGAGACCAAATTCGCGACGTCCGGGCATGCGGTTCCGAAGTTACTTGTACGTCAGACAAAAAAATGCTCAAAAACGTGATTTCATGTACGATTTCAATACAAAATGTGTTTTCAGCCAAAATTTAGAAATCTATGAATATTTTTACATTTACTGATTTAAATTAATTTATTTTATGCTGTTTATGATCGCAAAAGTGTCCCCGACAAATTTCATCCAAAAAACACTAAAAAACAAAAGATAAAAAAAACAAAGAAATACATAAGAAATTTTAAATACAATAAAATACATAAGAAATCAATTTTGATACCAAATTTTTTTCAAGTATATTTGCTAAGAATACTGGAAAGAGTGTCTAGACCAAAAATTAGCATTTTTGAGCTTTATTTAATGATTTAGAGCAAAATTTTGATTTCATGCATAAATTAGCATAATTAATTAATGTGAAATTATTTCGGAGCATTTAACTATACAGTTTTGTATATTACGTTGTGGACAACGTATGTTTCTGGTTTTATAGTATACCATTTGCAGTCCTGTGTAGAGAGAGGCCATGATAATGAATTCCTTGCTGCTGCCAATTTGTTCCCAAACTCTAAACATATTTGTTTGCAGACCTACACAACCCTTTAAAAGTGGATCTCCTCATCCCTTAATAATTGTATCAACTTTATTTCCGTCTCCGGTTACGTTTTATGGGTAAGATGTTGTTCAGAGATTTCTTCTTGCTTGTTTTTTGTTCAAAGAGGCGTTCTTAATTATTTTTGTTAAAAATCTACATTATATTAGATAAGATGGTTCCTCTAAACTTTAATTTGCGAAATTTGCTTGTACATGTTCTTGTAGTAGGCATGATTATGTGTACCCGTATGTGCTATGAAAAAAAATATTGCTATTCATTTTACTTGTACATGTACTGTATACCAAAATACTTAAATATGGATTTTTTGATGTCATTAACACTTTATATGCCACACAAAGCATTTTCCTGGTTCTATATTTGTTTACAACATTCTTATTTGGAGACAAAATGGTACCTTAAAAAATACAAAGCTTAACCCTTACATGTTAAAACTAAATGTGTGCACATGCATCACCCATGACATTATATGAGACAACTTTCAATTATAGTTTGCTTCACGTTCATCACGATTATTAAAAAGTATGTTTGATTGTATGAAATTTCACAATTTGTGATCCCATGTCATGTAAGAAAGAGATTAAGCTTTTCCTTGTCCAAAAAATATTTGACATGATATTAGAACTTTGGTGGTTAACCCCTTCCATGCCACCAGATTTTTGGGCAATTTTCAAATATGAACTATCAGGAGTTGAATATTAACTTTCAATGAGGTTTTTCATGATCAAACTGGGCAAAGATATATTGCATAAGAATAAACATTATATTGAAGGCACAGGTTTTTGTATGAAGAAAAACTTTCAACCCATTCTGAGCCTAAACGAAATGTTCAGCACTCACAATTTTGGGCGGGATTTGCCGCCCATGGCATGGTAGAGGTTAAAATCACATATATGGCACTGTGCTACTATATACTAGTAATGGAAGACTTGATGTGTTTCAGATTAAGAATCAAAATTTCACTGTTCCCTTAGTGAACAGGTCAATGAAAATAGCAAGTTAGCAAGTGTGCATATTTGCTTGGATATGTGTGGCATGCAAAGGGTTATAGGCAAAGACAGAATAAATACTTTCATTGTTGGGGCATTGCTTATAATGTAACTACATGTACATGTATTGAGCCAATTTTGTATGTCTCTGTTGAGCAGTATTATTATTTTGAATCATTGTTGCCTGTTGTGTGAATTTTGTTGAACAAAAAGCTTGGCCTTATTTTCTTATGTTGCAAACAGCTGCATTTCAAAAGCAATAACTTTTGAAGAAAGCTCTTTCAGTTGGCGCAAATATAGTCAGAATAGAATGTGCATTAGCAACGTTTTACATTTTTTCATTTGAAATACGCAATATAGCCATAAATTTCTTGAAGATTGCGTATAGTAATTGTATTCATTATATTAGTGTATTACTCATATTCTCATTATAAGCAGTCAAATTGAGAGCTCCCCTTAAGTATCTTCTATTTAGAGCAAGAAGGGTGTTACTAATATCCTTTTGCATAGAGTTAACACCCTTGTGGCTCTCAACATATGATATTCTCTCAAAACACCTAATCTGAAACCAATTTTAAATGAAAGAGAATTCCTGAAAGGTCTAGTTATAAAATGAAAGGGTTTTTTTATCTTCAAGCAATCAGCTCCAGTGATATTTTTCGTTGATTTGCCCAACTTTTCCAACATGTGTCATATTTCTGTTTGAAGAAATTTTGTATATTAGAGCATAAGTTTTGCCAATTTGTAATCATGGAATATGACTATCTTTTGTTATTACCTATGTTGCCAATTTAATTAGTTGATGTTGTGTTGTGTTTGCTTTTACGTACATGTGATACAAAGACCTACATGTACTTATTATTACATATCTATTAAATATGTTTGGATGTTTTTGTTAATTGTAAGACCATCTTAAAGTGGAAGTCCACCCTGACATCAGCTCGAGTCTAATAGATGCACATAAATCAGGCGAACGGCAAATGAAAGTATGAATTTCTTTCTTTCAGGAGGGCTGTTACGCTTTGGTTTGAGAAGAATTCAATTAATTTCTTTAAAGAAAACTGGAAAATAATTATATCTTTTGTACAAAGCAACTTGTAGAGTACATGTAGCTCAAAGAAGAAATCACAGAATTGTCAATCTACATACATGTGCAGTATGTAGTGATCTCTCAAACTTAAACAAATTGTAATTTTATTATGCCTTTTTGTATTTTTCTGAAACTTATTGCTCTTAATAATGAAATCAACTTGATATCAGGGTGGCCTTCCCCTTTAAAGGATAGTTAATTTGTAGTATTTTGTACTCGCTTTCTTTTGCTTACTTTATTCTGAGAACATGCTAAAATTATGTGCTAGTATAGTGCTTTTTTTTGTAGGTGTTATTTTAAGAATACATTTACATGTATCTGCATGTATTATGAAGAAATAAGGTGAAAGGTACATTAGTTTTCCCGTAAACAGTTTTTTGTTTTTTAATCAAAGAACTGTATCTTTTCCAAAAAAAATTTAATTTATCTCTGTGACCTAATATGTTATAAAAATCCCAGAAATACGATTATAAAGAATTTTATTTTAATGTATGATTATGCCAGGATGTATTTGTACATGTGATTCTGCATCTGCAGACTTTGATGATAAAAGAGATTATAAGAAAAATATGGATATATCATGAAATCTATCTTTGTAATCCTTGGTCAAATAGTGCAATAGTACCACAACTCCCATCAAAAGTCAGTTTATATCAGTATTTCATGCTATGCTTCTTTGCATTTTAGTTAATTTTTGTTTGTTTTTTTTTTGTTGAGATTATGAGTACTTATGGAAATATTGAATATTTTGTGTTTAACTGTATAATGGCTTCTGGCTTCTGCAATTTTTGTTTTATTTTTTTTTAAAATATATATACTAAATATATATGTTTTGTATGAAATGCATTGTATAATTGTGAAATTGGTAATATAAAATGCACACCACTGGCCAAGGTATTTATTTGTTTCCTTAAATAGGCCATGCGGACATCACACGTTTGTACTTGGAGTTAGTCAAGGAGACAAGGATGTTTTTTTTTGTTCAGTGCCAAAAGGTATCAAGTCTTCCCTAGGCATGTAGTAGCAACATTGATCTGAATCCTGCATTTTCAGAAAATTGTTATTTCAGGCTAAATTATCACTAGCACTGCATTTAGATATATTTTGGGATGTTTTTGTTGTAGATGCTTAATGGTACTTGAGTGAAATTGAAAGTTGTTGAATGTTGAATACATTTAAAGATCTTGGAATGGGAATCTGGTAGGATGTTAAAAACCTTAGTTTGTGATTGACTTTGTCATATGCCTTTGTTGTGTCCATATTGTCTGTCTGGAGCCAGAAGGGCATTAACTCATATGCTTCAAAACTGAGTTTAATGCCTTTCTGCCCCTCAACAGACCTTATATGGTGCATTTCAGAATACTCCAGAGGAATTATAAAATGGAGGTGGTGCACATATTGTATGCATGAATAAAAATCCAATCTTCAAGTCCTTCCTGTATGTAATATGCAAAATAAATGTAGGTTTATGCATACAATTTACTAGATAAATCATAATTCTGTGAAATGAAAAAATAGCCATCAACAAAGAATTGATTCATATTCTTGATGCAGTTCTCACAGTCATTGCAAAACTTTGCTGGGAACGGTCACGTCGCTGCCAAAATCTGGGGGAAAAGGGGAGAAGAGAACACTCCTCACCTCTCCCATTCACTTAAAAGCTCTGAATAGATGTAGCCTAGTACATCCCGAATCATGTTTCACGAATTTGTGTGTGAAGAAATATATATGGCAAACAGATAAAGGGTCATTTGCAAAAAAATATGAGGTAATCCTTTGTGAAAAATCCAATGAATATTGTCTTTATATAATTGTCATCTTACAGAACATGGTATGTATACAGTACATGGGTATTAGGTATTATTATATCCTCTTTTCAGGAGTTTTCTTGTTGAATATATTTCCTTTTTCATATTGGCTATTACATTTTGTACATGTAGTTTTTGAAAACTACCCTGAAATACTGTGTAATAAGCCCGTCCCATATATCACCGATTTTGTAATAACCTTTCATATCTGATGTTGACAATCATTGTGATAGATAATCAGCAATGGGACACATTACATGTATATGAAGTAGAACATATGTATGCATATTAAAATGGGTCTCAATGGAATAGGCATTAGCAAACAGAGGACAGCATGTACCACTACCTAGGTTGTTTATTATTTGTTTGGTATTTAACCCTTTCAGGACAGGGATTATTTGAGGGCTAAATTGATCACATTTTGTTCTTCAAATTGGCAACAATAATATTTTCTTTTAGTGCTACAAGACTGTAATAAGGGGTAATGTCTTTGAAAACAATATACATGGTTAAAAGAATTGTCGAAAAGTTGAAAAAGTTGCCAATTTCGATGACAAACCATGATTTTGAACCTCTCAATGTGTTGCCAATTTAAGGATTTTAAAGCTTATTCTCCTTTCTAAAATTCCTTGGATCAATTGCAGTATGGTCATTTTAAAAAAATGGACATAGTGTGTGCAGAAATTTTTGCTCTTTCTACTCATGTATCTGGTATATTTTTCAGGGCTCTGAATCAAAAGTTATTGAGCCAAACCACTAAATGTGGTCAATTGTCTCGAAAGGGTTAAAGGAAACAAATGACTGCCTTGATGCAAGCATTATTTATCGTGACATAGGGATGAAATTATTTTTGGTAAAGGAAAATCCTTTTACCCGTAAGCCTTCCTGTCCCAACGAGTTTTATTATGCTACATTTAAATGAAGTTTCAATGAACTTATCTCTTTACTTTTAATTCTCTGGTAAACATAAATACAAACTAGTCAATATATGTTTGATGCTGTTACTTTGTCAGCTGAAAGCCACATCACTTTACTAATGCCCTTCTGGTTCTCAGCATATGATTTCATTTTGCCATTTAATTGCTACAGCATAGAGTTATATTATATTCATTTTGTCTCCTCAGAGTCATTTACCATAATTTTGTCTGCTTAAAGCCATAGCATATATCACTTTACACAGAGTTAACAAACTCTCAGCAGACGATTTCATTTGCCACTTGAATGTTACAGTGCAGAGCTAGGAAATCATCCCAAGGCTCAAGTAGTTACCCATCTTTATTTTATTATTTCTTACAGTAATTCATATCATACATGTATTGTAATTCATGTAAAAGACAAAGGGTAGCAGCTACAATTTTGTAGGATCTCCCCTTTTCCAGATCCATTGTATTGCCATCAGAGCCCAAATAATGACAATGTGTTATATCTTGGTAATATTATTATTATTCTACATTATGTTCAGTACTGTTGATGACCATGTGAAATTTGATGTAAATTAGAAAGATGAAAATTATTAAATTTATGTACTGAAAAGCAAAATGTTCATGTACGTGTATTTCTCCTTATTTTAATATTCCAATTGAACTCTCTACTTTGTCACCATCAGTGGAATAAATCCAAAGGAGCGGTGAGCGATTCAGCTCTAGAAAGCTCCAAATGAGCTCTGATAAAGTGAAAAAGAGCTGTGGTAAAAAAAAAAAGTGGTAAAAAAAAAAAGTAACAAAAGGAATAAAAATTGCTGTCAGAAAATGGCACTTTTACAAAAATACAAAACAAGCTCCCATAAACAGAAATCATTTTTTACACTGATCACCATTCTGTTAACATATATACAGTGGAACCTTGTTATAAAGAACATTGTTATAACAAACTCTCATTATAACAAGGTCATTTTGCTGGTCCAACATCTTTGTATTCTGTTGTTTTTTAGCCCCGATATAAAAAGGTTTCGATATAAAGGGGCAATTTCCTTAGTCCCAGGGAGTAGTCCCAAGGAGTAGTCCCAAGGAGTTTGTTATAAAGAAGTTTAACATTTTTTAATTTTTTTAATTCATGTTTTGATTTTCTTGATTACAAACAGTGCAAATTATTAAAGAAACTATTACAATGTACATAAGGAGCATAATGAAAGATTCTCTCTTTGTTCTCTCTTCTCTTTTCCTGTTTCTACCTTTCTCCTTCTCTTTTCCTGTCCTCTTTATCATTCTTCCTTTCTTCAGCTCCCCATTTTTCGCCTTCTCTTTCAATCTCCCTTATTCTTTCTGTCTCCCTCTTTTCTCCTTGCTCTTCTCTCTTTCTGCCACCCCCCCCCCCCATCACATCTGTGTGTTTTTTTTCTACATCCTCTACATTAGTTAAACAGTCCTTTCATTTTCCATTGGTATCATCATATGGAATCACAAGAATCGGTGGAAATGTTTAGGCTGTGGGATAATGGGGTGGAAGGGGAATAATACAATATGGACTGGGCTTGAGGGGGATACAATATTTATTGCCTGAACTAGAATCAACAAGGGCAATATGATTCTAGTGAGGGCAATTAACGTTGTGTCCCCCGACAGTAGCCAGTCCATATCATTATTATTATTAACAGAATCAGACATCTAGAGCTACATGTACCTCGAAATTGTAATAACTACAGTTTATTACCCGTTATTTAACACGCAAAATCCCACTGACTTTTGAAACCGGGCAATAAACAATTTATCGGCACGCAAATTTGCTGGCTTGTTAAAGCCGGGAAATAAAATGTAAAAATTGCATTGCTCACATGTCTGATATGGTTAATAATAGTCTTTGTATTTAGAGCAAGTGGGAAAAAAGTACACA
The DNA here is from genome assembly GCA_025618425.1 of Heliocidaris tuberculata. NCBI lineage: Eukaryota > Metazoa > Echinodermata > Echinoidea > Camarodonta > Echinometridae > Heliocidaris > Heliocidaris tuberculata. Next base: position 24,474,345 of record CM046843.1, on the reverse strand, counting down.
CAGTTGGGACTAGTATTAAATACATATGTCCCAAAGTCATTGACAAAAGTACTGATGATTTTGCATCTGCCCAGTGTAATTCGTCACCTCTAATAATGACTTCCAAGTGCACACATGTAAACATATTGTATTGAGCAAAGATATATATTTCATAATACTTCTTGTGTAATAAACAATATGAGTATGCAATGAGTACAAAATATAACTGCTGTATAACTAAGAGAAATGCAACATAATATCAACAAAATGTAGAGCATAATAATTATATAAAATTATACTTCATACAATTTGCAACTTGTATACAGATGAGTAAAATAAATGGAAATACATGCTTTCATCATGTTTTTTTTTTTTTTTTTTTTTACTGGCAAAGGGAATAAAACTAAGAATTTTTCAACTTCTCAATAATTGTTTACTTTGGCTTGCATACAATCCACCACCAGTCCTAAAACAATTCATTCAGAAAGTGAATTAACTAAAGCTGATGCAACTGAATTTGGAAGTACATGTACATGTACATCTGTAGGTTAGAAAATCAAGGTCTAATACGCAACTGAATGTTTGTTTACATCCCTATTAGTCCTACACACCAATGGTCCTGTGCACCAATTGTCTGCAGAATTGGTCCTATTCACCACCAATGGTCTTTCGAACAAATGGTCCCACGCTAACATGAACAATTTTCTGTAATTTCTCATGCGTCGTTAGGGGTTAAGGGGTTAGGATTAGCCCAAAACCTCACCCTGACCCTTACAGAAACACTACCGACCTATTTTCATTTAACTTGTCTTCACAACATTAAAATGTAGTACTGAGAAACTTTGGGAATAAGATGCTCAGTAGAAAACACTTGTCGTTTTCAAAGTAACATATATTCATTGCATTCGGACTAAAGGGATGTCACAGAATGATTTATATTTGTTTTAAATGAACCTCATTACATTCAAAGGAAATACAATTAATGAGGAACTCTTGGAATAAGATGTAAAGAAGAAAACACTCGTCCGTTGCAAAGTACTGTGTATTCACTGATTAGAACCAACAAGACGTCCCAAAATGTGTAACTTGGTTCTAAATGAACCTCATTACATTCAAATGAAATATACTGTATAGAGGAAATTTTGGAATATGATGTAAAGTAGAAAACAATCATCTGTTGCAAAGTACTGTGTATTCACTGCATTCAGACAAATGGGATGTCAAAAAATGATTGAAATCTGTTTTAAAGGAACTTCATTACATCTAAATGAAACATAGAGAAGCTTTTGAAATACATGTAGTACTTGGTAAAGTAGAAAACAAGCATCTGCTGCAAAGTACTGTGTATTCACTGCAATATACTCTGGCAACCAAGGTGAATTTTGGATTTAGTCAAAAGGACCTGAGATTAACCTTTTAGTATAAAAAAACAAACTAGGAAAACACAGCTCTCCAGAACTAGATAACTCTAAATATACAAACAATTTAACCTGTTGCCAACTTGCAAACATGCATAACACAGAGAGAGAGAATACTTGAATACGGGAAGAATATAATTTGTTTTTTAAAGCACAAAAGTCATAGCAAAATTTAACAAACCTGAATAAAAAAATAGCCTGATCGCCTTCAACATCAATCAACATACATCCCCTATGTTTTAGAATTTATAGTGACATCTATACCATCACAGCGTACCTACAACGTATCAAGACGGAAATACATCATACGTGAATACAAAACAAGTACCAAATGACTTACACTTAACAGACACCGTCACTGACAATAGTAATAGATAGAATAGTAATAACTAGTTACAGACACTACTTTTAAACACCTTTAGCAATCAGCTAACACAAACAAAAGTCAATGCTACAAACTATCACAGTTTAAGATAATTTCATGACATGTATACCATTAAATCCCAACCTGCCCAATTCAAAATATAATTTTCAAGCAAAGAAACAACGCTGTTGACGTAGCGCTGATATGGTGATCGGCATATGATAATAGTGCAATTCCACATACTGCATACTGAACAAGTAGAAGCAAATTGAAATCTTTTCTATATGTATATACTTTTGACTTGACAGTTATACCCTTTTGGTTCTAAACTCTCTATTTAGTGAAAAGGTTGCATTCTGGGAAAGGTTAAAAAAAATTTGAGCTTTCTTGATCCTTTTATGTCAGTTTGGAAGAACACCACATGTGGTAGAAATGTCCCCTGAAAAGTATTGCTCTTCAAAGGTCCTCGTATACGAAATACACACTGTAATGAGATATTCTTAAGTATTCTGGCCGAACATTCACGACACATGTGTGTGCAGTCCAATATACCCATTTCTGCGTGCAGTACATGTGCTTTTCAGCAAGAATGGATCAACTTCTTATCATTTTGACGATTCAAAAAGAGTATACACCAATCCTTTCTAGACATGATCAAGCTTTCGTAATTGCTTTGAGAAAGCACCATGTAATCGCATGACCAGAACTCAACTTTGTCTTTACTGTAACTCATTGAATAGATTTTTTCATTGAAATGTGCCTTAAAAGAACCAGTAAAAAAACATCACCTGCTCACAAAGACCACCTTTTTTGTCTCCTTCGAGTGGTCTTTATTCACAGGTTTCATGGTAATACATGAGATGGATGGTAACAGATTTCTGAGTAGTATTTGGAAGACTTGATAAATTATCGTCAGATGTGGTGGGAAGTTGGCAAAGGCAAACTTGAATGCAATACTGCCGGACGCAAGTTAGTTTCTATAAATAGCCCTGTGCAATAACATGGTAGACAGAATAAGAATTTCAAATGCATGCTATAGGGCGGTTCTGTACATGTTTTTTGTAATGTTACATGTAACTTGCACTAACGTACAATACACACTTACAGTGTATATCAAGTACCTTGCAATATTATGCGCTTTAACACTATGCAACATACAACAACAATATACTTCTACATGTTAATCATAAATCTGAGAACTACATGTACATGCAGATACAGAATATTGCTCTACATATAAAAGGCAAAAAAAAAAAAGAAGAAGAAAACAAAAAAAAAGAAGAAGTGAAATTGTGAAAATATGTTGAAAATAAACAATGTACATCACACAGTTAGAAAATGCTATACAGGGTCTACATAAACCTCTGTAAGCAATAAGCATCTTTCATATTTAGAGTTGCAGTAACTAATTATAAGCTACAGTGTAGTATGAGCAATAGAAAACATAAAAAATAAAGGATAAAAGATTTTGACATAGTCCCAAACTCCCAAAACATACATTTGGAATACATGTAAGGGCTTTATAATTATATATTACATGTTCTACTTGTAATAAAAATCTTGTCTTGATTTGAATAAATAAAGCACACCATATGGCAAATGGGATTCTGATTCCCAGTATATAAGTAGCTGTATACAGCGTATATACAAGGATGCACTTGGCCTGTTGACTATGTACGTGACTACTGTACGCTGGCAAAATAGAAATTTTCACTTGATTAATTTTACACGCTGGCCTAGTAAAGTGAATTTAGTTTGTTTTTTTCTTTCGCCAACAAGCTAGGCTCATGGGAAAAAATTACATCCCAAAAATATTTGCATGTTTTTTATTTTCGCCCAAACTTCACGCCGCAAAATTTTCTGCATTTAGGATATGTGTACATTTTGCAGTGATTTGATTTCCACGACTTCGGCAAATTACGAGAAAATATTTGTCGCCAAACGTGGCATGCATAGGCTTATCTGTCAGGGATGGTCGACTTCAAAATAAGTTGCTTGCGACAGAAACAGTCGGGTTTGTCCCAATTCAAGGATATTTCTGTACGCCAGAAATACAGTGTGTACAGTGCAATGTATATGATCCATGAAATGTAAAGATACATGTATGTAATTGATCCAAATTGATCGCAGGTCCTTCAATCGATTGCAAATCTGAAATCGCCAACTAGTATCTCTTATGTACAGCGTTGCATATACATTTAACATCAAACTCCAATTAAGTTGTAGTCTATTTGGATCAATCGCATTTCTTTACAACACTGGGCCCTGTACTTGAAAAATACACGGTGTAAATATAAATTAAGATTTGGACCGAAGTCATAAAATAAATCTATATAACCTCTCCCCAATATATAAAGTGATATCACTTGATAACTTCCCACGCACCAATACTGCTAGTCTATTTATTTATTTTATTTATTTGCAGTTTTATTTATACAGGGTAACATTATAAGTACATGCACGTGCATCATTAACACATTCATCTATATGTATTAAGGCCATTACGCACCTTACAAGCGTACAACACCTAGATTTTGGAAGAAATTGCAATAAGATTTTTGAAGATTTGAAAAAGTGGATTCTTTTTATTGTGGCCCTGAATAATCATATGAAAGGTAATATCAAAGTTGTAAAATGTTCTGACCTTTCAAGGCCAGTCCAATTTCTTTTAAATTCAGTCGTATTCCAGCTGTAAGGTGTGCAATGGCCTCTAGATGCGTTCATCTAATGGGCTGTACACATATGAGGCAGTAAATCACTTCGTTAAAATAGTTCATCGCCCCACGTGTTAACGGCCCAAAATAAATTAAATGCATTCATTCATCATTTTATGTCATTTTTATATAAAACTTGGCAAGATTCCTCTGAGTTCTGCCTTAAGAACTAAGCCTTGTCACAAAGACATACAATATCTAAGTTGCGAGGCAGAAGGGCGTTAACTCTGTGAAAAGGTGTACACTTTAAAGCCCTTTTGGCTCTTAACAGATCATATGGAATATAATATATGCAGCTATTATGTACACAACATTGTGCAATTCTTGCTATAGAATATATCTGCTTTGTTCAACTTTACACACTGATGCTGTAGTGCTTACTACATCTGCTAATTGATAACATGAGGATACATTTTTTTGTGGAATGATCATTTTTCTCTCTTTAAGATACTGAAACCCTTCACCTTGTGATTTACACAGCGAAAAATGGCCAAAACATTCGGAAACCAATAAACGAGTTCAGAATTTTCAAATGAGGGCTGTGGCTGATATAAAGTTAAGTGAGGATATAAATGTAAACTGTCCTATATTCACACAACTGTCTTCCAAAATGATTGAGAATATTCATATCACTGGCAGGTTGGAGTGCCACAATTCAAGTAAAACCAATCCAATGGTACATGTAGTCCATCTTTCACTCTGACCTGTCAAAGATTAGTAAAGCCTACATTTCAAGCTGAATGAGTTTTACCCCTCTCTAAAAGATGCCTTCAAGGTTGGTCGAACTTTGGAGCTTGGTTGTAAAGTCTTGATTGTAACTAAGCATCCTACGACAAGAGGATTGGTCCATTCTGATAACAGGGGTGTCTAAACAAAGACGCCTTCAGGGTTGTCCGAGCTGGGAGCTTGCTTAAAGAGTTCTCTTGGGCTCTTTAACATTTTACGGGCAGGGGCATTTCCAGGAGCTGAAAGAGGAAAAATTCAGAACAGATGAATTAAATGACTGGGCCATTCTTGTTTCTTCTTTTTGTAAAGCAAATGCTTGCAGTCGTCCAAATACAATTTTCCAGGAGGCTGATATCTCTTGCCCAAATTATAAAACTTTCTATTTTTTCTAATTTGTAATTTGTAACAAGTGAAGCAAGCAAAAAAACAACAAACAAAATAAACAAACAAAAGAAGAAAATATTGCAGTGACATCTACTGTTGTATGTAAATCATACATATAAATGTAGTTCCATTCATGCCTTATAATGTTGTTGGTAAAATACATGTATAAACAAGATATAAAAATTGCAAAAGGACCACCTTGCTCCCTGAATGACAAACAAATCTTTGATAATGATTTTTTTATAAATGAATAGTACCAAAAGAATTTAAAAAAATAAATTGCAATGTTATTTGAAAATCAAATTCAATTTAAAAAGTCTCTTTAATAAAAAATTACCAAAAATCAAAATACGAAGATTTTCAAGAGAGCTTAATGAATACTGAACAAAGACCCCACCCCCCGATAAATGACAGGACAAATACCATTCCAGACACCCCCCCCCCCCCCTTCCCCCTGGACATCAACCTCCTTACAATAACTACCCAGTTACCTCAAACAAATAGATCCCAAATACATGTACATGTACATGCACCACCTAAGACATCAACCTCCCACATGCATGACAGTTACCCCTGGAAAACCACCCTTGGATGACTACCCCCCCCCCCCCCCAAAAAAAAGACACCCAAATTTAACTCTTTCAGTAGTTGTCTGAGGAGAATCAGCAAAATTTGTAAGAGGGCAGTTGTCTGGGGAGGAAGAGGGGGAGTAGTTATCCTACATTTGCAAGCTGTCAACCAAAATGAAATTATCACACATTAGATGCAACAAAATAAATAAATAAAAGAAACTTACATGGATTTTTGATGAGTTCTCCAAGTTTAGGCAACAGAGGTGGTTTCTTCTTCTCTCCATCCTTCTGTTGATCTTCTTTCTCCTTCTGTGCCTCTTCCTCCTTTCTCTTCTCTTCAGCTTTCTTGTTCTCCTCTTCCTTCCTCCTTTCCTCTTTCTGTTTTTCTTCTGCTCTCTTCCTTTCCTCTTCTGCCTTCTTCATTTCTCCTTTCTTCCTTTCTTCCTCCGCTCTCTTCTTTTCTTCTTCCGCTTTCTTCCTCTGCTCTTCCGCTCTTTTCTTTTCCTCTTCTGCTCTCTTCCTTTCTTCCTCCGCTCTCTTTTCTTGTTCTGCTTTCCTCCTGTCTTCTTCCTCCTTCCTTTTCCTCTCTTCTTCTTTCTGTCTTTTCCTTTCTTCCTCTTCCTTCTCAATCTCCTTGTCAATCTTCTCCACGTCTCCTTCCAGCTTCTGAATCTCCTTCTGCTTCTTCTCCAAGAGCTTCTCAACCTCTTCAATTTCCAAGCTGACTTCCTGCAGACTCTCAGCGTAGCCTTCCAACTCCTTCTGGAACACCGTCAGTTCAACCTGAACAGCCTGCAAACAAAATGATTAACATTGGTCAGTTTGACGCAAGTAGCCTGATATATGTTGGAGCTCCATATACTCTGTACAATACTTAAAGGAGAGTGGTGATAGGCCCTGAAATCAGGTAATAGCCCAAAAGCTTGCATCGATGGTCATAAAAATCATCTTGAACTCTACAATGTACTTCTAAAGCAATAAGCAGTCAGTTCAACCTGTACATACTACAAACAAAGAGAGTTAGACAGATGGTCATATAAATCATTTCAATTCTCCTATTTAAACACCAAGGCTGGTATTCAAAGCACTGTACTAACTTTAGTCCAGGTTTAAACCCCAAATAACTGGGTAAAGTTAGTCCAGTGACTAAAGGAAGAACAAATCATGTCATTATGAAACCAATTTTTCATTTTCATGTCATGACTAGAATTATTTGTTTATTACACTTTGTTACAGAATTACAGTAATTTGTACAAAATAGAGATTAAAACTTTGCATTCCATCCATGTACTCTTCACGAATACGAGCCCTCAAAGCCGAGGTCAACTGGTACAGTTAATGAACACTTGGAAAACACTGTAAGGTGGACAGCACTTCTAACACATGCTATATCATTTCAACTTCGCAACCTGCAAACAAATCAAACATACTACAAGATGAATATTCAACTTGCAAAACTTCCAAACGAACAGAAACTATACAATTAACAATTACTGCATGACAGGATATTTCATGAATTTAATGAGCTGCCCATATTTGCAAACGTTTCATGCCGCAGAATGATTCAAATGCAACATCCAAGTTTCAGCATTTGATAGTTTCTTGGTGAAAAACAGCACAGGTCTCGAGAAATGATGGAAATCATGTGGCAAAATGTTCTGGTTTTGCAGTCAACAAACCTTCATACCTGTAAGATGAGTCTTCAGCAACTACCTGCATTTCAGCCACTTTTCCTACATGTACATATGCGCATGTGTACACGTGCCCAAGTCAAATGCAATTTCTCTGTACAATATATATTCTTGTGTCTTCTCTGTGTAAGAATCAATGACTGGTCAAGCAATAAACCCTAGTGACACTCTCCTAGAGAACTTTTATTTCCTCGTACCTCTCAGCTTCCAGCGTTCAAAAGATTTGATCTAAGCAATGAACTGTTTCAGTGGGAATTTCGTAAAAATCAAAATTAGTTTAATCCCTGATGAATCCATCAGGAGGTGAAATTTCACACAATGAGCGGTGGATCAAAACCAACTACAGGTAGTGATACTTTGATTGATTGACAGTTCACGACAACATTGACCTGTAACTCTTGCTTCTCCTCTTTCACTAGTTTCTCAGTCGGCCCCGCCCCCCTCTCTCTCTCTTCCTCTCTGTCTCTCTCCCTCTACACGTATCTACATCACGATAAAAACCTGCGTGTTGCGTGTTGCTGGATCGCACTAACGCACGAACTCACAACCATGTATTAATAGTTTTATAAAACGGGTCTACAATTTTAGTGTTTTCTTACAATCTTAGTGTTTGATCCGGATTAGCCGTGCGTTAGTCCCCTCGCCGTGCGTTATCACTTTTTTTTTGCACGGTCACGTGATGTTATTTGACCAATCAGGATGGCTACATTCTTGAACCCGTTTTATAACATAAAATATAAACAATTAAACACATAAAATATTTTTTGATGTTCTGAATAGTCGTATACATGTAGATAGTAAAATTTAAAACACGGCCTATTACGAGCTTTCTAGTCGGAGGAAAGGCCAAATCGGCTATGAGTCGTACAGTGATGTCAAAGCAGTCCTACGATTGTCTATGATTTTAAACTGATTTGGCCCTTATTGCGGGTATAAGGCTGACAACGCATCAAAATCCTATGTTTAGTATCCATATTATTGTTCAGAACCTGAATGAGGTTGATTTTATTTGTTAAAATGCCCATATATAAATGCTATTGCAATTTATTTCCAAAATCCGATTGCAGTCGATGGTATAGGGTGCGGTGGGCATTAGTTTTGAGGGGCTTTGTAATATTTTTTCTCTCACTTCCTCCACCTCTTTCTGTTACATGTACTTCTGCATCTGTCTCTACATGTATGTCTGTTTCTCTCCTGTACCTCATCTCTTTTATTATCATTATCTGTATTGCCTTATCTCTCCATTTTGTTTCTAGACTACATCCCTTGTTTTTGCTTCAGCTCTTTCTATAAAAAAAAAGAAGCTAAATGTGTTAACTGTATAAATGACTTTATGATGTACATGTATTAAGAGGAACACAATTACAGAAGACACAGACAGTATACAAGTGACAGTATTCATGCTTAAGCTTTTCCTGCAGCATTTTCTGAACAATAAAACTTGCACCATTGCTCAATACAATGATTTGATTCCCAGGGTGATAATAACTGTAAACATACTTTATAGTACATGCAGCTTTTCGGCATGTACTTTGAACTCTCCGCTATCAGATTCTCATTATATGAAAACTTTTACGACCACAGTCAACAAGTTGTAAATCATTGTTCTATTTCAATTCTCAAAAGACGCGTCTCTGATCAGTGTGTTATTACTCAGAATTGGTTGTAGGAGTGAAAAAGGGCAAGGGGATTTTTTAAAAAAAAAGTTGAAAGAAGAAATAATCATTTGATGTCCTGAGGGTGTGGGTGAATAATGGAGAGATTATGAGAGAGAGAGGGATAGAGAGAGAAAGAGAGAAAGAGAGAGGGAAGGGGGGAGAAATAAATAAATAGAGATGATGGCACAGAGGTGAACCTGTAAGAGGTACAGGGGGATGGAAACACAGAGAGAGGGGGGGGGGGGTGGAGAAGGGAAAGAGAGAGAGAGAGAGAGAGATAATGATGGCAGAGGAGTTGATGAAGGAAGAGGGAGGGGTGAAAGGAGAGAAAAAGGGAGACAATGACAGAGGGGGGTGGAAGTAGGGAAATGGTGTTTGAGAGAGACAGAAAAAGAAAGATAAACATAGAGACAGAGATAAGGATAGAGAGAAACAGAGAGAGAGAGAGAGAGAGAGACAGACAGAGAGAGAGAGAGCGAGAGAGGAAGATATTGAAACATCAACTCAGATAGGCCTATGCATAAATAAACCATCTGACACAACCTATAACTTAATACTTTTGAACTTTCACTCTCCAGTGTAATCTTACACTTTTGTTTCTGAGCCAGGGGGAAAAAGGTCATATAAAAAAAGTTCAGCTGACCTTGAAGGCTTTGGTGCCTGACATAAAACAGCACAATGTCAAATATGTCAGGTGTGATCTATCAAATCTAAACAACATGCAGATAGTCTATTCATCAGAGTCATTAAATATCAAGATCATAAAAAAATAAACTATCCGTTAAAAGAGAGAGAGAGAAAAAGAAGAAAAAAGAGCAAAAGAAAGAGGAAGAGAAATAAAGAGAGAAGGGAGAGATAAGAGAGAGAGGAGGGGAGATGGATATGAATGAAAAGAAAAAAAAGAGATAGAGAAATGAGAAAGATACAGCGCAAGAGGGAGAGAGAGAAAGAATAAAAGGGAGAGAGAGGAAGTTGAAAAGAGCAAATGAGAAAAACTTTCATGCAATGTGCTACATGAATGTAAACTCATTATTATAAAGAGAGAGAGAGAGGTAGAGAAAGATGAATACCAAAGGGAAGGAAGAGAATGAGTATTAAGAGACAGACAAGTAAAGAGAGAGAGTGAGATAGAATGAAAAGGGAATGACTGATGAAATTGATAAGGAATGTGAGAAAGAGAGAGTGTCAGAAATAGACAAACAGATAAGAGAAGGGAGAAAGGAAGAGAATGATAATGAAAGACAGAGACAGACAAACAGAAGATCTTAAGATAGGGAGGGAGAATGTGACCTGACATAAAACAAAGAATAAGAGCTACTTACATGAAGATCTTTCTTAGCTTGTTCATCTCCCTCGTTCTTGATCCTTTCTTCTTCTTTCCGTATCCTCTCATCAATCTTCTGTATCTCCGCCTGTTTATCCTCCGTCTGCTTCTGACATTCTTCTACTTTCGCCTTCAATGTTTTCACCTAAAACAGACAAAGTCATCATGAAACACGATAAAATGATAAACTTCTGGTTTCTGTTTTTTTTTTTCCTCAAGCTTTATACAGTCTGTCAAACCTGCTTTAGCAACCACCTGTATAGAAAGACCACCTGTCTATAAAGACCACAATTTTTGTTTCCCTTGAAAAGTGTTTGTAATTGAAACATGTATTAATGGAACATGTACATAAAGACCACCTGCTTATAAAGATCGCTTTTCTTGTCTCCCTTGAGCAGTCTTTATAGACAGGTTTCACTTTGTGACATTTTAATCATATGATCATACAATCCCTTGGATCTCCGCATGTTGTTTCTCTCTCTGTTTCTGACATTCGCATACCTTTTCCTTCGGTACTTTCACATACGGCAAACTAAATCATAATGTGACTAAATAGAACAATATCTAAAAACATCAGGGGAGCATTTCATCAAGTGTTTTGTCAGTGATTTTTACCGACAACTGTTATAAGCTACTGAATTCCTTGAATCTGTGGAGCGTTTCATCAAGCGTTTTGTCAGTGATTTTTACAGACAAATTTGCTCTCAGCCAATCAGATGCAAGGATTTCAGTAGCTTAAAATATAACAAGTTGTCGGTAAAAATCACTGACAAAACACTTGATGAAACGCTCCCCTGGACTTGTTTATCATCTTTCTTGTTCCTGTTTCATTACACTCTCCTTTAAGGCTTTCAACTTCAACAAACATCATTTATAATCATACATGTAAGTGTTCTGATGTCATTCTGTATCTCTGCTTGTTTTCTATCTTTGAATGAAATTATTAGAAAAAAAAAAGTAGAGTTTGATATCATGGAACACTTTATTTTCATGAATCAATAAAGATATATCAAAAGATCCACAACTAAACGCTTGCATTATTAAATGTTATCTGTGAAATAATTGTATTTAAACTTGAGGCATCGTAACGGACTGGTCACATTTGTCCGATAAAGATAACGATTATGAGATTTTTCACTATTAATAGGTACACCTTAGCACTGCCCTACTATGAACAGACATGAGCATACGTACACACCATATAGTACAGAGTACATGTACCTTTAATTGAAAATTAAGGCTTGTGGAACTTACCTCTTTATTGAGCCTCTCACAAAGCTGCTTCTCAATCTCCAGCTCGTTCTCCCAGAACTCCATCTCCTTGAGGGCGCTCTTGTTCTTCCTGATGGCCTGCTCGAACTCGATGATCTTATCTTCAATCTGGTCCAGCTCGGGATCCTTCTCGAACGTCTGAAGGGAGAGGATGGCCTGCTCGATGCTGGTGAGTTGTGATTTTTGGTTTTCTATCCGCTCTTGTTGAACGCTGACGATCTGATTCAGTTCATTGATCTTCTCCTTCTCCTTCTGGCGCTTCTGAAAAAAAAAGAGAGAAAGTTATGGAACCATGTTTGTATCAAGATTATAGTTCAAAATTGAAGCCTAATTAAAAACTTTCCCTGACAAAACGGATTTATTTTCGTATTTTTGTTTTTATGAATGAGATGAAAAACAATCTGTAGAAATCTAGACAAAAAGAAAAGAAAAGAAATCATTAACTTTCTTATGCTTCTCATATTTTTTGATCCTCTGTGAAGGAGTAACAGATGAAGAGTCATGAAGAGTTTTGAACTAATCCCACATAACACAAAACCCTCTCCCATTTTCAATAGAAAAATGGGAATGATTTTTGTTGGCTGTACAAGATCTTCAGATAACAAAGAACCCTCCATCCCCCCCCCCCCTCTTGTTATTTTTAATCTGGATGGAAAACTGGGAATGCTTCCTTGGACTCACCTGGTCTTCATCTTTCTTCCTTGCGACCTCTTTCTGTCTTCTGGCCTCCAAAATCTTGACCTTCTCCATCTCGATACGTTCCCTCCTTGCCTTCTCCTTCTTCTCCGTCTCCTCCGCCCTTAGCTTCTCTAATTCCTTCTGTCTCTCAATCTCCTTCAGTCGCTCCTCCTCTGTCCTCTTGGCTACCTCTGCTAACCTTGCCTTCTCTAGCTCCAAGTCTTTCAGGCGTTCACTCTCTCTCTTCTTTACTTCTTCTTCCAGCCTCTTTTTCTCCTTTGCTATCTCCTCTTGCTTTTGCCTTTCCGTTTCTCGCTCCTCCTTTTGTCTTTGTAGTTCATTCTGCCGCTCCTTTTCTGCTATTCTGACTTTCTCCCACTCCAATTCTTGAAGTCTTAACTTCTCTCTTTTGAGTTCTTCATCTTTTTGTCTCTGAAGTGCTTTTTGATGTTCAATTTCTTTTTTCCTCAATTCCTCTTCTATTTTCCGTTTTTCTCTTGCTATTTCTCTCTGCTTCTGTATTTCTATTTGGCGTGCAATTTCCAACTCTGCTATCCGCTCTTCTTCTCTCTCCTTATTTTCCCTCTGAACTCTTTCTATCTCTCGCTTCCTCTCCTCTTCTTTTTCCACTTCTCTTTGTCTATCCTCCTCTCTCTGCTTTTCCAATTCCTTTCTCTTTTCTTCTTCTTTCTTCTTCAGTTCCTCCAAAGCTTTCGCTTCTCTTTGCAACCTATCCCGCTCGGCTTGCCACGCCCTCTCTCGCTCCAATGCTGCTATCCTCTCTGCCTCTCCTTTCTTCTCAGTCTCTCTCCTTTTCTCTTCTTCCTCCTGACGTTCCAATTCTTTTCTCCTTGCCTCTTCTTTCAATCTCGCAATCTCCTCTTCCTTAGCCCTCTGTTCTTCTCTTTGCCTCTCTTGCAACCTCTCAAGTTCGCTCTTCTTCTCATCCTCCTTCTGCCGTTCTTTCTCTTTCATCATCTCCTCCAACTGTTGAATCTTAAGTTCCTTTTCTTTCTGTTCTTTCAAGTATTGCCTTCTCTGTGTCTCAAGTTCTCTCTGTTTCTCTGCTTCTTTCAAACGTTCAATTTCCCTTATCTTTGCCTCCTCCTCCACACCTCTTGCCTTTGCTTCCTCCTTCCATCTCTCCCTCTTCCTTTGTTGTTCCTTCTCCATGGCTAATGCATGCTGCCGTTCCATCTCTCTCTTTTGGTCCATAAATCTCTCCCTTTCAATCACTTTCATCTTCTCAATGGCTTGATCTCTCTCCATCTCCTTCTCCCTCTCTGCTTCCTGTCTCCTCCTCTCTTCTTCTTCCTTCATCATCTGGGTATGCCTCGCTAGCTCCAGTCTCTGAAACACACCTTGCTTCTCGCCACCGAAAGTTGACGACTGATACGCCGCCGCTCTTGTATCCTCATCCTCACCGTCCACACTGAAATCCACAAAGTTCATTAAGCGTTCGTCAGGACTTGAGAGATTGAGACTCGTCACGGAAGACGGCCTGCTGCTGTGTGGGGTCCGACTGTGAGGCGTCGTGCCCTTCCGGCGGAGGTAATACCGGACGTTCTTGGACATGGGACCCCATTTCTCTAAGGCACGGTAGGGGCTCTCCTGGGGGTGCAGGATACGCTCCGTCTTTGGTGATTTCTCGAGGAGGTTGAAGCGTCCGACCTGACCCGTTGACTGAGCCAGAGCTACGACGACCTCCTGGCAGGTGGTGAATTCGCTGATCCCGCCGACCACTCGGGGAATGCCGTCCACCCAGACCTTCAACTCCACCATGGCTGGTAGAGGGCGGTCTCTATCTATGATGTCATTGTGATGTCATCGGGGATGGTACATTGTGGTGAGAAGCGCTCCTTCATGTAGCGATGACACCTGCATGAACAGAAATTAACAACAAATTAATAAAAACAATAAAGAAACTATGAAGATCATCTCCATTTTCATCCCTTTGTTTTCCATCAAGGCCGGACAACATGTACATGTACCACAAAACTAAAGCCAATCCCATTTTTAGTTTTGTTCATGTTCCATCCATGCTTTCTTTTGAATTTTAATGTAAATGCGCTTCTTTATGAAAAGGCGCAATATAAATGATATATTATTATTATTATTAAATATCTTGAAGAGAAGGTCAAATGAAGGGTAACAACAACGCATTTCAGCATAGCCCCTTTTATAGTCTTACATGTACATGTAAGTATAAAAAATAGATGTGAGACTTATTTCACAAAAACGGATAAACTGTATTTGTAAATGTCTTTATCAGAGCTCTTTTCTAGCTTTCCTGAGCTAAATTCAAAATCGTTAACTGCTCCAGCATTTTTTTTTTAAATTTTATTTTATTCATAGGGCAGTCTGCACCAACATCACCAACCGCATTTCAATAATCATGAAAAGATTGGTTTATTTTTAGAATTCCAAAGTGTTTATGAATATGTATGTATAATGTGAAGTCTAAAATCATAGAACACTGTTTTTTTATCAGTAACAAGATGAGCAATGAAAAATGAAAAACAACAAATATATTCTTCTTCAAAAAAACATTTATGCAGTACAGTGAACATGTACTTAACATTTGTGGCATACATTTTGTACATGTATGCATCCCAAATCGATGAATACATAAATAGATTCAAACAGTGTGTACTAGTATCTTCTACATGTAAGACATACCATAATATCTGTGTGACATCTCTATCTACTGACTGTGTGAAGTGTAAACACTTTTTTTTCCTCTTGATACATCTATATTCACATTAATAGTAGTATAATGTAGACACACGTTTATTCCAAATTAAAAGTACATACACTGTATAAATGCATCCAGTACATGTATATAAAGCAATTGTAAGGAAAGGAACACACTGAGTGTAAACATCACAACACGCACAGCAACACATGTGTGGAGAACT
The DNA here is from genome assembly GCA_025618425.1 of Heliocidaris tuberculata. Lineage (NCBI taxonomy): Eukaryota > Metazoa > Echinodermata > Echinoidea > Camarodonta > Echinometridae > Heliocidaris > Heliocidaris tuberculata. The sequence continues at coordinate 24,458,647 of CM046843.1, read as the reverse complement.
AATCCTCCACACGCTGGTAGCATAGTAAAGGTCCCATGTCCAGAGAAACGTTTTATAGCTGCACGCTAACGCGACACGCCCCCGGGCGGTTGGGGGGAGAGAAAGAGAACAAAACAAAGTTTGCTTCCTAGCATTCCTATCATTCATTAGCAGTCTCAATGGGTGATCTCCTTCAATGCATCCAAAACACTTCTGTCACATAAATACATGTAGTCTAGCTTTGAGTACATGTTTATCGAATGGTTCACATAAGGCTCGTCCACAAAGTGCTGCACTGAAACGTTTTTTTTTTTGTTTATCAAATGAATGGCAAAGTTGGGAAGAATAGCGCAATACAGGTTCTAGGCGTACTCACTGATCTGTGTGTTAAAAGATACAGAAACGTCCAAAGCAGTACACTTAAAATAACCCGTTTTCTTTTCGGCTGTTTACCATGCGGCAATATTTGAATGAGTCATTACTGAAAAATTTATTTAAAGAAAGAAATTACTGAACAAACATAATTGGAATTCTTTTCTCTCTCTTGATTTTTAAACACCAATAAAATGTAAGATTTTCCCCACATGTGTGCAAATCGTTAATATTTGAAATGGGATTCCAGAAAAAGTAGCCCCTTGAGTATCACCCGTCCCCCCCCCCCCCCCCCACCCCCCAAAAAAATACCCCCAAAGTTAACCCCTCCAGGCTCTTTTACATGTACATGACAATTAGGGCCTTATCCCTAGAACATATTTAAGGACAAATTCTTTTATGGAATTAAAGCATATATTTTAATTCCAATCATATACACTGTACATGTACATGTACTTTGAGGCACCAAGTGGAGACAACATGCAGATTATTAAGATAAGAAACTTACAAAGTACACAAGTACAGTTGTAGGCTTTTTACACTTGACTTAATAATTTCTGTACTATCCTCAACCCCGGACTATTTTTTCCTTCTGTTCTCATTTGCAGTTTTAGTCCCGTACTATCTTCCTAGCCAGAGCACTTAACCCCACATTTTTACATTTACATGTAGCCCCACCTTGCTTTGGTGGGGTTAACCCTGCTTTTTTTCATGGCTAAAATAACCCTGTACTATCGTGCAGTTACATGCAGCACACTTTGGTAAAATGCAACGTGAACAGAAAGTGGGCTAAACTTAGTCCCGTACTATTGGTGGGGCTAAATCTTTAAGCCTCACTGACAGGACTAAAACTGCAAATGAGAACAGCAAAAAAAAAAAATAGTGTAAAAAGTAAAAAAAAGTATGGGCCTTGGGGTAAGCCTAGCATGACACTACAAGTCCTCTCAAATCTGATTATCTCTATTCATCTGCTAGAATGCTAGAATAATAATCTCAGACCTGGTCTATTGTACATGTACTATGAAGCCCTGGTTCTTCTTGTCTTGGGTCTTCAAAGAAGGACTTTCTAAGCCCTACTTGAGAGCTCTCAAACAGAGATTGTAAACACAGCTAATAATGCATGCAATCTGAGAAGGATCTCAATTAGAATCATGTACTAAACTCAGTCCTACAGAAGTTTTAAAGCTAAAGGCACATGTACATGTATATCAAATCCTCGGATACCTGTGCTTTGCAGCAAGAAATATAGCCTGCATTGTATATGTACATGTAGAATGGGGTGGAAGGCAAATTGGAAAAGAGCAAAGTTCTCTAAATAATTTTTCTTTTTCTAGATGTACAAAATCTCTTTAAAAAAAAAAGTGTATGCATAGGCCTACCTGTAGTTTGACTCATATGTAAGGAGCCCTTTTGAATAAAACCTGATGCTTTGTAACGCAGTCCATTTTGTATGACAACTTTACCTGCATGTAATGTATGGCTATGATTTATAGAGTTACATGTATGTAATTACATCAGGGGCCTGTAACATAAAGAGATACAATCAATCGTAAGTCTACATGGCAAACCATGTACTCAAGAGTTACAAATGATCGTAAGATTGATTTATTTCTTTATGTTACAGGCTCCTGGTGTAAAAATTATACTCGAGGATACCAGCAGACAAAAATACACAAGATCGGTGAGCGATTTACAAGTACATTAGCTGTCGAAAGCTCAAAAAAAGCTCTGGTAAAAATCAAAACAAGAAAAGACATACAAATCACTGTGAGAAAATGGCACTTTTACAACACCAAATTAATAAATAGCTCCCATAAACAAAAAAGTATTTTTTACATTGGAGGATCTAAGAGTGTCATTTACGTTTTACTCTTTCAGCCTGCAATATAAGCGACCCAGACATGTTTGTGCCAAATAATGCACATTCTGTATAATACTAATCCTGAAAAAGCCCAAGATAGATTGTTGCCAGAGCCGGAAATCAGACAATAAGCAAATAAACAGGCATCCCTGAACTTTTAAATCCTCATACATGTATGTATTCAGTTAATAGAAAATCTACATACAAAATCATTTTCCAAATAATTGTAAAATTACAAAATGGTGAGATCATTATGCGATAGAGCAAAGATCCGTAACAATGAACTTCTTATCTAAACAGTTGTCTTTTTTTATTATGAAAACCTAACCCAAATTTCACCCCAGGTGTACATGTAGTTGTGCCACCCACATGTACATGCATGTACGTGTACATGTACATGTAATAAAGGGAACCAACTGTCATTCATAAATGTCTAGTGCTATCAATCATAACACCTGTTCGACCTTAAACCTGAACAATTTCTACTTCAGTTCTTTTCTCTGCTTCAAGTGTGAAGTCATAGAGGGTGGAAAGAGAGGGAGAGATAAAAAAGAAAAGTGATAAACAAGTACATATACATACATAAAAAGTACATGAAGGCCATACAAGCCAAATTATGTTGTTTTTTTTTCGCTCACTGATTTATAATGTACATCTATGGATTATTGTAGACTGTATCTATTTTACTGCTAAGAAAACAAATATACATGTACATGTACATGTATGAATACACTTACATGTACATGTACAGAGATTTATGCACAAGTAATATGTGGATCCAAGGCTACAAGTTACATGCACTGGTTAAAATGAAAAATATGTGACAATACAAAAATGCCTTACACAAATTCTTCTTCCACGTATAATCAATGAAATGATGCGCAAAACAGTTTTATATTATGTCCATAATTTCCATGTAATTTTGATTTTGGAGTGATTTTAAATATGTACAAATGTATGATTGCTGAGCCAACACTGTAATTATTGCTACACACCTATTCCGTCTTTCCTCATTTTCTTACTATTTTCTTTTTCAACCCTCATTTACATTCAAGTTTTTTCCTTTAGATGTAATTCTCTACAAGCAAATTTCTCTTAACCCCTTCATGACAGGAATTATTCTTTAAGGGCTAAATTGATCACATTTTGTTCTTCAAATTGGCAACAATATTTTTCTTTTAGTGCTAAAGTTTATATGGTTCTAATAAAATGTCATGTCTTTGAAAACAATCTACAGCCCTAGTAATTGAATTTTCAGAATGATTTCTACTAGCTAACTCATAATGAGTGGATGAATACTCCCCAAAACAATTAGCTCATGTAATAACTAATCCCTCGGAAAATTACTGCCAGGGTAATTGCCCCTAGGACAATTAACCCCGAACAATTTTCCCTGAAGGACAATTACCCAACGGATTGATAGTTCAGAACAACTAACAGAGTGTAAATATCCTAGATGCTAACTGTCCTCAGGGATATTCTCCAGGGGTAGGGGGTTTGGAAAAATGTCCTGACAGAAGTGGTCTGGGGATAATTGTCCACTCCTCTGGAGGCAGTTTGTTCAGTTCTTGGTGAAAAATTGCTACATTTGATAATAGCAGCCATGCCTTGTGGCATTCTGTCACCAAGGTGTTACCTGTGTTTTCTCCTCACAGTAGCTCATTCATGCTGCAAGAATGTTTGTTTGTTTCATAAAATTAATTTTCCAATACCTTTAATTTTTATGTCACACACACACTGGTCTCAATAGAATAATGAGAATGCCATGGTACTCAGACCAAGAGTAGTAACACTTGAAATTCATCCTCTCAGACATTTATAGTCTATTAGGTGCTCCAAAAACTCTTTCTCATGGGCAAAAAAGCGGTGTTGTAATTGTCTGGGGAAATTTGTCCAGGACAATTTGTCCTGGCTGTAGTCATCGTCCTGGTGGTAATTGTCCTGGGGTAAAAAGTCATAGGGGTAATTGTTCTAGTTAGTAGTAGTACATGTACATTAATCATATATTAGCTGTTGATAATCATTGTCCTACTTCCATAGACAATGGACTTACCAGTTACCACTACTCATACCCCAAAATGGAGCTGGTCTAATAATTTTTTCCAGGGCTGTATGTACATAGTTAGAAACTTTGTTGAAAAGTTGAAAAAATTGCCAATTTTGATTTATAAAACAGTGATTTTGAACCTCTCAATGTGTTTTTTAATTTTTTTGACTTTGAAGCTTATTAATTAGCATTCTCCTTTTAAAAATTCCTTGCATATATACGCCATATGGTCATGCAACAAAATGGACACAATGTGTACAGATATTTTTGCTCTTTCTACTCGTACATTTGGATTTTATTTTTAGAGAGCTCTCTGAATCAAACGTTATTGAGCAAAAACACAAAATGGGGTCAATTGTCTGCAAAGGGTTAAATGACATTAAAAATCATTAGCATTATATTATTACAGATCAATTTTTCTCAAATTTATAAAAGTGACTAATATCATGAACTATTATCTAAATTAGATACGCCTTCCTGGTTACAGCATAATTTGAATACCAAGCCTGAATAACTGCTACAGTCACACAAATATTTGCAAAGCAGCGGAATGTCAACACAAATCAGATTATCTGAAGAAAATCTCTGAATTCGAAGACAGTCAAGACACGGAAATAAACACACCTTACAGCACATAAGAGGGTGGAGAATCGATGTGAGCTAATGCATGCTGGCCAGGACATTTTTGTAGGGATTAAATTGATCACATTTTCTTCTTTAAATTGGCAACACTGGTATTTTTATTTATCACTAACTTTTCTAATAAATAACAGCACTTGTACAGTGTTTCTGAAAAGAATGTAGGCCATCATGAACAGCAATACTGTACATGTATCTCTCTGAACAAATGAAAACTTGCTGTAAATAAATTTCACCAGTGTTCTGTTGCCTGACTCACAATATGGACAAAGTGCTTGATTTTCCCATTCTTTGCTCATTAATCTGCTATTTCTGCCAAATTTTTTCAATGAATCAAGGCTCTCATTTTTTAATGATAGGAACATAACGTCCAAATGTGTGATAGAAATGGAAATCATTTTATTTCTTTTTCCTTGAAGCATAGACCTAAGATAGATTGATTTCCCACAAGAAATTTGTAACCTACATTGACAAACAATTTTGTTTGGGTTAGAAAATATTAGGACACACTAATCATATATTTCTAGTATTGAAAAGTCTGTGTACATGTAAGTTTTGATTTGATGCTGTGATCAAAATTGTATTTTCGGCTACATACATGAAATCAGAACTAAAAATACCTTTAAGTTAAAAGTCAGCAGTGATTGTACATGTAAATGGAGATGACCAATTTGAACAAGTGTACGTCATCAGCTGACTATGTCAATGTCAGATCAGAAGAAGGCCAATAATTTCAGGTTGATAAAACTCCTCACGGGAGTCAAAGGAATTTGAGTGGTGGCGACCCCGTGGCCTTGTCTAGACCTAGTGGGCACATTCCATTACAACTCTAATTCCACTGTTTCAGTAGTAACATGTAGGTTCACACACAGTCCCTAAAATTAGCTCATGGTTTTAGAACTTAAATAGGCTTTTTACACAAGTTGCAAAATCTTGCTTGGTCCCGTACTATCGGGGGGGGGGGGGGGGGGGGGGGCTAAATGAGGATTTAGCCCCACAGATACTGTACATGTACTTGTGTAGTATGGGACTAAGCTTAGCCCACTTCTGTTCACATTGCATTTTACCAAACTGGACTACATGTACATGTACATGTAATTCCTTGATAGTACAGGATTATATTACATGTAGCTATAGAAAAAAGCACCACCAAAGGTGAATACGTAAAAAATGTGGAGTTAAGTGCTTGGGCTAGGGAGAGCGTACGAGACTAGAACTGAAAAAGGAGAACAGCAAAAGGTCTGGGGTTAAAGATAGTATGGGGTTAAAGATAGTATGGGGTTTAATAAAAAAAAATCAGGTGTAAAAAGCCTAAAAGTTTACTCAAAGTTTTGAACCACAAGTGAGCTTATGGTTAACATGAAAACTATGAGCAGCCAGAGGTCCTCACTCAAAGTTATGTGCTGTGCGGATGCAACTGAAGTTTCACCCACTCACTGTTAACATTGACCTCTGATTTGGATCTAGAGTCGCTGAGAAAGCTCCAAAATACATGTAGTTCTGCTAAAAATCAATAAAATGTATACCTTGGTACATAAAAATCTTTTTGAAAATTACACTTTCTCATCATCAAAGTTTGTATACCATTCACGATAAATCTAAATAAAGTCAACAATATTTTGATTTTAATTTTGATTTTATTTGTGATTCATGATCCAAATCTGACTAATTTTCTCACTAATAGTTTTGGGGTCCTCAAAGTTGTAAACACATTAACAATGGCCCTGTGAAATTGTGATTGCAGTTTAAAGGGAAAGTCTACCCTGGTATCAAGTTGGTTTTAAAAGAAGCAGATATAAATCAAAGAAACAGATGATCAGTGAATGTTTGAGCTATAATCTGATAAGAAATAAGAAAGTTCATGAAGTTTTGAAGTTGTAATCAATCAAACACATAAATTGGCAACTCCTTGACGTATCTTGCAAGCTCCTCTTCCATTGCCCTGTACCCAAAAAGGCATTAAAGGAAACCAAAACCCAAGGAGAGAATCAATGTTATTGGAAAGTGAAAATTCAGAGAAGCACTTTACAAAAAAGTTTCATTAAAATTGGTTAAAACATGAGAGAGTTATGGAAGTTTGAAAAGTCTCGTTTTACTTTCTATGGGGATCCTCAAATTGGCAAAATTGCTTCAAAATGGCTGATTTTGTGAACAACTCTCCATTTGTTTTGTACACAGATTTTCAGATTTTCCCCATTATCTTTCAAGGTGCAGTTAATCTCCTTCTGAGCTCAACATATATAATGGGAAAATGTATTTTACACCACATATGTCGAGTTCAGGAGGAGACAAGGAGCACCCTGAGAGATAATGGGGAAAATCTGAAAATCTGTGTACAAAACAAATGGAGAGTTGTTCACAAAATTAGCCATTTTGAAGCAATTTTGCCAATTTGAGGATCCCCATAGAAAGTAAAACGAGACTTTTCAAACTTCCATAACTCTCTTATTTTTTAACCAATTTTAATGAAACTTTTTGTAAAGTGCTTCTCTGAATTTTCACTTTCCAATAACATTGATTCTCTCCTTGGGTTTTGGTTTCCTTTAATTTATATTTTCTCTATCAATCATACATGCACCTTAGATAATTTACATGTATGTTTTTACCAAAATAAACGTACAGGTATGAAACAAATCTATTCCTTCATCAAAAACTAAGAAAATGAAAATTTGTGAGCTTTTCTGTAATGAGCAAATGGGAGAGGAGCTCCCAAGATTCGTCACAGAGTTGCCAATTTGTGTTTGACTGATTACAACTTCAAAAGTGCTCTTTCCGCTAACAGGGCAGTTCATACATTGTACACAGGCCAGTAGTTCAGATTCAAAATGTTTCTACTAGATACAGTGTGCAGCAATGTAAAAAGTTACTTATTTTTGTTCACAATCACAATCACTGCGATACAATTACAGCACAATACTGAATTTAAAGCTGTTTACAATGTATAGCATAAATTTCTTGCTGCAAAAATCGCCTTCATTAATTTGCAATTTAATCAGTATAGCCAACCCTGATGAGTGAAAACAAGGGGTAGATTTCTTTGGTACATTGTCCTGATGAGGTTTTACTGCCTTCCTCCCAGCAATTATAGGGGAGACTGGAGTAATCGGTGGTGACGGGTGGTCCCTTTGTCTTTGAGATCTTGTACAATTCTTTGTAGCATCACTCAATGTTAAATATGTTTGGCACATGTCTAGCTGATCTATTCCTCCTATCAAATCAGAAAAATCAGCCAATTAGCTTAAAGCTTGTGACAACAGGGGGGCTCAAAATGTACAAAAATCCAAATTTCATTAGCTGGAAAATGGCAAGTCTTCTTTACATTTTGGGATTTGGTGTCATCAAATGAAGTCATTTAGATTCATTGGTTGAAATAGTTAGAGTGTGAACTGAGGAATACAACAGAAAAAACTTCCACATCAATATTTTCAATAGCAGGGCTGTACAGAGGGATCAAAGTGATAACGTTGCTCGGAGTAATTGTGGCCCCCTAAGCATTAACACTTCAAAGTGGATGGATACCCACTTTTATGATGCTGTAGATGCATGATGTGTGTTGATATGATTGCTTATTTCAACAATTTGGCTGAATCAATTATTGACTAAATGGTTGTTAGATCTATAATTCAAAGTGTATCAGCAACACCTGATATTAGTAATTATGGATTTCCATAAGAAATTTTCCCCAAATCTACATGTACAGTGTACATGTCAATTAGTCATGACCAATAGGGGCCACAATTACCCTGACCCACGCCAATTTGACACAACCCAAATTAGGAGCCCTACAGTGTATGTGGGACACCTGTGTACGATTCCAGTGTACTCCTATGTACATGAATGCAAAAGATTCGTGATTCGATTTTGGATTTTAAAAAAGACATTATACTGATTGTCACATTAACAGAGCTGCCAACCTCACTTGACCAAAAATCCTATGATTTTACCATAAAAATCCTATTTTCAGAAAAAAATCCTATTCTTAAGTGTCATGTACTTTCCTACACAATATCTCAAGGATTGCGAATTTTGTTTATTTTGTAGTAATTTAAACATGTATACAAGTACATATATTAGTGACTTAACTACATGTACAGTGTACATGTTATTGATGATGAATGATCCTATTCTAATAAGGGAACTTCACTTAACAATTACCTCATTTACTTTTGAGACCCTGATGCCGCTGCTGCCGCTGTTGTTACTGCTCCCTTACACTTTGTTAACAGTCTATCACTAAATTTCATTTCATAGCAGTTTTGTCCTTTAGACTGGCATGCTGCCATCTGAGTGAGAATATCACTTAATGTTGCAGTACTCAAACTGGACCTAAACTCTGTCTTGCATACGCAATCATGTACAATGTCAATGAGAGATACATAAACACACGGAGACACAGTTATTTTTTTGATAAATCGTATTTAATAGAGAAAAATCCTAGTGTCGTGTTGTCACTGAAAAATCCTATGAAATAGGATAAAATCGTACTATTTGGCAGCTCTGCATTAAAGGTCGTGTAGAGTTTTGGTAAGCCCTCAAATACTGCTCGTCAAATTTCTTCAATTTTTGTTGATAAATAGCAAGATACTAGCAATACTAAGACACTGTGAAGATTTCGCCATATAAAGTATAATATTAAACAAATAAGAGGCAAAAACTAATTTATATGCCGGGACAGGCACGTAAAATCCCAACAAAGGCAACGTGCTATACACTGTACACACACGTGTAAAACCAATGAGTAGCTACACACAGCGCACACACGTTGTCTCTATGCAAAGCCCCAAGATTGCTGTGCGGGGAGCCATCGGGGTGGAAGGGTCCTAGCATAATGACAGTGATCAAGCATTCTTTACAGATATTTACACTGAAATTCACCAGAAATCATAGATGGAATACCAAATGATCTCTTACATACATCTTTTTGATACAAGGAGAACATCATGAGACTATATTTAACATGTTTCTTTCCAATTTCCTTTTTGCTACCAATACTGTAGATGAGCTTTAAATCGCCTTTAGAATTTGTAAGGACAAACTTGTTTTGCCTGTTTTGTTCATTTAATTTGTGGAAAAGACTTTACAGTGCTGAATTATTTGATTCTAAAAATGCATAAAATTGTATTGAACAGTACAGCGGCGGTGTTTCACTGCAAGCCCTAACATGGTGACCGGTCATGAGCATAAAACGTAGAGGGCATTGCCTTATCCACTGGTACATGAAGAGGTCAATGGTTCCAACCCATCCCGTCACAGATCTATTAATAATCTTCTTTTTTATTATTCAAAATCCCAAATGGCATAATATCATGTTGGAGGAATTACTCAGGGTTGGCAATTATGCATAAATTGCAAATTTTCTCTACTTCCTATGTACATGTAGATCATGTATTTAGAATGAGTTGTCAGTCTTCTTGGCTGTCAGCTCAGAATCGCCCACAAACAACATGATGAGACTTGGCTTTTTTGTTTTGGATAATATGGTCAGGTACTCAAGTTAGCCAATCTGTCCAAAATCGAAATGAGTTGCCCACACTACAGAAACTTGAGAAAAGACCAACCATCATGAAAATCTAACGTTACAGATCAATAACGTTTCATTTTTACAAAACTCCCAGATTACACATCGAATTACTCCAGCGGCGTATCTGCGGATTGTTGGGCCCGTGGCAAACAATAAAATTTCACCCACTCCCCCCCCCCACACACACACATCAACTTATCAATTCAAAAGTACAAATATATATGTAAATGTGTGTCTCCTGCTTTAAATTAAGAAACTGACAGAACTACACAATTCTAAATGTACTTAACCTTGGGTTGGTAGCCAAAGTTTGATGAAAAACAAGCCAGGGAGCAAAGCGACCATGCGGTATAAATTTTTGCATTTACATCCCTCAAAAAAAAAAAAAATTCTTATACATTTTACCCTTAGAACAAAGTCACAAAAGAACACACCCAACCCACTCACGGGACCATCACTATATGGGGCTGTGTCAATTTTGGCCTGTCATGACCTCTAAGTTGAAGAGGTAAAAACACCAATATAATTGGCAAAATTTTGAGAAAATACTTCCTTCTACATTTTAGAATGATAGAATATCTAATTTCATGCCAGATCCTTCGATAGGATCTTTATCATCTTGATCAAGTAAAATTTTCAGGCTGTTTTTGGTCGTTGATCTTGGCATCTTGCTCCTCACCTGCACACGTATGGGCAAGATATCACACACTTGCCGAGATGATTATGGGAGGCAATTGCTCACCTATTGATGGTACAGAGTGCGAGGTTATCTCCAATAACCTCGCATAAGTGTGAGTGCACCCAACCAAGCATTGGAGTTTCTTTCAGTGCAACACTGAGCGGTTCCAACGTGGCATGTTAAATTTATTTGTAATATCTCGCACTGTTGCAGATGGCAGTATACATGTATACATTGTACATGTACATGTATGCGTGTGAGATATTAGCACAATTGAATTTAGGAACTGCTAAGCGTTGCACTGCACTGTACTCCATTCATCTACAGCGGACATTCCATGCCAATCTTTGTAATGCTAATCGCACAGCGAAGGCTACACGTGAACTGTAAGTACATGTACATGTAAATCCATATCGATGTCGCCATAAAATTATATTTTTTTCATGTTTCTCATGATCTGATCGTTGAAGTGGTCAGATGAGCTGAAAGAGAAAGATTTTAGCAAACTCCGAAGGTGGTTTGCAAGGTTTATCATAGATGGAAATGGATGAATCTTGCTTATTTATTTTTTTTGTTTGTTTCTCCGTACGGAAAATTGCTTCCCCTGTGTGGCTTGATGTTCAATGTAAATTTTTTATAAAACATCAATGATCAAGACCTTGTGGCTAGAGTTGTAGACTTTAAAAGTTCTTGTTTCTTATAAGTTATGCAGTTTACACTGGATTTGGGGTGCATAATCATGAGCATTGACATTAAGTCTTGTAAAGGACTGACATGAAAGGCATAATTTTTCTTTTATCACCTTTCTCTTTCTCTCTTTTGCGCTCCCAGCCCCTCAAATGCCGCCAGAGGGCACATGCCCCCTCTGTCTCCCATTTAGGCTTAGAATTACTGAATTACTCTGGCCTCTGCAACATGAGCATGATGAGGCCCCGTCTCTGCAGCTGCATGCAGCCGCTTGGCTGAGCCTGAACCGACCGAGCTCGATCGCGAGTCATGCGAGTGCACAGGGGGCGCCTAGGCCTAGCTACATGTAGCCACGACTTGTACGTGAAGCCAAACAAATTTCTCTGTACAAACACTACACACCGGTCAACACAGCAGTCAGCACGAAAACATGAACACACAAAATAACGACAGTTCTACAGATAAAGTATCGACATTAACATTACATATTTATCGCAAGCAAAATGAACAATGGTCTTTGCCACATTATAAACTTACAATTGAGAAGAATCTAGCCTGCAAGTAGACAATTTTGGGGTAGTTTGCCACACCTAACTTCAGAAACCTCCCGTTGTTTACGATGATTGCTTCACACACACGAACTTTAACGCTTGTCTTCGATCAAGGCGCCGTCATTTTTATTTTATTTTTTTTTTGTTTTTATTATTTTTTTTTAGCTTTTAATTTATTTTTTAAAATCCATCTCCAGTTACTGCTATGTCTGTCCAAGGTACTAGGCGAGCAATACAAGTCTTCGGGATATCAACCATAGAACTCCTAAAGACGTCTTTAGGATTTCTGTGATGTCAACACACACAAGTACAAATAAACTCTGTCTAAAGTCAAGCGCCATCTCTTGTTTAAAATATTACAGTCAGTGATAGAAGTTGATTATTTCCAGGGGCGGCGGCGGTGAAAAGTGCACCGGCACTTTTCACCTATAAGAAGAGGAAAAGGGCACATATTAGAAGGGAAAAGTGGCACCTATCAGAAGTAAAAATGCACTTATCAAAGGAGAAAAGGGCATAATACTAGAGAGAAAAAGGGGCAATATTTAGATTCTAAAAAGGGCACTTATGGGAAGGAGAAAAGGATACTTATTAGGGAGATAAGGTGGCAATTATCAGATTTGAAAGGGGGCACTTTTCATAAGGAAAAAAAAAGGCACTTATCAGAAGGGGAAAGGGCACTTATTAGAAAGGAAAAGGGGCAATATTTAGGAGTAAAAAAAGGCACTTATCGGAAAGAAAGGGGGCATTTTTTAGAAATAAAAAGGGCACTTTTTTGGTACTTGAAAAAGTGGGGGGAGGCACTGCGCCCCCTGACCCCCCATTCTATTACCCTCTTGCTTCCTCCGTCTCTCTCTCTCTCTCTCTTCCTTTCATTTCCCCCTCTCTCCCTTTCTCTCTTCATCTTACTTTTCACCTTTAAACCTTCGTATCTCTTTTTGTCTTTCCCCGTTTCTCCCTTCGTCTCTCTCTTTCTCTCTCCCGTTCCGTCTCTCACTCCCTCCCATTCTCTCCTCTCTGACGTATCATTATCCATCCCATTTCTTAACTTTAGGGAACTTCGATTCACTTTCCACATCATACTCTGTATCTATTATTTATTTTTTGATATAGGTGTAGGTACTACAAGATAGACTGTCACGCGTTACAATTATTGATTAATGCATACCTTATTGAACGCTGGCTTACCCCCCCCCCCTCCCCCCAAAAAGAGTTGGCCGACAGGAGTGGCCGTGACTAGTTCCAGAAAAGAAGGCTAGCCTCGAATTGCCTAGCCTATGAGCATTATTAGAATCTGATGTAAAATAGTTTGGTTATTGAAAATGTCTGATTTACTGTATCTTTTACCAATTTCTCATATACATTGATACAATACGGGATTTTGCTTTGACGAAGTATAACCTTAATGGGTTATTTGTCCCATCTTGCCCCGCCTTCCTCAAAGTGTATAATACAAATTTGATGAACTGGAAGTTGGAAAACAAGAGTATAGACTTCAGTTACTGCCCCAAACATGCCACATTTATTCCTTTGTCTCGTCCTATTATACTACCCATTGTAATATTTTCCCCAGGCCTGTAAATTTGCAAAATTTTATAAGACCAAACTAATTCAGGTTTTCACTTTAGTTTATACATGTAAAATATCAACATACGAGCCATGGGCCAATGCACATCATACAGAAGAGTCTTACGAGATATATCGATATACATTTGCAATTATCGCTATAGTTTTATTTATTTTAGGATACTCTCTAAGAGAATAAAAACTATTCTGAGTAATGTTGTGTCAGTTGATCAAGTAGGTTATTTAAATGATAGAAACATTGGAGAAACGGTCAGAATAATTAATGACATGATTTTTCAAACATCAAATTTTAGTAAACCAGGGTATTTATTATAGCAATTGACTTCGAAAAGGCTTTCGATTCAGTGTCACATGTTTTTATTCAAAAGGTTTGGGGCCGATATTCAGTGAATGGGTTAAAATACTTTATATTAATGCACAGAGCTCCTGTGTCTTTAATGGAGGGTCATCAACCGGTTATTTCAAAGTCGAACGGGGGCTAAGGCAAGGAGATCCCCTGTCTCCATACCTCTTTATATTGTGTATAGAGTGCCTTACTCACTGTATTCGAAACGATAATTTGGTAAAAGGTATTAGCTGTGGCGAAACGGAAATAAAGCAAATTCTTTACGCTGATGATATGACAATATTTGTCCAAGATTTAGACTCGATACATAGACTGAAGGTCATCCTAGAGAATTTTAGAAAAATATCTGGACTTAAGATTAATAAGAATAAAACATTCATTTTGCCACTGGGGCCCTCTGGGTCGTCTGGAGTTGTTTTTCCCTTTGGGAAGGAAGTGGATATAGTTAAAATGTTAGGCATACATTTTTCATTAGATCCTGATGTTGCTGAAGAAATGAATTATAAAGAGATCTTGAGTAAAATTAAAAAGCTACTAAATTGGTGGAAACAAAGGGATCCCACTTTGATTGGAAAAATCCACTTGTTAAAAACATATGCGTACTCAAAATTAATTTATGTTAGCTCTCTGACTCCGGTGCCTGAATGGGTTTTCAAAGAAATTGATGATATCTGTTTCGATTTTTTTATGGCGAGGGAGGGACAAAATTTAAAAAAAGCACCTTATATCTTGATTACAAACAAGGGGGGGGGGGGGGGCTAAAGATGTTTAATTGTAAACTTTTTGTTATGGTACAGAGGGTAATGTGGATCAAAAGACTCGTAACTGGAGATCAGAAGGTAAAATGGAAAAAATACTTTAAATTTCTCCTGGTAATTTATTTTTTTATTTGCAATTTTTCGCCTGATATGATCATTATAAAGCTACCAAAATATTATCAGGAAATGCTTAGTATTTGGTTTGATATGAATGTGTTTATTAAAAAGGATATAAGTAATAAAAGAAACGAAATTTTCTTGAACAACAGATATATTCAGAAGAAAGGAAAACCATATTTTCATGAAAATCTTTTCTTTAAAAATACATTTAAATTGCATCATATTACAGATGAAGAAGGTGCACTTAAGTCAGACACTTATTTCAGATATATGGGACTGAAGAAGAAATATCAGTGATCAAAGACATATTTGCAGACACCCCTGGAGAATGGAAAAGTGAATTTGAAAGGCATACTTCAGTTGATGGGTTAAAAATTGAATTTATGTTCTGTAAACAAGTTTTCCAATTTGAATCGGTATGTTCGAAGAATTTGTATAGGGCTTGTATAAATAAGATGGCCGACATTCCAATTAGTTTTCACAATTTAGAATCATCATACAATATGTCGGTAAAAGAAATTGAAAAAGTTTTTTATCGTCCTAGATTAAGTACATTGGACAACAAATTGAGAGAATTTCAATTTAAATTACTATATAACATTGTCTTTGTAAATTATCATTTACATAGGTTTCAATTCAGAGCAAGTAATAAAAGAGGCACATGTCCCTCGGCATGACCCGATGTAGCATCCCTTATTACGTTGAGTAAAATGTGCCCTCTATTCTTTTTTTTTTTGGGGGGGGGGGCGGGCGGAACGAGTGTCTCCATAGCGAGATGCTGGATCCGCCACTGGAATAACGCACATTCTCATTTTGCTTATTCAACGAACATTGGCAAAATAAACAAATTCAGTTGATTTTAATTGCCTCAATTCAATATCCACCCCCGAAAATATTTATTGAAGCAGGCTTTGATACAAAATACATTATGATAATAAATGTGCATTTAAATGTTACAATCTTCATAATAAGCAGTAAAAATATGCTGTTTATATTATAATATTGTTAGATGTATTGCTAAAAATGACGATACATGAATATATTCAAAGTCAAAACAATTTTCAACATACTGACATAATGCATGATGAAATTTCAAAAGACCAAACAATTTCTAATTTATAATGTTGTTCCCTTGAAAGTGGAATGTAAAGTTTAAGTTTATATATGAGTATATGAGTATATGAGTATATGAGTATATGAGTATATGAGTATATATATATGAGTATAAGAGTATATATATATATGAGTATATGAGTATATGAGTATATATATGAGTATATGAGTATATGAGTATATGAGTATATATATGAGTATATGAGTATATGAGTATATGAGTATATATATATGAGTATATGAGTATATGAGTATATATATATGAGTATATGAGTATATGAGTATATGAGTATATATATATGAGTATATGAGTATATGAGTATATATATGAGTATATGAGTATATATATGAGTATATGAGTATATGAGTATATGAGTATATGAGTATATGAGTATATAATGAGTATACACTAAAATCTAAAGAGATAATTATGGAGTGACATAAAAATGATGAGACTGCTAAGAGGACCAATAGGTACAGCATAAGAGTTAGTTCAGAATAATAGTTTTATCTTAACTGCTTATACACACACACAAAAATCACAATATAAATCAATGCATATGTAAGTATACTTGGATTAAAAAAAAATGTTGTTGCTTTTTAAAAAATATCTTGTTCTTTTTATCTATACTTCCTCAATTCTCTAAGAAACAAAAGGGTTAAAAGAAAATAAAGGACCACTTTACATTTGCATGAAACAAACGAACACAAGCCGATTTACTTAAGATGCACGGTATAATTATATTGAAATTGACAGTGCGTTTTATGTAAGAAATGATAAACGTACGGCTCTTATAAAAAATTATCCCAAATAGCAGGCAACTGTGATTTCGAACGAAGGCTCGGTACTTGTGACGATTTGGCCGGCGATAGTTAATTACTATTGACGTTTGTTTAACCATTGATTTGCATTACAATGGTCTCTCAAATAATTTACTGCAATATCGAGCAGTTCATATCACTAGACAACAACCGAAGAGACTTACACAGACGTTGGGATTTCAAAATTCCGAAATTCGTTTTTTAGAAAGATTTATCTTTCCTGTGCAAGCTCAGCAGATCCCTACAAGACCAGTGTGCTCTATTGACGAGTGGCCAAGATCATGATTTATACAAGATCTCAAAATCTTCCTTAATTCAAGAAATCCCTGGAGGGTGATATATATTGCAGTGCTGTAGGACTCGAGTCCGGACTCGGACTCGAGACCGGTCTCGAGTCCCTATTTCTCGGGACTCGGACTCGGACTCGGACTCGAGCCATAAGGACTCGGTCTCGGACTCGGACTCGACCAGTGGTGACTCGTGACTCGGGCGAAAATCGGGCCGAGACCGGCAACGAGACCGGCAATTTTGTCCGTTTTCCGCTTTTAATTTTAGCTCCAAAAATTACCCCAGGGCATGCAAAAAAATAACCCCACTATTTTCGCGCACCTTGCTCGATTAAGCTGTATTTTGAACATGACCTTAACATCGATCGCCGTACTAACGGTACGAGAATGTGCCCAAATAGACGTTAAGATTAGTCGTTTTATATGCTCGTATGCACTCGTTATACACGTATGACACAGACAAGTATTGAAACTGATATTAACCATTTGGAGATGGATTAATCTGTAACACACGTTTCCCCATATGGACCCCAGCCTGGGATATCTTGGGTAGTCTCAAACAGATTACTATTCCACTTGCATTTCAAGAAAGTATTATGAACTACAGTTTTGATCTTCTTTTTTATCTTTTTACTTGCAACCTATGTTCCTGTGGCAAAAATGTGGGGAAAAGTCAAGTCAGCAATCAATAATTTTTGGCATTGTGTCAAATGGTTTTATAACGGTTTAACAATTACTTTCGTTTTACTTGAGTCACTTAGTCGTGTAGTCAGTTTCCAAAATGAATGTTAATGTTGCCCTTGTATTACATTGAGCCACTTTATGACTGAACTAGCTCAGTGGCGGATCCAGACAGGGGCGCCCCTTTAAATTTTTATGTTTTGTGATTTCCACTGTGGGAGGGGGGTACCCCCTCCCACGCCCTCCGCTCCCTCGCCGCTGGCGCCCCCCCCCCCCCATTTCAAATTCCTAGATCCGCCACTGGACTAGCTGATACATGTATAATGGTTTTGTTAGTAAGGGTTTGACGATTCACTTTTGTATTACTTTAATTAGCTATTTGATAAGATTGAACTATTGGTGTTCTTGGTGAAATATTGTTTTTCTCTCTTTTGAAATTAAATTCTCTGCCAAATTGAAGTTTTCAATGAACCAGAAGCCACTTACGTTATAGAGTTCACAGTAAGCTATTTATCATGATATAAATAATGTGACGTAAAAAAAAATGCAATTTAATATGTTCCCATTGGGACTCGGTCTCGGACTCGGACTCGGACTCGGACTCGGACTCGGGACTCGGACTCGGACTCGGACTCGGACTCGGATGTCCAGGACTCGGGACTCGGATGCCAGGACTCGGGACTCGGATGCCAGGACTCGGACTCGGACTCGGACTCGGACTGCAGGGACTCGGACTCGGACTCGGACTCGGACTCGGATGGGATGGACTCGACTACAGCACTGATATATTGCAAGCCCGCCCTCCTACTTTAGACGTAGATGTTGTATATTAATGTGCAATGACATAAACGAGCAAAAAAAAAAAAATTCTCGCCAGCCCTCCAAAAGTCGCTCAGTGGGGGGGGGGGGGGGGTTATGGGGTCCAGTTCCCCTCCATAATTCTCTGACAAGAAGAAAAAAAAAAGTTTTCTGCTCGAAAAGGGGGGGGGGGGCACATTACATTGTTTTCCCTCAAAAGGGGGGGGGGGCACGGGCCGGGATTGCCCCCCCCCCCCCTGAATCCGCCACTGTTTATACAGGTCCGTAACCCGCCTCCCCGCTACCCCCAGCAACAAACAAACAAAAACAACAACAACAATACACGCGCAACGCACACATCTACCCACACCCACACACACCCAATCATTGACTATTAATGCAAAGAAAGAAAAAAAAGCAGGGCATACAGGTCAACTGACACCTCTCCCATCTTATCCTACCCAACTTGTGATGACCATTTCATTTTTCACGAGCACAGGAGTTCGGAGCAGTCTCGGGCTTTTATAGCGGCTATAGCTAGTCTTCTTTCAGGTGGAAAATGGTACCATGCGGCATAACATCGAGTTGTCAAACGTAATTTGTATTGTTCAATCTCAAACTTGACAGGTACTGATTCGGGTCCACTCGGGAATTGATAGAAACTTGATGCGCAGAACATCAATCTTCATAATGTTCAAAGTGTTCTTCCAAAGACAATAACCAAACCGTACCATCACCATGACGATGGGATGACAGCACATTTCAAATTTTATTGGCAAAAATGACGAAGTTGATGCTTCTCCGAGTTGATTTTCTAATGTTCTGCTCTGGAACGCTTCACTCTAGCTATATCTTGATGTTTCAGAACAAACGATCGATCACATATCATTGTGTTATCAGGTTCAAGAATCTCCTAGATCATAGCGAGGATAGTTCAACCCAACCATCTAAAATCATATGATGGAATCGACGTGCCTGGCTTAACTCTGGAAGAAAGTTGAAGGCAATTAAGGATAATATACAAGTAGGTTAACCTCAAAGCAGCATTGCTCGAGAGGTGGACATTCATGCTAGGATGGGGCTTTTTCTTCGGATGAATATACTCCTCGATATGTGGCTGAAATGAACATTCAAGACGATTTCAGTGACCCTGGTAAAGGTACTAATGATGGAATGGAAATGCAAAGTAACAGGAAGAGCAGCATAATCACGTAAAGATTTTAGGCCTAGCTGATCACACCCACGCATTTTGACGCCAAGTATCGTGCCGTTGGAGATATACATTGGGCTTAGTGAAGAAATTGGAGTGGTGAGGAGAGAGTAAGCTTACTCGTTGATACTCCGTAGGTCTGACAGTGTAAGGTGCCTCTTAAATACGAACACCGATCTCAGATCACACACTATCAGTTCAGACGGAGATAGGCAACACAGTTGAATCCAACTACGATTTTCGTTCAATGTTGACAGGTTCTCTGTAATAAGCTCGATGAATTCCCCTTGAGAGGTGTATTTACTGATGCTCACCTTGCCATCATCTGCTTGCATTGCCACATAGATCCTATCCATGCTGTCCGTAGTCATAAAGGGGGCTAAATCATCTGCACCCAGAATCTTAAAGCGGATCTTCCCATCCTGAGAGATGACTGTCACTGCACGTTTGGTGCCTTTCCTGCACTCAGTGACAGCAATATGGCCATTCTTCAGGACGGAAATGAACCACGGCTTGTTTTCAGTCTTGATCGTCAGCTTTGGTGATTTACCAGACCGATCCAAAACCTCAATCTCCTTGAACTCTGCTGATCCAATGTAGATGTTGTCATGGGTGTCAGTGCTCAGACAACGTCGTTTAGCCGACTCTCTTAACGTACGTGTTACCTCTGGTTCCTCTCCTCTTAATGTAGACGTGTATATAATAGTCTCTTTGCTACTGTTACATACCACAAGTCTGCCATCACTCATCTGAGCTAGACTGCGTGCTGTGATATCATCCAGAATCCTTTCTCGATGTTCACTCTCAATATCAATGACATCCACTCCTCCATCATGGTATCCAACTGCCACACGTCTTCCACTGAGAGCGATACATGCCATCATATCATCGGCCTTATCTTCAGGGAGGGGAAATTCCTTGTCCAAACACCAGCCCGCGTTCTCATCCAGACGCCCGAAGCTGACGTCTGAGTTTGAGATAAACTTGACCGAAAGATTATCGATGTTTGACAGGACGCCATCCTCTGATGAGGCGCGGTACAGGTTATCAACATCACACATGCTGCCCTCGTACCTTTTAACATTATCGTAATACTCGTCTACATCATCGTCATCAGTAATTTTGCTCAAGAGAGATTTACATTCACTAAGTCTAGAGGAAACGTCACCCCATATCTCGCCATTGAAGGCGGACTTTATTGATCTCACCTGTTTCAAAAGTAATACCCTTTAGCAACAAGTCCATCAATCGCGTTGACGAAGGCCTTGTTGACGTCGCCTTCCAGGTTATCTGCAAGCTTGGTATTCAAACACCTAGGATCATTAGGTAGTTTGATACGTGATTCCACTCGAAGGCGAACATCTTCGATGTTCTGAAGTTTTTCTTTGAGACGTGAAGCAAGTAATTCTCGATGTTTGTTTAGCGGCGTAACTTTGTGGACCTTGTGAATGTCCACTACGCAGTAGCCGCAAGCTGTCTCCTTACATCTCTCGCAAAAATGCGTTGCCTGATCCATAGGATGATGGTTGCATGGTGGTTTAGGAGGGATGACCATTTGGTCTTCAGATAGGATCGAGAGATTGTTGACAGAAAAAGAAAGAGAGAGAGAGAGAGAAACCGGAATAAAAACAAGTTAAAAACGTGTTAAAGAATGACATCTGATAATTTCCTGCATTTTAGCTTGATTAATTAATTTCTGTCAATGTCATGAACTGATGATTTTTATCAACAGTTTATTAAGTTCTATTTCTGATTCAATTAGGGGTTTCACACCGGTGGCGGATTCAGGGGGGGGGGGCAATCCCGGCCCGTGCCCCCCCCCCTTTTGAGGGAAAACAATGCAATGTGCCCCCCTATTTGCGATTGTGCCCCCCCTTTTCGACCAGAAAACCTTTTTTTTTTTTTTTTTTTTTGCTTGTCAGAGAATTATTGAGGGGAACTGGACCCCCCCCCCCCCACTGAGCGACTTTTGGAGGGCTGGCGAGAGACCCAAAAAATATGGGTCTCCCTCCAAGCAGTTTCCCAAAGTTGATAATCCCCCCTTATACGAAATCCTGGATCCGCCCCTGTTTCACACGTTATGTTTCAATAACTTTAATGAAAACTTATGTACGTTCTCTATATTAGCAAAATGTAGGAATGAATTTCAGAAATAATCTCCAAATTATCTTATTTTACTGCTAAACGAAGGCAAAATGATCAGTGTACAGGGTGGCCCATGCAGAAAGAATGTAACACCTGGGATCTGCAATTTCAACGTCATTTTCAAAGTTTGCTACTTTTGCAACCGTGGTCATGCTTGAAGCAGCGATAAATTTGCCTCCTGACTGCTTTCAATGCGGTCATCTTTGTTGACAAACGCATGACCATTGCTCTCACTTTGAATACGAAGACAACATGAATGAAACGGAGATTGTATTGAAAGCTCTCACTAGCAACTTCTCGCTGCTTCAAGCATGACTACGGTTGCAAAAATAGAAAATAATTGTAAAAATGTAGAATGCAGAATTTTGACAATTACACAAAATTGATGATCTTGGTGTTTTCTACCCGATGAAGCAAAAACTAATGATATTGTGTCAATGATGTCGTTGAAAATGTAGATATCAGGTATTACATTCTTTCAGGGCCACCCTGTATAATTCTAATAAGAGGCAGAAGGGTATTAAGTCATATACTTTAACACACTGGCGGAGTAATTGTTGAACAGGAGAAGGGGGGGGGGGGTTGTATGGCGAGACACACAAAATCACAGAGCCACTTAGTTACACACACACACACACACACACAGAGTCGCGTATCTAGACCTTGGTTTCAAGGGGGGGGGGGGGGCAGTATCTGAACCAGTGGTGGTCAAGAAAAAAAAATCCTTTAACAGCGGCAAATTTTGGCGAGGGGGCTGACAGCTTTTGCCCGAATATCACCTTTCCACTTTCTAAAAAAATTGCTAGTAAGCGAAGTGACTGAGCAAAAAAAAAATAAATAAAAAAAATAGGGGAATGGCCACCTTGTGCCTCCCCCTGGCTACGCCTATGCTTTAACGCATTATTAACGCCCTTCTGGCTCTAAACAGACGACAAATTTGTAAAAGAATGCCTACCTTCTTGGTAGATCATTTCACCCAGATCTGACCTCTCGATGAGTTTGAGGGCGCCTGCTAGCCTCTTCCTGATGGCAGAAGGAAGGCCAATTTGGTCCCTTCGCCATCTTATTAGCATAGTTGAAATAGATCCTACAATGTTTTGGGGGTGGTTATGTTGGAACTGGTCCAGTCTTGATTTGGAAAATCCCAATCTCACTCCGAGCATGAAGAAATCCTTAGGGTCTAGCTCGGTGGCTATCTCTGTCAGCTCCAGTTCGGTTAGTTCATCTTTGAGTTTACTGCAAGACATAAAGTGTATTATGTGTGAAATAACAATTAACTTGTTTTGCCCTTGATAGGTTTCAGGTATACGGAAGACCTTAGGCCCTGTAACACACACGCTTACAATCAATTGCAAATTTGAAACAACGATTCTGATTGGTTAATGATTAGCCTTTTGACCAATATGTGCATGCAGCGATGATCATGATTGCCATTGCCCTTTGAAATTGATTGCAAAGCTTTGTGCTACGGAAGACAAGGGGTTTTCGATGTTTTCGATAAGATGGGGGGGGGGGGGGGACGCAAAAATAGTGGTCCTTTTAGTAAAAGTGTTACTTCTTAACCCTTTGCCTACGGGAACCGAGTGGTTCCTGTATTAAGTATATGAGAATGAGAGAATTCAGTAGTTGCAAATGTTGAAACTTTAATATAAGTAGAAGGTAGAACTGGGACGCGAGAGAACTGGGACACCACCTTTAACTAAAAAAATAATTAAAGGAAACCAAAACCCAAGGAGAGAATCAGTGTTATTGGAAAGTGAAAATTCAGAGAAGCGCTTTACAAAAAGTTTCATTAAAATTGGTTAAAAAATGAGAGAGTTATGGAAGTTTGAAAAGTCTCGTTTTACTTTCTATGGGGATCCTCAAATTGGCAAAATTGCTTCAAAATGGCTGATTTTGTGAACAACTCTCCATTTGTTTTGTACACAGATTTTCAGATTTTCCCCATTATCTTTCAAGGTGCAGTTAATCTCCTTCTGAGCTCAACATATATAATGGGAAAATGTATTTTACACCACATATGTCGAGTTCAGGAGGAGACAAGGAGCACCCTGAGAGATAATGGGGAAAATCTGAAAATCTGTGTAAAAAACAAATGGAGAGTTGTTCACAAAATCAACCATTTTGAAGCAATTTTGCCAATTTGAGGATCCCCATAGAAAGTAAAACGAGACTTTTCAAACTTCCATAACTCTCTCATTTTTTTAACCAATTTTAATGAAACTTTTTGTAAAGTGCTTCTCTGAATTTGCACTTTCCAATAACACTGATTCTCTCCTTGGGTTTTGGTTTCCTTTAACCTTTTATAAATTAGTTTGAATCCTACGAAAGGTCTTAACTATCAATGTTCACAAATACATCCACAGCTATACTGCGATTTGGCTTATAGGTTTAATTTACACTTCTTTTTTTGACCATTTTTTCTTCTTCTATTTTTCATCATTCATTTGTCAAATATTTTTTAAGTATACCGCTTGGCTAAAGTGAACACCCCGCATACAGCATATAAGTCTTATATGACCCTATAATTTGCAATAATATTTTTAGCGATAAATACCAACTCTAATATTTTGCAGGCATTTGTTGTTTTTTTTTACTACCGGGGTGAACTGGGACATCTTGTCCCAGTTCACCCAGTTACTTTTTGTGTATGTAAGGAAAATGAGCTTTTATCAGTCATAATCCACAGAAAGTCATATCGGCCAATTCCTTTTTACAAATTATTCAAACTACTTCAGACAAACTTGTGTGTAACAAAAAAAAAATGTATAAATATTATGAACAATTATCTGTTTTTGCAAAAACCCGTCGAAATATAGGTTAAAATTTACAAAACGCTCATCATTTCATCCAATATTTTTTAAATGGGCATGAATCTTTAAATCA
The DNA here is from genome assembly GCA_025618425.1 of Heliocidaris tuberculata. Lineage (NCBI taxonomy): Eukaryota > Metazoa > Echinodermata > Echinoidea > Camarodonta > Echinometridae > Heliocidaris > Heliocidaris tuberculata. Next base: position 24,433,561 of record CM046843.1, on the reverse strand, counting down.
ACTTTACAATTGACTCTTATAAGCAAGTTTTTTTAAAAGTGATATATTACCTTTAACATTCCCAGCACTTTTTTTAGACAGCTATCAGAAAAAAGGGTGATTTTAGCATTTTCAAGAGTTTTGTCCCATTTCTTCCCGACTGTCCCACTTCACCCCTACTACTGTCCCAGTTCCCCTCCATGGTGTCCCACTTCACCCCTTTCGAGTACCTCATTTTTATTGATTATTTTCATAAAAACTAAAAACATAGGGACTGTGTCCAAAACTTGTTTTGTAGCCTACTATATTATTTACCATGTAAAGATGGAGGGGCTCCAATGAATATTTTAGAAGTTACAAAGAAAAAGAGTGCCAAATCGGGATTCTTGTCCCACTTCACCCCGATCTCCCCACTGTAAAAAAATTTGCCGTTTTTTCAAGAGAAATTTTCTGGCAGTCAGTATGCCGGGAATGCCCGTTTTTCCACAGTAAATTGTAAAATAACAGATTTCCGGGTTTTTTGGTTAAATAGTGGAAACTTTAATTTCTGACAGGAAAATCTATATAAATTAAAACGGAACCATGGAAACGATTTGTAATTTAACAGGGTAACTTGTTAAAATATGAGAAATTTTTTTTTAACAGTGTTTTATATCGGGCGATGCTGATTTCCGGTAAACCAACAAACTTGCTGGTTTTTTTTTATAGGAAAAAGACTGTAAAATTGAAATAACGGCAATAACTTATAGACCCAAGGGCCAGAAAGTCCGTAGTTTTACAGTTATTTTTTACTATGTTAACCTATCCTGCTTTAACTTTTCCTATTCTCTATCGTTATCGTTGTGGAGAAAGTAGCTCATGCTATTGATAATTCCTCTCATATGGTTGGTATCTTCCTGGACTTCTCCAAAGCCTTTGACACAATAAACCACGATATATTACTCAATAAACTTTCCCATTACGGTGTACGTGGAAAGGCTTTGGAGTGGTTCAGGAACTTTCTTTCTAACAGAAAGCAATATGTCTCTTTAAACGATTGTTCATCAGATTTATTTATTAGCTGTGGTGTTCCACAGGGAAGCCTCATGGGTCCACTTTTATTTATTTTATATATAAATGATTTCTGCAGATCATCATATTTTATCGTTTATACTTTTTGCTGACGACACGAATCTCTGTTCTTTTCCACAACAATCCATACACTCTTGCGCAAACGGTTAATTCTGAACTATCTAAGATTCTACAATGGATCAGAGCAAACGAACTTTCACTTAATCTCCAAAAAACTAAATATATGTTGTTCAGTAACACTATAGACTCACTGCCAATAAATATTGAATTCGATGAGATCCCGTTGGAGAGTGTTTCTCACACTAAATTTTTGGGCGTAACAGTCGACAATAAACTCTTCTGGAAGTATCATATTGACAACATCTGTAAAACTATTTCTCGAAATATTGGTGTCATGAATAGATTAAAAACACAGCTCCCTTCATCTTCCTTACTTATGCTTTATTCCTCTCTGGTCTTACCATATCTACATTATGGACTCCTGGTGTGGGGCAATACGCATCAAACTTTGTTAAACAGAATATTATTATTACAAAAGAAAGCTCTCCGTATCATTTGCCTTTCTCATTTTCGCTCCCATACGGATCCTCTTTTCTTTGAAAATAAAATATTGAAAATTAAAGATCTTTATCTTCTCCAGTTAGGTCAGTTTATGTATTCTTATAATAACGACATGCTTCCTTCCGTTTTTGATGATATGTTCACCCAAAATAAATCCTCTCATAAGTACCCAACCCGGCGCTGTAATGACTTTCATCTACCTCTGTTGAGAACCCTTCTAGCTCAAAACACGTTTATTTATACAGCCCCCAAATTTTGGAACTCTCTTCATAATGACATTCAACTTGCCCCCTCACTTTATTCATTTAAAAGGAAATTGAAATTGTTTCTTATACTTTACAATACAAATTAATATCAGTGCATAGTCTAATCATGTCCTTTTTTAAAATGCATTTATCCTTCCCGTCATGTCTTTACGCTCTATATGCAACTTACTATAATTATGGTCACTACCCCTGTAGTATGCACATCGTGTGCTCTCTCCCTCTCTCTCTCTCTCTCTCTCTCCTCCTCCTCCTCCTCCTCTCCACCTCTCCTCTCTTTTTCTTTACTCTTCACATATGCAGCAACATTTACTATCCTTGTATTTTTCTCTTCCCTTGCTTTGATTTATGTTGTCTTATATTCTTTTTATTATGTTCACCATACTATATACGTGTCGTAACAAGCTCTCAAATTATGGATTTATAATTGTATTTTTACTTTTTGGTAATCTATGTATATCTATATATTTTGGGTTTTTTGTCTATATATTTACATGTTTAAAAAAATACGTTTGTCATTATTTCGAGGGATCCACATACTACAAGCTTTGCTTTTCAGTGGATCCCTCCATTTCCACAGGTTTAACTTAAAAAAAAAAAAAATAATACTATATACTGGATGTCTATGTATACTTTCTATTTTATCACTTTAAACCATGTAAAATGTATTTTGTTGTTGAATATTGAATTGTATATTTGATTTCTTGTTAAAATCACTGTTCTGTTGGAAATGAAAATAAAACTGAAACTGAAACTGAAACTGAAACTATCTATCCTAGACCTATCCTATCCTAGACCTATCCTATATCCAGTTAGTTCAATCTATAGTGCAATCTTTTATATACCCCTTATAGCAATGTACAGTGTTTTTCATGCCTTTGGTGACAGTTAGTAAATCGGGCAACCCCAAACCATACCCTACTAAAATTCATGAATATTCATATTATAAGTGTTTTCCCCAATATTTTGTAATTTAACAGGGTAACTTGTTAGAATGTGAGAAAAAAAATTTAACAGTGTTTTATGTCGGGCGATTGTAAATATATGCTGATTTCCTGTAAACCAACAAACTTGCTGTTGTTTTACAGGACAAAGGATGTAAAATTGAAATAACGGCAATAACTTGTAATTTCAAGAGCCAGAAAATCTGTAGTTTTACAGTTATTTTTTTTTTTGCAGTGTATACTGACAGAATAAAAATCAACTTAGAAAGAAGTAATAGAAACAAAGTGAGAGATTTATGTGATTGTCAATTCCCAATGGATATACATCATGTTCATGCTAATGAAAAAGAAAGAAAGAAAGAAAGAAGAAAACAAAAAACATTCGAAGTTTAGTCGAATCTGACCAAGGTCAAAGGTCAGAAGGTCAATGAACTTTCTGCAAAAAGCACTGTAGTCACAATAACTTTCTGTGGATTTAAGGTAGAATCACCAAATTCATACCACAGGCACATCCCTTTAAAGGCGCAGGTCAGGTTTGAAAATGAGTTGAATCTGACCAAGGTCAAAGGTCAAAGGTCAATGAAATTTCTGCAAAAAGCACTGTAATCCCAATAACTTTCAAATGTTCAATGGATTTAAGGTAGAATCACCAAATTCATACATGTACATCTCTCAAAGGCCCAAGGTCAAATTAAAAAATGAACTTTCTACAAAAAGCACTGTAATCACAATAACTTTCTATGGATATGAGGTAGAATCACCAAGTTCATACCACATGTACATCTTAAAGGCGCAGGTCAAGTTCGAAATCGAACTTTCTACAAAAAGCACTGTAATCACAATAACTTTCTATGGATTTGAGGTAGAATCACCGAATTCATACCACAGGTACATCTCTTTAAGGCGCAGGTCAAGTTCGAAAATGAGTTGAATTTGACCAAAGTCAAAGGTCAAAAGGTCAATGAACTTTTAATGAAAATCACTTCACATGTACTAACTTTTTATAACTTTGAGGTAGGATCACCAAATTCAAATCACAAGTATATATCTTGAAGTTGCATGTCATGTTTGTCAATGGGTCAATGTAAAAGGTCAAAAGGTTAATGAACTTTCAGTGACAATCACTTTACATGTACATGTTATAACTTTCTGTACCTTTGAGGTATGGTCACCATTTCATACCTTAGTTACATCCCTTGAAGGCACAGGTCCAGATCGAAAAATAAGTCAAATCTAACCTTGGTCAAAGATCAAAAGGTCAATAAACTTCATGGAAAGCCACTGAACACATAATAACTTTTTGAACCTTTGAGGTAGTATTACCAAAATTTCTTATAAAAGAGTAAAGTTTAAGAAATAAAGTATTGACAACATGCACCAACAGCATTGTCTCATTTTCCAGGGATGCGTATGTAACATCATCATTATTGCTTAGTATAATAAAGCTGCCAGACCAAACTTCACATTCTCATTCGCATAACGAGATACAGATTGACAACGCTTGGCGTTTGTCTTGTTTTATTTGATAGTAAAAATTTTAATGACAAAACCTACAGGGGAGAGAGGGGTTAATTAGGCCCCCGTGTAGAAGAGGTCCCCATCACAAATCTTTGTTCACTGTTCACCTGTACGAAGGTCAAGCAGGGCATTTTTGTGTGTGCCATCTTAGAGCAAGAACGAGGGAGGGGCTCTCACATGACACAGAGAATATTCTCTGTTTGGCCATGCCGTATGTGAGCAGTGAGCAAAGATTTGTTATGTTTGTGAGGGGAACACTTTTACCCGGGGGCCTCATTAGCCCCGCTCTCATTACCTCTTGGATACATACCTTCCGTTCAATGATGCCATGATTACTTGTATAGACACCTGGTTATTAATGAGAAATAAGAGAATCATGTTCACTGTCCGCTTCTTCCTCTTTTTATCATCATATTGCTTATGGTATGAAATAATGAGGTAACCTCGCTCGTCATAAGGACCGCTATTCATATAAGGACCACTCATTCATAAGGACCGCTATCCATAACGCGTAACTAAATGAACAGCGGTTTTGTATGAATAGCGGTCCTTCTGCATAATGAGCAAACCATAGACAAATTACCTCGCTATTCACAAGGACTTCCGTTCATGAGGACCACTATTCATTACTATTCATAAGGACTGCTATTCTTAACGTGTGTTAAATGAATAGCGGTTTTCTATTAATAGTGGTCCTTATGAATAGCGAGTGGACCCCGAAATAATCCCGTAAGTCTTGGGTATAAATTGCAATCTCGCTTCGTTTAAGAGAACGTCCATTCAAGTTGTTGCTTATGACGACACAGTTTCTGTATATATAGTCTTAATTAAATGTAATGGATTTCCTGTGAAAAAATTGGTTTAAAATTATGATTTGTTAAAATTATGATTGTTCCTTGGCCCGTTTCATATCCTACTTTGAGATTCCACTAATACCATTACAGGCCTACCTTGGATTCAAGTTGATTGCAGCTTCTAGTCTCAAGTTTCAACAGACACAATTCAATTATGAGCAGTCACAGCTACACGGCACAACAGTAACAATATAGTGATCCACAATATCATTTCAGCAATAGACTTGCCTATTTTGCTTATCAGGGATTCCCATGTTTAGTAGCAAAATTGAAATAACAGATTTCATTGGTTTCCGTGACTTGAAAAAAATGAGATAAAATCTGCTAAAGGATGTCATGTTCGGAAGTAATATTTCCTGGAGAAATGAAAAGTTTTAAAGTTCATGATATGTTTAAAGGCCCGAAAATATACGAAGTGAAAATAATTTGGCTTTCTCATTGTTTTTATATGTCAGTCTGGAAAAATATCATGTTAAAATACACTGAAAAGGATGCTCTTTAAATGCCCTCATATTCTCTATATGATGAGAAAGAGCTGAAATGTTAGGACCAAAGTTTCATTCCATATGGGTGTGTAGTCCCAATTTCTGTGTTGAATGCATGTGATTTTTAACGAGGTTGAGCCAATTTCATATCATTCTGATGATTCCCAAATCTCACAAGTGTACATCAATTCTTATGTATATCAACCTTTCACAATTGCTCCCAGTTTCTTTTATTATGTAATAGTATGACTAGTAGTTAAATTCATCTTTAAAATCACTCAGCTCATATCATTCTTCAACTTACCGATCAATGCATGTTATACTGTACTGGATTCAATTTCACTCAGCACTTAGAATTCACACTCTTCTCTTGAACTCACAGGCACCTCAAGCCGACCGATTTGTAAAAACGAAATTAAATATTGAACCATAACACAAGAACTCTGAAACCCCTTCATTCTGCCATTTTGATTTTTGTATTTGAAAATCTTAAGAAACAATGAATGTGTATGTTATTTTTATTTTATGTGAAATGACTACTTTTCTGAATACTTTTAGACTACTTGATATTGCGGGTGTATTTGGGTGTGTGTGTGTGTGTGGGTAGGGGATGTGGGGGGGGGGGGGGGTCTGCAGCCAAGTGAAGGAACAGGGATAAAATTGTTGTTCAGATCAATTATTTAAAGCTAACAGGGCAGGAAGGATCGCTGCTTGGTTACCACGAGATGGGGGGGGGGGGGGTGTTTTGGGTGTTTCAGGTGTTCTAGGTGTTAAAACACCCCCTTTATAAATGAAGCATAAGCTTATTTTTGACGCCAAATTGCTGATAACCTTTTTTTGAAAAAATTTTTTTTTTGCTTGTCAGAGAATTTTTGAGTAAATAGATACCCCAAAAATGCTGATAACCTTTTTTTAAAAAAAAGATTTTTTTTTTTTTTTGCTTGCCAGAGAATATTGGAGTAAAAAGACACCCCTTGAAAAAAATCCTGGGTACGCCAGTGATCACATTGATCCATTTAACAACTTGGGCATTTTCTGCGCAGTTAAGTGTTTACGAACTTTCAAAAGGGAAGCCAGTACTCACTCAAGCGTAAAATATTGTTGCTACTCATAATGTCATCTGATGAAATAGACCCTCAAACATATTTGTATATGAAAAAATGACCCAAATAGTGCGATTTTTTAAAAGATAATATTTCCAAAGTACTTTTTTAATAAGCAATGAAGAAGAGTAGCTAACAAGATATTCATACCTTCATTATCCTTTCAAAAAGTCAACGGTATAAGTCTGCCCGTTTCTTCCAATCTGACCGGTCAATTGATAAAACTGCGTTCGTAAAGGACAAACTACTTCATGCACCCGTCTGTTAGTTTCAGTTTCAAACACCTGCATTTGAGGGTCGTCGCTATCGTTGGCTTTCGGCAACCTAGCTGGAATATACTCCAATACAATTTTTTTTTCACCAGCCCTCAAAATAGTCGCTCAGTGAGGGGGGGGGGGGGCGTTATTACATGTTTTCCTTCATAATTCTCTGACAAGCAAAAAAACAAACAACAACAACAAACAAACAAACAAATTCTCAAACAAAAAAAACATTTGGGAGAAAAAGGTTGTCGGGGGGGGGGGGGGATGCAGTCCACCTGCCTCCCCTTCCCCCCCCCCCTCAGCTACGCTAGTGCTGCCAATCTTTTTTGTACTTACCTTGCATTTGACATATGTTATACTTCTGTTATTCACTCTAAATATTTGTATCTATATTTTTGTTATAAATATATGTATGATAATACTTTGTTATATGTGCATGAACAGAATATTGATGTAAAACAATGATGTTCAATATTGAAATTCATGTACATGTATATTGCGAACAAAATATTTACATTCATGTAGATGCCAAGAACTTTCAAGTGACAAAAGATGGAAGAAAGGGACTCGTGACGTGCTATACAAAAAAATCCTATTTCTTTGTGACTACTGGACCAAATCGGAAGGGGTCTTTACTGACTGGTAGAGAAATAGTTATATTTTTATAATCCAGTATGACTTTTCATATTGCAAAACGAATTCTTTCGTAATGGATACGCAAATGCCGATTGTAATTTTTTTCTGGGACATACTGTACAGCGGCGGCCGATCGCCGATCACCGACCAACGACAATCGGTTCATCGTCTGTGATCATAGAAAAGTTTTATGTATCATTAAGCCATGGTCTCACCCTCACTGGCCTTACGACCGGCTGACGACTTCTGACAACCAAACAGAGCTGCGACTATCGAACAACCAATCTGTAAAAAACACCGTTCCGCGATTAGTTGACGATCGGCTGCAGGATAGTCGCCTTTCGGTCGTAGGTCAATCGCCGATCATCTAAGACTGATTGGCCACCGCTTGTAGGAACGGTCGTCAGTTGGTCAGCGATTATAAACAACCGGTCGTAGACTGATTGCCAATGTTCTGGCTGCAGTCAACGATATACGCGAAGGCTATGAATCGACGGTGCAAAAATGTCTAAATTATATATTTATGCCAGGTTATGATGAATAGGTCTCCAATTATGGCAATACGTGAATACTATAAATAACACATAATAATGTTGTATGGGAGCAAAGCAATGATGTATACGAGGATGTCTGGCTAAATTACTCAAATTTTACAAGCTCATGAAGAGGAAGCAGATATGGCTTTCCCATTCATACCATCGGCTTGAAAGTGTGTGGTCCATATATTAAATCATCTCTTTTATAAGCAGAACTATTTTTCAATAGGCAAAAAACAAACAAACAAACAAACAAACAAACAAAAAAACCAACAAAAAACAACAACAACAAGAACAAAAAACAAACAAACAAACAAACAAAAACCCTTGAGTTGATTTCATGAAAGTCTTTGGGATGGTTTTGATTACTGTTGGTTGTCTGTGCTCGGTAATGGTTTGGGAATCAACCGCGACTGGTCGTTTATTATTCAACGATCATTCGCCGACCTCAGTTCAAACCCAACTCGATGGCGATGGTCGACGAGCACTAAAGATTAGTCGGCGATCAGTCTGAGACCTGTCGCCCACCTTAAAAAACCAAGAAAAACCTCTCCACGAGCAGTTTGGTCGGCAAAAGGTTTGCCATGTTGCAGCGTAAACCTCCACCTATTGCTGACCGCTGACAACCAAATAAAAATTGACGATAATCTCTTTCCGATCTCAGACAACCATCTACCGATATTTACTGTAACATTTTGTACATAGAATACTTTAGTGTTTGATGGTTTATACTCAAAGACAAATCATTTGGGACCAAATCTAACATAGATACATATTGCAGTGGATTAGGGTAACGCTTCTGTGCTTGTCTTGGCGGTTCGTCTATCTGTTTCTCATGTCATGAGCTTCTCAAACATGAAGTTAATGACATGTTTAGTTGGAAAAGTGCTTTTTCCTTATATTTTGTTTTAGAAAATATACATTATATATATATGTGTTTTAGAATAGAGAGTCAACAATTTATCAAGATGATAATATATTTTCAATTTAAAGATCTTATCCCACAATACTTGATATTGACAGCAGTTTTCCCACCCATTTTAGTAATTGATGAGTGTTCCATGGGGTTTGATGATAAAAATCTTTCAATTATATATTATGACATTTAAATTTTTTTTTTTTACTGGGAATGAAATCAATTAATAGCGTATACAGTTTTGGAGTAATGGAGATGATCTCAAAATTAATGTCAGGTTAGCATGGTTAGAGACATGACAAAGGGAAAGAAGATGCAGAGACGTAGAGAGCTAGAGAAAGGGAGAAAACGAGAGGAGAGGTTTAAAGAGAGAGGGAGAGAGAGATAGAGAGAGAGTCATATAGAGAGAGAGGAGGAGGAGAAAGACGGAGAGAAGATGCAGGGGCAGGGAGACAGGGATAAAAGAAGGATAAAGACGTGAGAGAATGAGAAGGGTGGGGAGAGAAAGTAGAGGAGGAGGAGAGAGAACAGAAGGGAAGGCAAGGCAAGGCAAGACAGGGAAGAAAGGAGAGATGGGGGATGATTGAGAGCAAAGGACGCAGACAGACAGACAGAGTCAGAGAGAGAACAGACAGACAAGCAGAGAGAAGGGTAGGGAAGAGGGAGATGGTACAAGGGAGTGGGTGGTAAGAGAGAGGGAGAGGAAGGGAGCGAGCGCACGCGCTGAGGGGGAAGGATTAAATTAGTGATGGACAGAGAGGGAATGAGAGGGATAGGAGGGGATAGGGAGTGAAAATGGAGACAGAACAGATTATTGAGATGAAAGGGAGAGAAATAGAGTGAGGGAGAGATGGAGAGACACAGGCATGACAGGGAGGAAATAAGAGGTGGGAATGGATAGAGAAGAAAGAGAGAGGCATGCGGGGATAGACAGACATACAAACAGAAGGTGGGAAGAAAGGGGAGATGAGATAAGGAAATGGATGGGAGGGGAGTGGGGGGGGGTGAGAGCAGCGAATTAAGAGAAGGACGGGAAAGAAGTTGGGCAGACGGAGAGAGACAGGGAGAAAATAGGGAAGGGGAATAGAAAGACAGAGACAGAAAGAAGTGGGAGAGGAGACAGGAGAGCCATGTAGACAGAGGACAGTCATGACAGTGGAGAAAGTGAGAGGGGGATAAGAAGGAGGGCAAAGAGAGACGACGAAGGTACAGACAGGCATGGTTAAGAGAGAAGTAAAGAGAGAGAAGGAGAGAGAGAGCTGAGGAAGGAGAGAACAAAATATAGACAGAAAAAGAGGATAACAGAGAGACGGAGAGAGATGGACAAGGAGAAACATATAGGGTGAAATTGGGGATGGACTTCAGACAGAAACACAGATGAGAGAGAGAGAGATGGTGCATGAACAGAAAGAACAAAATACGAAGGAAGAAGGTGGACATGGAGAGACTTGGAAGTTAAATAGAAGAAGGGAGGATAGCTATAGAAACATAAAAGAAGAGTGCTGGAAAGAGAGGGTAGATGGAGAAAGGAAGAGAGAGAGAGAGAGAGAGAGGGAAGAAAGAGGGAAGAAGAGAAAAAACAGACAGGGAGTGAGAAAAGAGAGAGGGAGAATTGTTAAAGGAAAGGGGAGGAAGTGTGAAAGAGACGAGAACAGAGAGAGAGAGATAGAGTGAGAAAGAAAGAGATAGAGAGGTGAGATGTGAAAGGAGAGATGAAGATACTGCTCAAAAAGGATGATGTCGACAAACTTACGCATAATACTCTTTGTACGAGTAACAGTATGCAAGTACTATGACCCACCGTCATCACAAAAAAATCATCATCATCACTATCAAAGAAAATAATGGGGAAAGAAACATAGGCAGATCATCACTACCGGCATGTTCTAAGCAACATTCAGAAACAATTTAAATAGATTAGAAAATTAAACGGAAATATAATTATTATGAATATCTTCACAGGCGTATAAGGCGGGGAGGGGGCGGGGTAAATCAGGACTGCATCACCAAAGAATGTGAAATTACCTATAATGGCGTCGGCACCTTATATTCGGGCAACTGTAACCTCATATTCTGACAGGGAGGTGATTTTACTTGTAACGAAAATCTGGACCATGTACCATAGGCTTAACTTTGTGCAACTTCCATCTAAAAACGTACTCAGTCTTGCCATTCGGGTATATTTTGTTCCTGAGTATCTTTACAAAGTGATACACCTACGTTTATGAATCATGAAATTATCCTTTCAACGCATTCCAAAACGACATTAAAGAAAATAATTAATGTTCGCTGGTAAATCTGTTCTTCCAGTGTAAATTCTGGGACTCAAACCATCCACCTCTAATTACTAATATCAAGGTGTGTTCGGTCGCAAGAAGGCATATTTCTATCTTAAAGGTTCCCTTTTATGGAATTACAAAGGAACTTCAATTAGTAGACTTTTCTACTGTGAATCCAGATCTGTCAACCATTTTACCTGAATTCCATTCATTAATCTGTAAACTTGAAAATAAAAAATTAATTGGGAACGCCCCTAAAAATTTTGGAAAATCGGTCCAGCGATCGATGACGTCATGTGACGTCACACTCAGAATGCTTGACTCCACGCAAGCTGAAAGTGTGTGTGTAGGCTATTGAACTTCGTGTAGATCCTAGCTTCGACTTCGTGTCCTAGCTTCGACTTCGTGCCATTACAGCCCTTCATTTTAGTTTTTTTTAAATCCTATATCAACGAACGATAACATCTTCTTCAGACAGAAGAAATAAAAGAGGAATTAGGGGCACGGCCGTATTTGTTTGAACCAGACATGTCGGATTCTGATTATATGACAGACGTCCCTGATTTCAATAACGGAGAGATATCGACGGGAGACTTGGGAATTATAACTAGTAATTCCTTTTGATAATTAGATTGCCGATTAAATTTTAATTTACGCATATCCACTAATTATGAATCTTGTTTGCGCTTGCAAAATGCCCCAGTCCTGATGAGGCTGAGCTGATAGCTGATCGAGGCAGTGAGCTCGACGTGCGCAGGTGTACACGCCGTGCCGTTCGGTCGTTCGCCTGCTGACCCTGCCTGGCCTGGGCTTGGGTAGGGTTTTACTGGTGCATGGGGTGGTAGCGTTTTGTTTTAGTAAATTCTAACATTGATATCCAGAAAACCCTTAGCTCCTGTTACCTTGCATGATTTCATTGTGCTGCTATGAATAATAAGTACCGGTAGACTAAGTTAGTGTAGGTACAGTGATAGTTGATCAATAGATATATGATCAATAGATACCGTAGATCAAGTTTGATTTTGGGGATGGCATCTTGCTTCAGGGACGGCCTCTTCTTGATGCCAAACGCCGCATGCAGCCCCGTACTATCGAGGAAGTCCTCCGCACAAATGTGCTCGGAACACACGGACACTGCGGTCACTCGGCCCCTTCCAATTGACGCGAGTTAGTTTCACTTTTGAGGTCCATTTTCTTCTAATATTTGGTCTTTGAGGAATAAATGTAGACTTACACCCTCCTTTGTGATGTTGCTGCAACCTGCAAAGACACAGCGTTGCGGCATACTTCGATTTAGAGGTGGTTTTCGAGGTGGTATATAACTGCAAGTTAGTTTGCACGCGTGATATATGCAAGATATTGTAAACAAGCACCGGCGATGTCGGTTTGTGACATCACACGTCAATCATGCTCGAAGAACGAGAATTCGGGGTTTAAAAGGGGGCGGAGCTTAGCAGACTCGTTTAGGCCTGAATACGTGGGGAAAATATTATTTTAAAAATATTCAGATACGTATTCATTGCAAACGGATGTCATTTTTCAGTTTAGATGAGTATCATGTACAAAATAACAAGAATTAGAATTTCATAGAAGGGAACCTTTAAACAGCGAAATTTTGTTGTTCTAAACCATTCCGTTACGTACAGCATTATTGACACATATATTAATTTTATAGCATCAATGTATGTTTGAACCATACGTCTATGGTTTGAACATGCATGAATCTTACCAATCATATTGGGAGAGGGTTCGAAACGTGCCTTCTCTAACACTCAAACATTACCCTAATCTACTGCAATGTGTATCTATGTTCGATTTGGTCTCAAATGATTAATTTTACTGTCTTTGTGTATAAACCATCAAGCATTACAAAGTACTCAATGTACACTATAAAAATCATTTAAATTTCATGCATTTATGCCCATAACTCAACGTATAATTCATACCACACAAACTGGTAAAAGCGTCTCAACTGTGCCGCTTCTAACACACAGAAGTCTATGGGGTTTCGCACACAAAAGCCAATGGGCGTCGATTGTGCATGAAAAACGCATATATTTCCTGATCTGAGAGGTGTCATTAAGCTGACCATACTGGTACACTTTTAAGGTATATGCGTAAATTTATGCATGAAAATCATGACTATATCCCTCTCAACATTTTTTTGTAAAACGTTGCAGGTTATCATTATTTTTACTAGTTGAAAAACAAGATGCATGACGTTTGGCTGCACGATTTTTTGATACAAATTTTCTCACTTTTTTCACACTTTTTGATGTTTTGTGGAATCCAGGTTACTCAAATCACAAAAATAACTCTCTGAATCGATTCCTTGCCCTAATATTACTCAAAAAAGCTGTTTTTTATTATTCATACATGATGTCTAATTCAAAAGATATACTAATTATGGAATTTCATCAAAAATTCAAGATGGCTTCCAAAATGGCCGACTTTGAACCCATGGACACGATTTGGCAATGGGAACATCAAAATTCATTAACTAGACACTTCAGGCATTATAAAAAAAGTTGGTTAAAAAAATGTATCTCGATGGTGCATGGGACCTCCCTTTCCGACTAGACTACTATACCGAGTAAGCCATTTGTAGGCGTACTTGTTATATGTAGTGTACAGTCAAGTGCTGAGAATTTTCACTGTTCATGTTCAATCAGCTGTAAGGGCTGCTTCTACAGTACAATACAATGAGGACGCCCCACTTCTGTTTTTCTGTGATACTTATACTGTCGATCTGTATGTGGTTCAGGTACATGTTCACATATGCATGAACCTGTAAGGAGGACTTGTACAGAGAGTATAGGTTAGTGGAATGAATGTAAGTATTCTAAGTGCAGAATATTATATTACTGTAATTGAATTCGTCATTTCAATTGTGTTTTGTTGGTATCTGGTGACAGTGATCCAAATCCAGGACCTGGCGAACATTCTACGAAGAACTGGAGTGCATCTAGGAGTCAACAGAGACAGTGCATCAAGTAGGACAGGTCCTTTCTCCTACTGTCTAATCCTACCTGGTCACATCTACCTCTAGCGACAATTGAACATAATCTTGATAGACTCATGTACAGAACGTCAAGAAATAGGGGGATGGTGAATGAAGCTACATGGAGTAGAGTCAAAGAGTTTGGCATCCGCCAAGCAAGGCAACGAGGGACAAGGGGTGGACAGCGAAAACAGAGGGACAGAGATAGTGTCATCACAGCAGAGACATCGGGGGACTCACTGTGGTCAGAGGGGAGTCAACACTAACAATCTTCAGTATCGGGACTGTTGACCTGAGCTCGAAAGTATCATTACACCTTATGAACTGTAGTGAAAATGCCCCTCCCCCCGCACATATGTAGCTTAGGGCGCTAGTGGGCGCTAATTAGCACCTTGCGCCACCGAGTTTACTGTCGGCCAACAGAGACCAGTGTACGTGCGCATACGTACGCACGATACGCGTACGCACACGTACCACCGAACTGGGATCCGGAGAACAGCTGCCAGATGAGAACAGAACCAGCCACTGAGACACACGTAGACAGACAGCACAGCAGAGAGACTACGGATCTACGACGACGCGACGACAACGGCATCTAGGATACAACGACGGCAGCAGGATACGACGACAGCAGGATACGACGACAGCAGGATACGACGACAACGGAGTTTATTGGTGAGTGACCAATAAACCATCGGCCAAAAAACGCAACAATGGCGCTATGAGCAATTCGAA